>OV816024.1:139456294-140656294 GCA_929113105.1 Agrypnus murinus | reverse complement strand
GCAAGAAATGTCGTGCACCACAAAACAAATATGGCTGCCGTATTTAAACCAAATGGAATAAAAATAAATTAATAGTGGCTTCGAACTACCAATACATAGATGTGATAACACATCAAAAATTATCCTGTTCTGAGATGGTCGAGCAACAGGTGCGGGACCACTTGGTTATGATTTTAGGTTATTCGAGTTTTACCATTTCCCGTTCTGAGCGTCAATTTCCATGTTGTAAAGGTTTTAGTATTTTATATTTACAAGACTTTAAAAAAATTATTCAAATCGAAGGAGTTTGGACCGGTTCCGAGATAACGCTCTTTTTTGCTTAGCGTTACTCCACTAATACGAGTATGTCCGAAATTATTTCAGAATATCAGTATTTCTGACTACACCGGCAAATGTCGAGATTAGATAAGCAGATTTGGTGAATATTGAAACAATATAAGTTAATTACATCGTATTTTATGAAATTAAAACAAACATAACTTTGTTATTGTGTTTATTATAAAAAAAACATAATATATTGGATAGCTGAATATGAGAGTTTACAAGCAGTGACCGCACAAATAATATAACTATTCTATTGTAGTAAAATAACAAAAACTACATCCTAAACTACAAAATAAAACTAAAATATTAACAATAAACAAATTCCAATAAAAACCATCCAAAAACCAAAAATAAAAAATCAGTGTTATTTGTTGCAACAGCTAAAACTACGTATTATGGCACTTCGAGTTACACAAAAATCTTTTGCTTTTACAGCTTGTATAGACTTGTCACTTCCGACACCCACCAGAGCTCATCGAGGTATATCGACAAACACCGGAGAAGGTCCGAATGGTATAATAATATTATCAAATACTATTACGTCTTCCACTGACGTATTTGGTATATGTCGACATATACCGGAAAATCTTGACATTCACTAATATCAGTCTTTCACAGTAACATAGTATATACCTACATTATGGTCGCAACGAACTTAAAATAGTCATTTGTGTATCTAGTGCGCGAAATGATACTTTGGTGATAAAAAACTCATTAGAAACCGGCAAAGTCATTTCGAGCACGAATTGTACACAACGTTTTTTCAACAGCGTTATTGAAATAACCGAAAAAGTAAAAAAAATCATAAAAAATAATAAAAGGAAATTTTTATTTTACCGCCAAGTGTACAGTTTCGTTATTGCTACGGAAACGAAATGGCTCAAATATGCATAAGTCGTAGAATGATTTTTGATTTTAAATAATCGAAAAAGTAAGAAAATCATAAAATACGAAAAATGTTTCGTAAACGTTATCAAGTACACAAAACCAATGTGGCATTTTACCAATTGTCATCATTTTTTGACAGCTGTATTGACGATCGCCGATAGCCGAATTGCGGGTCGCCGAAATGTCGCGTACCGCCCTCCACAGTATGAGAAGTCTTAAGTTTTTCCATTATGTCTATGCTCACCGTATTTACTTTATGCCAAATGAAACAACCGCCATTTCGCGCAGAGGAGTAGCTCGAGGAACCTGAAATATCTATATTTTGGCAAAATTATCCAGCATTTAGAGAATGGTCAAGATCTGGTCCGTTACAGTTACAAAGAACCTGAAAGTTAAATCACTTTAGCTGGTTGTTTAGTATTTGAATGTGTATTTATCAATCGTGTAGTCATCAGATCCAACTAGTTTTTTTGTTGTCCCGACAATGAAGCGATGATTAAAATCATACAACTTTATGCATTAAAATAATAAAATATACATCGAAAACAGCTAAGTAATTCTAGATAATTATACCTTTTCAGACCTTTCTTTATATTTTCGTCTTCGTCTTAATTATTAAAGAAAGAGTCTGTAGTAAAATTGATTATCATCACAACTGCTTCTAATAATTTTAAAACAATTAATTATATCTAGAATATCGCTTTGTCAAATCGGAAAACTGTTGAAGTGTTTGGATTAACATTTTCCTGAACATAAAATAGTCCCAGCTGACGAATCAAAAATCAATTTTCCAACGGTTTTTAGAATATAAAGATTGTGCAGAAATCTAATTTGAGATAACAAATGCTTGACCTGGTAAAAAGAACTATTGGTGCATGTGGTATACCATTAGACCCACGACTTTAAGGAGGTTTTTTGCCAGGATCTTAACTAATATAGTTAGTGCATGCTATGCTCAAAGTATATTAATATAATACATTGGCCTGCCACTATTACTTTTAAAAGCAGTTTTTCTCACTTGCTGGTGTTAGTACGAAAGAAAAATTGTTGTTTCTGAATTTTTGTACTTATATTTTATGTTAATATTGCTACTAGTGAGAGTTCCAAGCATTAAGAATACATTTGTTATCCTGCGTATATTCTAGTCACTTTGAAAACTGAAAAGAGACTTTGCGTCTCAAACTACTGTAACAAATTTGATTCTGCTCTTAGAATCAATGCTGGATCGCACCTGGATAAACTAATAATGTAAAGTCACTAATAATGTAAGAAGCATTACCTGTTACCAATAATTTCAAAAATGTTGAAATAATGTAGTTTTATAATTTTTTGCTAATAATATTTTCAGTTAAATTATACGATACCCCAGATCAAAAAAGAATTTGTTATTTGATAATAATAGGAAATATATTGCCTATTATTATTAATTCTTTTAATAAAGAAATAATTAATAATAAATAATATTCTACATAAATAATCATTTTCATACACAAATATAGCCCACTTCAATTTGAAATTATTAATAACAAATATGAAAATTATTTATTTTCAAATTTTGCGCACTGTGCCAACTGTCGGACCATGAGCACGAAGCGACCAAGAGAAGGCTGACCTGTTTGCACAGCATCTGTCTACCGTTTTCACTCCACATAGAATTGATCCCGATTTCGCAATAGAACAATACCTAGCTCCCGTTGAAACATCACTACCTCCCAGACAAACCACGCCAAATAAAATCTGAAAAGATATTAGTTTCTTGAACCTCAAGAAATCACCAGGACTAAACTTGATAATAGCAAAAATGTTGACAGAACTTCCCAAAAAAGACATTGTGATGCTGACATATCTCTTAAATGCAATATTGAGACTGGGATACATCCTGAGACTGGCCTAAACATCTCAAGCAATCGCAAATAATTATGATAGCAAAACTCGGCAAAAACGCAACCGACGTCACATCGTATCGCCCAATAAGTTTATTACCGGTTGTCTCCAAATTATTCGAAATGCTTTTGTTACACAGAATAAAAGGGGACTTGGATACGAATGAATAGATTCCACACCATCAATTTGGTTTCCGTGAAGCACATTCCACGGTGCAGCAAATACATCGTATAACAAATGTTATCAATAAATGCCTAGAGGCAAGACAATACTGTTCCGCAGTTTTTCTAAATATAAGCCAAACGTTGGACAGAGTATGGTACTCTGGCCTTCTCTATAAAATAAAACAAACACTTTCCTCTCCGTACTCTCAACTGCTCAAATCGATCGTCAATTTCAGACAAAAGTAAGAACTGCTAGTTTATGTTCTCATCCAATTGATGCTGGAGTGCCAAAAAGGCAGCGTCCTTGGCCCACTCTTGTACCTGCTATATACTACAACTACAACTGCAACTACAACTATCGGCACATTTGCAGACGACACAGCCATTCTTTCAAGTCACGATAATCCATATGGCGGCAACAAATCTACAAAATCACCTAACAATGCTCCAAGAATGGTTTCACAGATGGCGCATTAAAATCAACGAAGCTAAATCGGAAAGGGTGCTACCGCTACCGTACATATCAATAATACTGCAGTACCTCAAACAAATGAAGTAAAGTATCGGGGGCTCACTCTCGACACCAATATGACCTCAAAATAACACATTAAGAAAAAACGATAGCAACACGATTTATGTGATAGATTAGTTGTGGGGTTGCGCCAGCAAGTTAACATTTTGATCATCCAGCGATACCAATCCAAAATTCTGAGGATGATGACAAATACCCAGTGGTACATCTCCAATAAAACTCTGCAAAGAGATCTAAAGGTACGATACGTTAAATTTGTCATCCATGACAGTAGTATTAAACACCATGTTAAACTGGAAGTGCATACTAATCCCCTGGTGGATTCTTTATTAATACCAGATCACAACAGAAGACTTAAACGCCAATGGCCAATTGATTTAACCTGAAATAAGTGAAGTTCGTCGTTGGACGTTACCTTCTTCATGACATATTATATTGTATTGTACCATTAGCTTTTAGAATGGCTTGTTCTGATTGCTGATTATAAATTTAAAAAAATTGCGCACTTACCGTGCGGAAATCTACATCTTTCCGTATTAAATATGTCTAAAAGTCTAGAGCTCATACAAGTGCCGATGTAGAAAGCGGGATAGCGGACACACCTCTCCTCAAGAGCATTTTAGTTTTATCAAAATGCCGACGGAAACTGTTGGTAAGGTAACTTTCTACAATGCCTATAGAGTCGAGAAAACTTATCAATAAATCGGACCAGCTTATATTTTCGAAATAACCCCATTTTAAAATAAATATTAAAAAGCTTTTATTTAGTCCAGTCAACGAATGAGAAATAGCGGAAATAATTCGTGTAGTCGCAAATTCTTGTACAGTGGGAGGATGGAGTGCCATGAACAACATAGTAAACATCCTGACCGGTGGGCGAACAGGGGGGATGGGGGAGCGTTTAAACGTCATTTTTCACGTTTTTCTTGAATAACTCACAAACCGCGACCTCTAGTAAAAAAGTGTTTAGGTACAAAATTAAACTACATAAAATTTACTACAAAAAAGGTCCTATTTATTTTTTGTCTAAGATGAATAGTTTGCGAGATGCCGGGGATGGAAAAACCGCGATTTATTAAAATAGAGTCTTTATGGTATAAAATTAATGTTTAATGTTAACTGAAGTGGGTTCAGACCGAATATTAAATGTCTGTACAACATCTAGTAGTGCTGTATTAAGGGATAAACTGTGTGTTGAATATATTGGGGGAAGGGGGTTGGAGAGCAGGTGCGTGACGGAAGGCCGATTGGAATGAGGTCAAGCACCTCGTGTCATTTAAGCAAATAAAAGAGCAAAACAAAAAATTGAAAAGAAGCTAACATCTATATCACATGCCCACATTTCTGCCAAGAAAACAGATAAAAAGTTTGTGCACCATTTAAGAGTTTGTCAACTGAATTTGCAGCATAAACTAGGCATAACACTTCTTTCAGCCCAGACTCTGCCATTGAGTAATCTGCCGTAATGCATTTCTTGTCCGATGTTCAAATGTTTGAAGTTCCATAACACTAGGTGGCCTACTTTTGTATCAGAGGAAGCTGATTTAAGCCTGTGGGGCTCTTCAAATGGTAGGAGAGCTGAGACTGGGGCAATGCATTTGATGCATCCCATGCTGTGAAAAGCCAGCCATCGATAGTGGAGACATTGAAATCGGCATTGTCGAATACATATTGTCAGAATGTTACACTTGGAGCAGGCTCTTCAGTGTGGTAGACAGTTAATAGCTCCAGCTGTTGAGCTTCGTGATAAGTTGCACTGAATCCCAAACCAGCAAGTGGATTGATCAAGTTTTTGGATCCAAACTTTCTGCGAATAAACAGAGCGACAGCATGTAAGATAGGAGATATGAAAGATCAAGGTCGAATAGCACCAATGAGGGCATGTGATACAGATGTTAGCTTCTTTTCAATTTTTTGTTTTGCTCTTTTTTTGCTGAAATGAAGACACGAGGTGCTTGACCTCATTCCAATCGGCCATCCCCCAAGCTTCTGCCCTCCAACCTCACTCACCCCATACCCTCAGCACACAATTTATCCCTTAATACAGCAATACTGCTCTTAGATTTGTACCGACATTTAATATTTGGTCCGAACCCACTTCATTTAACATTAAACATTATTTTATACCATTAAGGGCCGATCTATTCACCTCCTTTTAAATTTATCTGGAAGTTAGTTGCTAAAGCTACAATTGTTCCCACAATGGTATCCATGACAACTAACTAGCAGATAAATTTACAAGGAGGTAGATAGATCAGCCCTAAGACTCTATTTTAATAATTCGCGGTTTTTCCATCCCCGGCATCTCGCAAACTATTCATCATAGACAAAAAATAAATAGGACCTTTTTGTAGTAAATTCCATGTAGTTTAATTTTGTACCTTTGTAACTTTTTCGCTAGAGGTCGCGGTTTTTGAGTTATTCATAAAGTCACTGCATCTAGTTACCTAGGCCAGCTGATCGACCAGAGTACCGCAAACCGCCGCCATATTGGGGCAAACGAAGCACGAAATTGTTCATTATTTGTTCAGTATTGAATTTAATCAAATTCCCTTTTACTTTAAAAGGTTTTTCTTATTCTGAAAGATCAAACTTCTAATATGTCAAACACGTAAAACGTGGTTTTAATTTGTCCATTATTAAAAATCACCCTTCTCTGCCCCAAAATAGCGGCGGTTTGCGTTACTCTGATCGACCAGCTGGCCTAGGTGACTAGATGCAGTGACCCTAGTTATTCATAGTCACTGCTTCTAGTCACCTAGGCCTCGCTGGTCGATCAGAGTATCGCAAAACGCAACCATATTGGGGCAGAGAACACTGATCTTTAATAATGGACAAAGTAAAACCACATTTTACGTATTTGACAACATAGAGGTTTGAACTTTCAGAATAAGAAAAACCCGTTAAACGACGCACACTGGGGTTTTTACCCATTTTGCTGGTCAAAAGTGATTTTAAAAAGTTGTATATTTTATTTTCGGCATGCACTTTTTAAAAGGGATTATCAGACTAACTGAACCTACATAAGAAAAGCTCATAAAACAACAGATGCGTCTTTTTTTTTATTTCGAATTTCAACGTTACCAAATGCGGTTGTGTAGTCATTGCCTATCACTTATTATTTAGGTATTGTCAAATAGTGTTTTAAAGTTCATTTAGGGGTGTTTTTTAGTATGGATTCTATTCCAAGACGTAAGTAGAAATCAAATTACTTATTATTGTGTTAAAAACTTAGGTTTTCTCTAAAATTTAAAAGGAAATACTTCGAATTTCTGTAAAACTATGAAAGCTTTTTAGTATCGTTGAGCTATAGTTATCGTCCATGGTAGTCCAAAATATAAATCTTGCTTAGAATTATTCTATATAGTTTTTTACTACTTTACAAGTAAAAAACTATTGAGCATTTTTGTGCTTCTTTTTATAATTACCATTTCAGTTAATGTTAATTAAATTTCCAATATAAAGTGTCTACGGTACATTAAGTAGTATGTTTAAGCCTTTTTATTTAAAAACTTATCGTATTTAGAATCATTCATATAGATACTAATATTGCAAGAAAATTATTTGTTACTTTTTTACACAGGAATAGTTAATCGTTGCAGAATTTAAAAATGAATCTCTAGCAGTAATATTACCTTTTCTGTGGCAATGTAAAATTTATATACTTTTTCTATTTTTTGCTTCTATTATGGTGTATGTGGCCACACATGATAAAAATCTTAAAAAGCAAAATAAGCAAAGAAAATATTTTTGACCTCCAAAAGGTGCACTTGGCCCCAGTGTGCGACGTGGATTTGATTAAAATCAATAAAGATAAAAATAATGAACAATTTCGTGTTTCTTTTGCCCCAATATGGCGGCGTTTTGCGTTACTCTGATCGACCAGCTGGCGTAGATAACTAGATACAGTGACTCTAGTTATTCAAGAAAAACGTGGAAAATTGACCTTTAAGCGATCCCCCATTTTCCCTCCCCACCTTCTTTAGTATGTTATTCATGGCACTCCCCCCCCCCTCTGTACAAGAATTTCCGACTACACGAATTATTTCCGCTATTTTTCCTTCGTTGACGACTAAATAAAAGCTTTTAATATTTAATTTTAGAATGGAGTTATTTCAAAAATACAAACTGGTCCGATTTACTGGTAAGTTGTTTTCGACTCTATAGGCATTATTGTAGAAAGTTACCTTACCAACCGTTTCCTTCGGCATTTTGATAAAACTAAAATGCTCTTGAGGGGAGGTGTGTGCTGATGTAGAAAACATGATAGCTGATGGATGCAGGAGCTGCTTATATCTTTGATAGTGAACTGACATAATTATTGGTATTTTGTCTTGGAGGAAGGGGAAAGGAGGGAAACAAAGAGAGAGGTTAATTAGCTTCCTCGGAAAGGTCTCGATATGAGTTTTGACCCAGGTCCCCCTACATGCTAAGCAAGATCCTGTAAAAATCGTTAGAATAGTAGCTGCAATATCCAGACGAAGCATTATTGTAATAAGAATTTCTAAACTGCGCTTTAATTTAGAATTTTAACTGCTCATTCTGTTCAAATTGTTCTACTAAAGACAAGTACTCTCAAATTATATTACACTAATTAAAATTAGAAATTACACTTTTTAAGATTACACAAATGTTACTCTTATAATTGATTATATATTATATCGATTTTAATTTAATTTAAGTAAAATTTTCTATTTTAGTTTTTTTAAATTTAATTTTCGGCAATATTTTTACGTTAAAAAACTAGTATAAATGACAAAAACAGAGGCAATTCCCATTAATATAATACTTCTACATCCATAGAGAGTAACTTCCGTCAGATTTATGTCATCCAAAAAGTAGTAAACCTGTTCAGTTTTTCAGTGGAAAAACTTTTGATAAACGTTCTTCCATTCAAAATGATCTCGCACGATTTATTTCACAAGAACTAACTTTTCTGGGGGCATTTTTAATTTAAGCAGTTCGAAAGCAAGAAAAAATGCAAAAAAGAAACAGCCGGAAAAGTTTTGCGTTTGTTCTTAAAAGAAAGTCTGAGTTTGTTTAAATTAAACTTTTACATCACGGTAACGTTTGTTCCGAAGTATCAATTCGTTTAACCGATCGCGAATTCCGGATGCTCGGAAATTGAACATGTGAGTTATCCGGGAGGTGAGAACTCCCAAGTAAATACGAAGCTTTTAAAAGAAATTTAGAAGGGAGAACTTTTTATTGCGGTGCCGGTTTCCGAATAGCTGTAAAGACAGTAATCTCGAGCTCTTAGGAAAGGATTTCATTTCAGAGTTTTGTTTCGGCTTAAAGCTTCTCATATTACTCTGCTTTTTACTTTCAATGAAAAATTGAATAGATAGAACTACGTTTCTTTGAAATATTTCCCTTTTATACTAACTCATGTATCTGCAAACGAGAACTGCTTCAGTTTCCATATGCCTAGAAATAACCCAAATGGAATAATATTACTCAATGTAGAATACTGAATACTCCTTTCAAATCTTATAATTTTGCAAAGTACATCTATTATCATAAAAGGTTACAATTATTTGAAACCATGATGAACGGACACCATTCCTAATAAATAAAACGAAATAGAGGATGGTTTTTAATTTTATTGAAGTTGCGTAAACTGTTGGCAAACATTTTCAACTGTGAATTTTTCAAATATTTTCATGGCCTTTGGGAATTTTTGTTTAACACAAATTAAGCTACTTAAACGTGATAGCTTTTGCGTTATACCCTTCCCATCTACATCTACCAATACACAACATGGTAAACTTGTGTCATCAACAGAAATTTTTGCAATTGTATGTACTGTACGTATGTATGTAAACCGTTGATAAACAATTGCACATAAATTACTACCGTATTTTCCGCTAATGGAATTCCAATGTAATAGTAATAATAATAATTATTATTATCGTTACATGAGTTTGCATATTGCTCACTTCATTTAGGGTGGTACTCGTGGTAAATGCGCCTGTGGTTATTTGTGGTTTAATTTTCGTCTGAAATTTCATTACATACCATTAAATCGGTCATAAACATTGTTATTTCGCAAAGTAATTTAAAAATTCGCATTTTTTCGTATTAGTAGTCTGTGCTGAAGTTTAATTAGAAATTTATTATACTTTTTGCAATACTTAACATGAAATTTAACTCAATTTGTAGATAAAATAGTTAAGCTCTTATTTTTTACGTATTTTCATATTCATCGAGATTTTGTCAATTATAAACGTTTCAGATCTATAGTAACAGCAAAACTAAGATTTTAAGGTGTCTCCGAGTAACTGCACAAATTCGGACACAGAAGAAAATTTGTGTTCTACAATTTGCTTCAAACTTTCAGGGATAATTCTTTAGCCCATAAAGCCCGTATTGCCCAAAGAAGTCATCGCTTATATCAATAGGGTCATTCCATGCGAAATCGATCACTAAAATTGGTCGATCTCACGAATTTCAATGAAAATCACTTATGAGGTAGCAATCAACTAAAGAACATAACTTTCATCCATCAATTTGCAAATTACGCAGAAATTCGGAAATATTCAAACTGAAAAAAATATTAAAACTGCTTGCACGCCTTTAAAGAAATATAAATATCTCGAAAAGTATTTACCCTAGAACAAATATTTTTTTTGTATATTGCTCACTAGAAGACGGGCTTTTTGGACAGCCTAATGACTTTTTGTTATCAAACGTATTTTTATTTTTTTCTGAACGAAATATTTTAAAGATGCAGAAAAATCGGTGTGGTCACATTTTTAAATATCTGAAAAAAATTGTACAGATTCTTTGAACATTTCTGTATTCAAATGCAAAATGGCAAGCTGGACGTTTTATTAGTTGTGGCAGGGCAAATTTTTAAAGATCGCGTTGCAGACAGCCGGCGCACCCGGCACAAACCGCACTCGCTACCTTTTAGTTAGTAATAATACGGTCCATATTACCAGCTTAACTCTTAACCTTAACCTCTCAACTAATGTACATAAGATAAATGTATATTTGCGTGGATATGATTATACCTACTAATTAGTTAATTACTTAAGTATTTAAATCGATTACTTCGGGTGTGTTACATAAAGTACTTTTCTTGCGGCTGTCCAAGACCATAAAATATAACGCAACAGCTTTTTTAATTTAAGTTTTAAGGTCAGTTGGGGTAATTGGTCCATAAATATACAATTATTTTGCTTCAAACTCTTTATCTCATATTTTATCGTGAAGTATAAGTTTAGGACCTTGTTTTATAGTAACTTTAATATATTTCCAAAAGAATATGTAAAAATAAAGCAGCTCTAATGCCAACTATTGCATTTAAAAATATTTTTTTAAAAACATGTCCGGTGGTTCCAGTTACCCAATAGATTGGGGTAAATGGAATCATCGTCTATATTTTATATCCACATTACTTTATAATATGTTCTGGGTAACTGGGACGCCCTAAGGATATTAATTAAAATGTCTCCAAAAAATTAGGGCTGCAGTAGGAATAGTTCAGGAATTATCGCAGTCGGAAGAGTGTATAGGGTAAAGTCGATAAAACTAAAAATTCACGTAATTCTCATAGACGTTTAACGATAGTTTTAGTTTTTATTAAGCATAGTTTCAGTTACCCCATCGCTCCAATTACCGCAGCTGACCTTATTAAACATCAGAACCTAAATAGAGAGCGGTATTTTTGCAGTGGATAATATCATTAACTCACCTGTGCCACAAGATCAAATATTGAATTTGCAATGATCCTATAGCTCAGTCTATAGTTTTTAACGTTAATAAATTTGACACTCTAGCTCGATGACTGGATTTTAATAATATAATACAACGTAAGCTGGTGATTGGTTGCTACCTACAATAGCACCCAGTCTAACCCAGTGAACATCTATTTTTTAAATTTAGGATCAAAAACAACTCATCTTCTGTAAACAAAAATGGTATCTAAGCTATTGCATTATAATATTTTAGGGTCTTTGATGGCCGCAAGAAAAATGCTTTATGTAACACACCCAAAGAAATCGATTTAAATACATACGTAATTAACTAATCAGGAGGTATAATCATATCCACACATATATACATTTATCTTATGTACATTAGTTAACACCCACCGCTGGAAATATAGACGGTATTATTACTAACTAGAAGGTAGCGAATGCGAGTTGCACCGGTTGACCGTGATCTATGGTGCGCCGACTGTCTGCAGCGCGGACTTTGAAAATTTACCCTGCCAAAGTATTAAAACGTCCAGCTTGCCATTTGGCATTTAAATACAGAAATGTTCAAAGAATCTGTACAATTTTTTTCAGATTTTTAAAAATGTAACCACACCGATTTTTCTGCATTTTTAAAATATTTCGTTTAGAAAAAAATAAAAATACGTTTAATAACAAAAAATTATTAGGCTGTCCAAAAAGCCCGTCTTCTAGTAAGCAATATACAAACACAAATATTTGTTCTAGGGTAAATACTTTTCGAGATATTTATATTTCTTTAAAGGCGTGCAAGCACTTTTGATAATTTTTTCAGTTTGAATATTTCCGAAGTTCTGCGTAATTTAGCAAATTGATGAATGAAAGTTATGTTCTTTAGTTGATTGCTACCTCATAACTGATTTTCATTGAAATCCGTGAGATCGACCCATTTTAGTGATCGATTTCGCATGGAATGACCCAATACGCTGGGCGTAGCAGGACAGTAAAGGTCAAAATGTTAACTTTGTGTAGAAGCACCGTAAACACACATGCTTATGCTCATTTTGACGGACTCGGAAAGTAGAAAATTTCGTCGTTGTTGCATCCGAACATTCGTAGTGTGCACAAAGTTTTGTCAAGGAAACTACTAGCAAGTGGAGCTTTCTGGTGGTTTTAAGAATTCCTTGCCCTCTTTGCCCCTCCCACCCACATGAAGGTGGCCGCTGGGAGGATAATTTAAACAACTAGGTCGTTTCAAACCAATTGAAAAGAAAAGAAGTCTATTACATCTACTTATATACTAGGTACAAATCACGATGAGACGAATAGCTGAACAGTTAATTCAGCTCTTAACAGCTCTTCGGAGATTTTTTTGCGCTTTCCCTAATTTCATTGCAATATTTTTAGGGATTTAATCCGGATTTTCAAGATTGGCACAATCCTCTTTGTCAAATTCGAATTCGTTCTGGTTGTTTTTGTTTTTAGCTTTCATTCGAGTAAATGCCGCTTGTATTTTAGTCGTATTCATCAGGAATTCGTCCCTAGACAACATATATTCATTGTGCTCATTCTTCAATATCGTTGATCGTTGATTCCCTTCATTCTTTCCATTCCTTTCATCTTCCTTCAAAAAAATCTCTGAGATTATTGATAAAGATACGCAAGAAAGAGGATGCGAATTATCACCCTACATGAGTTGGGTTTGTCGATCTAGGAGATCGGTTGGGAAGTTTGGCAATCGGCAAATGAGATTTTGCGAGATCAGTTTATGAAAGGAATCGAGGATCCTTCGAGAAAGGTTGATGCTGGTGAAGTGGTCAGGCTAATGCGCTTAATGAAGAATGTGGACAATGAATATCTGGCCACTAGAGGTCAACACCTAAATACTGCTTAAAAAACTTTTAACAAATTTAACCTAAATTTGCTCCTGTGAAGGAAGATCACTTTACCTAACTATTCAGAGAGTGCTTGGATTAAGGTGGCGCATAAAAGAAAGTTATTCTCCTAGGCTAGTAGGTTTTCAAAATCTATAATATGTTATACTTACCTTTAGGAATAAGCTAGTTAACGTTTATTCACAAAAAAACCCATTTATCACCAGTTGTTGCCATATTATCGCAGAATCCTAAAACCCTGCCTATATTCGTCGACATAGACAAGAAAAAAGATTTTGTTATAGTTTTGTACTGTACATTTTGCACTAGATCTCCCTCCCATAAGTGTAAGTGTATCTGAAGCACAATTTAACGTAAATTGAAGATATACAGCTTATGGTGGCAAACATTCTGAATCCATAGGAAAATGTTTAAAACCATCGAGAGGTTCCATTTTTTAGTAGTATTTTTGGCAGAACTTTGTGTACAGTAGGAATTTTCGGATGCACCAAAGTTGTTCTACTCGACGAGCCCGTCAACATGAACTATAAGGGGGATCTCACACTGAAGCAATAAGCAATCAACAACTAGCAATTGGAAACACGCAACATTATCGCCATCGGGATGTTTCCATTGAATTAAATCAGACGTCTCACATTGGAGCAACTTGTTATCGCTTCTACAAAAACGCTGCCGGTTGCGTTAATATTTGTTGCCGGCGATATGCCCTGCATGTCGAAAGCCGATTTTATCGTGTCAATGTAGAGCAATACTTGCATTATTATTATCAAGAGAGAGTGGAATTTGTATACAATAGACATGACGATTCAGCATTTGTGACAAACATAAAGACATATGTGTATAACAAACTGTTATTTATGCTATTAGTATATAAAGGAATACTTGTAAATTATTAATTTTTTATTATTTACTGGAATTATTAGGTAGTTCTATGATTGTAGCCGAAATGTAAATCAAGGTTATCAGGTCAGTGGCTGATGTAACTAAAGACGATCTAAATAAGAAATGTGCATATATTTAGCATACAAAGAAAAAGATGTATTATTGTTATTGGTGGTTGTTAGAAATTTCTGCCTTCAAAGCTGACGCAATTATGAAATAAATAAAGATTAGTAAAAGTTTCACAGTTTTATTAACATATAACCTGACAATATTGTTTCGACAGCTATGCTGTCATGATCAAAGGTAATATAATTATAAACAAACACGTCGCTAAGGTAGATACAAAAATAGGTAACTAGATAAAATAATAATAATAATCAGAATTAAATATCTAATACTTCTAGTAACGGAGAATTACTGAGCTCAAGTTGTTCATTCATTAAAGGTACCCTGAGTTTGTGTTTGTATATCTCAAAGATATACTTACTCAGGGTACCTTTAATAAAAACTTAAAAACTATGGAGAATACTCCAATTGCTATAAAAAATTGTGTTTTTAACTGTTAAGTAGATAAAAAATAATTGTAACAATTGTGTTTTTAACTTTTATTTTGATAAATAAAAAATTGCAGCAGTTAAGCTTTTAACTTTTTATTTTAATAAGTAAAATTCTAAGAACATGCACTTTTTATTTATCTCCCTAGGGCTTTCTTGTGCTTTACCACCTTAAGAACAAATTTTGGCTGTAAACATAATAAGCTACTGCCCTGGAAACTGAATAGTATAAACACGTGAAAATGACCGATGCGATCGTGCAGAAATAATTATTGTGAACAAATCTGTATGACATGTTTGTCATCATTTGTTTACAACTTCTTGGAATATAGTATCTACGAAAAAAATTAAAGAATATATGAAAATATGCTGCAAAATGCCGCCCCCTTTGAAATCTTTCAGAAGCGATCTTAAGAGATTTCAAAACAAATACTGTATATTCTTCAGAATCTGAAAGATCGCAAATTTTTATTGCAGGTCCTTTGCACACTCCGGATTGAGTCTTTATGGTCACTAAACGAGTTATGCCATCGCTCCCGGGGTGTAGTTCAATAATAATTCATCCCAAGCTCCTTTTAAAAGTTTGGGTTATTTACATAAGAAAATATGTTTGATTGAGACCGCCTATTAAGCAAAGCTCTACACATGCTGTCACTTACTTTGGTTATTGCTTAAAGTATTGAACGATTTGAGCATTTTTAGAATTTTGATGAATTTTTCCACTTATTATAAAAAATATTTAAAATCATCTTGTATATTATTTCACAGTATACACTCGTTTCACCCTGTAAACCATCATTTATAGGGAGGAGGAACACAAGCATTTTGATTACCTGGTACAGAGTTCGTTTCATCAGGATATTTTTCTTTGTAACTTACCTTGGTTATTTCTTAAAATTTTGGAAGATTTGAGCATTTTTAGAGTTTTGATGATCAATTTTTCCACTTATAAAAATATTTGAACCATCTTGTATATTATTGCACAGCATACACTATTTAGTATCATCCTGTAAATTATCATATACAGGGAGGAGGAACACAAGCATTCTGATTATATGGTACAGAGTTCGTTTCACCAGGGCACGCACATATCAACCACTGCACATTTGGTTATTGATAGGGTGTTCTATATATTCTTTAATCATCTTATGTTTCAGTTTGCTGATCTAAATGCTATTTCAGACTGAAATAAATATGTTGTTTCTTGTTACACCCGTAGAACACGATTTTGGCTTATGACTGTCACTACTGTAAAATAGTTTATAAAGTAGACATTTTCTAATTTTGCTTTGGTTAATCGCTTTTAGGCGTTAAATTTAAAAATTCATTGCAAAAAGCCGGACAAATACTTACTTGCAACCATGTAACGCCGAACTACTTAAGTAGGCTTTGAAAACAAATACTTATATATTACATGTTACTGATTTACGTTGACGTTCAGTCAAGTTCATGAGAAGTTTTGAACAGTTCTACGAAACATGAATCTGTTAAAAGAAGAAGAGCGTCAAAAAGTTAATCGCGAATTTTATGAGGCCCTGAAAAAACATTTACGATGAAACACTTTTGTAAGATCTACTATACGATATATACGATAATATAATATATGATATTATGTAAATGATAGACAACAATAAAACGCTGAGTAGAGTTGTGGATAATGAACAAAAAGCTACTAAAATGACAAACAACAAAAAAAGCAGATTTTGGAAATGTCACAGTGCGAAACATCGGATGGTAAGCAAAAGATTTGGATGATTTGCAGAAGAGAATTAGTTGAAGCTTCGCCAGTTTAGAATGCACATTTCGAACGTGTATAAGTGAGACACACTGCTAATTATGTCTGATTTTGTGATAGGACATTAGCTTAAAATAACTCATAATAAGATATTGTTTCTACATTTTTGTACTGAAAATATCTTAAAACTTATCTTTTGTCCGGATTTTTAGCTGACACACCCTGACATGAATAATTAAGATGCCCTAAGGTAAGTAAGGTAAGCTAAGGTAAATAGTATTAACTCGCTGCCCCAGAAGTTTCAAAGCTCTTAGATTTTTTACTAAGCCACAATGAAGAGCTGCACTGCCACTGCATCGACAGCTTCATCTTCTAGTGATAAACGCATTTGCGTTTATCACTAGAAGATGAAGCTATTATTTCGGTAATTTCGGAGTTATCATGGATGATAGACTTGAAGGTGTCTCTATAGAAAAGCCATAATCTCAGATCTCCTTTAAATGTAGGTAAATTTACAGAAAGTAGTTTGATAGTATCAGATACACAATACCCTCGAGGATATAGACTGAAAGTTTCCGGAATGACAATGAAAACAAAATAAAAATGATTTTATTTTTCAACGTACAAACATTTTTCAACACACTAACGTTGTTTCAGCTTCTCGATTAATTTCCAGAAGTGAATTTCTTCAAGAGCCTCAATATGGTCATTTACGGGATCAATCGTCTCTTCGTTTGACAAAAATCTCTATCCAGCCAGGAATATCTTGAGGAATTGGTGAAAGTCTAAGAAAGCCAAACCAGGCGAATAAAGTGAACACGGAATGTTTTCGAACGTCAGTGTTGTCAACGTTTGCACTTTAATGGAGCCGTTGTGCGTTCTTGTTGTGAAACAACACCTTTTTCTTGATCATTACAGAGTGTTTTTCCTAAATTGCTGCTTCCAGCTTGTCCAAAAGTGCTGTGTAATATTGGCCAGTAACTATTTTTTCTCTTTTACGATATTCATTCAGAAGAATTCCTTTGGCGTCCTAAAATATTGATAGTAATACCTTTCCAGTTGATTGAGTGGACTTCCAGCTTACTTCTGGACCGATTTACCGTGTCCAATCCACAATCCACTGCTTTTATTGTATTTTAGTTTCTGCTGTGTAATGATGAATCCAGGTCTCATCCATAGCCAGTAAAGTTTATCTTGGAATTTGTTGGGTTCCTCTTAAACACTTCCAAATAATCGGCTGAAGTTCGTGCTCAAATGCTTCCTACTCCGGGATGAGCAAAGGCGATACCCATCTTTTAGAAAGTTTTTTAGGTCCAATTCATTATGTAAAATATGAAATACTCGTTCATAAGAAACGCCTACGTATTTTTCAATTTCACGCACCATCATTCGGCGAATTGCCAAAATCATGCATGGACTTTATCTACAATCTGTGATGTGGTTAACGCTTTCGGACGTCTTTAACGTGGTTCACAATGTATTGTGTGTATGCGTCTGCGTTTAAGTTCTGAAACCCAAAACCTCGTTGCGATTCTTCCTTCGAAATGAAAATAATTTCGTTTTTTATCCATAACACAGCCCCACAAAAAAAAATTCTGTTCTGGGATCGAGACTATGGTATTCGGATGCAGTTTTCGACGCTGAATCCGAATCCGACAAAAAAGCAAATGCACCCTCAAAGTCTTGCGCTAGAGCCAAAAACAACCCCCAAATGGAGTAAAACACTCCTGACATATTATGACAATAAATACATGCAAAAAATAGTTGAAAACCGCAAATATTTTGTTTTTGGAAATAGACTTCTGGTATATGGCCAAGAACCCTCCTCCCTGAGGGAGTTAAACCACCCCAAAATAGGTCAAAGCCACCCCTTAGATCAAAATACAATAAATACATGCAAAAGATGATTGAAAACCGCAAATGTTTTGTTTTTGGAAATACACCTCTGGTATATGACCAACACCACCCCTCTTTAAAGGATACTCCTTTAAACCACTCCAAAATGGGGTATAACCACCCCTTACATCAGGGTTACAATAAATAGATGAAGTACATAAGAGGCAGCCAGTACGCCAATCGTTTAAAAATAAAAGGAAGAGATATCATAAATCGAGAGGCTAGAGGATTAACGGGGTTTTATTGAATTTATTTTTTAGCATGTATTTATTTGCATGTATTTTTTGCGTGCGTTTATTTATTGCAACTCTGATGTAAGGGGTGGTTATACCCCATTGGGGTGATTTTACCCTTTCAAGGGGGCTGTTGGTCATATACCAGAGGTCTATTTCCAAAAAAACGCATTTGCGGTTTTCAATCATCTTTTGCATGTATTTATTGTATTTTGATCTAAGGGGTGGTTTTGACCCATTTTAGGGTGGTTTAACCCCCCCAGGGAGAAGGGTTTTTGACCATATACCAGAAATCTATTTTCAAATACAAAACATTTGCGGTTTTCAATCATTCTTGCATGTATTTATTGTATTTTGATCTAAGGGGTGGCTTTGACCTATTTTGGGGTGGTTTAACCCCCCCAGGAAGGAAGGTTGTTGGCCATATACCAACGGTCTATTTCCAGAAGCAAAACATTTGCGGTTTTTAATCATTTTTTGCATGTATTTATTGTATTTTGATCTAAGGGTTGGTTTTGACCCATTTTTACATTCACATTGACTGTTCGCGAAAAATAACCCACTAGTGGTGATTCCGGAAATTTTTAAATCTATCCTCGTATTATTTAGACAAATCGGGTACCAGAACTTTGTTTAGAAGAACGTCACGTTGATGCAAAATTTCTTTTGCTTTTCCAATAAGCGAAGATTTCAAATTCAAACACCTTTTTTGAGAGTGTTCTTGACAAACTTTAGCATCTTTTGGCCCAATACTTGTTTATAAATCAAAATAACTTTGATGCATAGGTTCAATACGCTTTACACGTTCTAACGAAATTAAGTCACCATTCTCAGCGTAAAATGAACTTATATTTAGTATAGTTATCTACAAAACAAAAATAAAGAAAACCTGAAAGAATGCTGCAATACTAAGCTTAATAAGCTTCATCCAGATTACTGTCAGGCAAAATAACGACCAAAATTCAATTTCTGCAGTGAAGGAACTTTGTTGAATTAAGTTGTTTCAACACAATAACGAATGCAATACGTGCCGAGCTGACAATAATATCATTCAGATAAAAGGAGAAAGAGAATTCATCTAAAACATACCTGTGTGCAACTACAAATACAAAATATACTGTTAGTGATTTTTTTACTATGTAGGTAGCTCTCTATTGCCAGTCTGGTTTAATCCTAAAACTACTGGCATTAGTATAGATTTTTTTGAAGCTTATTCCATTTTACTAGAACTGAACTTTATCCTTTTAAAACAAAATATAGACGCTAAAATTTGGCAAATAAATAAAATCCCTACTCTGCTTTTGTTGATAGTCTTCATTCAAGAATGACCATGATAAACCTTGAATTTATTAGATATTAAGGGAAAAGGCGCCTCTTGTCATAAACTGTTGCCACTAAACTTTATTACCCAATTTTTATGTGATCTGTAGAAGTCGATTTCGAAACTCGACTCTTTAAAGGAACATTTCAACTAGAATTTTATGTGTTAGTTTGCATCTTTGACGTTGTAAACTTTTTACAAATACTTAAATCAAAATTAGAATTTTATTTATTTAATTTCATTATTGTTAGTTTTCATACGCAAACGCAAATGTTGGCTATACTCCTCCCCTAATCCAGATTAATATCTTTTCGGAAAATAAGGTAAGCGATTATAAAAGAAATGACCGCAATATATCAGAATTTCACGTCGTTTCTAATATTTTTACCTAATAACGTATCTTACGCACGTGTCAAGACGACAGCTGTGCAAAGATCAAAAGAAGGTTAATCAGAAGAATACGAAGAGAAGGGTCCGTGTGTGTGCTATTCGTCTTTGATAGCAATGGGGTCCCCTCTTTAGATGCCAAGCAGCTGCATGTTCCGATTCTGAAAAGAACTAATTCTTCGTAGTTCCCTCGTCCTTGATATACGGTTGTGTAGGTCCGAAATCGTTTTTTACATTTTGTAAATAATAAATATTGCGCAATATCTCCAAGCCCATTATTGTTTCATTATTTTTCATTTTAAGACTAACGGACTTTGAGTCTTTGACGCAGTACACATAAAAGGAAATATGTATTATGTTCTTGAGTTAAGCACTTGACATGAATTTACTTTACAGGAATACTACCTGATAGGAATACTACTAGTACTACCTGATGTTGTACGATCGTTTGGACATGTAAAAGGACTAGAAATCCGCTTAAGGCAATTGTTGCGGAGTATAGATCTACGCACATGAGAAATGTAGAGAGATGTACTATCCTGATTTATCCCGAGGGAAGATAACCGAGCAACCAGTTTCTCAGGTGAATTTGTGTTGGGGAAAATCCCATGTGAACATGAATACACAAGGTCCGTTAACATTGCATAACGTTCCATAAGAATATGATCAAACGTTTGTTTATATAAAACCCTTTTTAGAAATGAGATAAGAATCCCAACTGAGATTGCAAAAGAACCCTTTTATAATCTAAAACAAGTAACATCAAATGCTAATTGCAGAAATATTCTACAACTTAACTCGGTTATCTCATGTTATATAAGAAAAGTGGAGAAATTCGGTGATAAAATAACCGAAAATCTTGTACAACGTGAACCCATCAAATTATTATTATATTAGATCTTGTACGAGAAAGAATTCGGCCAATGTTCTAAATTATTGCAATACAATATTGTTTGAGTAATGGAAGACAAGATAAAGAATTGCTTTGGTCTGTAGAAAAATGACAAATAAAGGACGAGAATTCTTTATTTTTCGGATTTAGATATCCTGGATGATTTGTTGTTTATTTCTTTTATAGAAAAGATCTTTTGAAACAAGCTGATTTAAGATCCTGTTAAATAATTACTTCTAAAAGAGAAGTTAATTTTTTTGTAAGCGGAGAGAGAAAATACCGGGTGATTTTTTAAATTTCTGATCTAGAAAGCCATGACATAATTTTAAAACAAAAGATGCGGAAAACGTAGGGCGTAGTTTGAATCGTTCGATTTGTCACAACTGTCAGATTTCAAAAATGTTGACATAAACATAACCTACTCCAGTGTTGTTCTCGCTTTTGCCGTCTTTTGTGCTTCACTGTTTCCTCGTGTTTTGAATTCCGTTTCGCCAGTTATTATCTCGGTTATTATCAAAAATCAGTCTTTTTCAAGACTAACCTTTCGTTTGTGATTGAACGCTTAGTTTTCAACGTTATTTTGGAGTGTTTTTCATCACAACAAAATGGTGTTCACACAGGAACAAAAAACATTTATGATCGAAGCTTACTTTCGTAATGGTCATCAAGTTAATGGTCAATGGGTGTATGAAGCCGGAGCATGTCTTCGGGAGTTTCAAGAAAAATTTCCAGATCTTGCGGTGATAGAGGCAATTTGTCACATAAATGACATTTGGAATAGCAGTGTGATCAACGCTACGCCCTACGTTTCGGTGACCTTCGATACGGCGTAAAAATCACGACTTACTAGATCAGAAATTTAAAAAATCACCCGGTATATAAAAATATATGAAGGTAAAACCTTTTTTATATATAAAAACTACCTTTGATTACAAAATAATAATAGTTAGAATTCTTACTGCTCAGTGCTCACTGACTGTATTCAATATCATTAAAGGAAATTCTGTTGCAAGTCTGAAGATAGTTTTCTATTGTCTATTATAGTTCTTACCATTGATAGTAATATTTCGTAACGAAATAATTGTCAGGTCTCAGGTATACGAGGGATGCTCTGTTAATAGTTAGTAGTAGGCCATGGAAGCTCAATTGGCTAGAAACAATTGCAACAATTGAATGTCGCATTAGTTGGCATTCGTTACCCACAATTGTCAAACGTTCCGATTTCCTTGTGAAACGTAGTTAATTTTGTAAGATAAGTAGTTGTGCATTTTTAATTCAGTTAAGATGAGCATTCCGCGAACTGCCTTTAGAGCTATGATTTTCTACGACTATAAAAGACAGTTAGGATACCAGCAAAGCCATGAAAATTTGATAGCAGCTTTTGGCGATGCTGCCCCTTCATTATCCGCTGTTAGTCATTGGTTCCGCGAATTTCGACGAGGGCGAGAGCTGCTAGAAGATGAAACAAGACCTGGAAGACCTGCGGAAGCTGCCTGTTCAGAAAATGTTGATCGTGTGGCAAGCTTGATTCAGTCCAATCGAAATATTACTTATAGGGAGATTCAGAAGGAAGTGAAGATTTGATCCTCGGCGGTGAATACAATTTTGCATAAACATCTTGGGGTAAGAAAGCTAGCAAGCCGTTGGATACCGCATTTGCTCTCAGAAAGTCAAAAACAGGCTCGAGTAGACTGGTGTAAATTTATGTTGCAAAAATTTGAAGGAGGAGCTTCCAAGCAAGTGGCATACATTGTAACTGGTGACGAATCTTGGGTATACAATTACGACCCTGAAACTAAACAACAGTCTAGTGTTTGGGTATTCAAAGGTGAAGACTTGCCCACAAAAGTAATTCGTGGCAGAAGCGTCAATAAGAAAATGATTACTGTTGTTTTTTCGCCGAAGTGGTCCTGTTGCTGTTATTCCACTTGAAGATCGCAGAACTGTTAATTCTGAATGGTACTGCGAAGTGGATTTACCACAGAAGTTTGCAAAATTACAGACAGGTCGCCAAAGGACCGGTTTGAGTAACATCTTAGTCCATCATGACAACGCATCCTCCCACACTGCTGCCAGAACATTGGATTTTTTTAAAGATACGGGAGTTAAATTGGTAACTCATCCTCCGTATAGCCCAGATCTGGCGCCGTGTGACCTTTTTTTGTTTCCAGCAATTAAAAAAATGATGCGAGGCAAAAGATTTTCCAGCGCAGATGCAGCAGTTACAGAATTTCAAAGAATTTTTGAGGACCTTTCAGAAAATGAATTTTCCGAATGTTTTAAAAAGTGGTTTCAAAGAATGCATAAGTGTATTAGTCTGAATGGAGATTATTTTGAAAAACAATAAAGATTTTTTGTTAAAAAATGCAACGGTCCTTTTATAACTAACAATTTTCAGCGCAACCCTGGTATGTAGATAAATTTTAATAAATATTGCGAAATATTATACTTCTATTAGTAGTTTTCTTTTTGCAATAATGTAATTGGCCATCCTTGGCAATTGACAATAATAATCTATTTTTCTGGATATCTAGTCTGTTTGAGAAACATATCAGCCTTAGTTATAGTCATTTACACGAATGTACAATCTGACGTGAATTGAACGTGCATGATTTTACACGAAATGCATATTCATGAACATCTTACACGGGGTTGTAAATTATGGATGCGTGTAAATTTTATACGCATTCCGACCCTAGTTTAAGTTACGTGTAAAGTGACAATAGAAAAAAATGTTTGCCATTTTTTCTATCAATTTCGTAAGAGGTAGATTTAGATATCGAAGAGATTCAGCATTAATTAGATGAAATTCCTCGTACACAAGAAATGGAAAGACCCAGGAAGAGCAAAGTTTATAAAAAGAAAAAAAACCCCTTTGAGACGTATTAGTAGTAAATCTCCGTTTGTTTTAGCTTCTGAAACACACTCCTTCTCCTTGCCTTTATTGCCATCGCAATCAAATTCGGAATAATCAATCTCAAAATCAGCTGGAGCCAGATATCTAAGGATACTCAAAATCATTAGGTGAATATCTCGTCTCTCTTCCTGTTTCGCATTTTTCTTTAAACATTTTAAACCCTGCTTTTTGCTTCCCTTTGCATTCTTTTCCACTGCTTTTTTGTCTTTGGAAGATCTCTGTAGTAGTATAGCTATGTTCGTTCTGCGACAAAATCCCATGTATTTTCTTATGGAGGTCCGTTTTACGGTTCAAGGTCATCCGCGAAATTCGAGGCTCATTTGCATATCATTCGCGGGGTCATTAGCGGATCATTTGCATATCATTCGCGGTGTTATGTATGTATCATTAACGGTATTATTTGCATATCTAATTAATTTAATTCGCGGGGTCATTAGCGGATCATTTTTTATATCTCGCCGGGTCATCTGCATATCTCATCTCTCTCTCCTCATTTCCAACTTGTCATCATTTCCCGCTGAAAGATTTGAATTCCTAGCGCTGCTAATGCCATCTATCGGTGACGTCATATGATCGGTATAGTAGATTTCTATACGCCTGTAGATAGGCAACCCGCTATACTTTTTTACAAAACCAATGGAGCCAACAGGGTTTGAACCGGGGACCGCTCGAATGGTAGCCAGCCAATGCATCCACTACACCAACGAGGTAATCTATTAAAGCACTGTAAACTGGTTATAAAAAAAAATTGTTGACTAGCGACCACGTACTCATAATATAATACAATTAATTTTAGGTATAAATCTAAACGTGATACATTATTATTACTAAATTAATTTATTAAAATAAAAATAACTCAGAACTAAATTATTAATATCAAGAAATTTATTTAAAAAAAACATTTCAATTCTAAACGTGTACAGGAGTTATTTATAAAAATGATTTCACGTATATTTGATTAAATCCAATTTATTTAAAAATAATTCCCGGAAAATATTTATAAATATTGTACATTAATAATATTAAATCTTTAGGATTCCAAAATTATAAGCCAATTATGATTATTATCATGAGTCATTGAGATGAGACAATTATTAACCTTATATGAGCCAATCGTGAAGAAACTCAAGAAATTTTTCTTGATACATCTTAAATATAACAATTTGAAAACTATATACAGATATTATTACTACATGAGCCCCGTAACATCAGTCGATCCGCGGCTTTTTATATCAATACAAACTAATTAGTCGTGTTGTTTTCAACATTCTTTAACACTACTTTCAACCATAAATAAACAAACGTTCTTACGAATGACTGAAAGGAATTTAAATATTATAAATAATTTGTTAAGAGATCAAAGCTACTGTCATAGTTATAAGTTTAAGCGATAACAAAATGTCCATAGCTTAACCCCGAGACCACGGAGCTTGTCTTTTAAATTACTGCATACGAGTTATTTCTAAAAATGCTTTCACGTATATTTGATTAAATCCAATTTATTTAAAAATAATTCCCGGAAAATATTTATAAATAGTGTACATTAATAATATTAAATCTTTAGGATTCAAAAATTATAAGCCAATTATGATTATTATCATGTGTCATTAAATGAGATCGGTAAGGTAAAAACATGACGTCTTGATTGTAAACGATGATTTCACCATTGCTAATGAATTTCCAATTAGCGGGTGTAGAAAGTTAAAATTCAAACATGAAAAACTATTGGTTTAATCGAAATATTTTAAAAGTTGCCGACGGCTAATTATTATTTAATAGCAACCATAAATTTCTGAGTAAATCTGTTTGGATATTTCCTGAAGCCTAAATCAATTTTGTTTGTATTAAAATCTAGAAATTTCAGAAAAACGGTTTTAAAATAAATTGTATATAGTTATACATTGTGAAATAAAAAAAATGCAAGAATAAAATACGTACACGGATTAAACTAAACTATATATTAAGAAATATTAATTACGGCTTTATAGCATCTTACAGGAAAAAGATTACAGTCAATCAAGATCACAACACATATCATTAACAAGATATCGTAAATAAATATATTATATATTGAAGGTAAAGACATGAGTATATCCATCGTTTGACTAATGTCTATTTATTAAAACAAATAAGTTATGAAATGAAGCAGGGAGTCTATTCAATGAACATTGCCTAATACTTTTATGATTTTTCTAGCCTATAGATCAGCAGTTAGAAACACGGGCCTGCTAAATGCCTGCAATTCACCTACCCTATCAATATGTTGTACAATTTTAGATATGTAATGTATACGTTTTGTTTCTTACTTAAGTCTATTTTGTTTGTATGTTTGTAATATTTAGACATTTACGAAAATTAAATCAAGCTGAACAGCAGATTACTATTTTAAATTTAATAGATCATACGAATTATCTTACCCTGTTCTTAATTACTGCTTTGTATAAATTGTACATTGTTTGTAAATGCTCTCTGAACTAAAATATTCATATATGAGAGAAATGTTATATAAGTCAATACAGCCCTATAACTATCATTTATTGAGCTATACAAAGAGATTTATATCTACGCTAAACTAAAGATTAATAGAAGTATTGCATTCCTGATATCATAAGATAACGATAAAACACATGATTATTCTTAGACTAAGGTCTAATTTAGGTAGTCAAAATCTAGGTAATCGAATTGTAGGTACATATCATGATGTGATATCATACAATTATATTCTAGTAAGAATTGTAATAAAGTCACTGCTATAAATAACATCATTCTTTATCACGATCATCTATCATTATCAAAATCATCTAATGTCATGCAGAGTCAGCAGCTAGCTCCTAAGTTCGTATATGCGAGAAACTCTCTACCCGCTCTGAACAATCAATTACAAAAACTGGATGAGTTTCGGACGTATAGGTAGATAATTCCAAATTTTAATCCGTTTTCATTAATGGGTAGACCTAACATAACATTAGTTTTACCGTAGGAAGAAGAAGAACCGCTCAGAATTGCTCTACAGGAAACAGTCTGACACTAGGTTATTCAGATCAAATATTACTTACAAATCGGAAAGGATATCTATGAAACTCGTGCTGAATTAAATGTAGGAACCTGAATGCGTGGCAGCATCCGTCGCTATTGTATCAACCGTTTCTTCGCATAGCTTTTAGTTTATCTGTGAGAAATTCTATTTTATTTAGTACATAAGGCGTAGATTAGATTATTAATCTACCCAAAAGATTCACCAAACATGGACCTGCTAAATGCCTGCAATTCACCTACCCTATCAGTATGTCGTACAATGCAAACATTTAATATTATTATTAAAATTTTATAAATAAAAACGATAAAAGAAGTTTATAGTTTTCATTTATTTTTATATTAAACATATACGGTAGCAGGATCTAGATCGATGTATACAAATTCATATATGACAGAAATGTTATGTATCTCAATACATACCTAAAACGTATTCTTCGTATATTCAGTAAGAGCTACCCATTTTTTCTAGACATTCGAATTTTGAACAGCTTAATAATATGTTTTCTCATTTAATCATAATTAAGTTGACTTATTGTTTATACACCATATAGATATTCGTAGCATCTAAAGTAAACTCTTATTTAAACGTTATTTTACAATATATCATACATTTCAGCAACTCCGAAATATGAAGATATGTAATAATTTACTATATACTTTTGTAGGATATTAACTCGTATAATTAATACTAATTTGTAATTATCTTCGATACCTTCGAAATCTAAGTTTATAACATATCTACCCAAAAGATTCGCCGACAAACTTACTGAAGATAAAGTGGTCGATCTCAACCAAAAGATAGCGAATACAACTCTGTCTCTAGGATTGGTTTACCTAGGTAAAATAAAGACAGAAAGATATCAACTGTATGCTGACTATATGTTCATCGAGACGAATAAGGTATGAAATGTAACAGGTAGTCTATTCAATGAACATTGCCTAATACTTTTTTCTGATTCTTCTTCTACCCTATGGATCCGCATTTAGAAACATGGACCTGCTAAATGCCTGCAATTCACCTACCCTATCAGTATGTCGTACAATGCAAACATTTAATATTATTATTAAAATTTTATAAATAAAAACGATAAAAGAAGTTTATAGTTTTCATTTATTTTTATGTTAAACATATACGGTAGCAGGATCTAGATCGATGTATACAAATTCATATATGACAGAAATGTTATGTATCTCAATACATACCTAAAACGTATTCTTCGTATATTCAGTAAGAGCTACCCATTTTTTTTCTAGACATTCGAATTTTGAACAGCTTAATAATATGTTTTCTCATTTAATCATAATTAGGTTGACTTTATATAGCATTTTTCAGGAAAACCTTCTTCAGAAAAACCCTAATGATTATTTAATTTACATAAAAAAAAATTTAAAACATTTGATTACACAATAATCCCATTTTCGATACCTTCGAAATATAAGTCTATAACATATGTTTGTAATAGGTCTTTATAACTTTCGAACACAGGGTAGTTACCTCTTGCAAAATTTACAGTTATGAGAACCCTGAAAACTTAACCTGGAGAAATAAATCAGATAAATAATTTACTTTTATTGAAACGATAAATTTGCATACTAATATATGAAAATAATATAATGTATAATGCCTGATAAATAAAATTGAAATTATTCTTATTCTTTTACAATGAAATGCGTTTTGAAAAAACACGATGAAACGTTATGTATATTAATGCAGGAGTTCTGTTAACGCATTCGTTATTTAGAGATTCACTTATAAGTACACTATCTATTTAGCTGATTCAATAAAAATTTCATTATTTTTAAAATTCCTAACGAGGGACCTACTGATAAGCGTTATATTATACCAGGTACGTATTATACTCTACTGCTGATTGCATACCTGATGAACGCAGTTGTATAAAGTAATATAGGATATACGTTACAGAGAAGTTTAGTTTTCCGTGCAACAAATGACCTATATATATATTTTATGTACAATGCTGACATTAACATATTTAGCGCATACCTGTTGAACATAGCTCTACAAAGTAATATTTAAAAGACTTAAAAGGCTTATATTTTAGAGATCGGATACAGGCGCATATATTCCTGTATATTACCTCTAAATTTTACTTTAACAATACATGTAGTCAGGTTTGGCGTAAATAACAATTAGGGATATCAAAGCCATACTAACTGAACGCTAACATAATATGCTCTACAGGTCAAACTCAATTAATTAACCCTGGGGCTATACATCCTTAGACTAGAAACAGTCTTGAAACAAAAATGGCTGAGTCCACCCTGTTAGACAAGAAATCAGAGTATGGGCGTGATAAATAAAACATATAAAGTTATTTTACAAACATTTATTTAGTATACATAACATAATACAAGAATATAGATCATAAGTTGTTTTCTATGACGACTGTTGTAGTTCTACGGGCCTCTGAGTCGTCGTATGCCCTCGCAGCAATACTAATACGTATAAAGTCCGATGACTGACTCATTGGAACTGTACCGGTAGCCCTTTCCTTGTTCAACTCTTCGTTACTATCACAGTTGGTAAACGAGGAATCACATTCATCAATACCCAAATGCATGGCTGAAGTCATATCTTCTTCTTCTTCTTCTGTCTCAACGATATCAGTAGGTCCATTTGCTTCCTTTACCAGAGCTGTCTTTACAACATTTGCGTTATTATGTACGTTTTTTAAATGCCTTTTATAGCTGTCGATGCGTGAAAGATATTTGAAGCAATTAGAACACCGAACTTTGATTGATTCGTGAACGCTTTTAATATGTCTTTTTAAGTGGTCACGACGTGAAAAAGTTTTGACACAGCTAGAACACTTGATTCTGTTTGAATCGTGCTTGGTTTTTACGTGTCTCTTGCAAGTGAATGGCCTCGCGAAAGACTTGAAGCAAACCGGACACTGTATTTTGCAATCCTGTCGACCAGAGTCATTCTTCTTACATACGTCGTTAGCGTGCTGCTCCATTTCGACTAATGAAGGAACAGGAACACTACCCCACCTATTTATACTGATCGACCAGCGCAATCGGTTGTTCTCGGTTATAATCGTAAGCGCTCGGAGCAATATGTATGCTCGAGAATGAATCGTAGGTTCTATCCTAAGTGTATGTAACCCGGGACCGATGTCCGTACATTTTAAATTATCAAACTTACCATATAAACATGAATATTTACTACATTTGCTTTAATTCTTGTTCCCTCCCTACCTACCTACCTACCGTAAACAATATGACATATCTGCGTCTAAATACAGTGAACGAAAGTACTAGAGGAACTTAATATCTTAGATCACGGCTGTTTCTGGATACGTGATTTCCTCTTACAATATCTATAGTTATGAGAACCTTGAAGACTTAGCCTGGAGAAATAAAACATCGTCAGTTTAAAAGAAATAAGTCCGTCGCCATATTTAAACGTTATTTTACAATACATCATACATTTTCAATAGCTTCGAAATACGCAGATATGTAATAATATACTATATACTCTTGTAGGTTATTCAACGTATCTATAGTAAACTCTTATGATTAATAATAATCTGTAACCTTATTGTTTTTTATTACATCACAGGTTAGAGCGTACGAATATAAATTAGGTTAGATTAGGTTAGAGCCTACGAATACATTTTTAGGGCAGAACGTAGGGAGCAGAGTAAGTACAAAACAACATACTTTCATACAAGAACGTTTATTGATACGAGTAGTTTCGACGCTACTTAAAACATAATACATAACTTATATATATATAATATCTATTAAAATAGTACATTTCGTATACACTAATAATGGTACTACATACCCGACTATAAAGTAAACATGGTAAGTATAACAGCAGTTTAAAAGAATAGATAGTAAATATAACTATATCTAATTATTTTATAAAATACTATGTTAACTAAGAGGTTATATACAGAATATATACGCCTGTATTCGACCTCTAGAGGGTTCATAAGACTAGACTAGACCAGACCAGACCAGACCAGACCAGATCAGACCAGACTAGACCAGACCAGACTAGACTAGAGTATTATAGATGATAGACTGTAAAATCATGAACAATTATACCACCTGTAATATAATAGAGCTTACTTGATATTTTAAAATTAGTGGCTGAATCTAATTATTACAGAAATTCAATTGTAGAAACTGAAGATGTAATCTTTAAAACATCTAAAGTTAGAAGTTTTTAGTAGTCAGGTTAGATTATTTTGTAAGATTGGCTCCGTAAGGAAAAACAACATAGCTGTAGTCTTGATTTTGAAATTGAGATAGCTCGGGACAAAACGATGAATACAAAGTTTAGAAGTTTATTTCAAAATTCTGCGATAAAAAACATTAATTCTTCTTTACTTTAAAACCCAAAATTGCATGATAAATCAATATAATATTAATATAAATGATTAAATTAAATGAAGCAATCTAGGTTAGACCCCAAAAATTATATTAAGGTTATAGATTTTAGACTCCGGTTGTTGCAAAGATTCAAGAATCTCTATTAAGATTAGTTCATAAAACATTTATTAGGTTAGAGCATGTAGCTACTTACAAAAAAAAAAAATCTCTATTAAGATTAGTTCATAAAATATTTATTAGGTTAGACCATTGTAGTTACTTACAAAATCGTCATTAACATTCGAAAAACTTACATATAATATTAGTTGGGTTACAGTCTACGAATATATTTTAGGTTAGATTTAGGTCGCGCGCGATCTAAATCTAACCTAAAATATATTCGTAGACTGTAACCCAACTAATATTATATGTAAGTTTTTCGAATGTTAATGACGATTTTGTAAGTAACTACAATGGTCTAACCTAATAAATATTTTATGAACTAATCTTAATAGAGATTTTTTTTTTTGTAAGTAGCTACATGCTCTAACCTAATAAATGTTTTATGAACTAATCTTAATAGAGATTCTTGAATCTTTGCAACAACCGGAGTCTAAAATCTATAACCTTAATATAATTTTTGGGCTCTAACCTAGATTGCTTCATTTAATTTAATCATTTATATTAATATTATATTGATTTATCATGCAATTTTGGGTTTTAAAGTAAAGAAGAATTAATGTTTTTTATCGCAGAATTTTGAAATAAACTTCTAAACTTTGTATTCATCGTTTTGTCCCGAGCTATCTCAATTTCAAAATCAAGACTACAGCTATGTTGTTTTTCCTTACGGAGCCAATCTTACAAAATAATCTAACCTGACTACTAAAAACTTCTAACTTTAGATGTTTTAAAGATTACATCTTCAGTTTCTACAATTGAATTTCTGTAATAATTAGATTCAGCCACTAATTTTAAAATATCAAGTAAGCTCTATTATATTACAGGTGGTATAATTGTTCATGATTTTACAGTCTATCATCTATAATACTCTAGTCTAGTCTGGTCTGGTCTGGTCTGGTCTGATCTGGTCTGGTCTGGTCTGGTCTGGTCTGGTCTGGTCTAGTCTGGTCTGGTCTAGTCTAGTCTTATGAACCCTCTAGAGGTCGAATACAGGCGTATATATTCTGTATATAACCTCTTAGTTAACATAGTATTTTATAAAATAATTAGATATAGTTATATTTACTATCTATTCTTTTAAACTGCTGTTATACTTACCATGTTTACTTTATAGTCGGGTATGTAGTACCATTATTAGTGTATACGAAATGTACTATTTTAATAGATATTATATATATATAAGTTATGTATTATGTTTTAAGTAGCGTCGAAACTACTCGTATCAATAAACGTTCTTGTATGAAAGTATGTTGTTTTGTACTTACTCTGCTCCCTACGTTCTGCCCTAAAAATGTATTCGTAGGCTCTAACCTAATCTAACCTAATTTATATTCGTACGCTCTAACCTGTGATGTAATAAAAAACAATAAGGTTACAGATTATTATTAATCATAAGAGTTTACTATAGATACGTTGAATAACCTACAAGAGTATATAGTATATTATTACATATCTGCGTATTTCGAAGCTATTGAAAATGTATGATGTATTGTAAAATAACGTTTAAATATGGCGACGGACTTATTTCTTTTAAACTGACGATGTTTTATTTCTCCAGGCTAAGTCTTCAAGGTTCTCATAACTATAGATATTGTAAGAGGAAATCACGTATCCAGAAACAGCCGTGATCTAAGATATTAAGTTCCTCTAGTACTTTCGTTCACTGTATTTAGACGCAGATATGTCATATTGTTTACGGTAGGTAGGTAGGTAGGGAGGGAACAAGAATTAAAGCAAATGTAGTAAATATTCATGTTTATATGGTAAGTTTGATAATTTAAATTGTACGGACATCGGTCCCGGGTTACATACACTTAGGATAGAACCTACGATTCATTCTCGAGCATACATATTGCTCCGAGCGCTTACAATTATAGCCGAGAACAACCGATTGCGCTGGTCGATCAGTATAAATAGGTGGGGTAGTGTTCCTGTTCCTTCATTAGTCGAAATGGAGCAGCACGCTAACGACGTATGTAAGAAGAATGACTCTGGTCGACAGGATTGCAAAATACAGTGTCCGGTTTGCTTCAAGTCTTTCGCGAGGCCATTCACTTGCAAGAGACACGTAAAAACCAAGCACGATTCAAACAGAATCAAGTGTTCTAGCTGTGTCAAAACTTTTTCACGTCGTGACCACTTAAAAAGACATATTAAAAGCGTTCACGAATCAATCAAAGTTCGGTGTTCTAATTGCTTCAAATATCTTTCACGCATCGACAGCTATAAAAGGCATTTAAAAAACGTACATAATAACGCAAATGTTGTAAAGACAGCTCTGGTAAAGGAAGCAAATGGACCTACTGATATCGTTGAGACAGAAGAAGAAGAAGAAGATATGACTTCAGCCATGCATTTGGGTATTGATGAATGTGATTCCTCGTTTACCAACTGTGATAGTAACGAAGAGTTGAACAAGGAAAGGGCTACCGGTACAGTTCCAATGAGTCAGTCATCGGACTTTATACGTATTAGTATTGCTGCGAGGGCATACGACGACTCAGAGGCCCGTAGAACTACAACAGTCGTCATAGAAAACAACTTATGATCTATATTCTTGTATTATGTTATGTATACTAAATAAATGTTTGTAAAATAACTTTATATGTTTTATTTATCACGCCCATACTCTGATTTCTTGTCTAACAGGGTGGACTCAGCCATTTTTGTTTCAAGACTGTTTCTAGTCTAAGGATGTATAGCCCCAGGGTTAATTAATTGAGTTTGACCTGTAGAGCATATTATGTTAGCGTTCAGTTAGTATGGCTTTGATATCCCTAATTGTTATTTACGCCAAACCTGACTACATGTATTGTTAAAGTAAAATTTAGAGGTAATATACAGGAATATATGCGCCTGTATCCGATCTCTAAAATATAAGCCTTTTAAGTCTTTTAAATATTACTTTGTAGAGCTATGTTCAACAGGTATGCGCTAAATATGTTAATGTCAGCATTGTACATAAAATATATATATAGGTCATTTGTTGCACGGAAAATTAAACTTCTCTGTAACGTATATCCTATATTACTTTATACAACTGCGTTCATCAGGTATGCAATCAGCAGTAGAGTATCATACGTACCTGGTATAATATAACGCTTATCAGTAGGTCCCTCGTTAGGAATTTTAAAAATAATGAAATTTTTATTGAATCAGCTAAATAGATAGTGTACTTATAAGTGAATCTCTAAATAACGAATGCGTTAACAGAACTCCTGCATTAATATACATAACGTTTCATCGTGTTTTTTCAAAACGCATTTCATTGTAAAAGAATAAGAATAATTTCAATTTTATTTATCAGGCATTATACATTATATTATTTTCATATATTAGTATGCAAATTTATCGTTTCAATAAAAGTAAATTATTTATCTGATTTATTTCTCCAGGTTAAGTTTTCAGGGTTCTCATAACTGTAAATTTTGCAAGAGGTAACTACCCTGTGTTCGAAAGTTATAAAGACCTATTACAAACATATGTTATAGACTTATATTTCGAAGGTATCGAAAATGGGATTATTGTGTAATCAAATGTTTTAAATTTTTTTTTTATGTAAATTAAATAATCATTAGGGTTTTTCTGAAGAAGGTTTTCCTGAAAAATGCTATATAAAGTCAACCTAATTATGATTAAATGAGAAAACATATTATTAAGCTGTTCAAAATTCGAATGTCTAGAAAAAAAATGGGTAGCTCTTACTGAATATACGAAGAATACGTTTTAGGTATGTATTGAGATACATAACATTTCTGTCATATATGAATTTGTATACATCGATCTAGATCCTGCTACCGTATATGTTTAACATAAAAATAAATGAAAACTATAAACTTCTTTTATCGTTTTTATTTATAAAATTTTAATAATAATATTAAATGTTTGCATTGTACGACATACTGATAGGGTAGGTGAATTGCAGGCATTTAGCAGGTCCATGTTTCTAAATGCGGATCCATAGGGTAGAAGAAGAATCAGAAAAAAGTATTAGGCAATGTTCATTGAATAGACTACCTGTTACATTTCATACCTTATTCGTCTCGATGAACATATAGTCAGCATACAGTTGATATCTTTCTGTCTTTATTTTACCTAGGTAAACCAATCCTAGAGACAGAGTTGTATTCGCTATCTTTTGGTTGAGATCGACCACTTTATCTTCAGTAAGTTTGTCGGCGAATCTTTTGGGTAGATATGTTATAAACTTAGATTTCGAAGGTATCGAAGATAATTACAAATTAGTATTAATTATACGAGTTAATATCCTACAAAAGTATATAGTAAATTATTACATATCTTCATATTTCGGAGTTGCTGAAATGTATGATATATTGTAAAATAACGTTTAAATAAGAGTTTACTTTAGATGCTACGAATATCTATATGGTGTATAAACAATAAGTCAACTTAATTATGATTAAATGAGAAAACATATTATTAAGCTGTTCAAAATTCGAATGTCTAGAAAAAATGGGTAGCTCTTACTGAATATACGAAGAATACGTTTTAGGTATGTATTGAGATACATAACATTTCTGTCATATATGAATTTGTATACATCGATCTAGATCCTGCTACCGTATATGTTTAATATAAAAATAAATGAAAACTATAAACTTCTTTTATCGTTTTTATTTATAAAATTTTAATAATAATATTAAATGTTTGCATTGTACGACATACTGATAGGGTAGGTGAATTGCAGGCATTTAGCAGGTCCATGTTTGGTGAATCTTTTGGGTAGATTAATAATCTAATCTACGCCTTATGTACTAAATAAAATAGAATTTCTCACAGATAAACTAAAAGCTATGCGAAGAAACGGTTGATACAATAGCGACGGATGCTGCCACGCATTCAGGTTCCTACATTTAATTCAGCACGAGTTTCATAGATATCCTTTCCGATTTGTAAGTAATATTTGATCTGAATAACCTAGTGTCAGACTGTTTCCTGTAGAGCAATTCTGAGCGGTTCTTCTTCTTCCTACGGTAAAACTAATGTTATGTTAGGTCTACCCATTAATGAAAACGGATTAAAATTTGGAATTATCTACCTATACGTCCGAAACTCATCCAGTTTTTGTAATTGATTGTTCAGAGCGGGTAGAGAGTTTCTCGCATATACGAACTTAGGAGCTAGCTGCTGACTCTGCATGACATTAGATGATTTTGATAATGATAGATGATCGTGATAAAGAATGATGTTATTTATAGCAGTGACTTTATTACAATTCTTACTAGAATATAATTGTATGATATCACATCATGATATGTACCTACAATTCGATTACCTAGATTTTGACTACCTAAATTAGACCTTAGTCTAAGAATAATCATGTGTTTTATCGTTATCTTATGATATCAGGAATGCAATACTTCTATTAATCTTTAGTTTAGCGTAGATATAAATCTCTTTGTATAGCTCAATAAATGATAGTTATAGGGCTGTATTGACTTATATAACATTTCTCTCATATATGAATATTTTAGTTCAGAGAGCATTTACAAACAATGTACAATTTATACAAAGCAGTAATTAAGAACAGGGTAAGATAATTCGTATGATCTATTAAATTTAAAATAGTAATCTGCTGTTCAGCTTGATTTAATTTTCGTAAATGTCTAAATATTACAAACATACAAACAAAATAGACTTAAGTAAGAAACAAAACGTATACATTACATATCTAAAATTGTACAACATATTGATAGGGTAGGTGAATTGCAGGCATTTAGCAGGCCCGTGTTTCTAACTGCTGATCTATAGGCTAGAAAAATCATAAAAGTATTAGGCAATGTTCATTGAATAGACTCCCTGCTTCATTTCATAACTTATTTGTTTTAATAAATAGACATTAGTCAAACGATGGATATACTCATGTCTTTACCTTCAATATATAATATATTTATTTACGATATCTTGTTAATGATATGTGTTGTGATCTTGATTGACTGTAATCTTTTTCCTGTAAGATGCTATAAAGCCGTAATTAATATTTCTTAATATATAGTTTAGTTTAATCCGTGTACGTATTTTATTCTTGCATTTTTTTTATTTCACAATGTATAACTATATACAATTTATTTTAAAACCGTTTTTCTGAAATTTCTAGATTTTAATACAAACAAAATTGATTTAGGCTTCAGGAAATATCCAAACAGATTTACTCAGAAATTTATGGTTGCTATTAAATAATAATTAGCCGTCGGCAACTTTTAAAATATTTCGATTAAACCAATAGTTTTTCATGTTTGAATTTTAACTTTCTACACCCGCTAATTGGAAATTCATTAGCAATGGTGAAATCATCGTTTACAATCAAGACGTCATGTTTTTACCTTACCGATCTCATTTAATGACACATGATAATAATCATAATTGGCTTATAATTTTTGAATCCTAAAGATTTAATATTATTAATGTACAATATTTATAAATATTTTCCGGGAATTATTTTTAAATAAATTGGATTTAATCAAATATACGTGAAAGCATTTTTAGAAATAACTCGTATGCAGTAATTTAAAAGACAAGCTCCGTGGTCTCGGGGTTAAGCTATGGACATTTTGTTATCGCTTAAACTTATAACTATGACAGTAGCTTTGATCTCTTAACAAATTATTTATAATATTTAAATTCCTTTCAGTCATTCGTAAGAACGTTTGTTTATTTATGGTTGAAAGTAGTGTTAAAGAATGTTGAAAACAACACGACTAATTAGTTTGTATTGATATAAAAAGCCGCGGATCGACTGATGTTACGGGGCTCATGTAGTAATAATATCTGTATATAGTTTTCAAATTGTTATATTTAAGATGTATCAAGAAAAATTTCTTGAGTTTCTTCACGATTGGCTCATATAAGGTTAATAATTGTCTCATCTCAATGACTCATGATAATAATCATAATTGGCTTATAATTTTGGAATCCTAAAGATTTAATATTATTAATGTACAATATTTATAAATATTTTCCGGGAATTATTTTTAAATAAATTGGATTTAATCAAATATACGTGAAATCATTTTTATAAATAACTCCTGTACACGTTTAGAATTGAAATGTTTTTTTTAAATAAATTTCTTGATATTAATAATTTAGTTCTGAGTTATTTTTATTTTAATAAATTAATTTAGTAATAATAATGTATCACGTTTAGATTTATACCTAAAATTAATTGTATTATATTATGAGTACGTGGTCGCTAGTCAACAATTTTTTTTTATAACCAGTTTACAGTGCTTTAATAGATTACCTCGTTGGTGTAGTGGATGCATTGGCTGGCTACCATTCGAGCGGTCCCCGGTTCAAACCCTGTTGGCTCCATTGGTTTTGTAAAAAAGTATAGCGGGTTGCCTATCTACAGGCGTATAGAAATCTACTATACCGATCATATGACGTCACCGATAGATGGCATTAGCAGCGCTAGGAATTCAAATCTTTCAGCGGGAAATGATGACAAGTTGGAAATGAGGAGAGAGAGATGAGATATGCAGATGACCCGGCGAGATATAAAAAATGATCCGCTAATGACCCCGCGAATTAAATTAATTAGATATGCAAATAATACCGTTAATGATACATACATAACACCGCGAATGATATGCAAATGATCCGCTAATGACCCCGCGAATGATATGCAAATGAGCCTCGAATTTCGCGGATGACCTTGAACCGTAAAACGGACCTCCATAAGAAAATACATGGGATTTTGTCGCAGAACGAACATAGCTATACTACTCTCTGTTGTACCCCAAAGTTTCAACTTTGCTTTTTTAGATCATTCCAAGTTGCTTCTCTTCTCTTATTCAGGCTATTATCTGTTTTTTCTGCATTAGATCACATCAACTTTTTCACGCAATAAATCTAGTAGTATTGACTTCTCTTTTTGTTCCCAGTTCGACCTTTTTTTGGTCGTTTGATGGTTTTCCATTTTCAGTTTAATAAAGGATTATAACCGAGGGAGTGTAACGACTAGCATACAAACCTAGTAAGCTCACCCAAGCGGTCCAGTATCCGCAGATCTGGTTAAGATTTTCTGCAATTCTCCTTAGTTATAACACAAAAATGTGAGATTTGTGCTATACCATCTGTAAACCAACTGCAGCCGCACATTGGCCCTTCGTAATCATAATAATAGCCCCTCCCTCCCGCACAAGCTTCATAGCTTCTGGGACTGGTTCGCCAGGCAATGAGTAGTAGCATTATTATTAGATAATTTTAAAAATAGCAGCGTAATTTATACGCGTATAAATCATGTGGAATTACCTATATAACTATGAACAAATCCACGTGTTATCCACGCGTGCATATCCACGCATACATTTGAGATTTACACATCATTTATGCACATGACTATAACTAAGGCTGATCTTCAGACAACGGTCTTTTCTTTCTACTGATAAAGTCTGCTCTTTCTAATTACACTTTCTTCTTCATGAGATCAGCACATTTGATGTTTTTTTTATAGTATGATGCAAGCAGCATTTGATAATCATGTCTTCAATCAATAGGCTTTTGTAGTGGTTTCGCTAATAAATAAATATACTAATTGCCACTTAAAATGCAACAGGCATAGTGTTTGTTAAACGAATTTTATTTATTTTATAACATATTTAAGACTATGTTACAAGGTAAGTATGAATTACAATAGAAATTTAATTAAAACGTATTTAAATTTGACAGTTCTAGATTAATGTTTAGTTGACAGTTTGAGACGTCGTTGAGGAAAATGAGCACTAAAAAACGTACCACTGATTGACTGACTGATATATTATTATAATTTTTATTATATAGATTAAGCAAAGCAACTAATTCCTACACAAGATCTACTTTGACAGTAAAGATCCATCTTCGATCTATTCTTTCTTAAATTGTAACGGGTTTTTTAAAAAAAAAAACTTTTTCTAGAAAAAGATAGTAAGTAGATATAAAACAAGATATATGGATATATATTATTGGGGATTGACCAAGGATTGATTTTAAACACAAGATGTATTTAATTGGAATGTGATCGCTGCTAAAATATATTTCTACCTATCTACCAAAAGACAATTTTCAAGTAGTATAATCCCTTTTTCTACGTAATTAATGTAATGACACGAATTCACATTTAGTTAATGTATTTCTTTAGGCATCTATCATATCATATTTATATCATAACAGACAGTTTACACATAAATTCTGTTGTATTCTTATTTTGCCAACAACAAATGCCCTAACACCTTTTCAGTTTTCAGAGAATACTTACCTGACTGTCGGGTTTTAAATTTTACGTTTATAATGATCAAAAATTTTCCAAGGAGGATATGGTTCGTCTTAACCATTCATATAATCATTCATTTATTGCAGTGTAAATTTGTACATATTGCTACGATTGTTATTACTGTATATGATTATGATGGCCCAGGCTTCGGGAAATAAGATATTATGATCGATATTGATAAAAATAAATTGATTTATATGAGAGTACAAACAAATTATACAGCAACAGACTTCTGTAGCAGCACAGTGATGATAGATATAAAATATAAACCACATACCTCTACCAAAAAAAATCTGCTCCGGCTAATTACAAACGTGGTGAAACTTCGAAAACTCCACCACACTGAGACCTTAGGGCACTAAATAAATATAGATCTAAATTCTTATATTATTAAATAAAAACTGTTAACATCGAATAAAAAATAATAATTTCAATATTGTGCCATTTTATTCAATAATTAACTCTGTATAGCGAACTATATATCTGGCTCCGCAGTTTACATGCGCGCGTGCGCCTCTCCGCGCTATACCTCGAGAACGGTTGATCATACGACAAAATACATTGGATAAAAATTGTAGATAATCTAATGATCTACAAGTTTTATAATAACCTTAAATGACATATGACGCATAGAAAACGAGATAGTTGCGAAAAAGCAATTTTCGTGACCTTTGACCTTTAATATCTTGTGACGCGGACACGGGATTATAGGAGACTTTTCAGCCAGTCTTCAGAACGTCAAGACAAAGGTTCATGCGAAAATTCAGCTTTCTTACTTTCATTCCGAGGTTGAATCCTTATTTTACTGGAGTATTCAATAAATATGCAAGAAAATCAATCCTTTTCAATGATACATGACACTTGTACTGACATAAAAGAACAAAGTCACTTGAAAAAGTCAACCAAAACATCTTTCCTGCACAACTATCAGATAACTAAAATAACTTAATTACCTATTTACATCTTCCTATCTTGACAAATTCCAATCTTACATCCTAATTAACGTTATTTACATACTTTTAGATATCAATGACATGAAAATGATAACTAAGTAAATTACATTATTTCAGATTGCTATGGTAAAATGCACAAACTTGCATTTTATTTCAATGATATTTTCTACAAAAAATAATCCCAACATTCAAGATTGTTTTAAAATTGTGCTCAAGAAACTGCTTGACAAAATAGCATTCAAACATTTTACCCATGAACTGTATAATCTATCTAAACAAGAAAATCTAACGATATCACTATCTCGTTAACTTGAGACATCATTTTTTTATATTAATAAAGCAGGCAAGGTAGCAAATACTTCCATACATAGTCACTACTATGCACCTTGTCTGTTTTAGATCAAAACTTTCCTAAATTCGGCCTCAACTTTATTTTAATTGCCTAATTAGGTCTTGATTTTACATCGTTAGCTGAATAATGAAAAATCACCAAGATTCCAAGAAGAATCAACTTTAAAATTTATCGTTTTACTGCCTAGAATGAATGTTTATTAAATTAAAACCTTTTCTTTGGTTTAATAAGAAAATTATGTTGTAATGTTGTAACAAATTATGTTATGTTGTAAATAATTAATTTGTAAAACCCGCATTAAAGAAAGAAGATCCATTGTAATTGCATTTGGAAATTAAGATTAACGATGGGTTAGGAGAAATCATATAATTTAGCTATCATCTTAATATAAGCGAACACATTACACGACTTAGATATTCACTATATTATACCTAGAAGCGGTTGCTGTATGAAGGCCAGAAAATGAGATGTTTTTCTGAAATAAGCAGTAAAGTAAAACAAAATAGTGTAAAGAGAAATCGGCAGCAATGTAATAGTTATTTACGTAGCACGCCAGGAAATGGTTCTTTACTGGTCATGTAGACTGTTTAATATCCCCTAATAAGTTACTAGGCCACTAAAGACATTTTCCGGGGCTGTTACATACAATATTTTTCCTGTTACTATGAAACAATTTCTTTCTATTTAGTTTAAGTTTTATTAAATCACTACCTACATACAATAGAGGCAGTAAAAGCTTTTGTTCAATCCTGTCGTTGAAAATTACTGTTTCTTACCTAGATACCAAAGGTGAAAGCGTTTGTTTTGTCCATTCAACCTACTTACCTAGCAACAGGTGAGCGAAAGCAGTGGGTGAAAAAATTTTCACTCCCTCTCGATAAGCAAAGTTATAACCTGAACATTTAACCAATTTTATTCATAACACTAACATATAGCAACAAAATTACTTATAAATATGAAAGTTAACATTACAATTGTTAAAAATACCAGGGAATTGATCTTTGTTGCCAAATAATGACAAATTGATTGTTTGTTTTATGACGAATGATGAGAACCATAACAACGAAAACCGCCTCCTAATTTTTCTGCAATTATTCTAAAAATTTAAATTTATTTATTTTTTTTGTAATTTCTAATAGCAGGATTGAACAAAACGCTATACAGCACTCGTGGGAAACTGAGTCACTCACTTGTGTGTCGTTCCGCACTCGGCATCGCCTCGTGTGTAATCTCGACACACACGTGAGTAAAACTTTTAGTTTCTCCACTTGTACTGTAATATACTATTATCGTTCCCTTGTGTAGCTTTTCCGCTCTAGCACGGTAACGATCTATTTCCCAGTCTAAGAAATTATCAAAAACAACTTATTTTGATCGGACCAAGGAAAATAGTAAAATGGGAAGGAAAATTGTAATAGAAGTGAAGAAGATACTTATTGCTAAATGAATATGAAAGTTAGATCTCTAATCATACACATTTTCCCATTTAATTACTTTCCTCATTAATGGGGAACTTCCATCACTTGTGATGTAAATCCCTATGTTCCTCTTTAATTTGAGTGATGTTCCTTATATTATGAAATATAATCAAATTAAAAGATTAATTTAAAGTTTCACAAGTTTTATTAGTTTATCTTAACCTGACAATATTGTTTCGACACTAAAATGCCATTATCAAAGGTAGATAAGATTGATAAACAAACACGTTGCTAAGGATAAATACACACAGAAAATAGGTAACTAGATACAATACATAACAAAAACTAAATATCTAACACTTCTAATAAAGGAGAATTACTAAGCTCAGTTTGTTCATTCATTAAAGGTACTGTGCGTTTATGTTTGTATATTTCAAAAGCTTCTAAAATGTCTAATTTGTGTTTGTTGTTGCAAAAATGTAAGAATTTAATGTTGTTTTGAGGTGTCACTGGGTGGTTCTGTTCCAAAATGTGTTTGACATAATTCGAGTTTTCTGGTTGTTTAAGTCTATAAGAGCGTACGTGTTCCTTGTATCTTATGTCGAAATTTCGAAGTGTTTGACCAATATAAACCGAGTTACAAAAAGAACAATTCTTTATTCCTCTTTAATTTGAGTGATGGAAATGACACTTTCGCATGTGACGTTAAAATATTTTCGTGGTAGTCCAGTTAAAATAAACATTCAACTTCGGAATAATTCGCATAGAGCTGAAAATTGGTACTGCCCTTAAACACACGATTATAATTTATAAATGAAATGTCAAAAATCATATTCTGCATACTACATAATATGCACTCTTTTCACACCACCTTCGAGATACTGGGCGCATTTTTTTACGTGATTTCCCCTGTAGATATAATCCACGATCTATTTTGATGAAACAAATTTGATCATACAGTTTTCTATTGATATTTTGAAAATTCTGTTTTGATTAATAATCTTCAAATTCTTCTTCAACAGTCATATGTTCTCCTTCGCTTTCTTCTTCCTCCTCTTCTAGTTGCTGGATTTCTATTGATTGCTCTAACAAAAAGATTAATCAGATATCTCTTCATTGATATCATAAGCAGCATCATCTGTTGTATTTGGTTCAAAAATGGAGCAAGAGTGGTCTTGGCAATTACTACATACTGGCGAACAAAATAATCCGACCTTTTTACAGTCACAATTATAATTATTACAATCCATCTTGCAATTACATAAAATAGTATTGAGCGGTTTTTCTGGAGCAGGCGCGAGTGGAGTTTGAATTGGCTCCAAACAGTTATCTTTTAATGCCCATCCCCAGTCGTCAAGGTCCAGTTCGTTACCTAGCCATACTTGGATTTGATAGTATATACGATATAAATGTTGAGAAGCAGCAGCAAATATTGGAGGAAGACAGGATAACTTTACACTTTTATTGTTCCGTGTATTTTTTATAAAACTTAAATATCTATACTTGTCTATACAATCTATTTTTTGGAGCTCCATACATAGTAAGAAAAAAACAAATTCCATTTGTGAGGATGATGTCTGGAGAAGAGTCGATCTTTGTAAATACTTCAGCGCAATCAATTAAATCATGACATTTTTCAAATAATTTAATTATTTTTGTTTTACCTCTTTCGAAAAGTACTGACGTGGTATCGCAGCCAGTTATTGCATGTAAAAATAAGAAACGAGCTTGACATTTAGTATATGAAGTTAATAAAAAACTGTATGATCACGCTTGTTTCATCAAAATAGAACGTGGATTATACCTACAGGGGAAACCACGTAAAATAATGCGCAAAGTACTCCATCTCGAAGGTGGTGTGGAAAAGAGTATATATTATGCAGAATATGACATTTCCAATTTCTGAAATCTCGATATCTCCTGATTTCTAGGAAATTAAGTATACAGACCTTTTTTGTCGATAATCGCATAATCTACTACTTTGTATGACCTATTTTTACGATAACACTGACCGTTTAAGAGATATTGCGAAAACCCGATTTTTTTTACTTTTGACCTCGAATAAAATCTTTAGCCGAAGTATGGGAACTTTTGACATTTCATTTATAATAATGTATTTAAGTCTGTACCAATTTTCAGCTCTATGCGAGTTTTTTCCGAAATTTGATTTTTTTTTGTTTATTTTAATTGAACTATAAGAGCTTCGCAATGACTTGAACAATGAACTCACTTTACTGAACGGACGTGCATTTTTTACTATGATCAAGGTGTGTTTTTGTAATTCTTTTTAAAAAATATTAAAATATGTCTTTGTCGATATCAAGTGGTAAGGCATATAAGGATCATCTTCTCCTGTTAAAGTTATTTGTTAAAGGGGTATGTATGTTTTAACTATTCCTCACCTCGTTCACGCCATTTACTTCTGTAAAACTCCCAACAATTATTTTTATCAATTTATGATTTTTAAATATATTAATGTAGATAGAAAAATATTGATAAGTTGGCGGAATAGTTAAATGTTCCTGCCAATATACAGGACCAATTTATAAGAAATATTTCGTAAGCCACTAATATTTAGCTAGAATAACAATCTGTCACAATAAATAGTATTCTGAGTTCTTGAATGAAATATTCCTTGAATTTGAATTTCACAATTTTTTTATCAATTTTAAAAATGTCTAAGCAAGTCAAGTTCTGAATAGATATGTACCAACTGAATTTTTTGCGATTCTAATTTTAACTGTGTAATATTAATATACAGGGTGCCCATTATGTATGCAATATAGTATATATCTCGGTAAATATCGACTTTATAAAAAAATTTGTTATATAAAAGTTGTTTAACATTTTATTTTCCATAATAAGATAGCATTCAATTGTTTTTATTTCAGAAAACAAATGAGTAATGAATAACACTTTAATTTTTTTAAACAGCAATGTACCCTTTCATTAGGCTCATTTGATAGAGATTTTTTTCTCTTTTCGATGACCTAAAATCTTAGTACCCTTATATCAGAAAATTTTTGAAAAAAACGTAAAAAATGTTTATTAAGTTAATTTCACCAATAACATGAATCTAGATATCCGAGATCTCTTTCATTTGTCTTAACAATTGATTGTAGGCTTTTATTGTGACAGAAGTTTGTTTATTTAATTAAGTTGTTGGTACATGGAAAAATAAAAATGGTTCATTTAACAGAAACTGAACGTATAGAAATTTTAATTATGGTCGGTTATGGGGATCGCAAACGAACACAATTAGAAGTATGTGAAATTTTTAATGAGTGTTCTACATCGAGAACCAATCACCCAGTCAGTAGTTAGCAAAACCTTGAAACGGTTTGGGGAAACTGGCAATGTTAAAGATCTGGTGAAGACTGGTCCGCAGAGGTCTGCGACAAATGAAGATAAAAAGCTCAATGTTTTAATAGAAATCGAAGAAAATCCAAACATTTCAACTCGTCAGTTAAGTTTAAACCATGCCGTAAGTAAAGGTTCAATACAGAAAATATTACATTCAGAAAAATTACATCCGTACAAACCGACTTTATTGCAAGAATTATCCGAAGATGACTACGATCGACATGCTGAATTTTGTGAATCTATGATGGAGCGAATCAATAACAATCCAAATTTTCTTATTAATATTGTTTTTTCTGACGAGGCTACGTTCTGTTTAAATGGAAATGTAAATAGGCATAATTGTCGATATTGGGCCGCTGAAAATCCCCATTGGATGATCCAAAATCATACCCAAACACCACAAAAATTAAACGTATGGGTGGGAATTTGTGCAGATTACATAATTGGACATTTCTTTATTCGTGGTACTCTAACTGGTGACCGTTATTTGCAATTATTGCAACAGCAAATTATTCCAGCTTGCCAAGCAAATCTTGATGATCTTTGGTTTCAACAAGATGGAGCACCGCCCCACTATCATTTAGATGTACGCCGATATTTAAATGTCGTATTTCCGGCCTGTTGGATAGGCAGGAAGAGGGTCTGTGGAGTGGCCTCCCCGATTTCCGGATCTTCCACCTTGCGATTTCTTCTTCTGGGGATATTTAAAATTAAAAGTGTATACAAACCGACCCCAGAATCTGGCCGAATTAGAGCAACGAATACAAAATGAAGCTGCAGCAATTTCTCCCAGATCGCTCAGAAATTCTCTTCAAGCTTTTCTTGATAGGTTGGGCCACTGCCTTGCAGTTAATGGTGAACATTTTGAACACTTATTGCCATGAAAACCATTTTATTGCTAATTTCGTTTTGTCTTCAAGCTTTATAAGAGACGTACATAATCTTCTATTCATTTGTTTTATTTTGTTTTTTGTTCATTTGTTTTGATTTGTACATTATGTAGATGCACATCTGTTTATTTTAGGGTAATAATTCGAGATACTTTACGATCTCGGATATCTAGATTTTTACGTTTATTCAAAAATTTTCTGATATAAAGGTACTAAGATTTTAGGTCATCGAAAAGAGAAAAGAAATCTCTATCAAATGAGCCTAATGAAAGGGTACATTGTTATTTAATAGTATTTTAAGTATCGAGAACAGTAAGGACAGTTTACCGATCGACGACAATGTTTTGTCGCTTCGCTCAGTCGCCAATATTGGAGGAGATCGGTAAACCCTTACTGTTTGAGATGCTTATACTATTTTTTGTACGACCATTATGAATACAAATGTATTAACTAAGGAAATATTCCAAAGATGGTAAAAAATAGATTCAAGATAATTTATTTTTGCTCTGTATATCCACCAACCATTAAGTAGGTTTTGTCGTTACCATGGATACGTTTGTAATTTTATTTTTGAATGTCACGATATTTTTGTAGATTCAACATAAATAAATATATAATTGTTATTATTATTTATTGGATATTTTTTCACACCAAATTTAAATAAAAACAAATTTTTTTAAATAGTTCAATAATTATTTAGACAACAATGATTTTTCACGAAAGAGACATCTAAAGCTGATGCATTTATTTTATAAATTACATATAATTTACTTACCGTTCTGTTTTTGACAGAACTGAACGGTAAGTAATTACTTACCTACGCGTTGTTGCTTAGTAACCAGTAAACATAACCTACTGTTCTAAAACCAAGTTTGGTAAACAATCCGAAATAGCAGGGTCGTACAAAAAAAATTAAAGTGTTATTCATTACTCATTTGTTTTCTGAAATAAAAACAATTGAATGCTATCTTATTATGGAAAATAAAATGTTAAACAACTTTTATATAACAAATTTTTTTATAAAGTCGATATTTACGGAGATATATACTATATTCCATATATAATGGGCACCCTGTATATGTTAATATATTAATATCAAATTGTAATAAGTGTTATCTAACACTTTAGAATTTTTTAGTTAACGTTTTTCCCGAAAAATCTAATATTGATCTGAGATGTACGTAAAAACTAGTCGGAAACAACATTTATCACAGAAAACATTACCACTGCCATATAGTATTGTATATGAAACAACGCAACCCTTTCATATTCTCTAAACACTAAACCCCCTTTATCCCAACACAAACGCATCAGTAGCAAAACTAAAATCCTCGAAAGGAATACTACGCATTTGGAATTCCCTACAAAGGTGTGAGAAAATCAGTACCCGTGCAACGCTATGCAATTTAGGGACTACCTACATGTAAAGGTATTATTGCATGTTGTGTTGATCGTGGGAACTCAAGAACGAGGGGAAAACCTCGATTCAGGTGCTCCTCGTTTTAGGGAGAAGACCCTTTGCAAATTAAGTGTGAGAATATACTTTACCAAAACCGTGAGATTTATGACTAAGATATGGTCAAATTTTTTATGTACCTTATCAGTCAAGTATTAAATAATAAAGATTCATTAAGATTATGTGAAATCCCTCATGCTCCTTGAGTAATAGTTTCATTAATTTACCCTTACCAGTAGTATGCGTTTGTTCACGTATAATTAAATAATAATACAAAATCATGTAGGACACGATTTTCCAATAATGTTATGCTGGTTGGGGAGTTTCAGCGAATAGTCAGAATTAATCAAGCTTTTATTTTTTAAATTAGCCTTTCTATCAGAATTTATTATTCAGTATGTTCTCACGGGAAATAAATCATATACTTTAGTTAAATGACATTTGCTTCAATATTTTTTTACTAATTTGGATAATAAATTTTATTAAATCATTGTAGTATTTTAATTTAAAGTACTTATTGTAGAGATATACTATAGTAATATTTAAAAAGAATTAACGCTCATTATAATAGTGTGATCGATTTTAAATCTTTTTTTTGGTGCTTAAGTAAGAATTTCAATGAACCTTTTAAGAGTGATTAATAGTTAATCAATGATTGCCACTAATGGATAAAGTTTTCGAAACAATCGTTTCTACTTAATAACAAATCGTATTATAGACGCACTATTCAAATGATATTTTACTTTCAGTCTCTGCTTTTAAACTAGAGGAGATTACAATCTTATATAAAGTTTGAAAGGATTTTGAATAAAAATAATTTAATAAAATTCCGGTGAAATTGGATTTTGCGTAAGATTTTTTTCATAGAATCAAGAAAATCTATAAAAAGGATAACATAAAATGTCTTTTAGGTGTCCTGAAAACGGGTTGAAAGGTCCTTAACCTTAAAAGGATTCCTAACTCTGTAATATAGACCTCTTGTAACAACTTCTATCCCAAATAATAAATTTCTGGTCATCGATACCCATTCGACACTTCTGGGAAGGGATGGTCACATAAATCAGATTTTTAGTGATATGTGACGAAAGAAAAACCACTAAAGTGGAAAGAAGTACTAAACTCAGAATACTAGTAATATTTTTAATATCGAAACAAAATCTAATTTCACATGGTTCATAAGTTAACTACGTAATTCTGGCACACCGCAATATAAACAAAAATAAAACATTTTAAAATTCTTCAAAAAGAAAAGTATAATTATTTATAACAAAAGATGAAAAATTCTCATCACCTAAAATTCCCATAAAACTCATTTTTATTATAAATCTTAAACAAAGGTAAAACGGCCCTAAATCATAAAGAGAAAAAGGCGGGTAACTCCAACCTGTCCACAAATTATGTAAATTTTAAAAGGGACATCTAAAAAGGGAAAGTACAGGGGTCGCTTTTGTTCCATTATTACACAAACGAGTCGGTCTTTGAAACTTGGACTTGAAGATGGTGGGAGAAGGCAAAAGTTGTATACGGAACCCCATCATTGGAGGGGTTCAATAAGTATATAAAACGTACGCGGTTTTTCGAAAAACCATTCCAATAACAACTAGTTGCTGTTAAAGATTGTTTAATATCCGGAGTGCCCTATGGGTATCTCCGGAGTTATTGTTGAGTTTTTGTTTGTTATATTTTGTTCGTTTATTGCTGGTAGCTCTTGAAAAATAAAGTTTTTCTACGAGAAAATTGAAGAGAAATTGCTCAGGTAAGAACGTTTCTATATTTTTAAATTTCATTGATACAAAAGATGTTGTGTTAAAAGAAAATGTTTTTTCTTTTAAATCCATCAAGTTTATAATGGAAGAATAATAACTGAAAAATCGAGAGAATTCACTTCAAATAACCGTACATTCTATGGCTTTCACGTATTGAAGTTCAACGAGTCGTAAACCAATATATAAACTTTTATTTCTTATTGTAAATATAAAAAGTGGCCCATTTCAAAGCCGAAAATGTTAATGGTATATCTACGAGAAAGAAATTATGATTTTGTAGCGGTCTAAAAGTTAAGTAAAACAAGAAAAGCCATTTTCTTCTTGAAACATCCATTTATCTGCATAGGAGGGTGTCCGCGTATATTACAAAGCTCGCTTTTATCCCTTTCGATCGTGCAAAAGCCAATGTAGATTCTTACAAACATGCAAACTATCTTTTCAAAGTCCAGCTTCCTAAGAAACCAGGAGAGAATTTCTTGAAAAGGTGCCAAATCCTACACGATAATCTGCAAATTTAGTTGTGAAAAATGTAGGACAGGAATTACTTTTTTAAGTTTTGCTTTATTTTTCTTTCGGGCACGTACTCTTAAAGTAACTCTTTGAAAATGTATTGGAAAATAAAACTATCAGGAAAGAAATTTGTATTTATAAAATGCACATTTTTAAAATAGTCACTGAAATTCTGATTAGAATATATTTCATAGTTAGATTTATTTACAAAGTTTAAGATATTTTATTATTATCTTATTATATTGTTATATCTTAGCGAAATAATTTATTATGATAATATTTAATTTTGAAAATTCAAGTGTTTCATCTTTACAAACGTGTTGTAGGCTTGTTTTGCGTTTAGTGTCTGTCAAGTTGGCTTTTCTTTTGACTTGGAAAAACTCTATACAAACGTAATTTTTCCGGAAAAATATTTACTTAAAAGTAAGTTTGTAAGTTTTGTTCAATTTTCATTTATTTGAAATATTTCATAATCAGTTCAAAAACTAAAAATAATTAAATTCATTTTATTAATTTACATTTATTGATATTTGTAAAATAAACAGAAAGATAAATCAATACACAGAAGTAAATAAAGCATATACAAAAACAGTTCCTCATTTGCATAAATTCTCACTTCTCTCTCCTTCTGCTTTGATTGCCTGATTTCAGTTCAGATTGTCTTTAAAGCACTAATTACAACCAATCAAAAAGTGTGTTTATATTACGCAGTAGTTATGATAACTATCACTTATTTTAGATTTATGAATTTCACTATTCGTATGAATAAAAGAGAAACCTTTAGAATTTCAATTAAAAATTGGTTTTCAAATCACTAGGGGTGGTTTTTTGAGAATCGGACTAGCGAACAGAAATAGCTGTTTTTGACAAAAAAACAATATTATTCATATATTCAAGTAGTGTAGCTATACGGTACATCCTAGTACTTTCATAAATCTGATTAAATTATCTAAATTAGATTTTAGAATTCAACTAAAATACTATTAGAAGTACTCCTCAGCTGGTTTAGAGGTTTTTAGAATAGTGTGTTGTCAAAGTTTCAGTAAACAGTTATATTCCTTCCCTATAAAAAATCTTTTAATGGGTGATTTTTTATTAACTATCTATTTTAGATGTGCAATTTTGAGAAAAACTTAAATTGTTAGAAACCAGTTTCCACCAACAATCTCAGTTAGTTGTATAATAACACGTTGTTTAGTATAGAAGTTCATATTAATTTTCATATTTTTAAGAAATTTAGACACATTTTCAATACTAGCGCCAGGGTAATGATTTTATAACCAGAGGAATTACTCAAAACTTTTTAATTTGGCAAATATTATAGAGTCAAAGAAGACTAATTAAAAAACAAAATATTATTTATTTAAATAATAGCTAAAACAATCTTAACAAAACGCCAACCTCCTTGTTGAATTTATAATATGTCCTATGGTCCTGCTGAGTTTGGTAGTGCAGTGAACCAAGAAAATATTCGGCTGAATACTTTTCTTCAAAAGTACTGAGTGAATAAAAGTGTAGAGAACCATTAAGTGGATTTCCTTTTACTTGGTGAACTTTCATTATCCCTGGAAATAAACATGTTGGTTTTTCCACTATTTTCAAGAGTAGCTGCCATTTCCACAATAACCTCAATAGCCATAGGGTAATATTTAACCCCTTTAACGCAATTTTGAAGTAAATCTGAAGTAACGTTTTTTCTTTAAATACTGCTTCCTTTACTTCTGTTTAATTCGACCTCTTCCTGTAGGATCTTCTTTCAACCTGTATCTTCGTTTCTCGGCTTCTCGTTTCTTCGTCAGCTTCTCTTCTCTACTCTGTTTTTTTGAAGTTCTAGTCATAAGGATCTGTACTAAAACAATTTCGCTAGTTTTGTTGGTTTTGGTTAGTATGGTTAATAGTATTCATCTGGATCGTAAAAGGCAGAGTAATGATGGCCAGTGGAATGACGTTTGTTACATCTAAAGACGTTAAAAGCGCCAATTCAGAATTCTTAACCTCCAAATTTCTATTAGGACACATGCATAGAAAATAGCTTAATTTTGAAGCATCTTTTTAGTTTTTATGTTGAAAATAATGCAGTAATACTTGCCAGAGGAATGATGTCGTAAAGTGCGACACACGTTACACTGATTTTCTTTCAAAGTAAAAGTATTTCATTATTAATAATCACAATAAATACTATCCACAGTCAAATATAGTTGACATTTATAAAGCAGTATGCAAAACTACAGATAGAATACCGTAACGATGACTACGTATATTAACTACAATAAAATTTCTAGAGGAAATACACAATACTAGGTGACAAGGAAGTTATCAAATTTAATGTAAAAATAAAAACTTATTTTATATTAAAACTTTGGCTATTACTAAAAGAGAAGTGTTAGTATAACAGTTTACTAAATACAAGAGAAATATTCTGCATTAAACATCTGATGTACATCTCTACAAGACTCTTAGTTGTAACTGTGACAGTACAGAGGACTGATATCTAAGTTACTTAATTATTTTTCAAAAATATTTTTAAATGTAATTCATTAAAATATTTAGAGGCCAGCAGTAGATGACAATCTTAGTTAGATAAATAATAATTTTCGTAAAATATTACGGCGTTTTCTTATTTAATTAGTTTAATTTGCTTGGACAATAAATTAGATAGTTAGCAAAGAATCACCCTAATACTGATATCGTAGAAGTCCTTACTAGCAATAAAAAATACCAAATAAGATATCATTAATCATGCATTGTGCTAAGATGTGCAAAAAGAATATTGTAAATGTTGCTTAAACTTAAAATGCCACTGACTTAAGAGTTCGTTCATTCCCTTGGAATTAATCCATTTTTCGCTCTACGCCCTTAACGTTTTTCTGTAAAACAAATGAATCTATTGACTTCAAATAAAAAAATTATTTAGTATATATCTTTATTCTAGGTTCGCCTTGTAATACTTTTCGATATTTTTCTTTTGTTTTTGAAATATACCTACGTGAGTAATAAGTGCTAAAATTGTTGATTTCTATGATGTATTTCCTGTAAGCAGAATAATTAAAACGAAAATCCATTAGAAGAGGGGCATAAAGGAATATCCCAGCTTTCCAATGATACCAAACCTACACTGATTTCATATAAATTACTAAAGATTTTATACTAATTTCTAAACGCCTTTGCTGACTTTCAGCATGGCTTGTATATACTAATGTAATGCATCTGACCACTGAGCGCATCTTGAGCTGTGTGGTGTAAACAGAGTCTTAAATAAATTGTATTATCTAACCTGTATATTTTTGTTGCAGAACAATATCCTTAACATATCTTCACCATCATATGCAGATATAGCCACATCTTCTGTTCAAAGAATGTAACCAAATCGCCAAGACAAATTCAAATGTCCTTTCAAAAAACTATAAAACAGCTACATCGTGGATAAGAAAAGGTAATAGCATCAGCAACCAATTTCAGCGTTAAGTTTATTTTATGCAGATATATTTTATTTGTTAACGACGATATGACTGGAGTGATTTTATTGTTATCAAAATCGCGTGATTAAGTTTCAGTTAAGTTTCCGTTAAGTTTCTGTTTTATTTTGTGTTTACTTTTCCATCACCAACAATAAAGAATCGTAGAGAATATCGAAATTGTTTATCTAACAGAACTGAATTAATGTTTATATTCCATTCAACAATATTAGAAATGTTTTGTTGGGTACAATATAGATCCGTGTATTGTTAAGTTTCAGTTAAGTTTTTTATTAAGTTTATGTTTTATTTTGTATTCACTTTTGAATCCACCATAAAAAACAAGAGTAGTAGAAGAAAATTTCGAAACTACTTTTAGTACTATAAAGTTATAGATCTGATATTAGTTAAGTTTATGTTAAGTTTTCTTTTTTTCCGTTGAAAATTAAATTAAATAGTGTTTTTCTTACAATATAATCTGGCTACAACATATTTTCAAAATTCTAAAACAACAATTAATTATAATGTTTGATTCTCATTTAAAGCACATTATTAATTCATATTTCTATTACACGACCATTAAGTTTCTGTTAAGTTTCTGTTTTCTTTTGAATGTGGTTATTTGTTTTTCCGAAAATCTCATTTTTCTTTTGTTGTTATCTAATGTTATTGTTAATTCCGTTACAAGCAGTTACGTTTTTGTTAAGTTTCTTGTTTCCCTTGTGTTTTCGTATTCAACGTAAGAATTTTCTCCAGGAGTTTTGTTACTACAGTTGTTTTTGTTACATAAAAATATAAAAAATGGAAAGTTACGTGAAGTTTGTTATTGTTAGGTAATTTTTTCAACTTAGTTTTTGATCTTTGTGATGTTTTGCTATAAACAACAATAGATGATTCTGAATTAATAAATTATTCTACTAATCACATTAATTTTGAACAAACTCTAGCTATACTGGCCTCCTAAGTCAAATAAATTAGCCTTTTTATTTCTTTACTGATTTGTTATCTAAAAGACTTATAACACACTATATCTTTGAAAAATACATTTATAAAATTAATTTTTGATTTAACAAATAACTTATAGTCTAAGAAAGATTTCACATAAAACTAAAAAAACAGCTAAAGATGGAAATCGGCCTTTTCGACTTAGGAGGGCAGTATAAGTAACCCACAGTTTTTTGAAACAATTACAATTTGATTTAGCAATACCGCAGTAACACATATATATTATATAAATATTCGTTTTCGATATTCGCCTAAATATTTATCTAATATGTTATTTAAAATATTTCTTTAATATTATTTTAATAATAATTATCTATAATATTTATTTACGACATTCTGTCGACATAATTATGACAAAATATTTGTTTGCTATTCCTTTCAAAATATTAGAAATTACACACAAATAACATATTTATTTAATAAGTATATCATTATATATTTTTCTAATCTTTTAATTATTTAAAAAACATAGAATATTATATTTATATTTTTAAATATTAAAGAAATGTTGTGTGCTACTGGGGTAAGCCATATTTATTTTTATGATTTTTTCTGCTTTAAACATGCAATACCAATATTTATTTTATATTGCCTCTTTTATAGTACCCTCAGTACTTTGATGCAGTTACATATTTTTATAATTCTGTTTATATTATTCTAACTAAAATATTAACAAAATTTTTATATTAACTAAAATTCTTTATTTATAATCGGAACTTGTTCTTTCCAACGCGTTTCACTTACATACCATAAGCAATTATTTTAAGAAAAATCACAATGATGACCAACTAGCTTTGGCAATGTATCTAATATACCATATATACCAATAATTTAAAAAAATTAAACATTAATCTTTCAGATGATAATAATTATCAATACTACTAAAACCTTAATTTTAAATAGCATACTATACCTTATTTATTTTCGAGTTTACAGTACAGGCTGTTACGGACATAGCAAATCGCAAGCGTCAGCTGAACAACAGTAAAAGACATATCGTAAATACTTTTTTTTTAATTGTTTGTTATCCCTAGTGTTTTCTGGAGTTATTATAAATTACCGATTGCTGCTTCTGCTCTTCTAATATTCTTACTAAAATTAAAATTAACATTCTTAGCTGTTTATTCATGAACTTTTTCAAATTACGAATCTGAAATTTTGAACTTTTTTAATTCTGAATATAAAACCATCACTATACATATGTGCACATGAGAAATATATTTTCCCGTTCTGTAAACTAAGAAAAAATTGTGTATATGTTACGGTAAAAGTGCATATTTGGAAAATGTACATATTTACCGGTAAATGTTCCGGTAAAAGTGAAAATAAAAGAAAATACTTGTACAGCTTAAAAATAACCTAATATTAAATTCTAACAGTAACCTAACATTCTAGGTTAGATTATTGGTTAGTAAGTGATTATAATCTAATTAATAAGTTTTGTTAGTATTCAAACTTCTATTATTAAAAGGTCTTTTTACATTTACCAACTAGGCAAATGTGTACACTTACCGCTCTCTGCACTTTTACCATAACATATATAACTTATACATCAGAAATATATATACATCCTGTCTGAAATCATTACTAAAGTAATGAATATTGCCACTCATTTTGACCATCAGTCCTTTGCTGAAACTGCTATTCCATATATGTTTGTTACTCCTTTGTTTATGTTTATTGTTTATTTTTTTTATTGATATCTGTTAAGTTTTCAGACAAGTTAAGTTTTTGTTTTTGTTGTTACCTGGAACCCTGGAGAAAAACGACTTCTTAAGTTTTCTGTTATACAAAACTTTATTGTTCTTTATTGTTAATATGCGTAGCTGGTTTAGCACATAGGTGTTTTCCCTGGTTACCTTTTCCACGAAAATTAAAAAAAAAAACAAATAATAACTTGATACCGTTAAGTTTCTGTTAAGTTTACCTTTATTACTTATTCTGTTATTCATAACTAAAAAAATCCAAAAAAGATCTAATTAGAAAATATTGTTTTTTCTTTATGACAATTATGCTACATACAAGTATAGTTATTTATTCTTTGTACTATAACAATAAATAGCCATAATAGTGTTCACATATTAAAAATAACTACATTCCTATATATATATATACTCTTGTTACTATTTTCTCTTATCTTAAAATACTCATTACTACTTTCTGGTAAACTAACCTCATTAATGTATGATTTCCTTGGATAATGTTATAGCATGTATGACTGTATTTAGATTTTTAAACGAATTCATACTCATAAGTAGCGTTAAACATAATCTTGAAAAATAGATAAGAAAATAAAAAAAGAAAACAAGCAAATATAAACAAAATCAAATTATGTTTTGATTTTTAGCTTTACAGTGTACTTGCTTTATTTATTTAACTATTATTAGTTCATTAACTGTTAGTAACATTATTAAGTTACCAATTAACAATAACAATTAGAATATTATTAGTAATAATTTTTACTACACCTTAGGTTTTCTACTAAATATATTACATTTTAATGTTAATGCTTCACAATATATTGCTTCTAAGCGATTTAATTTTTAGTATAGGTTTAACATTAACTTAATATTGTTTTGTTAGTATAAGAAGTTTCTCAAGCAAGGATGATGATACCGGTGTAGAAGGGTAAAGATTAAAATATTTGTAGGGATTGCAGGAAATCATGATGTGTATAATTTTTACCCTAAATAAAACTAATTTTAGTGTAGTTATAAGTATTGTATTTTATTGGTTTCCATGTGCCTTAATTTTTGTGTGTGTTTTATGCTTTGCTGTATTAGATTAAGATAAAAATGTAAAATTTTATCTTTTTTATAAATCATCTACACTTACCACAAAGAAACTTTTTATTTTCTTTGTTATAAGTGAACACCTATAAAAAGGATAAAATAATAATTAAGCTGTTAAAACGTTAATGGTTAATTAAAATAATATTCCATTAGGTATTATTGTTGCTGTTAAAAACTACCATGGAATACTATTTTTAAATATTCAGATGATAATCATTCAGGGGACCCTACACTTGAAACAAAGTACAATGCTCAAATTACATTTATTGTTAAGGAAATAAAATACCTAACCCATCCACCAAATTCTGAATAACTTCTAGAATGTTGCCCATAAGCACATTGGTTACAACATACTGTTATTTTTTGTTTCTGTTATTGTTGTTAAGTTTATGTTTTACTGTTGAGTTTTTGTTTATGATTTTTGTACATATGTAAATTTTTAGTGTAAATAAAATAAGTGTGTGCTTTTTTGCAAATTTGTCTTATTATTTTAAAAACTCAAAAATTAGAAATCCTAAAGAGAGGTTCTCAAGAAATAATCATAGATGGCGCATGTAATCAGCAAGCTCATATATATGGGTAAGTTATTGGCTATATAACTTCATACAAAAGTGTTAAAGAAATTAATAAAATATAATTATATGAGTTTTCAATAATAGTAGTGTTTCAAACTTGATAAAAGAGATGAAAGCCGTATTATACTAATAAAGTAAGTGTGTTTCCTGTAGCCTGGCTCCCTCTTCTTAAACGAACTACAAACAGTACTCTGCAATCTACTTCTAAACTTTATTACCAAACTGTACTCAACCTCTTGTAGCAGACTCATAAAAATGTTATTACTAAAGAGATTGAACCGCATTCATTCCGGTAATGCTCGTAAAAATTTTGAAAGCCCTGTAAACTTTCTCAAAAGCGTATAGGGAACTTCATATTGATAGTAAACAAAAAGCACGTGTAAATGTATTGATCAAAACAGGGCGCATGAGCCTAGAAATGGCTCCCTGGCACATCTGTTTCCTTCAGAAATGACGTTTTATGTATCTTTATGTTCCCGTCCCCCTTCTCTGATATAGACGAAGTTAATAAGGGACTAGAAAAGTAGTGTAATAAGTTGAAGTTCACCAATTTAGTTTTAATATTTCAAAAGTGATGTCATTGCGCGGTTTTTTTCTAAAGTGACATTCTTATAAGCGGTCTCCTACTTGTTTTAAAAATAATGTTGTGTGCAATAGTAACTATAATTTAAATATTGCATGTTCTTGGCTACTAAATTGCTGACCAAACGGTATTTAACATGAATAGATAAAATTATCTAATGGTGAGTTAAAGAGTAAAAAAGTAGGTATAACAATTACATGCCACATGTTATCTAGATTACAAAGACTAAGATAGAATAAAATAATAGTTCTTATTATGCTATCTAACTTTACTAGATTTTATTTATGCAATTGTTATTATAGTTACAGAAGATATAGCATTATTAATCAATTTCCGTAGAGAACAGTGCAACTAAATGTTCTATATGCAGGGCTAGGTGGAGACGACTAGTCGACTGCGTTAAGTGCATACGAGTTTATGTTCGTTATGTATTGGCAACCAAACTTTTTAATTAGCGTATATGAATCAAAACTAAGATAATTGCATAATTAAATATTTTTTTATTTACACCTAAACTATGACAGATAATCCTTATTCTGGATGATTCTGATCTAATTTTGGAAGTCAGAATAATTACCATGTCGTTTTATGTAAATGCACCTTTAACTAGTTGACACTGAAGAGTAATTTTTGAAATTAAGTGGTCAGGGATGCAATTTGTCAGAAGAAAATTATATTTATGTACATATTGCAATCATTTTTTAAATTTAGATAAGCAGCAATTAAAATTATTTGTTTGTGTACTTTTTACTTTCTTATATTTTAATTAAATAAGTTTCAGTTGCCAAAACGCTTATGATTATTTCTTGTATACATCCGAGACGGGTTGGCACCACCGGGCTCTGTTTATATGATATAGGGCGACTGTAAAAGGCTGAAAATGTTAAAATTAATGCAAGAACGAACAAAACAAAGTTCAAAGCCCTTTGGTTGTTATAGCGAGAATATGAAAGAGAAATGTTTAAATTAAAGAAATGTGTACAACTATAGATAATAATAGATTGTTCTATATACAATTCAATAAATCAAAACAATTACTTCTTATCGGAAGTTCTTTGCCTTTCATAAACATAATAGTAATTATATTTAATTAATCATATTTAGAATGGAACGCTTATGCAGAATTAACTTTTTATGTCCACAATAATGAATTAATTTTATGAATCTTCTCGTACAGAATAAATAAATAAATTATTGATAGATTTTAATTCAATTATCATAATTATGAATAAACACAATACTTATGTAAGTTTACGAAATTAAATTCGGCATTCCAAGCCTGATGTATAATTACGCTTTTAAAATCAAGCATTTCCCAAAATATTGATTTTATCATGAAAATATCTAAAAAGCTACTTTCATTCATATACTTATAAGCTTAACTACACGTATAGGGCACAAGTTTTGGAAGCTTCTAAAAGTTTCCCAAAGTTTTAGAAAATGCCCATCAAAATAAACAACTTAAAGCACTGCTTAAGTAAAATCAATAAAGTGGTAAATAATATATATTCCTCTGAACATAGTGAATTTTATAAATGAAACAATGAAGTATTTCAATATTTATTTCTCATGAGTGTATTAAAGTGTAAGCAGACAGGTTTATAGGACTTTCGAGGACGAAGGGTCTGCTTTATTCTACGATAATGAAACAGTCACGGCTGAAACCACTTCACATAGAGCTTTATAAGGACTTTTTAAGATTTAATAGAATGGAAGAGGTTAATAAAGGTTCTATTTAAAGCGTATACCCTACGAAATCTTCCTATATTGTCTTTTCTAGTACGTGAACTTTTAACCTTTAAATAATGTAATGGACTAAAAACCTACTTGAAAAAGATCTTACAACTTGAAAAAGTATGAATATTTATTAGCTCAGAAAGTCATCAGCAGATGCAAAAGGTATCATAGTTTTCCGAAACTATATTCAAAACATAATATGAGGGCTAGAGATAAACACAAAACACGTAACAATATAGTAGTAATAATTAATAATACGGAATGCTGCGTACGAAAATAACTGTATTTTCTGAATAGAACTATGCCGCTTGGCAAACACAGCAGCCCAAAAATATTTGCCTTACGATTCAAAATCCTGATGATGACGTCTGGACTGATGATATTTTTCATGTGAGATCATTTCCAGGTATCGTAACACGACTATACACATTAAGGACGTCAGATAGTCAGATGCATGCTAGTGGTCATTTTTCAAAATGGCGGTCAATTAAATACAAAATTACTTTTTGTCACTTTCTGTCAAGTCGGGTATCATTTCCCTACAGTTGCACGTCACCTCTAGAAGACAAGAATCAGAAGCAATTTTTACAAAATAATTGCGAATTTCAAACCCATTTTCAAATTGGTAAATGGTGACCACTGAGCACATTATGAGTAGCTACGTTTTGAAATAAACTGTATTATGAATTTATTATTCTAATATAGTATATTAAAGAACAAGTTTTATAAGGGTTGATTTGGCGCACGAATCGCAAGTTAGAAAACGAACCGCAGGCGAGTTTTTCTATGGGATGAGTGCGCCAATGCCCTTATAAAACGATTATTTTATGCTATTTTTTCTAATTTGCGCCCCCTTTTTTCTTATTTTAATACAAAAAAAATATTTTGGTCGTCTAGAGAATTTTGTGTTAGTTGGTAACAGTTGGTAACACTCGGCGCCCACTTGAGTTTTTGAACCATTTGTCATCATCCGTCACTTCAAATAAATTAGTTATTACTTTTGTTACTTTATTAGTGTTACAAATAAATAAAATATGAGCGAAGACAACTTAATTTGCACTCCGCCCGAAATTCGCGAAATTGCCGAAGCAACAACGCAAAATTTGTTGCCTGACAAATCAGAAGCGGCATACAAAAAACAATTTGCCAAATTTGAAGACTGGCGAAAAGAATATAATATTCAAACTGTCTCAGAAAATGTTGTGTTGGCATACTTTGAGTCCCAGCGGCAAAAATATAAACCTTCCACTTGATCAATTTCTTGACATTTTTGAACTTGGATGCTTCATATTGCTTGAAACGGCTACAATATTGGGTGTCATCAGCACTTGTTCCTTTTACATAGCAGAATTTATCTTTCGAGTAGCTACTAGAAAAGAAAATAAAGAAGCAAAGATGATTAAATCGATGATACGTGTCTTGTTTATAGTACCATAAAATTACAAACATGAGTTGGACTTACTGATTTGTCCAAGCAGATTTGATGTAGGTACGAGACTTGTTTATGTTACTAACTAGGAATACCTAACCTTCTTTCCAAGTAAAAATATACCATAACTTCAAGTGAAATTTCATGTAAGTAACAATCAACAAACAGCGAACCAATTCAACGATATCAATTAAAAATTTATCGGAGATTGACAATTTTGACAGATACTTGCAGTTTGAAGTTGTCACATTCCACGCATTACCCATCCAACCTTTAAAAACTAAATAACCCTATAATTCATTAAAGTACAGTGTACTTTTATAGATAGCCATAAACGACTCCTACTGATAGACGTTAATAAACATATTACAAACGCAAATTAGAAAAATTTATATTATGAAACTTATGAGAAATTAATATTTCTGCATATAGCTATCATTTCTTTTGTCTTCAATAAAATTTTCATTATCATATATGTCGTATTGAACACGAAATGAACTATTTAAACATCACTGACTAAACAATTCAGATTCGGATAACATTCAGGAGAAAGTCTTGCTCATTACAGTGCAATGGTTTTTATATTACTATAATTCTGTATGAATATTGATTATGAATATAGCACTGATATTTTAAACGTTTATTTCTTTTGCATTTCATCAGTATTTCAATGTTTTTTTGGACCAATACCCATTAATATTAATATACTTCGTCTAACGTGAAATCGAGTTCCTTGAAACCTTCTTTAAAGATTTATTTTAAAGTATATATCTTTTGTTCAACTGTTCATCAAAACTTTAACTAATGCAAAGTGGTTTAAGTACTAAACAAATAAAAATTGGCAAGGTCTCAATCTGATGAATATTGAAGTCATGCAAAAAGTTCCCATCATAGATGAATAATGGTATGAATAAAGATGAATAAAGTAGTTTTGTGTGCGCTATGTTGGCTGCTTTGCTCTGCTGTAGCAAAGACTGCTAATGGAGATCATCTGATCATTTTTTAACATGTGTATTTTTAAGGACCTTAAAGTAAATTGGACTAATATTTCGCATTAATTGTAGTACCCTTTGGAAGAATAAAAAACCGTTAACCAACAACGGGAAATTGGAATATTAAAAAATATTCATTCCATATCTAGTGATGGAATGAAATACATGCAAAATACATACAGTATCTGGCCATATTAATAGGGACATCGAATAATGTTAATGTTAAGAGTTATGTATTGTTATACCAAGAATAACAGATTTTGGGAAATGTTTTACGTGTGATTACTAACGCTTGTTGTATTAACAAATAATTCAATAAAATAATTCTAAATACTAAACTGGTATAAATGGCGAATTTGTTGAATATGCTGATAACTAAAGGATGCAAATCTTAGCAGTTACTGGAGAAAATAATAAAGAAGGTATTTTACTATTTCTGTAGAAAATAATCGCAGAAACGTTTCCAAGAAACTTTGTCCACAGAAACAGTAAAATATCTACTATCTACTAATTTTGGTCAGTATCCTCTAAGACATTACCCTCTTCAGCTATTGGCATGTTCAGAAATTTCGCCATTTATACCAGTTTATTACTTAAAATTATTTTATTGAATTGCTTGTTAATACAAGAAGGGTTAATAAAACATACGTGAAACATTTCTCAAAATTTTTTATTCCTGGTGTTAACAATATAAAACATTTAACATCCAAAATATTGGATGTCCATAATAATATGGCCAGATACTGTAAGTAGGGTAGTGTTTTAGAATATTTATCCTACAACAAGAGTTAGAATATTAAGTTTTTATTATCAAAACCAATTTCAGAATTTACAAATTCCATAGTGGTCGTGGAGAAAATCATTTTATCGTATCGAAGCTATCTAGCAATAGAGGGCAGTCCTAAATAGGTTAAAATATAGCCCCTTTATTTTCAAATAGTAGCGACAACGATTGATCTCGCCGCTGGAGCAAAAGTACCAATGTTGGCGACGTTGAATATTACCAGATATGACATTTCGTCATACAATAAATCTTAGGTTTAATAATAATCATGCACAAAAACCATTTACAATTTAACATTAATTTGATAACGGAAAGTCGTGTTCTGCAAAAACGACCATATTAATGTGGTATATATTTCCGTAATTGTAATTTCTGATAAACTTTTGCCACACCATGCAGTAGTAATTATTTCTTTATTAAAGTTTGTGTGAGGTTTGCTCCACGATGTCGCTACTATTTGAAATAGAGGGGCTATAGGCTAAAATACGTTATTAAATCTAACCAGCCAGGCCTAGCTGACTGAACATAGTACCGCAAACATTAGGACATATCGGGTTATTAAATTCGGAGATTTCGTCAACATAAATTGCCAACATAAGTATATAATAATAATAATAATCTTTATTTGGCCAAAGAGCCTTACATAACAAAATATATATATATAAATTTAACATTTTAAAAATCACATTTAAATCACAGTAAGTATAACGTACATAAACATACATAATCAGGTACATGCATAATCTTTTCTGTATTATAATTATTGAACAGCTAAATTTGAAAATCCAAATGTTTATTTTTTTGTCATAGAGGGTTGCAGGTAGCGTGATTGGGAAAATTCGAATCCCTGCGTGTCCACTGGCAAGGTGTCAGGTGGGCATATGGAATAGCTCGATCAAAGGGGTTTGAGTTGGCCTCCGTTCATTGAATGTTTTTGATCTATTTTATATGGCTGTGGTCAGTATTTCATTCTATAATTGAAGAATATAAGTTAAGAGTATTAAGTGTTAAGTGCCATGATAGTTTTCGATATAAATACCTGTATTTCTTAAAGTGACACCTAGACTTGATGGTATATTTTCATCAACTTAAGCCAGTTTGTTCAAACTATATAGGCACATAAACTCTCGTAACAGTAATGGGGTTGGTGCTTCGATCTCATATATTTCTATATTTCCTTCACAATCCAAGGATCGCAGATTCAATTCTCGGTCGAACTGGTAGTTTTTCATAGCAGAGAAAATTGAAAATATGCCTTCTTTGATGTTTGGCACGATAAAAATCCCTACTGGGGGTGGAAATCCCCCAGATTGCGCTAAATTCTAGTAGGGTCGGTCAAATGATCATAACAGTCGGTGCCATAAGGTACGAAGGACGCTTCGCCATCCTGATTACTCGCCCAAAAATAAATAAAAATTACATGTAATGATAATCCTCATTACTATAAGTGAATCGGTCAATGCAGAAACTGAATATGTCCACTTTTTATGTAAATTGAGTTGTACATGAATTCACTATAATTCAAGGGTGCACGATCGAATGGTGCAGAAATTGAACATGTCCTGCTTTTCTATAATGCGATGGGATAGTACAGAAACTGAAGAAGCCTAGGACATGTTCAATTTCTGTAGCGGTATGTCTTATATATCTAGGATGCGCTGTGAAGTAAAAACAGCTCAGCTGATATCAAATGAAGCCATCGTCGCGTCGTTTTGACATATGCAAGTGATATTTTGTCGAGGGAAGTTCTCTATTCAAAAATGTCTAAATCAACTAGCAACAGTGTTTACGAAGAAGAAAGTGAAACTGAACAACCTAAGAAACAGTTAAAGGTATTTCGCGCTGACTCCACAACCTCTCCAAAACTGAAAGATTTCCAGAGCGTAATGAAGTACATTGAGAAAGAATTTGACGAATTTTACCAGCATATCCTAAAATGGCCTATGAAAGAGAAAGAGGAGTACAGTGCAGTAAAAGCACACAATGTTTAAAAATATTTGTATTTGTATTTAGGATTTTCAGATTTCTTTTGTTAATATTAAGTTTAGTTGTTCTTTTGTCACAAAATAGTTTCTTGCGTATTCTTAGCATTTTATTTGCAATCAATACAGAAACTGAGCATGTCCACGTCTTATATGCATTTTTTTCTCTTAGAATACAAAACTTTAAGTACATTGAACCATGTGATCTTACCTAAAAGATACCCTTCTTTCATATCCCAAAAAGTCATGAAAGTCCATAAAAGCAACATTGAATAATTCAGTTTTTCTTGTTTTTCTCAAAACAAGGTGGTTGGGACATATTCAGTTTCTGCGTTGACCGATTCAAGTATACTCAAACTTACTTCATCGAAGAAAGGAACCTGCACATAGTTTCAATATGCGTTTTAAAAAAGAACCTTATGCTATCAGCTGGATAAAATTAATTTTACGGAAATACTCAATTCCGTGTATCACTTTCATGTTAAGATAACGAAACAGATACGCCAAATCCTAGAACGACACTGATACAACACTACTGATAACAAAAATACTACACCTTTTCCAATTGTATTTCAGAAATCGTCAATCGTATTTCACATAGGCCAATTTCATTTCAGAAATAATCAGTTGTATTTCAGTTTTGTCAATTTGATTTCAGAAAGCATTATTTGTATTTCAAAATGGTCAGTTTGGTTTCAGAAAGCGTCAATTGTATTTCAGTTTAATGATTTACAAATAAAAATTTGTAAAATTAATTTCAGAAATCGTCATTTGTATTTCCGAAATCGTGAAATGTATTTCAGAAAATGTCAAATACATTTTAAAACAATCCATGGCATAATGGTATATTCTATTGTGATGGAAATGATTTTGTTTTGCAGTTTGTTTATATTATTAAGAATTTACATTGTAAAACATTCTTTACTGCAGTCTTTTAATTTGAGTGGAAAAATTGTGTGATTTAAAGTATTCTATGTACAATTTTCAGAAAAAATATATACAAAAGTGAATTGTGGACTCACACTTTCTAAACTCAAATTCACTAAAATGATATAATAACGTGTTCTGAAAATATACATACATACGTATAGATATGTAATCTGAAATACAATTTACTCTTTCTAATATAAATGACGCTTTCTGAAATTAAATTAACCAATCTGAAATATAAATGACACTTGTTAAAATTAAATTGATTAGTATGAAACACAAACGACGCTTTCTGAAATCAAATTCACTAAAGTGAAACACAAATGACTCCTTCTAAAATTAAATTTACAAATTCTGAAATACAAGTGGAAAAGGTGTAGATTAAGTAGTGATTGTTATTTAATAAAACTAGCAATGGGGATTTTTCAGTACTTTCAATATAATTTGCTATATCGATCGACTTATATGTACTTATACGACGCATCTGTACTTATATAATATGTAACTACTATCCATTTTTTTTCTAGAGTCTTCGGACTTTGATATCGTATTGCTCGAAACTTCTGAACCAAATTAAATATTTTAAAAACGAGCAAATAGTAAATTTATTTCTACATCTAACAATAAAATATCTTATTTCTAACTGGATACTTTTATTTTTATCGGACGATACATAATAAAAGGTACCCATTTTTAGGAACAATTTCATTGAGAGTGAGTTAAATATTTTTTTTCTCGGAAAGCACATCTCATATATCTATGAGATTTTTGTAGGGGCTAGAAAAAAACCTTGCGGTTGTTATCCTATTAATTTTCGGACAAAAAAGTGTTTTATTTAAGATATATATGAAAAAATAGCGAACTATGCGTTCTTGTTTATTAATGGAGATAGCGTCAAATTTTTTTCGATAAATTAACACTTTTCATATGTAGACATTATTTTCTTTAAAAAGATGTTTCGACTTTTAACAATAAAAGTGCAATAACAAAAAAACGGTTTTTTGTCGAACCGCTTGTTATATAAAATCGTTTTTTTGTTCCCGCATTTTTATTATTAGAATTAGGAACATTTTTTTGAAAACAATAATGTCTACACATGAAAAGTGTTAATTTAGTGAAAAAAATTTGACGCTATCTCTATTAATAAACAAGAACGCATAGTTTGCTATTTTTTCACATAAATCTTAGATAAAACGCTTTTTTGTCTGAAAATTAATAGCATAAGAACCGCAATGTTTCTTTCTAACCCATACAAAAATCTCATAGATATATGACATATACTTTTTGGGAAAAAAATTAGTAAACTTACTTTCAATGAAATTGTCCCTAAAAATGGGTACCTTTTATTGCGTATCGTCCGATAAAAACAAAATATACCAGTTAGAAATATAATATTTTACTGTAGTATGTAGAAATGAATTTACTATTTGCTAGTTTTTAAAATATTTAATTAGGTTCAGTAGTTCCCGAGCAATACGCTTTCAAAGTCAGAGGACTCTAGAAAAAAAATGGATAGTAGTAGTAGTGAGTTAACGTACCGGATACACCCTTAGGTCGTGGGGTCAGAAGATATGTATTTAAAGCAGGAACTACTATTTTAATCTTAATTGTTTTGTTTATTCAGTAAAAACTCTTTGATAACCAATTTTATATATACATGTAAAAAACGAAATCAATTTCAGTTATTATGTTAGTTTTTAAGTTTTAACATTACTAGACTAATATATTAATTCCGTGTAGAATTAAATAAGTAAATAAATATTTTTTATTATTTAATTCATATCTTAATTGGCGCAGGCGGTACAAGGATTAGCAAAAATCGTTCATCGCGAACTTTTTACGTTTTAACGTTTAATTTGCAACACGAACCAAGTGAACTCGGAAGACAAGCATCGCCGAAAATTTCCTGGGAGCAATCAACGTCCGCATCCTGCATCGCAGTAGCACTATACACCACGCATCAGTAAGCAAAATATTACGAATTACATTTTTACAAATTCGAGTAGCAAGCGAGACCACAGGTACTCAGATCCTGTGCACCTACACGAATCTACGAAGGAAAAAAGGAGCTAATGGAAACTCAATCATCATAATTGCACTGTAAGAAATATTATTTTTATTACTATTTTATTTATATTTTTTCTGCTCATCCTTCGATAAATTTACTTATCTTATTAACCATTATATCCTAATCGATTATTTTATATTATTTTTTATTAATTAGTGTATTTGTGTGTATATTTGTGTTTTGTTTTTACTACGAATTATTTCTTATTTCATTACTATTATAATTATCCATTAATTTTTAATCCTAATTGAATTATCCTTAAACACCCTGGAAGATTTAATAAACCAATTCAGAAATTTAAACGTTCATCCAGAACAAGCAATTCGAAGAAGACGTTCACCACCTAATAGAAGAATAATTATGGCTAACGCATTTCATGTAGAATATTTAAGGTCAATTCCAGACTTTAATGGTGATCCAGACAGATTATCTGAATTTATAAGGGCTAGCGAATTAATCCTAACCCATTTCTTCCAAGCTGCACCTGAAGGACAGCCGACACCGTTTATTAACCATTACATTATATCATCGATTCGAGGTAAACTAACTGGACTAGCCGCAACAGTCACAAATGAAAGAGAAATTAATTCCTGGCAAGACTTGAAGAACATATTGCAAAGAAATTTTGCCGATCAACGTGACGAAAACTCACTCATAAGAGACCTCATACTTTTAAACCAATCAAATGAAACACCACACGAATTTTACAATCGATGTATGAAAATCCGAGGACTTCTGTTTTCACAATTGCAAATTACTGAGGCAAATGCAGCATCCAGAGCTACAAAAGGAGAACTTTACGATCAACTCACTCTAAAAACATACCTTTCTGGACTACGCGAACCACTGGGTTCATTAATAAGAGCACAAAGGCCAGATACAGTGGAACAAGCCATTACCTACGTAATTGCAGAAGAAAACATCAATTACACTAAATTTTCAGGACAACCACAGGTACGAAAACCTGAACTTAAACCTTTAATGAAGACAAGATTCGAACCCCATCATCACTGCCAACTATATCAGTCTATAACAAGATATTACAACTACCCTACAGGCATGAATCATTCCAGACCACAAAATATTCAGTCTACACCAAGATATTACAACTACCCTTCAGGCATGAATCATTCCAGACCACAGAATATTCAACAGCACAAGCCTTTCAACTCAAATGTTCCAAGGGCAAATACCAATGTCTTTCGACCAAGAGACCTTCCACAACCACAATCCGCATCTATGGAAGTAGCATCTAGAAGTGTTAGAACACCAAACCCTCAAAGCAAAACATTCGTTTCAGAAGAATTATTCCACCACGAGATAACCGACAATCATCCCTTCAACCTGGAGAACTCAGAGCCAGAATATGATCAATATCAAGAAATGCCAAAAGAAAATGATTACTGCTATTCAGATATTGAAGAAGAACCTTCTTCTATCGAAGAACAATATCAGGATTTTCCAGACATCCAGTCCGATCGACAGAACATCTGATAATAATGAATGTAAAGCCAGACCAACACTTACCCTACATAGAGATACCAGAACTGAACGCAAAATTCATGATTGACACCGGATCTACTAGAACTCTTTTTAATCCACAGACAATCTACAAATTCTACCCAGGATATGTCTATCGCGAACCATTTTCAATTGAGACAGCACATAATATTTCATACCATAATGAAGTAGCAGAAATACCACTATCACCAACGCTAGGAAGTTCGAAACATCATAAAGTTTATCTTTTTAAATTCAACGACAACTATGACGGACTTATAGGATTAGACTTACTTACAGAAATCAATGCAACATTGGATTTCGAGAATGATTTGTTGAAGACACCAAAGGTCGAGATACCAATATTCAATAACAAACCAAGACCAAGAGTTCATCACAACATGCAAACCAAAAATTTATCATACACAACGGTACTACAACCAAGAACCGAAACTATTATCAAGATACCAGTTCAGACTACCTTAGAAGAAGAATTTCTGGAACACACCAAATTTGGAGAAAATCTATAAATGCCAGCAGCTTATGTAAAGATACACAAGGAATACGCCTACAGTACGATCATCAACAAAAGTAACCAACCACAAACAATACACATAGAAAAGCCGTTTACAGTGTTCGAAGTTATGTCTAACGTCAACATTAACCACGTTCGAATTGAAGATCAAACAAAAACCAAGTTCCAAAGAGAAAATCTCAACAAGCTCAGACTGGACCATCTGAACGATGAAGAGACAACACTAATAAGAAACTTATGCGAAGAATATAAAGACATCTTCCATATAGAAGGCTTACCCTTAACTTTCACCAATGAAATTAAGCACAGGATCCGCACGACAGATGATCAACCAGTTTATGTAAAGAATTATAGATTTCCAGCTATACATCGAGCAGAAGTGAAGAAACAGGTCAATCGCATGCTAGAAGACATCATTCAACCGTCCAGCTCGCCTTGGTCATCACCTATCTGGATCGTGCCCAAAAAGCTAGATGCATCGGAAAAAGCCAAATGGAGACTTGTTATAGATTACCGGAGGCTCAACGAAAAAACAGTAGACGACAAGTTCCCCATTCCAAACATATCAGACATTTTAGAGAAACTTGGTAGATGCCAGTACTTCTCCACATTAGATCTCACTAGTGGCTTCCATCAGATAGAAATGGACCACACAGACATTGAGAAAACTGCATTTTCATTTAAAAGAATGCCATTCGGTCTAAAAAACGCACCCTCAACGTTCCAACGATTTATGAACAACATTTTGAGAGGCTTAAATGGTGAAATATGCTCAGTATACTTAAAAGACATAATTATCTACTCTACATCACTTCAAGAACACATCCATAATCTGCAAAAAGTCTTCCAAAGATTAAGAGAAAACAATTTGAAGGTTCAACTAGACAAAAGCGAATTTCTGCGCAAAGAAGTACAATACCTAGGACACGTAATCACGCCTCATGGAGTACAACCAGATCCCAAGAAAATAGAAGCCATAAAGAAATTTCCAATCCCAAAAACCCAAAAGGAAATCAAGAGCTATTTAGGACTACTGGGCTATTACAGAAAATTTATCAAAGATTTTGCTAAGTTGACAAAACCCTTGACAGCTTGTTTAAAGAAGAATGTCAAAGTTACACACACCTCAGAATTTATTAATGCTTTCCAAATGTCTAACGAAGTACTCGTCAATGATCCCATTCTAATCTATCCAGATTTTAGTCAATCGTTTATCCTAACCACCGACGCCTCAAATGTAGCATTAGGCGCCGTCCTGTCGCAGAAAACTCCACAAGGAGAAAAACCAGTCGCTTACGCATCTAGAACACTCAACCAAACGGACACCAAAAAAATATTCAACCATAGAAAAGGAACTTCTTGCCCATAGTATGAGCAACAAAATATTTCCGACTCTATCTGTATGGAAACAAATTCACGATTCATACTGACCACAGACCTCTACAATGGTTAAGCTGAGTGAACCAAACTCAAAATTAGCCCGTTGGAAATTAAGACTGGAAGAGTTTGATTATGAGGTAAAATACAAAAAAGGCACAGAAAATAGAGTAGCTGATGCTTTATCAAGGATCGAAATAAGCCCCTTAATGATTGAAGACAATGAGTCAATAATAGCAAACGTCAACGATAACGAAATGATTGAATTATTAAGAGAAATAGAAAGAACCGATAGTTTAAAAACTCCTGAACCAACTTCAGAAACTGTCCAAGTTCCAGCAATGTCACCTTTGGACTTAGATGAACTCATTCCATACACAATAATCGACAAAACGGATACTCAACATACACAAGAAGAATCGACATCAACTATCGCAATTTGCGAAGACCCTTTAGAAGCCAAAAAACATCAACTAACATTCCATGATGTCTACGATTCCCCCTTATCACCAAAGATAGTCAAGAAAGAAGACAACACAATTTACGACATACAAATACAAAGAAACAATCCACAACAACTAAAGAAAATACTACTAGAATACTGCAAACCCAACATAAAATACTACTGTTGGTTCCCCTCAGAAGAGTTATACAAGGCAGCCTGCAATATAATAACTAACACCTTTAATAGAATTAAATTATACAGATGCAACAAACGAGTACAACACATTTTGGATCCAGAAGAAAAAGAAACCATAATCAGAAATTATCACGAAAGTAAAACCAACCATAGAGGAGTAGACGCAACAATAGCTGCTTTAAAAAGACTGTATTATTCGAAAAATCTAGATAATATTGTCAGAGAATATATAAAAAACTGTCAAGTATGTACGAAAATAAAATATGAAAGACATCCAGTAAAAGCACCCTTGAATATCACCCCTACAGCAGAGAAACCCATGGAGATACTGTTTGTAGATATATTTCAAATCGAGAATTCTAAGTTTCTCACCATCATCGACTCTTTTACAAAAGTAGCACAAGCTTACTTCTTAGAAACTAGAAATTCAACAAACATCGCAGAAAACTTGTTAATCTATTTTCGATACTATGGCATACCAACGAAGATACACTCTGATCGTGGAACCGAATTCGAAAACAGAATCATACAAGAACTAACAAAATTGCACAAGATAGAGTGGCACTATTCAACTCCTTCTAATCATAATTCGCAAGGAATGGTTGAAAGGCTACACTCTACGCTAATTGAACATTACAGAGCGATTAACTTAGAAAAGAAAGATAATCCCAAAGATATTATGATTTATGCTATCTTGGCTTACAACAATACAATACATTCAACGACAAATTTTACCCCTCTTGAACTTCTTTTAGGACATACCAATTCCAGAGACCCATATGATATTTATTATGAAGAACAATATTTCCAAGACTACGTGAAATCCCATCAAGAAAAATTACGCCATACGTACACGAAAATAAAAGAAAAACTACAGCTAGATAAAGAGAAAACAATCAACGAACGAAATAAAACAAGGAAAGAAATTCATTTTAAACCTGAGGATACAGTTTTTGTCAAGACTCATGCGAGACCTAAAGATCGTCCCAAATTTGAAGGACCGTATGTAATCGAAACTAACTCCACTTTCTACGTGCACTCTGAAAGATGCAAAAACCAACCGGTCAAGAGAAGTGCATACAAACGATTTACGTCTATCTTCTGTTGCAGATATGCAACGTTCCACCTAACCTTTCTAATCGACGTACCTTTAACTATAAATGAAATATACCAATACTACCACATGATACACTTACCTGTAAAACATGAGTTTCTTTATCAAATAATAATACCTAGTAAACCTTACCTCCTATACTCCGAGCAGAATAAAATGTTAACTAAAGAACAGTGCGAAGAAATCAGCATGCAAGAATATTTCTTCCATTAACCAGACATCATCACCCACCCTACCTGTGAAAGTGAATTAGTAAGTTTTGTGAGAGACAACACTTGTGTAGTGAAAAGGTTTGTTCTAACAAAATTCAAGGTGCAACAAATCAAACAAGATATGTGGTTATTAGTGACACAAGAAATAATAGGAACAATTAGGTGTAAAGCTAGAGACTTTAAGTATCCTTTCTTAGGACCGTATGCAATTCAATTACCTTATGTATGCTCTTTATTTTTAGAAAACCAAATATTTACAACGAACGTAATGTCTACAAAAATTTCTAATATTGTTATGTTAGTACCTAATGTTAGTGTTAATAAGAATAATGATTTTCAAAATGATATTAAAATTAAAGATTTACATTTATCTCTAGAACACGTAAACTTGAATGATATTAACGATGTATCAAAACAATTAGGTCATTTAGCGTATCATCAATTACCTGCGCAAGATAATATTGTATTACATGTTTCTTTAGGATTAATTGTAACTTTTATTATTATTTTGTTATTTGTGAGTTTTAGTGTTTTGTTTAGATTCCATTTTTATCAAAAGAAAACTTTCACACCTGAACCAGTGGTGCAAGATCAGCGCTTCGACATCGTGCACCCCTAAAGTTCCTTCATCGGCCCGGAGGAGTTAACGTACCGGATACACCCTTAGGTCGTGGGGTCAAAAGACCCCATGTATTTAAAGTAGGAACTACTACTTTAATCTTAATTGTTTTGTTTATTCAGTAAAAACTCTTTGATAACCAATTTTATATATACATGTAAAAAAAGGAAATCAATTTCAGTTATTATGTTAGTTTATAAGTTTTAACATTACTAGACTAATATATTAATTCCGTGTAGAATTAAATAAGTAAATAAATATTTTTTATTATTTAATTCATACGCGTTATCTTAATTAGTGTCAACCTTTAATGGTAGTTCTTACTGCATTGGCGTAACAACTCTTTTACTGCGTTTACTTCTCAAAGAAAATTTTGTGAAGCTGATTTTAAATAGATCATCACGAAGGTGTAGTTTTCGCAGTGACTAACGCTAGGGCCTTTGCAATAAAATTAGTTAGCGTTAAAAAGTTAAACTTAGTTCAGTAGATGCAGCGATGAAACTAGCTTTTCCTTCATTAGCTAGCAAACATTTGCCTCCCTTGCGGTAGTGTTGAAAGTAATTACAAAAGTAAATTGAATTGTAAATGTAATTGTGTAAATTTAACATATCAGTTAAAATTTAATATGGAATAAAATAATTATCAAAAGCTTTTACAATATTTATTAAAATTTATGTGTCTGACAATTATTTCGATACCAAATATCATTATCAAAGGTATATAAAAGAAAGATAAACAAAACACGTTAAAGTTATATGCATATGCATATCTGAGCAATTAGATACAATACATACAATAAAATTAGACATATAATACTTCCAGTAACGGAGAATTACTGAGCTCAATTTGTTCGTTCATTAAAAGTACCGTGTATTTGTGTTTGTATATCTAAAAAGGTTCCCAATGTATTTGAGTTGTTGCAAGAATTTAATGTGCGGATTGTCCTTGTGTGAGTTTGTTCCAAAAAGGTTTTTGGCGCAATTAGATTTTGGTGGGTATTTATTTCTGATACAGCGTATATGTGTTATTTGTATCGTTTGTTGAAATTCCAAAAAGATTGTCTAGGATGTCTACCGAGTTACAAAAAGAACAATTCAGACGGTAAATGCCAGATTTCATGATATCGTGTGTTCTGTATTTTGCATGGAACAAAAGTGTTTGTATATGTGTATTTGCAATATTTTCTGATTTTTTGCCAAAGTATGTTATTGTTATGTAATTTGTGTCTTTTGTTTGATTGTCAATTGGATAGGATAAATGCAGGGGGGGCGAAGCCCCCCCCCTGCTATTTTGTAATACCAAAGTTTGATATGCTAGGATATTGGAATTTTAAAAATATTAAGTCAGTGAACTATGACTGTACTTTTTATTCTTAAAATAGTACATAACTAACTCAGAAAATAGTTTATAACCACTTGAAAACTCTGATTCCAATACCAATACACATTTTTACTTCTAGACACCTATGTAAGTCCTCTATGAAATCTTTAAAGAATACGTTCCAGATGAACTGTATAGCGGCATTGTTCAAATTTCAAAAATAAGTTATTTTTGTACCTAGTCCTTTTACAGTTCCTAAAATAAGAAATCCTGTCGGATTAGTTTATTGCACATACTGAAGTTTACCGGCGAGAGAGTAATAAAAGTACAGCAAGTAGAGAGAGATAAAGTACACCTGTAGTCAAATTTCTTTGAATGTATGTTGTGCTTAGTTAGTCATCCCTCTGAAGATTATCTACAAGTGCGGTCGCACTTATGTATTAATGTATTAATTATGGCATCTCTTATGTAAATAAAAAAAGTGCAATGATATATAGAATATTCTTGGGTAATTTAATTATTTAATAATAAACGGATTTTATTCATCAATGGACCATGTAATTAAAATATAGCAAAAGCTTTTACTACTATTAATAAAAGATAACATATATGATTTTTAATTACTTAGAACAAGTTAGATGTATAGTAAAAGCATTTACTACATTTTATTCACATGATCCAATATATGTTTTTTTATTGGTTGGCTAGCATTCTCCCCTTGCTTTTTAAAATTTAATTCACATATTTCCTCTCTGCGCTTAATGATGCTCTTTATACTGTAATTTTGAATTTGTCGAAAGGCCTTTAATACTACTAAATCTTTATACCTATTTCCACTTTAAATGCCATTGCCCCCCCCTAGCAAATTATTAATTGGCGCCCCTGGATAAATGTCAAGGATAAGTGTCAATCATGTTATAGTTATAACGATTTCAGCGTCCGAATTCTTTAATAGTTGAAATTCCTTTACCAAAATGTGATCGTTTCATTGGAGTAGGTAGAGCTCAGTGAAAACTAAAGAGCTATAACCTGAAAGTTTGTGAGTGCTATGGCGATATGATTCATTAGGAATAATAATGCTCGTATGTGTAGGTTTTCTGTATATTGAAAATTCAAATTCATAGTGTGGGTTAATTCTAATGGATAAATCTAAAAAATTAATAGCCTTTTTTGTTTATCTTTATTTACATACCTTTGATAATTTGAATGATAATTTTGAAACATTTTTCAGTTACATAATAGTATTAAATATTGTGAAACTTTTTATAATTACTTTATTCTTTTATTTAATAATTATGAAGTTTCACGAAATAAGACTTTGAGACAATAAAATTTAATCTATTAAGAAGTTTTGTGAATACGGACATTATTTTAATATTTTCATGTGTTTTTATACTTTTTTTTTGATAGTTTTGGACAAAATAATAATAAAGCATGCATATTAAATTCACATTTTTGTTCCTGTATGGTTTGTATTCTCCTGTATTTTTTGCTTGCATTTTTAAATTTAGTTTTTTTGAAATTTGTTAAAATAAACATGAATGAGTGAATGAGTGAGCCTGAATACATTAAAATTGCTAAATTTGAATCAGTATTTGTATTACAGAAAAACGTAGCTTCTACTGCAGTTTCACTGTAGTAAGGAAGAGTATAATTCAGATCTACGCTATAATCCATATTTTTATATATTTTTAATGTTTATATTTTTAATTTAAATAAATATAAAATGTTTAATTTGAGACGGACGATTAGGACATTCACTTGGGGCGCCCCCTCACTTTCTACGGTGGTGAATGTCGTAAACACTCCCGCTTATAAATAGAAAAGAGTGATGCAGCCGTCCACTTCCATCATTAATATACGCTTAGCACGCGGTTAATGTTTAAAAAATTGTTAGGTTGCGTAGACAAAATCAGCATAGTTGAAAATTATGGACAATAGACGAATCATACAAATAATAGCTGATGGCAATTGCTTATTCAGAGCAGATTCATATTGTTTGTATAAAACGTGGGAAATTTGCCAACACTATGTTTATGTTACACTTTTGAAAAATGTACTAATAGACGTTTTCAAGAATGTTTTAGACAAGATTGATTTTTGATTTTATTCTTATCATTTCGTAAGGTAGAATTTCCGTGTATGTATGTATGTAGAATAAACCGTCGGGGAGGGGTAAGCTAGAGAGGAATATATGCCAGAAGAGAGGAGGGTAAGCTGGGAGAGAGGTGTGCTAGGCTTAGAATTTTCAACTGGTTATGTTTGGTTGCGTTTATTTAAATAATCACTAACGAAAACCCGAATGATTGTAATCACACATCGAATATTGTATATAGGGAAATCCTTCAATGCTTTTGACCGGCAGGTCTTGACGAGGTTTCCCTAGTTTGATATTAGTTGTTAAAGACGTGTATAGGTCTTGATGTATAGGTGTATAGGTATTAGGTGCCAAAGTTTTGTAATATCAATAGGTGCCGACTACGTGGTAGCTCGAAGGCTGTGGCCCTCATTAAAATAATGTAGTGAGGGCTTAGCCCGATTAACATGGTTACTATATTTTAGGTAATACAAATTCAAAATGAAATTCAAATTATTTTATTAAAATACTGAATGGCTTGAAGGTTATGTTACAACTAAAACGTGCGCCTCATTAGTTGCATGTATGACCATCTACCGCATATCGATGCATATACCCAACTACCACATATACGTTATTTTGTCTAATTTTGTTGCTATACAACACACTCTATATTTACTGATGCATCTCAACACCTAACATATTCCCAGTTTTCTGTGTCCCTATAATAATGTATTTTCGGATTTTAATACCGTATTTCTCATTTGGAAATTGAAAGGATTGACCTGTGCTTTTAAAAAATTGATTATAAAATCTTCCCAAGTAAATTAAGTTTTTATTTCTGTGTACCATTTTGTTCATTAGCTTAAACAGTACTTATAACCTGAAAATGATGAAACAAATTACATTTAGTATTTTTAAAGATACCTAAATCATTTAAATTAATAAAACCTACTTTTAAAATAAGTGTGGCGTGCTGAAGGGCCGACATGATAGCATAGCCTAGTTAGCCAGTGCGAGGTGATAATAACCCAAAGTCACTGCCACCCCAGGTTTCGTTCCAGCTGGCAGCTGTTTTAAAATCTACTTTTTACAAAATGAATATTAGCGAAGAGAAAAATTGTCATTTTAAATTTTGTTTTGCAAAAATACATAAAAAGGAGTAGTTGCCAGCTAGAAACGAATCTGGGAAACAGCGCCTTGGGGTTACTATCACCCTGCTCCGGCTAACTAAACTATAGAATCATGTCTGTTCTAATTTAAGTGATTTTCATTAAAAAAGAGGACTAAATCTATTTTTTTTCATTTTTGAGATATGGGTACCGTTGAAACTAATAAACAAAATGATAAACAGAAATATTAATTTTATTTACTCGGGGAGATCTTATAAACGATTGTTTAAAAGGCACAGGTTAAAATTTTTAAATTTGATTTGAGTTATTTTGATTTTTTACATTGCATTGTTATTGTATAGTGAATTTCTTCTAACTTGGCACTAACGTCACGCAAACATTTGTAAAGTTTTTATTAATCAAGTTTTATTAACTCGGTTGGTCAGGTCATAAATGGTATAAATATTTGACGGAGATCGTACGGATGATTTTTAAATGCGTAGTACATAAATACGACGGTAGACGTAAAAACGGCCGAACGTAAACAAAGAAAACATAACCTCATTATTTTTGTAAATTTATTATTGATAATTGATGTATTAAATATATATATATATATATATATATATATATATATATATATATATATATATATATATATATATATATATATATATATAATGATTTTACATTAAATAATATTTTGAATGCAAATTCATATAGAAAAATTTATCGACTCTGCTGGGATTCGAACCCAGGACCCTCCACTGTCTAGGTGGTATCTCTACCAACTGAGCTACAGAGAACGACTACCAGCATAGCGAGAAATTTTCCATATGAATTAGATATCAAGCAAACATGCAAGTAACTAGATATTTTTTTGAATACTATTAATGAAGATCAGCAAGTCGCATGACAACAACATCAATATCCAAAGTATCTAGATTATAATGAATCATTCCGAAAGGAAATTAATTTTTATAAATTTTTAGATAGAGTTAATTTTTATCAAGTTGGATAATGATTTTACATTAAATAATATTTTGAATGCAAATTCATATAGAAAAATTTATCGACTCTGCTGGGATTCGAACCCAGGACCCTCCACTGTCTAGGTGGTATCTCTACCAACTGAGCTACAGAGAACGACTACCAGCATAGCGAGAAATTTTCCATATGAATTAGATATCAAGCAAACATGCAAGTAACTAGATATTTTTTTGAATACTATTAATGAAGATCAGCAAGTCGCATGACAACAACATCAATATCCAAAGTATCTAGATTATAATGAATCATTCCGAAAGGAAATTAATTTTTATAAATTTTTAGATAGAGTTAATTTTTATCAAGTTGGATAATGATTTTACATTAAATAATATTTTGAATGCAAATTCATATAGAAAAATTTATCGACTCTGCTGGGATTCGAACCCAGGACCCTCCACTGTCTAGGTGGTATCTCTACCAACTGAGCTACAGAGAACGACTACCAGCATAGCGAGAAATTTTCCATATGAATTAGATATCAAGCAAACATGCAAGTAACTAGATATTTTTTTGAATACTATTAATGAAGATCAGCAAGTCGCATGACAACAACATCAATATCCAAAGTATCTAGATTATAATGAATCATTCCGAAAGGAAATTAATTTTTATAAATTTTTAGATAGAGTTAATTTTTATCAAGTTGGATAATGATTTTACATTAAATAATATTTTGAATGCAAATTCATATAGAAAAATTTATCGACTCTGCTGGGATTCGAACCCAGGACCCTCCACTGTCTAGGTGGTATCTCTACCAACTGAGCTACAGAGAACGACTACCAGCATAGCGAGAAATTTTCCATATGAATTAGATATCAAGCAAACATGCAAGTAACTAGATATTTTTTTGAATACTATTAATGAAGATCAGCAAGTCGCATGACAACAACATCAATATCCAAAGTATCTAGATTATAATGAATCATTCCGAAAAAAAAAAAAAAAATCATTATCCAACTTGATAAAAATTAACTCTATCTAAAAATTTATAAAAATTAATTTCCTTTCGGAATGATTCATTATAATCTAGATACTTTGGATATTGATGTTGTTGTCATGCGACTTGCTGATCTTCATTAATAGTATTCAAAAAAATATCTAGTTACTTGCATGTTTGCTTGATATCTAATTCATATGGAAAATTTCTCGCTATGCTGGTAGTCGTTCTCTGTAGCTCAGTTGGTAGAGATACCACCTAGACAGTGGAGGGTCCTGGGTTCGAATCCCAGCAGAGTCGATAAATTTTTCTATATGAATTTGCATTCAAAATATTATTTAATGTAAAATCATTATCCAACTTGATAAAAATTAACTCTATCTAAAAATTTATAAAAATTAATTTCCTTTCGGAATGATTCATTATAATCTAGATACTTTGGATATTGATGTTGTTGTCATGCGACTTGCTGATCTTCATTAATAGTATTCAAAAAAATATCTAGTTACTTGCATGTTTGCTTGATATCTAATTCATATGGAAAATTTCTCGCTATGCTGGTAGTCGTTCTCTGTAGCTCAGTTGGTAGAGATACCACCTAGACAGTGGAGGGTCCTGGGTTCGAATCCCAGCAGAGTCGATAAATTTTTCTATATGAATTTGCATTCAAAATATTATTTAATGTAAAATCATTATCCAACTTGATAAAAATTAACTCTATCTAAAAATTTATAAAAATTAATTTCCTTTCGGAATGATTCATTATAATCTAGATACTTTGGATATTGATGTTGTTGTCATGCGACTTGCTGATCTTCATTAATAGTATTCAAAAAAATATCTAGTTACTTGCATGTTTGCTTGATATCTAATTCATATGGAAAATTTCTCGCTATGCTGGTAGTCGTTCTCTGTAGCTCAGTTGGTAGAGATACCACCTAGACAGTGGAGGGTCCTGGGTTCGAATCCCAGCAGAGTCGATAAATTTTTCTATATGAATTTGCATTCAAAATATTATTTAATGTAAAATCATTATCCAACTTGATAAAAATTAACTCTATCTAAAAATTTATAAAAATTAATTTCCTTTCGGAATGATTCATTATAATCTAGATACTTTGGATATTGATGTTGTTGTCATGCGACTTGCTGATCTTCATTAATAGTATTCAAAAAAATATCTAGTTACTTGCATGTTTGCTTGATATCTAATTCATATGGAAAATTTCTCGCTATGCTGGTAGTCGTTCTCTGTAGCTCAGTTGGTAGAGATACCACCTAGACAGTGGAGGGTCCTGGGTTCGAATCCCAGCAGAGTCGATAAATTTTTCTATATGAATTTGCATTCAAAATATTATTTAATGTAAAATCATTATATATATATATATATATATATATTGCGGTGAATTGGCATAAACAGAATAATTTTGATCTTTACCAACCTCGGCCAGCAAAATAAAAATATATATAATGAATTTGGCTAATTAAAAATAAAATATTGTTTTTATATTCACTTATTAAATACTTACAAATAACGAATAATTACTGTTAGATTGTAGATAATTGATTTATAAATAAATTAATTTTTTTAAAGACTGTGTACTTTGGAAATGCTTTTCAACTTCCCTCTTTGTATTCTTATATGAATCAAAATTACTTTTCAATAGTTTTAAATAATGCATTAGTTACATAACAATGTTACGTGAATTCTGACTAAATCACGTTTACGTAATAGAGTTGGGCGCCAGTTAAATAACTTAACATAACAGAATTAAATTTAATAAAGACTCATCTCAGGGTGAATGTGGATTCTTGTGGTATTAAAAAAATATACAAATTAAAATTGAAAACACTTTTTAAAATTGAAATCTTAATTAAGTTTAATGGCTAAATTGTTCAAATTACTTAATTACACCTCACAAACGATAGTCTTTTCTTCATCAGATACCAAAGGAAATAACTTCCTACCTTTTTATAAAGCGATGCTTCTTCCTTTTTCTATAGATGTCCTCTTTCCAAAACCAATTTGGCAGAGCAAGTCACTTATGTTGTCCCAGGGCTGGTTTCCAATTCAGGGTTGACTTTCTTCCTTTTGCATGGATTTTCCATATAATATCATCCACACACTTGATTTTGGAACTCACTTTTGTTTATTAACTGCGGGTATATATCCCTTTTTCGAAGAACTTGTATTTGCTTTTTGTTTTTAATTAAATAAAACACCGATTGAAGGTTTTAATCGAAGATTTATTATCTTGCTTACTTAGCAAGTAAATTAACTTTAAAAGGTTCTTTATAAACGTATACACTTCTACAATTTATAACCTTTTTAATACTTTTGCCGTATTCAATTAACTTAACTATTTACATTGTACTGTATTTCTTACACGACTTTACTGCGTCGTTGTTTACCATGAAGTGTCTATTTACATTTTATTATTGTCTTTAACACGACTTTACTGCGTCGCTTTCTATCAGGAACTCCCTTAAAATTATGATTTTCTAAGCTTATATACAATTGACTATTTACATAATTATATTACACAATCTGACGTCACCTTACGAACTAATACAAACTGTACACTCATATAATACATAATAGCAGATTAAAATTCTTATATAAAAGTGACACATCTATTACACATTATTACACAACATTTGCAATAACAATGAACTATTTACAAAAACAAAACCTTAAAGAATCACATAACCCGTCGATATACTCATTTCAAATTATACATAATTGAATTACATCATAACAAAAACTTGCGAACAACTGGATGTTACGTACACTTAAGTAATCGGTGAGTAAGCTGTTTGATAATAAATAGAAACATGTATTATTTAACCTTATTAAAAAGTATACACATTGATTTCAAAATCAATGACACTCCATTAAATAACTTAAATTTATTTTTAACAGGAAAAGTTGATAAAAATATTTCAAAAGTGTTAGTATTTAACAACGATTTTCGAATTTTCCAAAATTTTCCAAAATTTCCAAAATTTTGACACTAAAATCCACAGCAATATATATATATATATATATATATATATATATATATATATATATATATATATATTTACGGCCAGTGTATAAAGTGAGGTCCGTATGAACAAAGTTCACGTTTCAAGTGAGGTCCACAAACAAAGTGAGGACAAATATACGGACCTCACTTTGAAATTCGATAATATTTCGTGTAGAGCTTTTCGAAGGTATAAGTTGGCGATACTGAAAAAATGGGCTGGACCTCAGATGTTGCCAAAATGGCTAGAATTATACAGATTAGTTCAAGGAGTTGACGCCTGGAGTCGCTGCGCCAGATGTATATTTTTCAGACGTATAATTTCTTGTGTGAAGCTTGTATGAGTGATGCGCAAAGTGAGATCCGAACAAGTGGCAACGGTGAAAATGAAAGTTATACACTATTGATTTTAATTCTATTACAGAAGAGAACGGAAATATCCTAAATAGCCGATTTTATTTCTTACGAGCGGAAATCGGTTTAGAAAAGTTGTATTATTGTGCTGTTACAACATTTAAAACGATAGGGAAATTTTTAGATTTAATTTCATAACGTCTGATTATTTGTAATTAGGCAATAAAACTAAAATACATTGTAAAAGAGATTAATAAATTTTCGAGGACTTGCAGCCTTTTTATTTTTTTGTATTAATTAAGAATAAAATATTTTTTTCGAATGACATTTCGCCTAATCAAGATTAGGCTTTTTCTAGTCTTTAATAGTATATTAAGGGCTTAATTGAGTGTCTTACAGCCCGTGCAGTCAGTTAGCGCCTGAAGCGAAAACTGAAGGCGCTAAGACGATAAAGGGCTCTATAACACTAATTAAGCCCGAAATGCGTACTTTAAATGTGCGGTCTAAGATTAAATTAAGTTTAATTTAAAATAAAAATAATTTAAAAAGTCCTAAACTTCAAGTAGGTAGGTGCTATGGTCTATAATTATTCTTATTACTATGGAGACGTCGTAAACAAGAGTAGTAAAAGGGGGTGCTCTAATTTAGCGATTTACGCTCTAGAAACAGTCCGCAAAATAGGTCATAATCATGTCATAATCACTCGAGCGGACATAATGTATATTATATATTCAGGGACTAAAATGCATTTTTTAAATTATTAATTAACACTTAAAAAACACTTTTAGTCCAGTGGTATATACGCTATTTTTTGCACGTCTAAAGGACTTAATCGCAAAAATTCAAAATTTCGTTACATGTCATTCGGACAATTGCCAAAATCACATAGTTTCAGGATAATAAATCCTAACATGTACCGCGATTACTTTTTTTGTTGTTTACTTGTTGTTGTTGTCAAGGAAACACTTTACTCCCTCACGGAATTCCACCCCAAGTAGGGATTTTTAACGTGCCAAACATCGCATTGACACGGGACCTACAGTTTTACTTCCTATCCGAGAAGAAGGCATGTTTTTAATTTTTCTCCGCTATTAAACATTACCAGCTCAGCCGGGGATCGAACCTGCGGGGCCTGGCCACAACGGCCAATGACCACAACGGCCAATTGCTATTTTGGCCGTTGTGGTCATAACCACAACGGTCTCCGTGACCATAACGGCCAACAGCCACAACGGCCAATTTGACCATATCGCCCAACTCGAAACTTGACCATAACGGCCACCATGACCACAACGGCCAACTAGAAACCCCACCCCATCCACCGTTTTGACCACAACGTCCACCGACGCTTATGTATTGGCGTCGCTGGTGACGATGACCACAACGGCCAAAATGACCACAACGGCCAACTAGAGTGAGTGACCACAACGGCCAAAATGACCACAACGGCGAACTATGGAGCGTGACCACAACAGCCAAAATGACCATAACGGCCAACTGTGGCGAGTGACCACAACGGCCAACTAGGGTGAGTGACCACAACGGCCAAAACGACCACAACGGCCAACTATGGAGTGTGACCACAACAGCCAAAATGACCATAACGGCCAACTATGGCGAGCGACCACAACGGCCAACTTTTTTCATACTGTTATTTTGGTTTAGTTAAAGCTCATTTCTCTCTTTTAACTTAGCCTGTATTTCAATAAGGTACGTCCAGAATTTAACAGCGAGGTCTGATGTCAAAGTAGCGCCGATTTAACGTGACTTACCTATTAGCCCAGTAACCTAGTACATTTTACCTTGCATGAAATGGGGTAGTAGATTTCTTTTTTTATATTGTATGTGATAGTACCGAGATGCCAAATCCAATTTTTCGACCTCCGCGACCTTCCGGATCACCGCCAAAAAGAGGTAAAACCGCCGAAATTTTGCACTTTTTCTAGATTTGGCCAATTTTGACCATGAAGGAACACTTTTCCAAAAAAGACAATTCTATTCATTTTGAAAGCACATTAAATTTGCTACAATTTAAGACTAAAATGGTTCCTTAAGGACTAATAGTTTCCGAAATATCGCTCCTCAGAATTGGTCGAAATTTACACCCATGCTATTTTTCAAGTATTAACCTATAGAATTGAGTTCAAAGGTTCAAAATAAGAATAGAATAGAATTGAATAGAATAGAAAATCTTTAGTCTTATTCAAACAAAATCATTTTTTACAATGGAATCTTAAAAATAATCCCTCGTAAATGGCTCATGTTGTCGAGTGGGTATTACCAGAAATATGAAAAGGCGACAGGGAAAACGCCTTTCAATTTGGTTTAAACCTCTTGGAAGGTCCAGGTTCAAGATACTCTTCAGCCTCTGTGTCCATGTTCTCCTGTACTTCTTCAGCCTGGTCAATTTCCTTATCTGGAGGGCTGTTAGGATATACAAGCAGTCCATCTAGCTCATCGTCATGTAGTAGGTCATCGAGCTTGGCAGTATCCATGTCAACGATGATATCTGGCCGATTCTCGCAGGACTGTTCACTACATTGGCTACATACAATAGAGCACTTCAAGCCTGCTTTTCTGCAACAGCATGCATTGTCACATCCTTTCTTGCAGTTGCAGGAGATCATTTGCATGAGGTGGGAAGGGCCGCATCCCTCGATATCATAAAGGCCGTGAGCTGTAAGAACCCACCCCCATTCGAGCGGATCGATTCACAGCATCTTGAGTGGGAGGTAGTCTGGCAAGGTTAAAGTTCGTCTTGGTTGCAGCCTTTGTAAAGAGCTAATAGCTTAGATAATTGAGGCTTTTCGTTGAGTTGTTTTCACCCTACAGCGCAATGATAATTTGCTCTCCTGCTTCAGCTACTTCGTCAGGTGTTGCTTCTGAGTTGGAAAACTGCTGCTTTCTCCTCGAGGTCCGAATTCTTTTGAATTACTGATAACTTGTTTTATCCCTGACCAAAGAAGCATGACGTAGAATCACATCCACTAAAGGCATGGGTGAAGGGCTTGAGGTGACGGTAAGAAGATATCGAGGTGGTTGAATAGAGGACATCTGGTATTTTACCTCTTCCGCACTTCTGAAAGTAGATGTTACTGTGTTAGTAGGGACAGAGGATATGGTGAAAGCTCGTGTGTGAAGTTCTTCAGTTCTTCATCCGGCTGTTTCATAACGCATAGCCTGTGACACAGTGTTAGGGGGTCAACCGTCACCTGTCTCTTGCCAACAGTCACAGTATTCACAGAAGAAAGTGATACCACTTTATTCTTCCTTTTGAATTTGAAATTTTCGTAGTTTTCCCCTACAACCTTCAACATCGCTTCCTTACCCATATCTCTAGCCATGTGACAGTTGACCTCTTCCACTCCAACAAGTCCACTGCTTATAGACATGACGACATTCGTATTAGGGAATGGAGGGTGATGCAGCAACCAGTCGCAAAATGCGTTTGCATGTTAATGTAACCCGAACCGAATGTTTCATATACTAAATTTATACATTATTGAACTATTTTAGAGGTATTATTAAAGGTTTGATGCCAATTCTATAAGTTAATACTTGAAAAATAGCATGGGTTGAAGTTTTGACCAACTTTGGGGTGCGATATCTCGAAAACTATTAGACCATTAGTAACCATTTTGGTCTTCAATTGTAGCAAATTTAATGTACTCTTAAAATGAATTGACCAGGCTGAAGAAGAACAAAAGAACATGGACACAGAGGCTGAAGAGTATCTTGTACCTGGACCTTCCAAGGGGTTTAGACAAAATTGAAACGCGTTTTCCCTGTCGCCTTTTCATATTTCTGGTAATACCCACTTGACAACATGAACCATTTACGAGGGATTATTTTTAAGATTCCAATGTAAAAAATGAATTTGTTTGAATAAGACTAAAGGTTTTCTATTCTATTCAATTTTATTCTATTCTTATTTTGAACCTTTGAACTCAGTTCTATAGGTTAATACTTGAAAAATAGCATGGATGTAAATTTCGACTAATTCTGAGGAGCGATATTTCGGAAACTATTAGACCTTAAGTAACCATTTTGGTTTTAAATTGTAGCAAATTTAATGTGCTTTCAAAATGAATATAATTATCTTTTTTGGAAAAGTGTTCCTTCATAGTCAAAATTGGCCAAATCTAAAAAAAAGCATATTTTCGGGGGTCTTACCGCTTTTTCGATGAACTCTGAGGAGCTATATCTTGGAAACTATTAGCCCTATAGTAATCATTTTGGTCTTAGATTGTAACAAACTTAATGTACTTTTGAAATGAATAGAATTGTCTTCTTTGAAAAAGTGCTCCTTCATGGTCAAAATTGGCCAAACCTAAAAAAAGTGCAAAATTTCGGCGGTTTTACCTCTTTTTGGCGGTGATCCGGAAGGTCGCGGAGGTCGAAAAATTGGATTTGGCATCTTGGTACTATCACATACAATATAAAAAAAGTCTACTACCCCATTTCATGCAAGGTAGACCCCCCTTTTGATGACAAGGTTACTGAACGATATATTGAAAAATGCTTTCTCTATATACAACTGCAGCCCTATGCAGTTGACGACATTTTTCTTTCTTAGTTTCTCGGCAAGTATCCCAGGCAGATTAAATTCTGAAAGTTTGATACAGGTACACTATAACTATTTACAGAATCATGATACTTTAGTTCACAGGGTAGTTTATCTTTAACGTCAAAAAAAGTTTTTTTCTATTACTTGTTTACCTACAGCAATCTTTTCATTTTGGGGACGTTTAAAAAAGCACGAAATAGAACTATAAAACAACACGTTTGACGTTTTATTTATAGATTTCCATTGCATTGAATTTGAAGATTTCGCAAGATAACTGTAATCTATAAAGGGATATTAAGGACGGGATACTTCTCTGGCCAATGGATGGTGGCCCAAATAGCAATGGTCCCAAAACCGGAGAAACCGCCATCAGATGTGGCCTCATACAGACCTATTAGTCGTTACCCGTCAATGGTTTGTAAAAAATTGTTCGCCATGCGAATGTCGCCGCTAATTGACGAAAATCAGCGAAAGCCCAACTAACAGTTTGGATTTCGTCGACAATACGCTACAATAGAACAAGTACACATACTTGCATCAAAAATCAGGTTTGACCTGGAGACCAAAACATTCTGTTCAGCGGTATTCATAGACACAAGCCAAGCATTTGACAGGGCGTGGTATGTATGTAGATCTACTCTACAACCTCAAGTGCCATTTACCGTATACCTTCTTTCAAATCCTCACGTCATACCTCACTAAAAGATACTTTTTCGTGAAATATTCAGACTCCACTTCAGCCCTTCTATCCACAACATCTGGTGTCGCGCGACTGGTCCGACATTATACCTAATCTTCAACTAGAAACACGACAATAGCAACCTTCTTGGACTACATGGCAATACTGGCTTCCCATACTAATGCAGATATAGTTTTCAGAAACTTACAAACCACCTAAGCCTTTTTGAAAGATGATGGAACACGACGCATTAAAGCAAATATACAAAAACCAACACAGGCCACTTATACTACTAAAAAAACTACTTGCCCTCTAGTTCACCTTAACGGAAACTCACTACTCAAGAAGATTAGGTCGAATATCTAGGGTTCCACTTAGACAGACGTCTTACATGGTCAAAACATAATTGATACATACCACCCCCTGTCAAATGCTTGGCTTGTGTCTGTGAATACCGCTGAACAGAATGTTTTGGTCTCCAGGTCAAACCTGATTTTTGATGCAAGTACTTGTTCGATTGTAGCGTATTGTCGACGAAATCCAAACTGTTAGTTGGGCTTTCGCTGATTTTCGTCAATTAGCGGTGACATTCGCATGGCGAACAATTTTTTACAAACCATTGACGGGTAACGACTAATAGGTCTGTATGAGGGCACATCTGATGGCGGTTTCTCCGGTTTTGGGACCATTTCTATTTGGGCCACCTTCCATTGGCCAGAGAAGTATCCCGTCCTTAATATCCCTTTATAGATTACAGTTATCATGCGAAATCCCTCATATGAAAGTTCCTTTAGGAGTTTTCCAGTTATTACGTCGAAACCTGGGGACTTCTTCGAATTTATTTCAGTTTCGATGACCTTACTTCGCGCTTGAAGGAAGTCCCGTATGAAATTTTCTTCTTCAATGGTAAGAGAAGCGTAAACACGATCTTTATGACGTTCTATAATGCAGCCAGTTGCTTTAGTTGATGTTAGGCAGTGGAAATAGTTCTGGAAATCTTGATTTCTCTGCTCATCTAATAATTTCTTAAATTCTTTGACGGCCCTATTAAACTACGTTTTATCGCCCGGTACGCGAGTAAGTAATCTGTCATTACTTTCTAAGAGCTCGTTTTCTTGTATTTTTTTCTCGGATACGTATGGAGCAATACTGTTTTGGATTTTTGCGGTTTGTTTCTGGGGTTACGTCCTATGCTGCTCCCTAGATTGATTTTATTAAGTACTGGACAGATTCGTAGATACCGTGTTTATTTTTTAGGAGAAGATTTACATTTAGTTTAAATTTTAAAACTGATAAAAACAGCTAATTACGTACTTCAAATTCAATGCAATGGAAATCTATAAATAAAACGTCAAACGTGTTGTTTTATAGTTCTATTTCGTACTTTTTTAAACGTCCCCAAAATGAAAAGATTGCTGTAGGTAAACAAGTAATAGAAAAAAAACTTCTTTTGACGTTAAAGATAAACTACCCTGTGAACAAATTTTCAGAATTTAATCTGCCTGGGATACTTGCCGAGAAACTAAGAAAGAAAAATGTCGTCAACTGCATAGGGCTGCAGTTGTAACATATATAGAAAAAGCATTTTTCAATATAGGTAAGTCACGTTAAATCGGCGCTACTTTGACATCAGACCTCGCTGTTAAATTCTGGACGTACCTTATTGAAATACGGGCTAAGTTAAAAAAGAGAAATGAGCTTTAACTAAACCAAAGTAACAGTATGAAAAAAAGTTGGCCGTTGTGGTCACTCGCCACAGTGGGCCGTTATGGTCATTTTGGCTGTTGTGGTCACGCTCCATAGTTGGCCGTTGTGGTCATTTTGGCCGTTGCGGTTACTCACTCTAGTTGGCCGTTGTGGTCGTCGTCACCAGCGACGCCAATACATAAGCGTCGGTGGCCGTTGTGGTCAAAATGGCGGATGGGGTGGAGTTTCTAGTTGGCCGTTGTGGTCATGGTGGCCGTTATGGTCAAGTTTCGAGTTGGGCGATATGGTCAAATTGGCCGTTGTGGCTGTTGGCCGTTATGGTCACGGAGACCGTTGTGGTTATGACCACAACGGCCAAAATAGCGATTGGCCGTTGTGGTCATTGGCCGTTGTGGCCTAGACCCGAACCTGCGATCCTTGGATTATGAAGCAAACATGCAAATCACTAATCCACCGAGGCTGGCAAGTTTGTTTGTATTATTGCTTTTAGAAAGAAAAGTTAGACGCAACATACTCTGCAGACTATTTTTCTGCATTTAATACACCCAATAATTAAATAAGTCATTTATTAAATTCATTGAAAAAAATTTCATTTCAGATTTAATCTTTAAATGGAAATAGTAATCATTATGAACAAATAAATAACGGTAGGTAACCCAAAATAGTATATTAAGTGGAATTCTGTTATAAGTTGTAACCTCAAACTGATCACCGGGTGACGATCAGATGAGGGCTTTCCTACACAACTACTAAATGTTCTCAACTTTCATTGTATTATAAAAGCTCGCAATGAATTTAATTCTTACTTCTCAAGGCAGGCTTATAAAAATTGATAACTATAAGTACCAAATATTACAATCAAAACGTCTCTTTTTAAATTAATATTTAATAAAACTAACAATAAGAATAATTTATTAGAACAGATTTAGAATATCAATTATATTTATTATTCACTATGTGATGATGGATGATGAGGTCGTTCCCAACTTTATAGTAGAGTCAATTTTTGCATTAAGTTCTTATTTTTTACTATCTAAAGATAGAGACTTGAAATCTTTTGTAATTCCTTCAGTACTGGACCAATATAAAATGTTATATGTTTCAAATGGGGGCACGCCCCCTCGGGGGGATGAAACCCCCATTTTGTACCCCTAATTTAATAACGCAACCAAATTGAGTGAAATTTATGTTGGGAGGGTTCTTGGAGTCGCTGATTATGAATCCAATGAGAAAATTGAAAAATTCAAAGTGGCGGACACCAAAATGGCGGTCCTAAAATAACGGCATTTGAGATTGAGATTTACGCCGTTTCTATTGATTTTAGAGAAAAGCTCAAAGAGTCAAAAAGTGTTTAAAATGTGATTTTGCAAAGTAATACACCATTTTGGTTACCTTATTATGTAATCCTTTCTCTCTGCCCTAGTAGTAGAGTAAGTTTTTACTATCTAAAGATAGCGACTTGAAATCTTTTTTAATGCCTTCAGTACTGGACCAATATAAAATGTAATCTGTTTAAAATGGGGGCACGCCCCCTCGGGGGGTTGAAACCCCCATTTTACACTCCCAATTTAATAACTCGGGAAGTTTTACATCAACTTGAGCGAAATTCATGTTGGAGGGATTTTGGGGTTGCTAATTATGAATTCAATGAGAAAATTAAGAAATACAAAATTTTATATATATTTATACATATATATTTTTAAATATAGTTTATTTAGTAGGTACTTATTTATTATTTTATTATTATGTTGTGAACAATTTATACATATGACTGATGACATAATGCAACACTATCATTAAAAACATTAAAAAGTATTTTATATTGGTACAATACGAGGGTTGCGCTGAAAATTGTTATTAGCAGAAAGACCGTTGCATTTTTTAACAAACAATCTTTATTGTTTTTCAAAATAATCTCCATTCAGACTAATACACTTGTGCATTATTTGAAACCACTTTTTAAAACATTCGGAAGATTCATTTTCTGAAAGGTCCTCAAAAATTCTTTGAAATTCTGTAACTGCTGCATCTGCGTTGGAAAATCTTTTACTTCGCATCATTTTTTTAACAGTTGGAAACAAAAAAAAGTCGCACGGCGCCAGATCTGGGCTATACGGCGGATGAGTTACCAATTGAACTTCCGTATCTTTCAAAAAATCCAATGTTCTGGCAGCAGTATGGGAGGATGCGTTGTCATGATGGACTAAGATGTTACGCAAACCGGTCCTTTGTCGACCTGCCTGTAATTTTGCAAACATCTGTGGTAAAGCCACTTCGCAGTACCATTCAGAATTAACAGTTCTGCGATCTTTAAGTGGAATAACAGCAACAGGACCACATCGGTGGAAAAAACAGCAATCATTTTCTTCTTGAAGCTTCTGCCACGAATTACTTTTGTGGGCAAGTCTTCATCTTCGAATACCCAAAACACTAGACTGCTGTTTAGTTTCAGGGTCGTAACTGTATACCCAAGATTCGTCACTAGTTACAATGTATGCCACTTGCCTGGAAGCTCCTCCGTCAAATTTTTGCAACATAAATTTACACCAGTCTATTCGAGCCTGTTTTTGACTTTGTGAGAGCAAATTCGATATCCAACGGCTTGCTGGCTTTCTTACTCCAAGATGTTTAAGCCAAATGGTATTCACCGCCGAGGATTCAATCTTCACTTCCTACTGAATCTCCCTATAAGTAATATTTCGATTGGAATGAATCAAGCTTGCCACACGATCAACATTTTCTGAACAGGCAGCTTCTGCAGGTCTTGCTTCGTCTTCTAGCAGTTCTCGTCCTCGTCGAAATTCGCGGAACCAATGACTAACAGCGGATAATGGAGGGGCAGCAACGCCAAAATCTGCTATCAAATTTTCATGGCTTTGCTGGTATCCTAACTGTCTTTTATGCTCATCTTAACTGAATTAAAAATGCACAACTACTTACCTTACAAAATTAACTACGTTTCACAAGAAATCGAAACGTTTGACAATTGTGGGTAACGAATGCCAACTAATGCGACATTCAATTGTTGCAATTGTTTCTAGCCAATTGAGCTTCCATGGCCTGCTACTAACTATTAACAGAGCATCCCTCGTATCAACATCCGTATGTCAGATGCGTTTGTTAATTCTTTGCTGGAACTTTTCGATCCTAAATTTATGATATTTGTGACGGTAGAAATTCCTTGATAGAAGCTCTTTCAGATCAGCAAGTGTATGTATATGTTGTATTATTAGCAACTACATGTTTCACTTGTTGCTATACCAATTCTATTGTAGTTAAATAAAATATCCTCGGTTGAAATGACCTTACCATAAAGCCAATCGATACTACCACTTTGTCAAACTTTATGTTGGCGATTTCTCAGATAGATAGATTAAGGTACGAGTAGCATACAAAGCTTTATGTTGGACTGCTATAATTAGTCTAATCAATTTAGAAAAAATAGCGGAAAGTTGAGGTAAGTCCATGGATTTTTGCATACGGTTTCCTTGTGGGTTATTAAACAACTCCTTAAAAGTCAACACCTGTAGGTGGTGAGCTCGAAGAAATAATGAGGATAAACCACGCCCCCTACCGGTTTTGTCGTTTTTCTCGGAAACCATTAGGGTTATCGAGATAAAGGAGATTAGGTAAGATAAAGCTTATTTAAATCCCTACCAAAAGTGTTCGAATTTTTTTTCGTACTTCGCCTTCTTTCTGTGTTATCGAAGAAAGGAGATATGTCATACACGGATCAGCAATTTGCACCAGTAAATTTGCTCAAGGAACTTTCTGGCGTAACTTTTTATGGTTCCTTATTGCCATGAAGTAGCTAAGAAAAATTCGTTGAGAACCGGACGCGATCGTGGTACAGTCATCCTTTATCTTAGCATCTCTTCGGCAAAATCCATCAGGCGATATTATCGATATTCTTGATAGCAGTCGGCTGAAAAATTCGTATTGGCAAGTTAATTTTAGAAGAGTACCTGCACTACTGAATTTTTGAATCTAACCCAATATGCACAAGGTGTTTCGCCTTTTTTGAAATCCTAATTTCCTTTATTTATAAGTTCTTGGTACTAATCATTACGCCTTAAAAGGAGAATTAACGGTACGTTTCAAGCAGTCTTTATGGAATGCTTCGTGTTTAGCTCTGATCAATCTTTTGAGAGAGTAACTAACGGATACACCAGACTTTAACTAGTTGATGAATATGACCTTAGACCAGCATTTCTGCCCAGGACAACTTAGTTTTAGCCCATGCTACTCGTCGTTTTGCAGATACTCGTCAGCGTTAACTATGCTGTTTATGAACTAAAATCTTCTTAATCCTCTAGATAACATACAGCCTCAAATCATTATGTCTTGAGGAAACTTAACATTAAGCAGTTTTGTTCTAGTTTTACTCTCGCAAAAGAGTAATCAGAGCTAAACAAGAAGCATTCCATAAATACTGCTTGAAACCTAATGTTAAGTTTCCTCAAGGCGTAATGATTTATAGCTATATGTCAGCTGGAGGATTAGTAAGATTTGAGTTCATAGACGGCACAGTTAATGCTGAAAAGTCATTCACAATAATTATTGGTTGGTTAAATTTAAATGACAGATTCACATACGGTTCATTACAAGCATTTAAAAAATAACTAGAATTAAATATTAAAAATACCAAGAGCGATATTAATCCCCCTTCTTATATCTTTTTACACGGAAATATAGATTTTATATGCATTCCTTTTGGCCTAATAAATACCCTAAATATAGAATAACCACTTTTCTTTGGTACAAGCCAAGATCGGTTTAGGTAGGAAGATAAATACATATATTCTTTTTAACACGTACCGTAAGGAAATTACAGACAAATTTTTAAATTTAAATAAAAATGAGATGGAACAAACTCAGCATTTTAAATTAGGCGACAATATTTACTGATTTTACTAGCATTTTCAGAATAATTAACATATTATACAGATTTACATCTATAATTATTAGTGAAACTAATCTAACTATTAATAATAATTAATTATTAGGAGTAATACATTTAGATTTTAAAGTAAAGTATGTGGTACTTAGCTATCAATTCACTAATCTGTCCCACTAATAGCAGGCTGTTAATATTACTAGAACAATTACCATTAAAATGATGAGAAACACCAGAATCTTAATCAATAGTTAAATCTAATTTTTCGTCTAAATTTAATTGATCTAAGCGGTCAAGCATTCGTTTAAACATTCTAGAAGGCAATGGAACAGCCAACAGGAAATAGTTAAGTTAGGGAGCCAGTAAATTCTCCAAATAGTCTGGAGAAATAGTCTTACGAAGAAAACAGAACAGACATTTTTTATAGAAAAATTAATTATCTATCTATTTTATTTAAACAATTTTTTTGTTAAATTAATATTTTAAGAGTTATTACACTGCAATGTTTTCCTGTTTCAGTGAGATGTTAGCCGTTTGCGAATTATTTAGCAAAACTAAAAAGTGAAAACTTTGCTGTGTAATAACTCTTAAAACATTAATTTGCAAGCAATTAAAAAATTGTTTTAATAAAAAAGATAGATAATTTATTTTTCTACAAAAAAGTCTGTTATATTTTTTTTCGTAGAACCAACCGTTCTCGAGATGTTTTCAAAAACGGGTTTGTTAAAATGGCTACGGAAGCATACCCGTCTCCGCCACATCAAATTAGTTTTATACTGACGACCGACCAACTAACAAATTCCAATAATAGAATAGCATGCATTTTTGCTGATGATAATGAAAGCAAATGATGGCAACAGCGCCGGTCCTCATGTTATACTTAAAACCTGTGTATAATTTGATATTGGGGCTCACTTTGCGATTAAATCGTATCTAATTATATGGTCCTCACGTCGTCAGTAGTATAGTGTAGCCTCACTTGGTATTATTATACACAGCAAATAAAACTTTTTTAAATTTAAAGAAATCTGTGTATATTTGCGAGATACATAACTAGAACAAGTAAACAAGTGATGACAAAAAAATTTGCAAAGCTGTGACCATTTATAAGGGTGGTCCTCATTAACTATGGTTCATGATATGTCCTCACTTTGATAAGTGGCCGTAAATATATATATATATATATATATATATATATATTTAATACATCAATTATCAATAATAAATTTACAAAAATAATGAGGTTATGTTTTCTTTGTTTACGTTCGGCCGTTTTTACGTCTACCGTCGTATTTATGTACTACGCATTTAAAAATCATCCGTACGATCTCCGTCAAATATTTATACCATTTATGACCTGACCAACCGAGTTAATAAAACTTGATTAATAAAAACTTTACAAATGTTTGCGTGACGTTAGTGCCAAGTTAGAAGAAATTCACTATACAATAACAATGCAATGTAAAAAATCAAAATAACTCAAATCAAATTTAAAAATTTTAACCTGTGCCTTTTAAACAATCGTTTATAAGATCTCCCCGAGTAAATAAAATTAATATTTCTGTTTATCATTTTGTTTATTAGTTTCAACGGTACCCATATCTCAAAAATGAAAAAAAATAGATTTAGTCCTCTTTTTTAATGAAAATCACTTAAATTAGAACAGACATGATTCTATAGTTTAGTTAGCCGGAGCAGGGTGATAGTAACCCCAAGGCGCTGTTTCCCAGATTCGTTTCTAGCTGGCAACTACTCCTTTTTATGTATTTTTGCAAAACAAAATTTAAAATGACAATTTTTCTCTTCGCTAATATTCATTTTGTAAAAAGTAGATTTTAAAACAGCTGCCAGCTGGAACGAAACCTGGGGTGGCAGTGACTTTGGGTTATTATCACCTCGCACTGGCTAACTAGGCTATGCTATCATGTCGGCCCTTCAGCACGCCACACTTATTTTAAAAGTAGGTTTTATTAATTTAAATGATTTAGGTATCTTTAAAAATACTAAATGTAATTTGTTTCATCATTTTCAGGTTATAAGTACTGTTTAAGCTAATGAACAAAATGGTACACAGAAATAAAAACTTAATTTACTTGGGAAGATTTTATAATCAATTTTTTAAAAGCACAGGTCAATCCTTTCAATTTCCAAATGAGAAATACGGTATTAAAATCCGAAAATACATTATTATAGGGACACAGAAAACTGGGAATATGTTAGGTGTTGAGATGCATCAGTAAATATAGAGTGTGTTGTATAGCAACAAAATTAGACAAAATAACGTATATGTGGTAGTTGGGTATATGCATCGATATGCGGTAGATGGTCATACATGCAACTAATGAGGCGCACGTTTTAGTTGTAACATAACCTTCAAGCCATTCAGTATTTTAATAAAATAATTTGAATTTCATTTTGAACCTCATATACCTTTCGACTTTATTAAAATTAGCGTTATGTTTCTTAAGTACAAAGTGTAAAAACAGCACGTAGTTACGGTGTACTAGTGCAATTAAAGGTAATTTAAATTACTTCATTTCTGAATAACAACGTGGAATGTGAATTTTACGTACTAAGTGGCATTTAATAAATACATCCTTTTCTGCGTCATCATTGCACCACTGTGCACATCACAATAGCATGTAAAATGAATGCAAACAGGACGAACATTTCATCTGTATGACATACAACAATTGCGTTATTTTCACGTACCTACTTTTCATTTCTTGAAATTCTGAGGATGTGATTTATGGCATGCGAAATTTACGTAATTCTCATGTCATATCGCTACTTGGGGGATGTTTACAGCGCTTGTGCCTTCAAAATTAATATAAATAAAAAAGTCCTATTCATACCATTTAATTCGACATTTCAATGTATCTAATTTCATTTATTTATTTATTTTTGGCGAGGAATCAGGATGCCGGAGCATCCTTCGTACCTCATGGCACCGATTGCTATGATCATTTGACCGACCCTACTAGAATTTAGTCGAATCTGGGGGAATTCCACGATTTTTAACGTGCCAAACATCGCATTGACACGGGACCTACAGTTTTACTTCCTATCCTAGAAGAAGGCATGTTTTTAATTTTTCGCCGTTATGAAAAATTACCAGCTCGGTCGGGATCGAACCTGCGACTCTTAGATTATGAAGCAAACATGCAAGCCACTAATCCACCAAGGTTGGCTCTAATTTCAATTTTTATATTTTTCAATATGTCATTGAATTGAGGTTAAAATGCCATTAACGTACAAGTACAACGATCGGGATCGATCTTGCCGCTGGAGCAAAAGCACCAGAACGATGTAGGCAACATTTAATGTTACCAGATTTGACATTCCGTCTTACAATAAATCTTAGGTTTAATCATAATTATGCACAAAAATATTAACAATTTAGCATTAATTTAATAATGGACATTCATATTTTGTAAAAATGGCCATATTAATATGATATATACCTGCATAATTGTAATGTTTTAACAACTTTTTATTAAATTTCCTCTACACAATGCATGTATGTAGTCATTTTTTCTTTATTAAAGCTTGTGTCAGGTTTGAACAAGTAATACGTAACGCTCCTTCCGGTTAACGATGTTTGTTTGTGTTGCATCTCTCTCACACTAGTTAACACAGATGTTGTAACATACGTTCAAGAAATATCTTCCTTCAGCACGCTAGGAAATTCTCCATGACGTACTAGCTTTCTTGAACGATATGGATATGACGTAAGTGCCAAGATAGAAAAAATCAACAATATGTAGAAGTTTAAATAATAATTATTTTGTAAATACTTATTATGTAGACCGTATTTAGTATGATTGGTAAAATTCTAAACTTTACAACCGTCATTAAAATTTTAAAAAGTCAACGCCTATGCTGATACATGTACTATTCCGGCAGGAAAATATCGCACGATTTATTCTCTTTGTAAGCGGTCTCACATCCAGTGGCATGTTGAACTTATGTCAAATTATTATTTTACTTTTTTTGCAATAGTTATTTTTGATGGTGCGCCTTTAAGAAAAATTTAAGAAAAATCAGCCTACTCGATAAAAATCGTGCGAAATTTTCCTGCCGGAATAGTACATAAATATCACATAACTTTTATCATTTTCAATGGATAAGTACCTACTTTTCATCATACATGTATTACTGCTACCATTAAATTGGATAATTTTAATATGGATATTATGTTTTATAGAGAAACGCCTGCACTACCAATATACTAAAAATGGACTATTTGTTCTTGTTACTGTAAGTGGAACATCTTAGGTTGCCAAATTTCGTCTTCTAGTTATCCTTTTGTCCGAGTCGCAAATATACGTCTACAATTGCAATAAAGAAAACTCGTAAATATAAAAACTCCGAAATTAATTCAAACGTTCAGTCCTGCCGAACGGCAGTATTTTTAAACTTCTTGGCAAGAGCCTTCACTTTATTCGCAAAAATAACATTCATAATATGTAGTGCAATACATTAAATAAACTGCGTTGTGAGGATGAAAGTAATGGCAAAAGGTCACATATTATATATAATTATTTAGTTTTCCAGACATAATCAGAAGACGTTCTTTCAATGAAATAAAGAAAATAATTTCCGTTTTAACCGAAACGAAACTATAATTACGCGCATGTTTTGCAGGATATGAATGGAATTTTAATATAGGATGGAACCTTATCAGGTCAAGGTCTGAACCATATTATGTAGAATCATCATCTCTGACTTTTAAATGTGACGACGTGATCATCACAAATGTAAAATCTTACCTCATTAGCATACATTTGGAAATGAAACCAAAAGTTGAATTTGGGTTATCTGTTTTACACTTACACTAGTTAGAAAGAACCATTAAATGAAGTAAAACACAAAGAGTACTTTTTAAATTTACTTTTACTAAAAATTCAATTCGGCAGTGAAAAATGATTAGCTGTTACGTTTCTTTAAGGGAAAACTTCATTAGTATTCGTTAATCTTCAATAGATTTTAAGGCTTCAAAGTGATAAATATTTATAGCGCGCTTCATTTCCTAATAAATTCAAGTATTTTACTGAAAAGAATTTTTAGCTGAATACAAATTAGACGCTGTATCCCATACACCTCTGTGTACCTTCTTTCGCTTTTACTTTTTTTTTCATTCGAATCAAAAGAGAAACCGTCCAGAGATATTCTTTTCTAAATGAAGTTTTCCCTCAGGTTTTTCATTAAATTTAAGAGTTTTAAAGGATTTTTACTCGAGTGTTAAAAGAAAACAAAGTGAAAATTTTAAAGGAATAAATGCTGGAATTTAGCAGAAAATTGGCCATTTCTACTTTAACTGAGGAAACAAATTTAGGAGATTAAATTTTGTTACCATAATATTTTATGTAAACAAATTAAAGGATAACCTGAACAGAGGCACAAGTAAACTCAGTAATTAGATGACAAACTTTGTTTATGTTTATGACAGTTCTGAACACTAAAAGCGTGGTGAGGAAAATATTGCCAACATAATCTCGCAATGTTGTCATTGATAATTTTATGTAATGTTACGTACGTCAAACTCACATTTACTTGCAAGGAAACGGTGATAAAATTTTGGCAGATTTATTTTGGGGATTTTGTAACACTGTAATAAATTTTAGGTTTAAGTATTGGGTTAAATCTCCTTTTATTAAGAACCTTTATCGTTACAAGCTCTGTGATTTTAATAAACCCTAAACAACGCCATAGAATAATAATTCTTAACCTTTTAGGTGCCACACAACACTTTGAAACACAAGAAACTTTTACAATATCCAAATTCAATAATGCTTTAGCAAAAATTGTAGTATAAACATAGTTTATGTAAGGTAAGGTGGGGGAAGTGCGACCAGGTTTTTGAATAGTTCAACTTCATTAATTACTTATTAATACGATCAAGATCCGTTCACAATCAATTACCCATAGCCGCCTTCGACGTCAAATTTAAAAAAACACTCGATATCATCTTATTTTGTAACACAGATTTATGAAGGCATAGCTATACCCAAGCAGCATCTAAGTGGCAGTAACTGAAATCGGAACTTTGATTTAGTAGTTGTTACGTAACTACAACTAAATTTATGACTTTATACGTTTAATTACTTCAATTCGGAATATTTTAGTAATTGTGTAGTTGTTTATACTATTTATTGGAACTATGCAGTTTCATTACTTCTAAGTAACTTTTAAAGTATGTGGAACGGTATTGCCACTTAGTATAATTACTTTAAAGTCGTTGCAACTTCAAAATGGTATTATGATTGTAGCAGTAACTTGTCCGAAGCTACTTTAAAGTTTTTAAAACTTTAAAGTAATACTGCAAATTCCTGCCACCTGCCTGGCACCATTGCTTAACCCTTTAAAGTAACTGAACCTTAGAGTAGTATTGAAAGTAAAATTTACGTTTTTGCTAAGGAGAATCACTTTAAACTAATTTTTCTTAAACTACTCCATCTCCATATTTACTTGTAAAATCTTCTAGGCTATTAATCAATTTGCAATTTGTTATGATTGTTATTAGATGTTTTACTACATAACTTTTAATAAAAGTAACAAATTGGTGCCAAATTGTGCCTTAGGAATTGTTATGTATGTAACTTGAACTTGGCTACATTTATTTGTAGTGATGTAACTAGCCAATCCTGACCCGTTCGTCAGTACCACTTGACTCGGCTTGGAGGACACACATCTTGTACAGTGTATGCATTGTGTATGTAATGCTCCCCGCTCACTCAATATTAATAAAGTTAATTAATGACAATAATTGAGTATCTTTTATTTAAACACATAAAGAACATAACAGGAATAATATGGTTTATATCAAGTGTATCAACTTATAAGTATTTTTGTCATATTTTATTATAGATATTTTTTTAATTAAAAAATATATTTAAAGAAGGCTCGTTGTTATTTTTCGAGCTATCATCATCACATTCAACCGAAAAGTTGCAATGGTTTATAATTTTGGTTTACTGGAATGACAAAATAATCAAACAATTCAACGCTCCTTGTATTATTAAGTACGTATTACAAATAAAATAGTAATCCATTTTGTGACACGATCGCAGCATTAGTATAGAAAATGATAGAATATTTGTTAAGTTGTCAAAGAGAAAAGAGAAGAAGAGAAGAGAAAATAACTCCACGCAAGTAGCAATTACTACGCCGCCACGTATCAGCTACCCAAAAATTGTTTTTGGTTCCAGGCATGTAATGAAACCGTAGCAATTACGTGCTTGTGACTATTGGCAAAAACTTATTAGTTCCACTGGTAGTTGCTTATACATAGCAATCACTTTTAATGCTGCTTGGGCATGGTCCCAAGGATATTGGACTAGTGACTGTAGAGTAGAGGATTACTCAATCGGATGGAGGGAGTTTTTTAGATATTCTTAATTTAAGTGCTGCCACAAAAGCTGGGAAAATTTTAATTTTTATTGTTTTTAGCTAAGTACTGTGTAGTTCATAAATTCGTATTAAAACGCTCATTAAATTTATGTTTAACTTTTTATTTTGCACACAATGTACAATAGTACATTTGTGAATATTTAGAACAAAACGAATAATGAAAGACAATGAAACATAAACAAAGCAACTACAATGAAAAACGGAAGAATTGGAGAAGTTATAGAGGGTGGTATTCCTATTTGACGCTGCAAACAGACTCAATCTTTCGCGATTTCAACCTCGTTCTTATTAAACCAGTCCGCCTCGAAGGACCACAAACAGTAGCTGAGGCTTCAGTTACAGTTTTCACACATCATTCTTTAAGGAAAATTCTTTATCATTGATAGCATTGTCTCGTCAATGATGGTTTGATCCGTAATAGCTTATACAATTGTTTCGTCATTTACTTTGGTAGGATGTGGATCGGTTACAGTTTCCTAAATTATAATATCGACATAGTAATTTGCAGAAAAATAAAAAATAGGCGCTTTAAAAGCTCAAATAAAGTTTGAATGGTTTTTTTGTTAGCCTGGCTTTCAGTATTCTTCTCAAGCTAACCTGTTACATGTTTGCGGTTATCGCCTAACATAACTAGCAATATATTTTTGAGATGCCCCAAAACACCGTTTCGCTGGATTACTGCATCGATAGTTTCTGGACAAATAGCGCGATGAAAATGCCCAGCTCTGAAAATGCATGATGGTTTGATTTTAATGCTAAACCACATTAGGGTGCGTAAGCGGGACGTAATTCCCGTAGACAGATTTTGATTACAGTAACCAGAATCAATGTCTCCACACATTTCTAGATACAGCAAACTGTACATAAAAATATTGCTTATTTGTCACCTGTGGTAATGTACAATTAATGGCTTTAATCTCAGCGACAAGAAGTTCTTCACACTTATTTAAAGATTTTCCAATAATGCCAGTAAAAGTTTGCGGTCCGGTGGTTTTTCCATCAATGTGCTCGAAAAGATGCCTCAAAATAAGCTTATCTACATATAACTGACAAACAATCCACTGTAAAGGATCTTTTAATAATTGCTATAAGCTTTTCAAATTCATTTTATTTTTCGAGAGCAGAAACGTAGAAATCCCATTGCTTATTGGTTCATATTTCCCCAACTTTAATAAAATATGTCCCATATACTCGGAACCTGGTTCTTTTGCTAAGCTTACGCGTTCTTTAGTTATCTTGTTTATTGTTTCCAGCCTTATTTTGTGGAACTCCATAATCATGAAATAAATAAAGATTATTAAAAGTTTCACAGTTTTATTAAAATATACCTGACAATATTGTTTCGACAGCTATGCTGTCATTATCAAAGGTAATATAATTATAAACAAACACGTCGCTAAGGTAGATACAAAATAGGTAACTAGATAAAATAATAGTGAAGACCCACAAACAGAATATGCCAATAAGACCAGTTGTATCATACATCAATGCACCTAATCACATTTTATCCAAAAAACTGAACCAGATTATTAACACGATAGGTTACAAATCGAAATACTCTGTTAGAAATTCATTAGAATTAGTAGATAAGCTGCAAAACATACATCTTCCACCACATTCAAAACTTGTTAGTTTTGATATTTGCAACATGTTCTCCAGAATACCACCACAAGAATGTATTCCTTTATTAGATAGTTTCTTGATCAATAGTAATATAGAATTAGTTAAAAGGTTAGAGTTAATTCAATTATTTGACCTTTGTATAACTCAAAATTATTTCACTTTTAATAACATAATTTATTTACAAAAGGATGGTTTACCTATGGGTAATTCTCTAAGTCCTCTATTAGCTAACATATTTATGGACAAGTTTGAAGATCGAATATTTGAATTAAACCTCTCTAAACACATTATCTTCTGGTTTCGTTATGTTGATGACATTTTAGCTTGTTTTGACAGTTCTTTTGAGGTTATCAATGAATTTTTAATTCTTATAAACAATATCCATCCTAATATAAAATTTACACTAGAAACAGAACAAAACAGGGCTATAAACTTTCTAGACTTAAATATCAAGATTAACGCAGACAATCTTTTTGAATTTTCCATATACAGAAAACCAACACAAACAGACATAACAATACCAAATGAATCTTGTCACCACAATACTCATAAAATAGCAGCATACAGATCATTAGTACACAGAGCTTTAACTATTCCACTAACAAAATCAGATTTTAGCAAAGAGATATCAACCATTAAACAACTAGCACATGCAAATCATTATAATCCGAACATGATTGACACTTTAATTAAACAAAAAGATTATAGGTTAGCTATCAAAAGAATATATCCCATTAACAATCAAACAGAAGACACAAATTACATATCTATACCATATTTTGGCAAAATATCGGAAAAAATTGCACATATACTAAGAAAAACCAACAATTATAAAATAACATTTAAAACCAACACTAACACTTTTTCATTTTTATTTAATGCTAAAGACAGAACACATGATATCATGAAATCGGGCATTTACCGTTTAAATTGTTCTTTTTGTAGTTCGGTATATATTGGACAAACACTTCGAAATTTTGACATAAGATATAAAGAACCCGTACGTCATTACAAAAATAAACATCCTGAAAAATCGAATTACGCCAAACACCTTTTAGAACAAAATCACACAATGACTCCTCAAAATAATATTAAATTCCTACATTTTTGTAATAACAAACGCAAATTAGACATTTTAGAAGCCTTTGAGATATACAAACACAAACTCAGGGTACCTTTAATGAATGAACAACTTGAGCTCAGTAATTCTCCGTTACTGGAAGTATTAGATGTTTAATTATGATTTTTATTATTAATTTTTATTATTATTATTATTTTATCTAGTTACCTATTTTGTATCTACCTTAGCGACGTGTTTGTTTATAATTATATTACCTTTGATAATGACAGCATAGCTGTCGAAACAATATTGTCAGGTATATTTTAATAAAACTGTGAAACTTTTAATAATCTTTATTTATTTCATTCTTTAGTTATAACTTTTTGTCGATTATTCTCCATGGTTACAGTTCATTCTTTACGTTCATCAAAATATAAACCCACCAACCACCTATTAGATTCGATTACTAATCACTTATTATCAACTACAAATTTTTCCTTTGCTCGAGCTCGACGAATTTTACTTTTGTCCACAACGGTAGATACAGTATCCTGTCAGATGAACCCAATATCTTGTAGCACAACAGAAACGCTGACAACTCCCGCCCGATGGGAAACAGAATATCAGTCAAATGTTTTGGCGACAACCGGTAAGTTTTTTATTACACCAACATATTCAATGTTTTGTTGTTGTACTTTTTTGATACACTGTCTTGGACAGTTGCAGTTGAGGATGATAAACGTTTTTGAAAGAATTTGAAACTTGAAATACTTGAAGGACCAAGTTCAGCTAGTTTGTTTCGCGCCGCGCGCCGCCGGCCTTAATAGATAGGTCAGATAAAGATTTAGTCCAGTGCTTAGATTACATAAGAAATTAGGTACCTTCATTTTGGACCTACCCTCGTTGCCCAGATTATGCCTGCCAAATGATATGACTGACTGCAAGCTACAAAAGGTATACAACGTAAGTAAAAAACATTATTAGTGACATGATTGATGGTTACTACGTATCTATTTGTTTGCAGATAAGGCAAGCAAAATGTGAATACTTACTTGAAAATAAAAATTCGCCAGTTACTCATAATTTGAGGAACATCAGTTAAGAACCACTGCTCTAGACAAGCATTAAAAAAGTAATAATATAATTTTTAGTAACTAATAAATTCGTTAAAGCTATGATTAATTTGGTAAACACCAGCCGCAAACTAACCTAATTTTTAATTAATTGGTTCCATTTTTAACAGTCTATTAAGTAATGACAAAATTATTCTAACGAGACTAGCTTTTTTCGTTGATTAGATTTAATTATGAGTCACAAGTTATTGTTTATCTTTCAAGTTCTAGTGTTTTAAATTTAAACATTCATTAGAGTTTTTAAAAAACACTAAAACTCAATAACATATTTATTATAAAAGCACGAAGTAAGTGTTAAAGACTTGGTTTATCAACATTGTTAACTACTATCATGTGTTTATGGAATGTCTTATCGAACATCGTTCTAGAACGGTACCTGCTTTAAATTTTAATTTAATTAAAAGAAAATTTTAGACCCATGCAAAAAGAATCACAAAAATTTCCCTTTAGATCAAGTTGCACTCCTGCGGAGATATATCCATCCGCCAATGTCTTCGCTAAGATTTAAAAAAGAAAATTTTTTTGGAAACTAACTGTACGACTTACAAGGTACCAATTTTGTATACAATTTTGAAAAGTTATAAATCATAATTAACATGAGTTTGAATTAATTAGAATACAAGGTGTTTACTGGAAGTGGATCACCCTCAAAATGTCATAGCACTATTTCATCCATACATTTTTTTTTCAAATTAATGAAGGAATGAAAGTGTTCTATGAAGTTTTAAGAGTAATTAACCCACCTCCAATAGATATTTTGTATTACTTCAATTAACTTCAACTTCCTATCAATTATGGTTGATAACGTTCCAAAATTGTCTACAAAAGTGAAACCTTGGAGTCTTTGGACATATATTCATGACGGATCTTCTCAGGGATCCATCATAATATATGTACCAACATTTGATGATGATTCACTAAATATGAATCATCCTGTATAATAAGGCAGGATAGTTTTATTATGTCTTCAACTGGTTTAATTGCAGACATTCTTCGCCCTATGCTGTTTGTTTTACACTGTAAGAGTTTTGTTGTAGTTTCGTAACAGCAAGTTTCCACAATTAGATTTTTCTTGTCCTTGCGCTAAGAAGTTTGTTAACGTTCCTAGCAATTTGTTGTAAATTATTATAAGTTGTTGAATATTGTGAACATCTAAGTACCGTTCATGCTTATAATAAATTGCTTATAATGCTTAAAAATGCTGATAATAAATACATACTACATGTGTATGTATAACAAAACTTATTGGAGAAGGAAAGGTAGCTAAGGAGTCTACATAATATGCCAATCAAGAATAAGCGTTCAATCAATTGTTGTGTCAGCTAAATCCGCCGTTTTTTAGAGCAGTTGTAGACGTAGAGTATGCCGTAGTCTTAGAGTCTCATCTAAATGACCTATCAACACATCCAATATATAAATTTAAAAGAGAAAACCATTAATAATAGCTTTATTTTCGCAATAGGATGCATCCCGTTTGCAAGAGAATGAATTTAACAAGACAATAACTGAAAATCAATATAAAATCACAGACAAATATACAAAATATAAAGGTGACCATAAACTATTACAATTACTATATACTGGTATATAGTATGAAAAATGGTGTATATTAATCTCTATTATCATGATATTCGATAACTTTCTTAGTTATAGAGTTTAAATATGTAAAGCGTATATCACAGCTTGGAGATATTTCATTCATCATAAAGTAAATAGACACTTCGGACTTAAGTTAGTGTTAACTGTGTTGAACCTAAAAAGTTGATGTTTCTGATACCTGATCTAAAACCAGCAAAATAAATTTGTGACAATAAGTCAGAGTAATCAGTTTTGTTATAATAACAATAACGTCTCTTACACATAACGTGAAAACCAGGCCCCAGAAGTTATGAAGTTTGTGCGGGAGGGAGGGGTAGATATTATTATTATGCAGGCCCATCGTGCGGCTACAGCCAACTTACAGATATTACAGTACAAATCCCATATTTGTGTTACAGCTAAGAGAAACTACGGAAAACCTTAACTAGACTTGCCGGCACCAGGAGTCGATTTCAGGCTGTTTAGGTGAGAGACTAGCACGCTAACCGCTACGCTTCCAACACCATAATAAGTTACAATGATCGTGATTGTTCTTAGGAATTTTGTATGTAGCTGTGTAGGGATTCTTATCTCATTGTTAAACTAACAACTTTACATTTAGTTGCACTAAGGTGTAGCTTGTTAGAATGCTATCTAAATCATTTTACAGATAACACAATCATGCATGTTATAACAAAGTAAACTTTAACTGATTTAAACTACTAATTACAGCATTTATACTATTAATAAATATTAAAAAAGAAAGGAGGGCCCAAGTGCGACCTTTGATATACTCCTGAATTAGCTCTGTATTTTACTGCATGATAGCTATTGTTTACCACCTAGTGTTGCCTATTCAGTAGCCAAAATTCAAGAAGTGAGAAATCACTTTCGGATTCCACTACTAAAAATCTATATTGTCATTTAAATTTTTTTGTGTTGACGTCATAACTTAGAAACAAATGAAAGTCGGAAGGTGAATAGCACATATTAATGTGTATTTTTAAAAAACAAAATCGACGTGTTTCAGCGTTTTTAAAAAAACCGGTTGAGTTCGCTTTTTTTTAATATTCCATACTTTAATCCCACCCTGTATATGCCGTAGTGCAATCTGCATAGTCCTTAACTATAACTACAGAAGTTTCCGCTTTGTTGCTGCCCAGGAAGCCAATTATGCATCAAAACCGCTGTCAGTCATTAATTGCCGAGTTTGGGACCCACAAATATGCCCTTCTTTATCTTAACTTCTCTGATTTTTGGAAATTTAATTTTATATATTCTTTTATTTATAGTTACTGTGTTTTATATACTGAAAAGCTCTTCCGCCACGATCCATACCTTTTACAAAATTTCTACAAAATACTCGTATCGTTTAAAGTCCATGTTCGTTAAAAAGCATTTCATAGTTTCTTAAGATTCCCTTAGATCAACTGAATGTATGCAATGGGAATTGAATGCAATGTACTGGCATTGTACAATAGAACTGCTTCCAAACTAAATTTAGATGCGTCAATGATCAGTCGCCATTCTTAGGGTTTGTGTTTATGTCCAAGGGCTTCTATCAAACCGTCAGCATCACTGCAGTAGGAAAGATGGGTCGGCCATAAAATAAAATTCAGAAAACCTTTTTTCATGGTTACGGAAATGACTAATTGTGGTACTGTATTCCAATAAATTCCAACTTTTCAATCTGGAAAACTACATGTGATAGAAAAAAATCTAAAAGCAGATTTGAAAATTGAAAAAATAAATTTCAATGTTAATCTGCAACAATTTGTCAGCAGATAAAATGATCAACAGTTATCTCGTAAAAGTACTATAAATGCTCCTAAATGCTTAGAAACACTTCATTCAATTTGTCATAAAAATATATATGTTCGGTAATACTTCAAACAATTTTTATTTGATAAGATAAATGCTTGTTATTTGTTTCCAACTACATGTAACGCATTTCAGCGGTTTGATGGATAGTCATTTTTTAAAGGGTAAACAATTTTACGCTTGGTTAGCAAGCTGTTACGGCAGTTATTTTCAATAAAATACTATTTTAATTACAGTATAAAGATCATTATATTATCTTTGAGATAATGAAATCTAAACATAACTAGAACAGCTTTTAAATATTAGAACAGAAATAAAAAACCAATAAAAAAGAACTGACTATGAGGTATCAAAATCTCTTCTGTTTTCTAATGAAAGGAACTTATGAATAGCCCAGATAGATAATAATCAAAAATCTCTACGCAAAACTAATTCATTGTTAAGAGTTTCAAAGATTCGCATTAAAAGAGAAAAATTTGCAATGTTTTTGCGTTAACTTATTTAGTTTCCATTTAAATACTGCCCGTATTTCTTACCCTCCAATCATTAAGCAATAAGGGTTATTATTCATTAGGCGTAATCTAGAAGGGGCTGCTAATTTTTCGAGTTTCTAACTTATCTTCATTTCAAATCTGTCACACAAACTTTTATATAGCTCTCTATTCATTTACTTTTCAGCCTTTTCCATTCCCTTAAAAATTATCTTAAATTGTTAATTTAATTAATGACCAAGTAAAAAGCACATAATAGAAGGTTTTTATAAGTTTAAAAAGCATTCGTCACGCCGATTTTTTAAGCACGCAAGTTGAACGCAGTAGGATTTTAAAACGTTTTAGTATAATAGGATTACCCCAGTCATTTTCAAAGAGAGTAGAATAAAACTAATTAACCGGTAATCATCTTTCAGCTGCCGTCAAAACATAAACAGCTGGGGGTGCTGTTCGATATTGAGCAGAGTAGGAGGCAGAAGATCCTCGCAAGTGCAAAGACGTGTTCAGCAGGGCACCCGGGCCTGCGGTGGAGCGCCATGGCGCAGTCGGCTCGCGTGCGGCGTTCGGTACAACATCACCGTCGACTATCAAATACGTGGGTGCCTAGCACGTGACCGAAATGACATTACATTCATATGAAAATTACATGTAATGTTAGTTCAAGATACAATTTAGATTTATTAGGCACACCGGTTTTAACGGTAAGAAGATTTATAACAAGGGAGTGAAATTTTTGTTGTGCTTTAGATAAGTTATCACTGTTTTCAATTTATTATTATTAATAATTATTATTTTAATCTAGCTTTGTGAAGTTAATAGCAATTCGTAAGAAATTATCAAGACTGGTGACACATCAATGTTGTGAATACAAACTTTATATAAGTAAAAACAATACGTCAAAAATATTTTTCTAATTTATTTATAGTTGAAAGTGGCGCTTAATATACGTTGTACTCGACACTCCGGAGTAATCTTTAATTTTTATACAGAAAATATCTATTTTGATCGATGAACAGCGTTAACAACAGTGTACTGAATATTTGGCTTCCGACCAACTGGCTGTAGGTCTCCTGAAAACTATGACTACACGCGAAGTGGTTCTAGATGGAGGTTCGCCCTGGGGTTTTCGCATGCATGGAGGCGTAGACGTTCAACAACCATTGCGAATTTCCAGGGTAAGTTATTATTGTGTGGAATTTGGCCCGTTTTTGCAAGATTACACATTCCTGAATCTGCACTATTCTATGCTTGCGTTTCTCTAGTTCTAGTTTATTATTTTTAAATCAGTCTGAATATCTCATCAAATGCTGTAATTGAAATCGCCAAGAGTTTCAAAATCTTTATTGTCTGTTGGAATATTTACCTACTATACATTGATTGAATTCAACCAACTATTTTATAAACAACTAAAAGACTTTTAAATTGTAGGTATTTGAAATTAAACTCCCATTAACATAGTTCTTCTAGTGTATTTATTATAAATATATAAATACTAGTATTTTTAATGAACTTCCATTGCGTTGAATCATGTGTATTGTTGGCAAAACAAAATGAATATTTTTGATTTGAAGTGACAAAGTTTGTTATGCCAACTTTTATATTGCCTTTTGCATGTGTAAAAATAACAGTCTATAATTTATAACTACAAATATTTAAGTAGTGTTCAATAGTCGGTTCACTAAAATAGATCTAATCATAAGAACTAGCTTTAATGGATTATGTGACTGTGCATATCTAGTAGATTTTCCTATATACCTTTTCAGTAAAGTTTGTTTACGTATTTCAACTATAAACACAATCAATCAATGATTTTAGTTCGAAATTGAATTAATTTCTGTGACTGTGAAAAGCTCACCTCTTAATGATTCAATACCAAAATAAACCCTTTAACCCAGTTTCCACATGTGCTCCAATAAAATATAATAAAATATTGTTCGGATTTTCTCAACTATTTCAAAATAACACAAGGTTATGTGTACACCATACATACAGATCAATGAAAAGCTTGTAGTCATTTAATTAAATGTAGAATATATACTTTCTTTACGAAACGAGTAAAAAAGATCTCTTTATGCTGCTGGAAAAGATATAAAAAGAAACGGTGATGGTAATCTTAATGATAATATTTTGCAAGGATATTTTCACACAAAATTGCTATAAGGAGTATCAAAACATCAATTTCCAAAAGAAAAAGAACTTTAAAGCTAACCAAGAATAGAATCTTTAGCAAAACTTTTACGTGAGCTCTTAAGATTCTAATCAAGAATAAAAAATTGTAGGAAATATTTTAAGACTTATCTTTTGAAGAATGTGAAAAAAGTTATAAATAGTCTTAACTATATGTACGTCAAAACAGAAGAAAACGGTATTTCCGGTTTTGAGTATCGACTCCAGTTCCCAGTTCCAGTCAAGCCCATTAAAGATTTATCTTGCATGTGCATTGGCTCTTAAACAAGACCTTTAGATCACATATGTATATAAACAAAATAAAAGAAGTTCCTCAAGATCTTAGAAAAGGATTTGTTAAAGACACTTTGCCCAAACAGCTTTATATAAGACTAGTAATTCAGCCTGTCTTAAATTATCCAGGAGAAGATGGAGTTGGCTAATTTCATCACTACACGCCTATGATTCCATCAGTTAGTCAATTTGGATGTAATTGATCAGGGAACCTCGGATAGCGAATGTCGTGGATATTGATTAGGAAATAAAAATTTTCAAACTTTCCGATACCATTTAGGTATTGATTTGTGACTCTGAACATCGATTTTTCGCGCAATTAACCAACCTTTATTTTTTTGGTTAGCATGGCCTATTTTAAGGCCATAGGTTTTGTACGTTTTTGAATTTTCCAGGATAATGATTTTTGACACCCATGCCAAATTGCAACCTTCTAGGTCACCGGAAAGTACAAAACACCTCTGTAACAGACAGACAGTTTTGACATTGACCACGGAAACTGGCAAATATCAATTTTAGAGCTTTACCACACTAATAGTTTAACTGGTTTTGTCTCAGCTGATAGAAATATCGAAAAACTAATAACAGGGTCGCATTATTAACAATATTAAAACTCCTGAACATCGATTTTCAGCACAATTAAACAAACGTTTGTGGGACATTTATTTTCCGTATGTGAATTTAACCTCTAGTCTTTAGTGATTGATTAATAGTAAATGATAATAGGTAATGTAGGTAAAACTTAAACAAGTACAGTTTTCAATTAATTTGTAGAAAACTCAGATGTATTTTACGAAATACGAAGAAATGTTAAAGCAATAAATTAGTCACTCCTCTGACCCTACGTCTTAATAGTCTTGTAACACGGTCTGAAGCTGTAGAAACACATATTCAAAAGTATACAAAATTAGGGGTAGCGGTGGTTAATATGATGTTAGAAGGGACAGTTTCCTTATGGTAGTTTGAGCGAACGGTCGGGCGGCTTCGAACGTAAAAGGCTTTTTAGCGGTTTCGAGTGTAGTGCGTGTATTGAGACCAAAAACGCAGATGCGTAATGCTAATATTTACTGTGTTTGTGATACGGCACTTAGAAGTGCTGGTACCTGTTATGTTGTTATCATTTGGCAACGTGAGTTGTTGCTTGAATTGTGATTGTTGGCCAATGTGTGATATTGGCTTTATGTTAGTTGTTAGCAATTCGTGGATTGCTGTTGTTTTAATGTTATGTTGGTTGTTGGCAATTTGAGGAGTTACTGTTGTTGTTTTGATATGCGAATTGAGCTCTGTAAAATTAACCGCACAGTATACTGTCTGCTTGGAGACGGAGAGATGGGCGCATCTCGAAGTTCACCTTGACTTGGGTGACTAAGTTAGAGTCACACCAGTGACTCCGGCCGATCACCGGGAAGCAATGGGGTGCTTATTTACCTACGTTGCTGTATGTCAATCCCAACGAAGGGCGGTCTCGGAGGGAGATAAATACATTGACAATACCTACGTGTGTACCTGGTCCTGTTATCGTTCGGCTAAAGGGCGCCCGATGCGGCAAGCATCTGTTTCTGGCCATCATGATCGTGGTAGTGCACTGAAGGTCTTCACTTCCTAAGACGCCAATCATCCACAAGCAACGTGGGACGGGGGATCTCCAATCCTCCCGTAAGTACTGCTAATTTCCATGTAAAGGGTAAGCGACTAATGTGTTGTAATTATCTTTTCATGTGTGCCTTAATCCGGCCGTGTGGTATTTTACGTTTTGGTCTCAATGCCAGGAATTAGAATTCTTGAAAATAAATGTACCAAAAGAATGTTTAACAAATTTAAACCATTACTGAATTACGCCCCAAACCTACACGTTATTTTTTGGTCCCTAAGGTTGTCCCCTTTTTGAATTTTCGAAGTTAAGGTCTAGGTATCCGAAAAACAAAAGAAAAACATCTGGAATAGGCAGACACAACGACATGAATTTTATATTACTGTAATTGCAATTTTGATATAATTGACCACGGACTTTCTGATAACGAATTGCGTGGAAATTAACTTAAAAACGACAAATTTCGAAACTTTTGGGTACCATCCAGGTACTAGTTTAGGCTCAGCCGATAGGAATTTCAAAAACTAACAACACCGACGTGTTTAACAGTTTAAGATGTAGGCGGCAGTCATATAAAAAACATAGAAAAGAATTCCAGATAAATTAAACAAGATATATAGTAACTACAAGAGGAAGTAAATAAACTGATAGAATAATAAAACTAGTGCTCATCTAAAATACATAATCTTATGTTAAAGCCAACATGAGTGTAATGTGTTAACTAACTAAAGGGAAATGACATCTAACGCTAATGAATACTTGGAAGTACATTCAAGGTCATGTTTGTTTACAAGCAGAATTGATATAACCTGAAACTGTCATAAATTTAAACCTGAAAAAACGGTAGCTTGAAGCTTTGATCTACATTATATTACTTCATTTAAGGCAGAAAACATGCCTCTTCAAAACATAATTAATATTGGTGATCGAATGAAAAAATTTTAAATGTTAAATCAGATGTGGAACTGAGGAAAAACTTTAAATAGATGTGAAATCTATTAAAAGTGAAAAGTAGTGTAAAGAAACCAAAGGAGCGAAGCAAACTCATTTATGGTAAAAAGACTATCACACATTGGAATAACCTTTTTAGGTCCTTTGTTTAATTAAACGGACCCACTTTTAGGATTTAGGGTGCCCAGGAATCTCGATATTAAATACCAAGGTTCTAGGTCACCGGGAAGTGCGAAAAAACCTCTGAAAAGGCAGACAGACAGACACGGCTTGGATTTTATATAATTATGTAGATTGCTTCTATTGCAGGGTTTTATGGATAAGGGAATTTTGACGCATCTTTGTTTAAAATGTTCCTGATATTCTAATACCATTCACATATCTTAGGCTAGTAAAAGTTAGCAAATTCTGTGCTAAAACAAGAAGTCCTTTGAGGCTATAATTTTTGCTTTATAAATTACTTTAGTCATACTGCATGCCAATTATTCACTGAAACGATCGCCGATTCACTGTCGATGGTTTCGGTGTGCACTTGATATGTTACATTTTCTTTAAAATTGAATTGCAGTATGAAAAATAGTAGGAGTCTTTACAAACATCATTATTTTATCAAAAGAAAGGTTTCAGAAAGTCACAAATGCAAAAGTTATGCACCATAGATTCAATTTATTTTTGGTTCACACAATTCGGATCCTCTTATGCTCCGGAGCTTATTAATTTAACTTAACTTATCAGTTAACTGTGGAAACAACTTGTCTACAAATCAACTTGCCTTGGTGCTGAACTAGTGTGTCTACTGAAATACTGTAGACGTCAATAACAATTTGTCATGTGTATTGGTAATTATTAAATAAACATATAATTGCAGTTAGAGAAAATATGACATTTGTACACTTTCCTATACGTTCAGTTGGTAGATATAAATTAAAATTAATGCTTGCACTCGAACAGCTATCTTTAAACAAGTGAATTTAAATTAACTCAAAAATTTTAAGTACCAGTACTTAAAATATATCAGGTTTCTTTTTTTAAATCGGATTTTTTAACTATTACCAGACGTGATGATTAACTTTAAATAAAAAAGAATAATTCTTATTGAATAAGGCTAATTTTTATTTATGTGATTGGTATTAAAGAAAAAAACGATTATTTTCTGAGCCATAAAAGTAAGCACCCTGATGGTGGTGCGATAAAACACTCATTATTGTAACGTTCTTTTTAAATAATACAATATATTAAATAATATAATCTTTTTAAATAATAAATAGTTGCTGTTTTAATTGTCTATTATCAAGAGAAAGTATTAACACTAACACTAGAGTGCGCGAGGTTTCGAAACATCACAATGACTCATCAAGATCTGCGCGAACGTCAGCTGCGAGTACAGTGGCGGCGCGTATGTTGTTCATTAAAAGGGGTTAAAAATATGTGCACATAAAATGTTATGAAAATCTCAAAGTACACTTTATAATCTTTAAATAACCACTTTCAATTGAAGGGGTTGGAGCTGAAATCAACTCACCTAAGTAGCAAAAAGATAATTGTGAGATATAAGCCTGTATATAAAATTTTAAGTTTATAAATGATTCTGGGTTTTCTAAAAGTTTAAATTTGATAATGTAATTTACTTCAGTGTTAGTAAAAGTAATAGGAAATCAAAATAAATGGAAAACCTTGCTTTTCTTTATATATCGACAAAATAGGGTATTTAGATTTTTAGACAGTATTGGGATATAATACGTTCTTATTAAAAAAAGAAGTGATTGTAGAGACGAATTTTAATGACGTTTGCGATAATTTCGCGTGCTTGGGAATGCAGAACCTTTCCACGTACACCTCCACTGGACTTTGGCGGCATTTTACTTTTTCACGTTGAAATCTAACTACAACAAATATTTATGTGATATTCATAACTTCTGCATCAGCAGTTATTAACTTACCTACGATCGCAAATAAATATGCAGAAGCTCTGAAAAGAACTGTTTTGTAAACTGATTTCAACTTTTAACAACAAACAACAAACGTAAACCCACCTATAACCTCCAAACGCACACGCAACAAGACAGAATGGAAATATACCGACGCTACTGCATTAAGAAAAACATGCGCGTGCGACGCAATTTCGAACGCTTATACGTATTTCGGTTTCTGCGCATTGTGATGTTTCGAAACCTTTTCACCTTTAATTACAAACAACTATAACCTATTAACAAACTTACACTAATTTAATTGAAAAATATTTATTTCAACAAGACACTGATATTTATGCCATACTACCCACGATGCGCGGGTCGCTTATATACACTGTACAAAATTTGCTGGAACGCGCTAGAACCTTCGTCGATGCATCACACATTCCGCCGCCAATCTCGAGTGTTCACCGGTAATGAATAGAGATTTCTCCCGTTCATTACATTATAATGAGATTTCATGCTTTGAATTATAGTGTTCCAATTCTTACATTTTGCTTTACATCTATTGCCACCATTGGTTAGTAATTTTTCAAAAAGATTCATATAGGGTTTTTTCTTCTTGACATTGTGAAGCAAGAATTGACCAGATTGATAACTTTTGTTTCAAAGGGTTTATATCGTAGTCCTAGTAGTTCGAAGCCTCCATTAAGCTGTAGGTTCCATTTGTCTAGTGTCTAGAGTCTCTAGAGTACAAAAATACCGAGGCGCCATTGGCCCTGTTAGACTCTGACATACCAACATACTTTACCAACAAGGGCTCATACGCATAATTGAACATTACAACGTAATGCAGAAGAACAACGAGAAAGAACGAAAAATGCAGCCAAGTTGATTGAAGAGATGTAAGAAGTAGTACATATATTTTTATCGGTAATTAAGTTCCGTGCAATTTTTTGTGTGGGCATTGGGAGACGTTTTTTAAAAATAAAAATATCAATTTAGTTAATTTTATCTTTTAACATTATGATTTCTCTGTAATTATTTTAGGTAACAATGTTAGAATATTCACTAGGATAATGGGCCCTACGGGCCTAAGCACTTAAGTATGATAGAAATAGCATTTATCGATTTTTTTTTAAGTAGGTCAGTATTTACATGACCTACATAAATCTCCAATCGATTCTCTATCGATAGAGCACATATTAGTACCAAATAACACTCACTAGCACTAAATAGTACGATAGAATCAGCATTTATCGATTTTTTAAAACATAACCTAATTTAAAAAATTTTAAAACATAACCTAATTTAAAAAATTTATCGGTCGTGCATTATCCTCGGCAAATTACGCGTCGAATGAGCCCAAGCCCATCTCTCCAGCCCTTATAGAACGCGAGAATGGGGCTCGGACACACATACAAATCAACTTTACTAGTATTGGATATTTGTTGATTGTAAAAGTCACATCAGTTAGTTAAATAATTGGTGAATAAACAGTAATAGCCCATGCTAGTGTAGAAAAAGCGATATTGATTGACCTTTTCCAGATTGTGCGGCCAAATTGAGTGAACTTTATACCTATAGTTCAAAAGCTCTTTCAACTTATATAAACTTTTGCAGACACCTTTGATGCGATTGGTGATTGCTTGGTATTGCGTCGAAACCTTTTTTCGACGATTTTCATTGTTTAAAAGTAATAACAGGACGTAGTTTTTCACGTTTTGGATAATTATTTAAATTCTAAACTATTTTTAATGCATAAGTACGAAATGGTGGAACTCAAGAACAATATCAAAGATACCTCCTTTATGCTCATGAAAATTCAGGATACGTTTTATTCGATGCTGCATAATCTATACTGCAATTGATAAAATGTCAACAAAACACGCCTATTTAGTAAATACGTTAGTCACCGAAATACTTTATATTTTAGACAAAAGGTAATAACATATAGGCCAGTAAAAATTAAATCTTGCTTTGAAATAATTCGTGGAAAGCCGGAAACTGTTTCAATCTCTCTATTTATTTGCAAATACGAGTAGAAGAATTTGAATTTTGTACTTGAACTTTAGCTGGGGGTACCAAAAGCTTATAGATTTTCGGACATATTTCCGTTTTTGCGATTAACTCAGAAACGACGCTATCCTCTTTGCATTTCTATAAGTTAAAGTACATTAAATTCTGCATCGAATGCGCACATGTCGAATTAGGTGAAGTGGTATATAAGATACATGAATATAATATAAGATGCTTGAGAAAAATGAGAAAATTTCTTCTATATTTTCGCTAAAAGTCACAAATTTCTGTTCTCTCCCATTACACGTGTATTTGACCAACATTCGTCATTCGTCGGTATTTGTCAAGTAGTGGAAACGGTGTTCTCGCACAAATGTTCGACACTTGTCTTTTCCCGTCGGTTGTCGGTAAATATAAAGCCTGGATCTCAATATATGTGTATTTGGCAAATTCGTCAATATTTGTGAATTGACCAAATAGACAAGTGAACACTTGTGGCTAATTCCATGCCAAATCACATAATTTAAAAACATGACCGTGCTTCGATATCTCAGATTTCGTCCAATTTTTGATTGCATAGATACATATGAAACAACATTAAATTAATTTTTTTAGATTTTTTGAATGAAAAATGGCCGAAGTAGAAGTTTTTGAAAATTTCAATTTTGATGAAAATTCTGCTACCCGACACTCTATATCATCTAACTAAAGTTGTCATAACTCCCTTATTTCTTGAGTTGTCTGGCTCATCCAGGTTTCAGATTAAAGTTAGTCTTTGGATCTTTTAGAGTATATCAAGAAACGCGCAAAAGACATTTGCACAATAGAACAGTAGCAGGTTGTGAAGGCAAATTTTACTATTTTTATAGATTCTGACTTTGTTCCTGTGCTACAATTATCACCCCTTTGAAGCTTTTGTTATAGAATCAGCTTAACATATACTTGGTATGGTAAAAAATAAAAAGGATGTTTTTTGTAGTTTTGTTAAAGAAAATTATTTTTAAAACAATTTGCCTTTAGAGCTCGCTACCTTTTTTACTGCCCAACGTCTTTACACGTTTCTTCATACACTCAAAGATATACTGAAAGATCCTAGCTTTAAGCTGACATTTGAATTAGTCCAATAACTCAAACAGTAAGGGAGTTCTGATAATTTCAGTTAAATGATGCAGTGTTGAATAGCAGAATTTCAAATGCAAATACTGCTATCCGACACGCTGCATCATCTAACTGAAATTGGCATAACTCCCTTATTGTTTTAGATATATTGCTCATTCAGATGTCAGATTGAAGCTAGTGTTTTGATCTTTCAGAAAATATCAAGAAAATATTTCAAAAATAATTTTTTTTGTAAAACTACAAAATACACCATTTCTATTTTTTAACGATACCAATCATGTGCCAAGATGATTCTATAAAAAAGTTTCAAAAGGGTGACAGTTGTAACATAGGTGCAATGTCAAGATTTGTAAAAACACTACAATTTGCCTTCGGAGCCTGCTATTTTTGTACTGTGCAAAGTCTTTGCACTTGATCTTGATATACTCTGATAGACATTTTAATCCAAAAATCTGAAAAAATAATTTCAGGGGGTCAAAAATCATACATAAGGTCATTTCATATGTATCTATGCAAGGGAAGAATTATTTGAACAAAATCTGAGACATTGAAGCATATGTCTTTAGTCGCACACGGCTTGCATATGTTGTATAATGATTTTAAGATTTTAAAGTATTTTTGATTTATGTTATATTTATCGACAAGCGACGGAAAAGTATAAGTGGCAAGCATTTGTAGGAGTAACACCGTTCCCCACTACTTGGCAAATATTCACAAATGACGAATGTTTGTCAAATGTACGAGTAATGGGATCCAGGCTTAACACAAATCAAAGATATTATTAGTTAAAAAATATATTTTTTAAAATGTATATCTTCAATATTACAAATATTTGCCAAATATTATACCTAGTTATAAATAATTCGTGGGAGCGGTTATACAAGTATCCATTTGTATTTGACAAGTACACAAGTATTGGGATTCAGGCTTAAAGCCTAGATCCATTACGGATTGGTATTTGACAAATGTTCATCAATTGTGGATATTTGCCAAGTGCACAATTAATACCTGTGTAACCGCTACCACTACTTGTATATTTGGGCAAAAGTACATTTTTAAGCCTGGGTCCCACTACTCCTGTACTTGGCAAATACGCCAAATTCGACAAGTACATAAGTGAATACTTGTGTAACCGTATTATTTGACAAACATTTGTACTTGTATTTTATTTATTGTATTTGTAAATTGTGATAAATTAACAAAAAAAGTGAAATTCATCTAAACGTGCTGTGTGTAGAAGGAAATATCGTCGTTATTTCCATTTAGCACGTTTTTGTGGTGTGGTAGGGAGCGCTAACTCTTCCAATTCAAACCCCTCTTCTTCTGGTGCATAGGTCCACGATGCACCCCTGCATCAAATTGATAAACACTTGATTCCCTGTTTTCTATAACTGCATGCACTGTTATAACCCTTGGCATATTTATTAAGAGGTTGCGTTCAGAAGGCTTGTTAGGTCGTTGTCGTGACGGGGTGTAATCCATGTTTCGACGTCTTCCAACCCCATTGAGTGGAATCCCGTATATTTCACAACTGTATTTGAAGAAATGCCCTCAAGGAATGCTGACGAGCAACTTCTTCAGTAGGAGGAAGAACAGCCAAGTTGAAGCGGCCCTGCACTAGAGATTTTGTGAACGTAGTGTAGCGTATTTTGTTCAGCGATCACTGTCGACTGGAAGAGCCAGCATACACAGCTGCAATAAATTTCTTGCCAGCAGCAACTACTTCATCTGCAGTAGCACGGTGGTTTTTGAAGACCTGTGCAGCCTGTTAGATGTCACCACCTTTTCCAAGGAGCTTGGCAAATGCAGAGATGCAATGCGTAGAGTTGCATCCGCTAAAGGCGTGTAAAAACAATATATTGTCTTTAACTTTCTTGGACATTTTGAAGTGTATTGGGAAATAGATGACCGTTCTCTGACTTTCCTTATTTATTACTAGATAGATTTATTATTATTATTACTAAACTGAGGTGTAAACGCAGAGATTTGTGACCTTGGGAAATATAGAAAAAATTATTTTATCTACGACGACCATAGAAAGTTACACATTCCCCACAATCTAGTAACCGTGAAAACGACCAATTGCAAACAATCTCCAAACTGAACGGTAAAGACCCTGAGGAAGGAGTTCTCAACAATCAGTAGTTCTATTAAAACGCCATAGATGTCACCACTTGCAATATTTATAATATTATTAATTATCAAAAAATATAATACAAAATATTTGCATTATTAAAAATTCAAAGTGTGGAGATTATTTACAAAATAAGTCAAAGTGTGACAATATTAATCCCACAAATATAAATGAGATATGTATCATTCACAGGAGACACTAATAATGCAAATATTTTGTATTGTATTTTGTATATTTTTTGATTTTTAAACTCGAATGGAGGACAAACCATTCATATTTATTTATTGTTGTTTGGTAGAGAACACCACTTAATGTGGTATATGACTCTACAGATGTCGCAACATTCATTTCTCGGTATTAATGTTATTTCCGGCTATGTATATAAGCCTGGATGATGTGTATAATTCACAGGAGACTATCAGCTAGAGATAGCTGATGAGATCTAAAAAGATCGAAACAGCTGTCCTAGAGTGTCTCCTGTGAATTATACACATCTCATTTATATTTGTGGGTTTAATATTGTCACACTTTGAATTATTAATTATTTGAAATATAAAATGTTATAAATTTTACAAGCGTCTAGCCCCCGAGTTATCACTAATCTAATCCTGAACTTAGCGCATGCGTAGCCAAGTAGCTTTGTTTTGCGTACACCGTTCAAGTGGCAAGAGTTGAGGCAACGTAACCTAAAAATCAGCCTTTCCTCTTTAGACGAACTTTATTACCTATTAATTAGAAGGATTATTTAACATGAGTGCTAACCATTGTAATTATATACATGCACCTAAAAATATGTGTCAATGTGATGGATGTGGAAAACCATTTTCTAATTACAACAATTTAAGAAAACATGTAAAGCGTTTTCACACGGACCGGGTTAATGAACTGCCACCTAAAAAGGTAGCAGGTAGAAGAAAAACAGTTAGTGTGAATTATAAATATCAATGTGAATTTGAATGAAGTTTTAATGATAATTAAATATAAAGCTTGTGCATGAAAAAATTTGGTCATCATAAAATATTAACAAAGATGCGCATTGCTGATCAATTTCAAATTTTCTTGTATATTTTACAATAATGAGTTCTTATTACCATGTCATAAAATGTATTTTAATCTATCGACATTCCAAGACCAAATCTTCGAACGTTCTTCTGAACTCGGCTCATCATAGTTTGTACAGTACTATTACTAATTTTTTTTTCAAATTTTTTCAACTTCTTTTTGAAATCTTTGTCATTTTTTGCTAATTCTTTGCTCTTTTTAATCAATCCTTTTATTATAGCCCAATATTGTTCTATTGGGCGTAGTTCAGGCGTATTTGGAGGATTATGATCCATTGGTACGAAATTGATGTTATTGGGTCGGAACCATTCTAGCGTTGCTTTTGCATACTGAACAATGGCCAAATCAGGCCAAAATAACGTAGAACCATGGTGGTTTTTAATAAACGAAAGTAAACACTTTTGGAGACACTGTTCTATATAAACCTCTTTAGTAATGGTACCGCCAGTGACAAAACTGTCGCTTCTTTTCCCGCAAGAGCAGATTGCCTGCCAAACAAGAAACTTTTTGGCAAACCCAATTTTTTTTCTTGTAGCTATCATCCACTTCAGTTTTGTCTACACAAGTATAAAATTCAAGTCCAGGAAGCTGCCGAAAGTCTGATTTTACATAAGTCCCATCATCCATTACGATGCAATCAAATTTTGTCAAAAGTCCACTGTAAAGTTTCCGCCACTAGTTTTTGCCACTAAGTTCTGCTTTTCTGTGCTGTTTGGTGCTTTTTTCACTTTGTACGTATGGAGGTCGTTTCTCTTTTTGCACATTTGGATGTATGAAGATGATTTTCCTACCTTAAAAGCAGCATTTCTTACCGAACTGTTTGGATTTTTCTTGAAAATCCGAAACACTTCTCTTTCTGTGTTTGGAGACACTGCGCCACATTTCCGACCTGAGCCAGACTTTCTATCGGTTGTTTGGCGTTGGCGAAAGTTGCTAAGTACATTGATAACTGTAGATTTCGGGAGATCCAATTGTTTACTTATAGTCTTACACGATAAATCAGGATTTTCAAGGAACGTGTTCACAATCTTTTTTCGTATGTCTAATTCACGTGATGCCATTTTCATTACTGTTTGACAACTGAACAGTTTACTAACTAAGTTTTTGTTTGCAAAACAATTGCAACAAGTTAGCAACGTTCGCGGCCCCGGTTGCTATGATTTAGCTGATATTCACAACACTTTTGAGTGACCAGATTTTTTCGTGCACAAGCTTTAATTATTTTGTTTGATATTTATATTTTTTTTTAACTTAAAGCGAAAAGGAGAAAACATTTCTCACAACATTAGAAATTATTTAATATAAGCTCAACAATGTTAATTTTGTTTAAAACGAATGTGAAAACAGTTTAAACCTTTAAACGAAAGATGCAGATTGTTGAACTAACAAACAAATAATCAATCAGCTGTTCTTTCCAGTTCCAATTAAGATTAAAAGAATTTTAACTTTTTTGGTCACTCATTGAAGTAGGAAACACTTAATCAGTAATCACAAATAACTATTAAATTAACTATAACTGCAATTAATTACCCGTGTAATACAACTTCCAAACTTAGTAAAGGTCAAATATGTTGTGATGCATTTTTTTGCACGCGTCATGTTAACGAACAAAGAGATCCCAAAACTAAATTAACTGCAATCCATTTAAATAAATATTTTATATTCTGCACGGAACGCAAGCTTGCAGTAAATAAAGATAGAATATCAGCAATTGAACTCTCAATTGTACCTAAGTAAATATATTTTGTATTTGGAAATAAACCCTTTACACTGTGCACATACCCTATCGAATTGAAGTCAAGACGCTGCACAAAACGCATGCGTTAAGTTCAGGATTAGATTAGTGATAACTCGATGGCTAGACGCTTGTATAAATTTTAGTTAAAGGTTACTTTATTTTGTTTCATTAATATTTTACATTAAATTATATTTTGAATGGAAATCCATCTAGAAAAAATACCAACGGCAGAGAGGGGAATCGAACTCTGAATCGCCTGTCTAGTAGCGACAGTTTAAGCATTGAGCTACGTGGACGCCTTTAAACGACTAGGTTATTTCTCATTATATAAAGTTACAAAGATTGTTATTCAATTAAAACGTAAAATTGATTAATTTTTTACATTATTATATAATTGTTAATGTAATATTATTTATTATTATTGCTAAATTACAGTAAAAACATTGAAAACATTTATAATTTGCTACATAATGCGAGAATTGGTTAACACTTCGCAGCAAAAGGGTAAATAACCTTGACAATTGAATTGTGATTGTTTGTATAAAATTATTTTTTGAAAACGAGTACATACGTATGATTATTTAACTGTAAGTACTAAATAGTAGATTGACTGAAACTATACAGATTGTAAACGTATTATTACTATTGTCTTTACAAATTTAATGTTTACTTTTGTCGTTCTCGAAATTCTAGATGTATCATGAGTGAATCCGATGATGGGAAAATGGGGTGTACACTTGTACACCTCCAAACATCGTGGAAGCGGCTCACATTACATCTCTTAATTTATTGCCAGAGATTTCACTTAAAAATATGAATGCGAGTATAAATTCTAAGTTAAAAAGTTTTCTTAGCTGTTGGTGGTTTATTACTTGTTTTTTTTTTTGTTTATTGTTTCCAGCCTTATTTTGTGGAACTCCATAATCATGAAATAAATAAAGATTATTAAAAGTTTCACAGTTTTATTAAAATATACCTGACAATATTGTTTCGACAGCTATGCTGTCATTATCAAAGGTAATATAATTATAAACAAACACGTCACTATTCCACTAACAAAATCAGATTTTAGCAAAGAGATATCAACCATTAAACAACTAGCACATGCAAATCATTATAATCCAAAAGAATATATCCCATTGACAATCAAACAGAAGACACAAATTACATATCTATACCATATTTTGGCAAAATATCAGAAAAAATTGCACATATACTAAGAAAAACCAACAATTATAAAATAACATTTAAAACCAACACTAACACTTTTTCATTCTTATTTAATGCTAAAGACAGAACACATGATATCATGAAATCGGGCATTTACCGTTTAAATTGTTCTTTTTGTAGTTCGGTATATATTGGACAAACACTTCGAAATTTTGACATAAGATATAAAGAACACGTACGTCATTACAAAAATAAACATCCTGAAAAATCGAATTACGCCAAACACCTTTTAGAACAAAATCACACAATGACTCCTCAAAATAATATTAAATTCCTACATTTTTGTAATAACAAACGCAAATTAGACATTTTAGAAGCCTTTGAGATATACAAACACAAACTCAGGGTACCTTTAATGAATGAACAACTTGAGCTCAGTAATTCTCCGTTACTGGAAGTATTAGATGTTTAATTATGATTTTTATTATTAATTTTTATTATTATTATTATTATTTTATCTAGTTACCTATTTTGTATCTACCTTAGCGACGTGTTTGTTTATAATTATATTACCTTTGATAATGACAGCATAGCTGTCGAAACAATATTGTCAGGTATATTTTAATAAAACTGTGAAACTTTTAATAATCTTTATTTATTTCAATATTACTTGTTTTGTTGTCGTAGATAAGGTATAGTGTGAAACGCGTGCAAAAACGCCAATTTCACACTCGTGTGATTGCGGCATTCGACTCCGTCTCATGCCGCAACATTTTGACACTCGTGAGAAATTGACACTTTTCTGCACTTGTAACACAATATACTATTTCTCAAGCTCAAGTATCTTCTACTCCAATTCACCTAATTCGGCATTTGAGGTGCTCATTAGGTGGCCGATTTAATGTACTTTAATTTATAAAAGAGCAGAATTTCCTAAGAAATGCGTCGTTTCTTATTAGTTCGAGTTAATCGCAAAAAACGGAAAAACGAGACGTCTCGAGGTTATCGGTACATACTGGCTAAAGCTCATGTAGGAAATTGGTGCAAACTTCAAATTCTTCTATTTACAAGTAAATAAAGAGAATTAAATAGTTTCCGGGTTTCCACGAATTATTTCAAAGCACAGCCAATTTTTGTCCTATCTTAACTGGCCTAGTGTTTGGGAAAGTTAAAAAAATACTATAAAATAATTGTTATCTTAACGAACTAATGTTTAAGAGTTATTGGTAATGAAATACGAAAGCCATAATTGTTAATAAAAACTTTGAATGTTCTATATTTTTCGATATTTTTCTTCTACGTATGTTTTCAGGTAAGTATAAAATTCGATACTTTCTTTTAATATTTCCAAGATTAAGTTAAATTCTAACTTTATAATTTTCATTTTCGAAGAAGTTGTTCCTCTGATAGAAAATTGCTACTTAATTGTTAAAAATTGGATTCTCTTTTTATATTATTTTGAAAAAAAAGAATTCAAAAACAGAAACTCTTGACATTTCAGATTTTACATAAGCCAATAATTATATGTAAATTTTCATTAATGCAAAAACTAATTATATAAACTTATAGAATAGAAAATTCTGAATTCAACACTTGGGTTGAAAAATAGAATAATACCCTTAATTCTAATGTTGACGAAACAACAATTTTCTATTATTAATAATCACCTTAATTTCATAAAAACATTCAATTATTGATAATTGAACATCAGAAAGGCGCAGCCTGTCAAACGGGATTCCATCAACAAGATCCAAACTTTATATTAAAATGTGTATAGATTCTGGGGTTTTAATGTTACTCCACTTATTTCCACTGAAGCAACTTAGCAAACAGCTTTAAAATTTTGAAAATTCAATAAGCCTGCAAAATAAACATATCTCGTTAACATGAATTTTATGTTACAAATATTTCAACAAATAAGTTGCTGTGTATTCGCCTACAAGAATTTTTGTATGCTTGATTAACTAAATTTATTTTTATTAAGAAAGTCTTTTTCAAAATTTGATGATCAAATATCGGGACAATATGTATATCCTGTAGTTTTATTTTCCACCTTCATTTTTTAGCTTTTATCATATTTTGTTTAGTACAGAATCTTATGTTTTACTTCATGGAATATCGTTTTCTATTTTTACAATGTGGAATAAATATCTTCTGCAATATCTGCAAATCATGCTACAAATCCCTACCACATTCGCACTTCCGCTACCGTAATAAAAGTAAAATAAAAATTTTTGTTGATGTTTTTTCATGTATAATCCGTTACCTTATTAGAGCTGACAGGCACGTCAACAATTCCTATGTTATTCTTATGTGCGCACGATGACTAGCTGACCCTTTCTCTAGAAAATTGATAATATTTAATTTATAAAATTAAAAACCAGTGTTTGCAAGCAGACACAATCGATTGGTTTATTTGGTTTGTGAGGATACCTTTATGCAAAAATTATGTAACAGCCAATTGACGGTTACTTTAAGGTTATTTAAAGACAAGATAAACTAGTCTCGTCAAACATCAACACATGCTACGCATAAAAATATTACAGATCACTGACACCATCTGAATTGTGTACGATTTTGTTTATTTTTAAAGAAAAAATGTTTAATTTTTCTATTTCTGATTACTATCACTTCAATTGCGAAATATTTTAGAATTCCAGACCTACTTTCTTCAAATTATAAAATTGTTTATCTCTTTTCGCGGAAAATTACTTATTTATTAAATAAAGTTCATACAGACACTTAACATTCCAGATAGACACAAAAGATAAACTTAATAAAGTAAATGTATTTATAATCTGCATCTGATAGATGAATAAACATACATAGACCATTACGAAATAAATGGACAGTAAAAAGCATATTTAGATAATATTTCACATAAAAGCACAGTGGAATCGTGTTTCTGTTTTCTGGCGCAGAAAACGTAATTATAAATATTACTGAATTTAGCGTTAATATTAAACGTTTAGGGGTACTAAAACAAAGGCACAGTCACGCTATACGGAAATGACAGCCATATTTGTTGCTATCTCAAATACATTTGCTTCACTACTATCTGCCATGTTTTACTTCAACTCCATCACCAGTCTACAAAGATTATAGACTTGTTTTCTAAGACTAAAAAGTATCAAGTAAAATCGCGTGGATGTTTGGAAAAAATATTGGAATGTTCCGAGACTGGCCCATTTTTAAAATAAACTTCTAGGTAAAACGTGTATTCTAGGGTCTGCCAATTGTAATTATACACTTTTAAAATATAAGGTAAAATAATCCGGTCTAGCAGTTTTCGCGTTAGCTCTAAGACATTCCACCTAATGACGTTAGTTTGAGATAAACGTACATCTAACTACATAACTTGTCACGTCACAAGCAATGTCAAGCGAGGCAATAGGAAAATTGTACCCTTAACAGCAGTGATAACAAAGACAATACATTATCTGTTTCACTGAATTGTATGTATGTAAGGTAAGGTAAGGTAAATACATAATACTTATCATAACCAATGTTTAAAAGGGGCAGTAGGGTTTCTGATTAGAAAACACCATAATAGAACAAAATATTTTTATTTTATTTTTTTTTATTCTTGTATCTTTATATAATTTGATTAATGTGGCATAAACAAAAACCTCCGAAAATATTCTACACTTATTCCAGAAATACGTCACATGTGTCATTTCATTCCCAAATTATACTTATAGTGGAGTAACCTTACGTTTTTATCTCGGAACCGGTCCAAACTACTTCGATTTGAACAATTTTTTTTTAAAGTCTTGTAAATATAAAATACTAAAACCTTTACAAATTAGAAATTGACGCTCAGAACGGGAAATGTGATGAAACTCGAATAACCTAAAAATTTTCCAAGTGGTCCCGCACCGGTTGCTCGACCATCTCAGAACAGGATAATTTTTGGTGTGTTATCACAACTATGTATTGGTAGTTCGAAGCCACTATTAATTTATTTTTATTCCTTTTGGTTTAAATACGGCAGCCATATCTGTTTCGTGGTGAGCGACGTTTCTTGCAGTTTTCTGTTTACATAAAATCTTGATATCTCAAGAACAGTTGGTCGTAGAAAGTCGCGGTAAAAACCATTAAATTGTTCACATCTCGAACTACATTTATTGTTCTAAACATAGATTTTATAAGAAGCTTCCTTATGGGCGCAAATTAAGTCCCACGTTTAACGCTTTTTTGCAAAATTTCGGCTTTTTAGAGTGTCATATTTCTAGACAATGGCAAAGTACCAGCGCTCGTTCTTTTTTAAAAAGTACACAGTTAAGGCTAGTTTATGTTTAAAATATTTCAAATCTGAAACTTCACTCTTTTGGTATTTATGGGCTTTTGAAATTCTCGTTTTCTTCATTTTTGAGCATCTTTGGACCTCAATATCTCTGATGGGCATAAATGGATATATATATATATATATATATATATATATATATATATATATATATATATTGCTGTAATATTGGTTAATAAAAAAATAATAAATTAATTTTAAAAAATTTTATTATATATTTTGAAACTGTGAATAATTGCCGTTCGATCGTAGATAATTACTTTATAATTAAATTTATTTTTAAAATGACTGTGAACTTTGGAAATGCTTCTCAACTTCCCTCTTTTATAAATTCTAATATGATTTGAAATTACCTTCTAATAGATTTAATAATGCAATGGTTATATAAAATTTATGTTACGTTAGTTCTTGATTAACTCAAGTTTACGTAAGAGAGTTGGGCGCCAGTTAAATAACTTAAATTAACAGAATTATATTTAATAAAGACTCATCTCAGGGTGAATGTGGTTTCTTGTGGTATTAAAAATATACAAATTGAAGTTTGAAATCACTTTTAAAATTGAAATCTTAATTAATTTTAACTATTACTAAATTGTTCAAATCACTTTACTACACTTTACAAACGATAGTCTTTTCTTCAGCAAATGCCAATACAAAAAGGAAATAACTTCCTACCTTTTTATAATACTTCTTTTTTTTTCTTTTAGTATAGATGTCCTCTTTCCCAAACCATAGGCAGAGTAGATCACTTTATGTTGACCCAGGGCTGGTTTCCAATTCATGGTTGACTTTCTTCCTTTTGCATGGATTTTCCATATAATATCATCCACACACTTGACTTTGGAACTCACTTTTGTTTATTAACTGCGGGTTCATTTCCCTTTTTCGTAAGATACTTATAGTTGTTTTTGTGTTTAATTAAATAAAACACCCGTTTATGGTTTTAACGTTAATTTATTATCTTGCCTAACTTGAGCAAGTAATTTATCTTAAAGGTGGTTCTTTATAATCATATACACTTTTACAATTTATACTTATTACACCTTCGCCGTATTCAAATCACCAACTAACTTAACTTGTCTATTTAATTCTAGACTATTTAAATTTTTACAATATTATCAGCCACGAATTTACTTTGTCGCTTGATTTACTATAATATCTTTACTCTTTCGTCGTTTAACAGTAAGTGTCTTTTATCTTACACGACTTTACACCATCGCTTTCTATCAGTAAGTGTTTACTCTTTCGTCGTTTAACAGTAAGTGTCCTTAAAATTATTATTTTCTAAGCTTATATACTATTGACTATTTACATAATTATATTACACAATTTGACGTCACCTTACGAACTAATACAAACTGTACACTCATATAATACATAATAGCAAATTAATATTTTTTTATAAAAGTGACACATCTATTACAGATTATTATACAATACTTTTACGCAATAACAACGATCTATTTACATAAACAAAACCTTAAAGAATCACATAACCCGTCGATATACACATTTGAAATTATACATAATTGAATTACATCATAACAAAAACTTGCGAACAACTGGATGTTACGTATAACTTAAGTAATCGGTGAGTAAGCTGTTTGATAATAAATAAAGAAACATGTATTATTTAACCTTATTAAAAAGTATACACATTGATTGTATAATCAATGACACACCATTAAATAACTTAAATTTACTTTTAAATGGAAAAGTTGATAAAAATATTTCAAAAGTGTTAGTATTTAGCAAAGATTTTAGATTTTCACAAAATTTTCAAAATTTTCCAAAATTTTGAAACTACCATCCACAGCAATATATATATATATATATATATATATATATATATATATATATATATATATATATATATATACATATCTATTCATAATCTTCAAATGAATCGCGCTCCAACTGCTTATGAAAGCTATAAAGCATTTCTAAAATGTGTAGATCTTGTAGGCAAGAATAAATTTCAGATGAGCAACTCTAACTGAACATTTTCATGCAGATCTTGTCGTTAATGCTGTGATTAAGAACTTAATTGAGGGTAATTGTTACAAAACTACGAGGATCTTTGTTAGAATTGTCAGGGAGGGGAATGTGGTTAATTATGTAACGTTTTATCTGATTCCTCTATAACCTTCCTTTTGAACCGCAATCGTATACACTACGCTCCATATTACTTTTGAAAATGTCTAAAACTAGGTTAATTTGTCCTTGACTTTAAACCTGACCTTTGTTTTCCAAAGTTAATTTGGATTTGTTCTGTATTGTTGGAATTCATGCATCTACTAATAACCTTCCAACAACGTTATTTAAATCCCTTATTTATGAAAGTTATAAAAAAGGAAAAATTCGTTTTTACGATCTTAGATGTTTCAGTGAACTTGAAATGGCTTTTTCATCTTTATAGGTCATCGTTACAGACGATTTACTTTTTTTTCTGATATGTAGTCGTATGAGTATCAAACGACCTCAGAATAGTCAACCTTTGACCTAACAAATACTGCATAGAAAACTATTGGGATTTTTAGTAAACAAATTATTGTTTTAATGTACATAATTAAAATCCCTATGTGTGAAAACTTATGAAGAATATTATTAGCGAATTTGAATATTTTTGTATTTGTAATCTTAAAAATACGGTAAAGTTAAAAAGTGTTTTCCGATAGCTTCTGGTTTATTGCAACAATAGTCCTGTCAAAATAGACAATTCAATTTACAATAATTCGCATAGAGCTGAAAATTGGTACAGGTCTTAGGTACACTATTACAAATAAAATTTTAAAAATCCCCACAGATCCTACGTCTGCTAAAAAACTTATTCAAGGTCAAAAGTATTGGTTTATTTGTAGTAAACCTTTGATTGAAAGTGAAATTGTTGTTGTTGATCGTGGAATGAAGACTTTGATTGATTCAAGTGTTGAAAGAAATGATGGGTTTCTTGAATAATTGAAAGACAAGAAATCTGTGACAATTAATGTGCAGTGCCGTAAAATGTACACTCGGAAGAGTACTATTGCTGCAGGTAAAGACAGCACGAGATGGAACAAGCCAGTACATCTACAATTAGTCCACCTCATACTAGAGCGCGTGTAAGTGAATCAGAAGCGAATGAAGAGGTTGAAAAGAAAAAAGCGCAGAACGTTCGTCGTAAAATTTATAAAATTGCTACACTTGAATTTAAAGAATCTATTCTGAAGATAGCTCGCACTCGTTCTAATGACGTAGCAAAAACTGTTACTGCACGCATTGAGTATGAATATGATTTAGTTGCTGCTGAGGCTAAGTACCATAATAATTGTTATAATTCCTTCTTGAGACCCACCACTAGGGGTGAAATATATTCATCGAAAAGTTTATCTGCTTATCTAAAATGTCAAAATCATATCTTATTTTTACATGCAATAACTGGCTGCGATACTACATCAACAATTATCCGAAGGGGTAAAATAACAGTATTTAAATTGTTTGAAAAGCATGATTTAATTGGTTGTGCAAAAGTATTTAAAAAGATTGACTCTAATCCACAAGTCATCATCACAAACGGGATTCGCTTTCTTTTTGCTATGTATGGAGCTCCAAAAACAATTGATTGTATAGGGAAGTATAGATATTTAAGTTTTGTAGAAAATACACAGAACAATAAAACAGTACAGTTGTACTCTTTTATTATCTTGTTATCTTGTCTTCCTCCAACATCTGCTGTTGCTTATCAACACTTATATCTAGTATACTATCAAGTTCAAGTGTGGCTAGGCAATCAACTGAACCCAGAAGACTGGGGTTGGATTTTAATAGATAATACTTTGGAGCCAATTCAAACTTTACTCCCACCTGCTCCGAAAAAACTTCTTAACACCATTTTTTGCAATTGCAAAAAGGGTTGTAGTGCAAATTGTGGCTGTAAAAAAGTCGGATTATTTTGTTCACCAGTATGTACCAATTGTCAAGGCCAGTCTTGCTCCAATGTTGAATCAAAGATGAGGATTTTTATGATATCAATGAGGAGGCAACTGATGCATCTTTCTTAGAACAATTAACAGATATCCAGCAAGAAGAAGAAGAAAGCGAAGAAGACATTATTGTTGAAGTAGCATTTGGAGATTATCAGTCAGACTAAAATTTTTCCGAAATGAACAATAATTCGCGCCACTTTAATCATTTCCAATAGTACCATTTTTTAGTTACATAATAGAATATTTTTGAATATTATTTTATAAAACTGAATCACAATAGGTCGTGGATTATGCCTACCGGGGAAACCACGTTAAAGAAATGTACCAAGTACACTATTTCACAGGTGGTGCGGAAATGTGTGCATATTATGTAGAATACGACTTCTTCGACTTTTAGAATCGCGATATCTCATGAATGGTGGTTCGTAGGACAAAAAGAATAAGAACAATTTTTGTAGATAAATGCATGATCTACAACCTTTGTCTGACCTATTTTTATAATAACACTTACCGTTTACGAAAAAAATGCCAAAAACCAATACTTTTGACCTTTGACCTTGAATACATTTTTTAGCAGACGTAGGATCGGGGGGATTTTTAAAATTTTATTTGTAATAGTGTACCTAAGACCTGTACAAATTTTCAGCTCTATGCAAATTAATGTAAACTTACCACTATTTTTTCGTCTATTTTGACCACTACAAATGCTTTGAATATATCCTAATATTTAATCAGGATTATTCAATATGAAAGTACTTGTCTGATAATGTATGTAGGTGAGGTGCTTCAGGTATTTACAAAATATTCGAAAATTGCTTATTTTTGTTTATGAAATGAAATGAAAATTTATTCTATTGAATTGGTTACAATTTGAGATGCTGCGTAAACATGAAACAAATCTCTGGGTACGATTTTGCAATTTTGTTACTTTAAGTATTTGTTATTGTTACATATTGTAAATGAATTTCTAGATGTGGATATTTTATTTGTCTGAAAGGATACTAATTTTATAAAGTTTGTAGGAGTAAAGAAAAATCTTTATTGTAATTTTGTATTTTTTTTTATATTATTGTTACAAGATAACTTTCATAAATGTATGTCTTTTAACTGCTAATATAAAATTTTGTAAATCATGTTGCTTTTCAAATGTAAAAGAAGCTACTGATTCTTTTTGTGATTTTATATAATAGTAATAAGAGTAAGATAGTTTATACACAGTGAGGTCGCAAAGTAAAAAATAAATTTAATATTTTAAAAACGCTTAATATTTAAACCAATCGCTTGTACCCCCACTTTAAAGCCCTGTCTTAAAATGATTTTCTTTTTGTATTAGGCATATTTTAAAAATGTTTTTAAAAAAACGTCGAAAAAGGCTGGGTTGAAATTCTTTTATTAAGTAACCCAATATTTTTACATTTTTTCATCTTTTATGTACATCGGATTCTTGAGATGTCTGAAAACCAATCTATCTACATTAGAATACAAAAGCACTATATATTTTCAAACGATTATGTAAAAATGATAAAATAGAAAAATTACCAACCGCTTAGTCATTAGTTATAATCAAACAACCAATAGAAAGCATTTGAAACTTTGCTAAAACAATCCTAATTCGTAATAAACTAGCAATAAAATACATTTAATAATAAGAAAATCTTTGTTTAAAAAAACACCTTGTATTTTTCAAAATAAATTTAAAAGTTAATTTTAAATTTTCTAGAGTACTGTTGGGCGTTTTCACAAAGCTTGATTAAATTCTGATTATTAATTGTCATTAAATTCGAAATTCAGACATTTCATTGGCTGAGATTTAACAGACCTTGAATTTTATCCAACCATATTTCTAGATTTCAAATTTAATCACAATTAAGTTATTCAGAGTTTAATCAAGCTTTTTGAAACCGGCCACTTGAATTTATCCAATAGATCACTTTCATTTAGGTGGCGCTGTAATCGATGTTAGGTATAGAAACATAACCTCACTTTTTCTGACTATTTATTTCTGTAGATTTGTTATTGTAATTGCAAAATGTCTTATAATTGTTGTGTGCCTCAGTGTTCATCTTTTACTGATAAATATTTAATTAGAAAATAGTTGTTTGCCATTAGATCAGGAAAAAAACCAACAAAATATACAAAAGTTTGCTCTAAGCATTTTCTACCAAAAGATTATAAAATTACCAATATGGGCAAGTTTTGCAACTGTAATTTATTTTATATCCAAGTTTACATATTTTGTTTTTAGGACAATGGAAAATTCTTAATTACAGAACTGTAGTTTCCTCTCAATGTTTACCTGTAAGAAAATTTGACAAGGGTCACATCAGAGAACGATTTAATACTATCCAATACAAAATTAATTAATTTAATGATGCCTCTACAATTTTAAAATGTTTCTTTTTTTATGTATAAAAAATGCTGCTGATTTTGCATGATTGCTATTAAAGATTATTAGTATTATATTATTATTAAAGACAAAACAGTAGTAACGAAAAAGCTGCAGCTATCGATTTGGACATTGCTAAAAATATCATAATTGATAATTCCCTGGAATTTCCTGCTGAACTTTCCAAACAAAAAGCAAACACACTTCTGTTTAAACTCTGTTTTCCTGTAGTAGGGCTCCGCAGAATAATTGAAAATGTAATAGGACAAGTTAAGAAAAATAAAATTTTATGCGATCGAATGTCTAAACATATGTGGTACTACATCGCCAATGAAATAATCTTTTAATTGCTTTATGTAACAAAATTTCAAAAATTCTATTGTCACTTGATTTTCTGTAAAATTGTTCATGTAAATAAAAAATGTGTATGGATTGTATAATAATAGTATATTATATACCAAGGTTGTGAAGAGTTTTTTCTAGAGCCGAGCATTATTAGATCCCGAGATGCGCAGCATCGAGGGATATAAGATGAGAGGCTCTAGAAAACACTTCACAACCGTGGTGTATATATTATTTTTTTCACTACTAGTACTTTTATTCCTTTTATTCTTCTCACATAAAAAACGTACTATCGCGATCACGGATTTTTTCCTGGATGCCAGTGTATAATGGGATGAATTTTTGCCCCGTGTTACACTAAAATCTGGATTATTGACTAGTAGTAAATAATAAAAAATTATTTACCACTAGGCAAGAAAACTAACTTCACAAGGTGACAACAGACTAGATAATAGTATGTTTTAAAGCTAGTAGTGAAAAAAATTATATTTTGTTATAATAGTCACTATCTAACAGTTTCTACATGCTTAATTACTAAAACACTGTTTCTTATAAACAAAACAAATAAACAATACTATACTATAACCAAAAAATGAAGGATCTAAACCGAGTGAATCTAGCAGGCGCAGACTAGCAGTCGGAGTTGATTGTGAACGAGCCTTGCCCCCAAATTGTCAAATTTAGACAGTTTGAAATTAAAAATTGTCATTGCAACCTGTCAAAGTTTTAAAAGGTTTTTCACAACTCCAATTGTTAATTATTAAACTACTATTAATAAATAACCTTCTGATAGCAAAAGTGTGCACGACATTAGTTGCTGCTTAAAAGATTTTTCACAACTCCAATTAATATTTATTAATAGTAGTTTAATAATTAACAATTGGAGTTGTGAGAAACCTTTTAAAACTTTGACAGATTGCAATGACAATTTTTAATTTCAAACTGTCTAAATTTGACAATTTGGGAGCAAGGCTCATTCACAATCAACTCCGACTGCTAGTCTGCGCCTGCTAGATTCACTCGGTTTAGATCCTTCATTTTTTGGTTTAGGTATAATATAAAAAACAGATCATCGTCAACGTTAATATTTATCCTTGATTCCTTTGTAATGTCATAAACAGACGACATGTACTCCATAACTCCACACCTTTTATAGCATTCCTTATGTTTCAAACTATTGGCTGTGAAGTACACAAAACATATTCTTGCACTTTGCCTATAGCAAACAATATTTAAATTTTATGTATCAACAAAATAAAGAAAACTGCTGATCTGTCAGTGTAAAATATTCAAGAGAATAACACAATGCTCCAATATGTTTACATGCTGTTGACCAGCCTGTAGCGGCAGGGCAAGAACAAGTACAGCTAAGTACTTATGCCAAGTTGCTTTGATTTCTTCAATAGAATCATTGTAACTTTATATTTAGAAGTTTTCTTTTGCTTTGCACAAGTTGATTTCTATATATCTTTATAATATTGATTTGATATCGGTTGCCTTCAAAAAATGCTTTTGTGACGTTTTCAATGGTTTAAAATAAGCATCATTAGGAAAACTTCTTACTTCTTCAACTGGAATCACTTTCGCGTTTAATAAGAGTTAAGTTTTGTGTAATTATTTTTCCTTCCAAATGGACAATCTAAAATTTGTAGGTTATAATTCAAAATAGAACTTAAACTAAAATACGAACTTACCGACGCTTTAAAACCTCCTTGGAACCTGTTGTTTTTGCTCCTAGCTTTTTTAATTCGTTGCGTAAATAATTTAAGTCCATTCTTAGTCTTTTAATTACTTAAGATTCACATACAACTCCCGAAATACATAAACAGAACGTTGCTGTCAAACTTTTAATACCTAACCCCGACTGTGCGCACCTAGTGGTGATTTGATTAACTAAACTAGTTCAATTGATCTATTAAGGTAAGTACTCACAGCAGCGGATCCGCAGGCGGATGTCAAACGATTGGTCAGTTTGAGTCAAATCGACTCAAACCGACCAATCGTATGATATCCGACTGCGGATACGCTGCTGTGAGTACTTAGCTTTATAGTTCCAAATTTCAAATTTAATCGCAATTAAGTTAATCAAGCTTTGTGAAAACGGCCATGTGTATTATGTATTCAATACATTTTTAATAAGTAAAACGCTCAAACACGTGGAGTTGAGCTGTTTTAACGTTTTTTCGTAAGTAAAGTAAAATAGCCCCTAAAATATTTTAAAAAAAGTCTACTATTTATTTGTCAGATTTTAAGTGTCGTAAATATTTAAAAACAATTTATTTTATGGATAGAGTAAAATAGGCAAATGTTTAGAATTTTACAAGAAATTTGAAATTGATTTTTTGAGACACACTGTATAACAAGAGATGTTTTTAAAATATGTCCAGAAAAAAATAAAATCGACGGGTCGATTCTTTTAGATATTAAGCATTTTTAAAATATTGAATTTTTTCTTTCTTTTCGAACTCGAACTGTATATTAAGAAAGGTTTTTTTGGTTGGTTGTTAAGTAAATACATTAGAGGTGGCTGAAAAACAATCCATATTTTTTTGTAGGTACTTGAAATAAAACGGAATTTAATAAAAGTCTTTGAGAATGTAAAGCATAATTATTTTCTAATGCAAATATGTACATCGTTACCACGAAATGTAAAAGAGTATATATTGGCATTTATCAAAAATAAAAAAACAGCCGATTTATTAAATGATTGTGGTTGATATGAAGCTTCTAATTTTTCGTCTTTTATCCCATACAGCCAAACATTTAATTTTAACTTAATGAAAGTTACTCGTAAACTCTCCTAAGTTTTTTCATTTACATTCTACTTCTACTACATACTGTTACCGACTAATGAAGAATTTTAAGAATGGTTGTATTGCACTATATATCTATACATACTACTACTTTTAACACGACCCATCATTATCCTATTAGTGTACCATCACTACTTCGCGTCAAGATAACATAGCCTTTCAGAAATAGCTTTGACAGAATGGGGAAGGTGGGTAAGGAGGGATTCGTTATTGTTTTGGAATACCATAATCCACTACTGGAACACTTGAAGAAGTCGTTGTCCAAGTAGTCAGCAAAATATAACGTTGAGATAACAGACAGAAACAGCCAGATGCATAGATGAAGAAGGAAAATTTCAGCAGTCCAAGACCTGTACTCACGTACAGCCACTGTCGTACAGCCACGACTCTATGATCTATGACAATGAACAGTGAATCAGTCACTATATAAAATTCAGTCAGCCAGTTGATACGCAGTGAATCTAAATGAAAATAAAATTAAACATTATAGTTTAATTTCATACAGCCCAGAGAAAATAGAGAAACTTATGGTAATGATGCAGCAGTCTTGATGTTCAAAATCATGTGCAGAACCAAACACGTTTTTAGATATAAGTGACATCAACGTTACTCCTAATTCTTTACTACTGCAGACTATTTCATTTTAACAAATCTAATTATGGAGTTATCGAAGTTATTGTTTCATGTCGATCAGTTTAGAGAACTTATGACTAAAATACAGACAAACTAAAGTGTTGAATTATTTAATTGTCTCATTTTTATCTTCCTCTTTAAATGATATAAAGTATAGTCCCAAAATGTTAGTACCATGATAATTTTATACCAACATTGTATACAATTTTTAAATTAAAGACAGCTATGTCATCAAGTAGTCTTTGTCTGTCTAACAAATTAGTTTCTTTTTTGTTTTAATAGTTAACATAAGTGCGAACAGATAATCGTATGGTTGAATAACAGCTAAAGAAGCCAATACCACAAGATGAATAGTTCAGTGAACTATTAGTAGTTTGCTAGAAATTCAAACAACTAAAAGGAAATCTAAAACTGGAAATTAGTAAATCAATAATTGAAAATATTAAAAAAGGAATTAATAATATACGATTCTATAAAAGCAGAAACATCTAATAACAACCATGGAACAGCAAAAGGGAAAGTCGTTCAATCGACAAAGAAAGTTATGGTAACAATATTCTGGGATTGTGACGGCATTTTACTGATTGTATGGGCAGCAATATCTTCCAGAGGGATTATTGGTACATATTTCTTTAAGAATAATCGAGAACAACCAGTGACAGTAAATACCCAGCGATATTCTTCGATGATCCGCAATTTTCTAGGCCCAGCATTACAAACATTTAATGGCTTAGAAAATCGAATATGGTTTCAGCAGGATGGAGCACGAGCCACACTGCAAATGAAGCTTTAGAGGCAATAAGAATGTTCTTCCCTGAACAATTGATTACGCGTAGAGGTGACATTAATTGGACTCCAAGAAGCTGCGATTTGACCCCACTAAGTTCAAATTATTAAATCTTTAAAAACCAATAAACTCTTTTTTTAAAAAACGAAATTAATTCTGGGTCACCCTTTATTAGTTCACTTCCAATTTCCACTAGTGCTGAATATACATTTTTTATTTTCGCTGTTGGTTATATGCGTTAAAAAAAGGTTAGGGGAAAATATTAGCAAAAATGTATATAAACCGTTCCTAGAGACATAGATTAGTCTATGATTAAAACAATATTAGCTCATAAAAATACACCTCATGAGTCTTGGCGACTCATTATATGCGTTCTAGGGTTAACTTAAAACTAGGTTATCTAGAGTTCTAAGAACATTAAATAAAGCTAGGTTAAGTTTAAACACAAATCGTCTATCATTCTTATTTATCTACGTTCCTTCCAAAACATCTATTCAGTGTATGAAATAGCATATAGCCATCAAGTCTTCTCTTGACAAGCAAGGACCGTTCCTGGGGTGCTTTCCGCCCAGGTGCAAAATTAATTAAGGTTTTTGTTTTTCCATCCATCATTGTCATTCCATTTTAACAGCCTTGGTAGTGTAATGTCTGGCGTGCCGGACTTTCACCCAAGCGGCCCGGGTTCGACTCCCGGCGCTGGCAGATCTGGTTAAGGTTTTCTGCAGTTTCCCTTAGCTGTAACACAAATGTGGGATTTGCGCTGTTCCATCTATAAGTCGGCTGCAGCCGCACATTGGGCCTACATAATAATAATCGCCCCCTCCCTCCCGCACAAGCTTATAGCTTCTGGGGCCTTGGTTAAGGTTATGGGTTGTAGTAATTATTATTATTATTATTATTATCTAAAGGTCTATTAAGGTTGTATATGTTAAGCATTAAACATATTTTTTAAAAAATATTAGCATTATTTTTGAAATATTTTAAAAAGACCAAGAAAATTAGGTCAAAGAAAACAAGCTCTTAGAAGTCCTGATGCATATCGCATTTGCAAATTTTTTTATAGAGGATGGTGAATTCAATGTTTTCCAATTATCTCGAAAACTATCAGGTTTTCGGAAAAGTGGCTATTATGAAAAATGTTGCTCGTAAGATGTGCTACAAAAAAGGTCTGATGATTTTTCTTCGTATAAAAACCTGAGAAAAATGAGTGATAATTTTTAATTATTGTACTTCTGCAAAAAATGCGGCCTTATTCACACCACATCACACACACACGGAGGTACAGCAATAGGCGCATTTTTATGTGGTATCCCCAGTAGGTCTAATCCATATGTTATTTGGAATGTAGAATAATTATTCTAGTTCCTTCTCAAGTTGTAGATCATTTTCGACGTCCTCTAATTCTCCTGCATCCTCCAATTATGCAAAGTGGTTTTTATAAAAATTGCTGCTCGTTAAATGTACTACAAAAGAGTCCTATGATTTTTCTTCGTATAACTAACCCTTTCAGTGATATAAGAGTCTGAATACTTTATACCTTCTTTAGTTTCTATGTGCGCAGGGGTCGTTTATTAGCACTTTCAATTGCTCGAACTTGAGTTGATAAAGACGTTTATTTTCTGAAACCAGGCAAAGAAAAAATCCAATCAACAGTATATTCATCGGAAAGTTGCGATTCTTTTGAAAACAGTTAAGATCATATTTTATTTTAACTTGCCGTTAGCGGGCGCTCTATTTCAGATAGGAAGGAAAAGTCTTCAAGTTGTTGCAAAATCGAAAGGATTTACAAGATTCCGCAAACTTTTCCAAAATATCACAATGTTCTAGAGAATCAATTATTAATAATAATAGAATACGAGACCTTTTAGCCATGTATAACTCTCGGTATAATCCGACATGTATTGATTCTTTCAGATATAATTCATTCATACAATTGACAACCAGTAATAAAGCTACTAATTTATCAAAGCTCCCCCACATGCACATGCAGTGCTGCCCAACATCATTCATGTAGAGTATATTTGCAGATTCAAGAATGTTAGACACTGAGAAGAGTGGGGATGGGTAATGATCAATAATCACATAAAGCCAATTAAAACCCTTTTGCCACCTGCTTCAGAAGTATTGCTCAATAGTATTTTCTGTAACTGTACAAAATTAGATTAGACTCCGCAGTATGCAGTCACTGCTATGGTCAGTCTTGCCTGGCATTCTGAACATGTTTCACCTGACATTCGTGAAAGCAACAATATCGATGCTTATGAAGATATTGACCCTATACTTTTCGAGGCAGCAGACGAGGAGATGCGGGAAAATTACGAGGAATTAGAAAATGACCTGTAACTTGAGAAGGAACTAGAATAACATCCAAAAGACCTACTAGGGATACCACATAAAAACAAGCGCCTATTACTCTACCTCCACGCTGCGCGGTGGTGTGAATGGGGTCGCATATTTTGCAGTACAATAATTCGAAATTGTCATTCATTTTTCTCCAAAACGGTTAGTTGTAGAAGAAAAATCATGGGTCCTGTTTTATAGCACATCTTACGAGCAAAAATTTTTATAATGGCCACCTTTTCGACAACGCGCTAGTTTTCGAGATAATTGAAAAACATTAAATTTCTCCGTCCTATAAAAGTTTCCAAACACGATATGAATCAGGATTTTTGAGAGCTTGTATACAACTTCATAATAAAGCTGCATACAAAAATCTGGCATGTTACTACTAGCATCGAGTAGATAATAGTTCGTAACGTAAATGTTTTTTGCTTTTACTAGCAATAAGTTTAAATCAGCTAGTCATTAATTAATTATTCGTCAAAAATGTTCGCGTAGTTTGCATTTCTTAAAATCAAAATTCGATAAAACTTTCAAGCATATTAGTCGATTCTTCTTTGTCATCGGCAGTCCATTATGTTTGGCCACCCTGGTGCAAGGGCACTACAAGCACCCTGTCCAGGAACGGCCCTGTTGACAAGTACTTTTACTTATTTATGCACAGATGCATTATAATTATACTATTATTGCTAGATTTATCGGAACATAACTGTCTCTTTATGCCCCAAGGGCCTCTTTATGATCCGACGGGCAATAATGAAACGTCAATTAAATGTCAGAGCTGTATTTGTAGAACGTGATTGGTTCTTAATATAATTTATTTTGACATGATAATCGTCTTTATTGGCACTCAATTGCGGGCGTAATTTGGCTTTTTTAGCCCGAGGGCGTATAAAGTTGCTAAGATACAAAGAAAACGTTTCTATAGAGTTCTAACAATTTTAATAAATAATTATAACTAAACTAGTCAACAATTGAAGTGATCCACCCATTAAAATTTCTCAAAACTGTATTAATTTGAATTTTTTTTCTATATATCTCTTAATATAATATTTACAATGTCTTATTTTACGTTTTGGCAAAAAAACGAGTAGTAAGGTAAAGTAAAATAGCGTAAAATAATAAATAATTATGCGTGTATAATTGTTCAAGGTGGATATACGCCATTTAATACAAGAAACATTACAATAATGAAAAAATAACAATAAACAACTGTATGAAATCGGCCAAGATTGGTTAACAAAAAAAAATTAATATCTTATAGGACCTCCACGGGCCCTGTGGATAGCCATACATCGTCTCGGCATGCCAAAAATTAAATTATTAATAAACTCTTGGGGTATGGCTAACCATTCCTCCCTCAGCATGTTTGCAAGCTCCTCAAAGTTTTCTGGTTGCACATTTCGATCCGCTAACCGTTTCTCTAAATAAGACCACACATGCTCTATCGGATTACAGTCTGGAGAATTTGGGGGCCATACCATTCTTTCAATTCCATTAGCAAATATGATATCGTTTACTATTCCCGCACGAAGAGGTCGAACATTATCGTCCACGTAGACAAAGTCATCCCCAAAATTTTGGGCAAAAGGGACTACAATAGGGATAATACACATGTCTCTATACCTCTGTGCATTCATTGACATTCTTTGGAGGATGACAAGCTCTGTGCGGCCGTTTATAATGATGCCTCCCCAAACAGTAATACCACCTCCTCCAAAAGGCACCCTTAAATCCCTCATTTCTTCGCGGTATGTCTCATTGGGTCGTCTCCACACTCTAACTCGCCCATCAGAACGATAAAGATTAAATCTTGACTCGTCGGAAAACATGCACCTGGACCATTCGTTTTCTTGCCAGTTAAAATGTGCTTGTGCCCAGTGTCGTCGCTGAACCCGATGCTGTCGCGTTAATCGGAGACATGGTACACGTTTCCTAGATCTTAAGCCGTATTCATGAAGCCTTCTTCTTACGGTCTGAGTGGAAACTACAACTCCTGTGGCCCGTCGCAATGCGTTATTTAACTGAGTGGCGTTCTGGGTAGGATTTCGGCGTGCAGTGATTTGGAGAAAACGTGTTTCTCTTGGAGTTAGGCTTCGAGTACGACCTCCACCATGTCTAAATCCAGGAGTCCCTGTTTCCCGGAACCGATTCATGGCTCTGTTAATCACACCATGAGCCACATTCAAAATTCTTCCAACGTCTCGATGTCATGATCCTTGCAGCACTAAACGAACCGCAAGTTGCAATTCACGATCTGACAAACGTTGTTGAGGCATTATTAAGCAAGTTAATAATTCAATAAGACAATGTCACTGTCACTGTCACATGTGAAATTTGAGATAATTGGAAAAAATTAGTGTTGGGTTCGCGATACCACCCGCGTATCACGACACTTGCGAATCGAAACCATTAGCCGTGTGAAGTGTCGACTCCTTCACGACTCTTTAACGATACTTCGGCATTTACACATCATGCATGCGCTAGTTCATATAATATAATTGAAACGAGCAGTCAAGATTCATAGCTAATACGTAAATCATAAACTAGGGATTAAAAAACAATTAGGTTTATGAGTAAATTCTGTTATGGTTATATATTTATGCATTAAGTACATTAAAAGACATTAAATTATTTATACACCGCATTCGTTCTAACATTTGCTATAGAAAATTAGTATGGGAAATCTGAATATGCCAAATAGTTCGTTCTCGAATAAAAGTCGGTGAGATTAATAGTTGCAAAACAATTTAAATAATTTGTTATTATTCTTTTATTCGAAAAACGTACAAGAAATAATACATTACAAATAAAAAATAAAGATACCAAATTAATAAGACAATGTCTTATTAATTGGGTATCTTTATTTTTTATTTGTAATGTATTATTTCTTGTACGTTTTTCGAATAAAAGAATAATAACAAATAAAATTTAAAAAAAAGTTATGCTTGTAACGGGGTTCGATCGTGCATTCCACCAGCCCGTGCAGTTTAGCAAGCCACGGTTTGCCATCGAACCACGGAGGCGTTGCGTCAACTTTTCAGGTTTCGGCTTTTAAATTGCTATGAATTGCAAATAATTCATGAATTTATAATTTTAACTAAAAAATCTACAACAAAATAGTTTTATATGTACGTCTTATTCAATGATTGTTGGCCAGTTCAACAAATCTGCCTTTAATTTCTTTGTAAGAATGATCAAGCAACTTCGAATTACACTCTAATAAGAGCGATACTGTTCGACACGAAGTGTCGCGACACTTCAAGTGTCACGACCACGAACAGTATCACGACACTCGACACCCAAGTTCCCATCACTAGAAAAAATGATTACCTGATTTTTACCTTCAAATTTTTTTTTACTGTAGAAGTATAAAAGGAATCATTCGATTTTATCACGGATTCATAAAACGTAAAATAAGACATTGTAAATATTATATTAAGAGATATATAGAAAAAAAATTCAAATTAATACAGTTTTGAGAAATTTTAATGGGTGGATCACTTCAATTGTTGACTAGTTTATTACATTTTTTCAAAATGAAATGTGCAATTGCTTGCAATTATCCTTTCCATGAAGCAAAATAAAATAAAACGTTGTATGTACCACGGGCATAATCAAGATAATGGCCCTCGAGAAATTAAAAGCCCTCCTTCGTCGAGCTTTAAACATTCTCTCATGCCATAATCTAATAGATTATGCCCTTAATACATAAATAACTATTATTTTATTTTGACATGATAATCGTCTTTATTGGCACTCAATTGCCGGCGTAATTTGGCTTTTTTAGCCCGAGGGCGTATAAAGTTGCTAAGATACAAAGAAAACGTTTCTATAGAGTTCTAACAATTTTAATAAATAATTATAACTATTACATTTTTTCAAAATGAAATGTGCAATTGCTTGCAATTATCCTTTCCATGAAGCAAAATAAAATAAAACGTTGTATGTACCACGGGCATAATCAAGATAATGGCCCTCGAGAAATTAAAAGCCCTCCTTCGTCGGGCTTTAAACATTCTCTCATGCCATAATCTAATAGATTATGCCCTTAATACATAAATAACTATTGTAAACTTATCACCAATGAAAATAAGCTGAAATTAAGTATTTTATATAGTAACTATAGTAACGTACTTCGTATATAAGCACATAAGTATACGTACAGCGATTTGATGTAACCTACGTACTCATTTAATTATGTTTTTTACACAATAATAGATTTGAGATAAAAACCATCTGTGCATAAAATAGTGTATGCATTTCGGGCATAACTTGCTTTTATGGCCCTACAGCCTTTTCCTAGCCCTCGGCTGACGCCTCGGGCTAGAAATAACGCTTCTGGCCATAAAAGCTTCTTTATGCCCTTAATACATAAATAACTATTATGTACTCAATACTTTTTGCAACTTGTATAAATGCAGGGCTTTTTTCTGCATTTAAAAAAAGAATATCGTTTCGATAACTAAAAGATTATCATTCTTTTGTTTCTTTGTCAGTTTGTTGTCAGATTTTAATTGACAATTGCAAAATACGTATTTAAATAAACGAAATGCAGGACATCTTAGTTCCCATATGAGCGATTGTTGAAGCTCGATCGAGCACAGCGTGAAGCGTGAGCTTCATTTGCGCGAATGCTGCGGATGACATTCTAACAAGAAGTTTGTATATCTTTTGCAACGAGCAAAGGCATTATTAATAGAGGAAAAGTTTAGTTAAAAATGTCTATTTTAATACTAATGGCGGAGAGATAGAAAAGGTTAGCGTGCTTAACATCTCACTATTAATGTTGTGAATACAATAATGTAAGTTTCTATTCAAATCCTCCCCCACTTAACTATGAACCGAAAAATTACAGTAATACCTTTTCATGTTTTCAGAAAATAGTTATTTGCATTATAAGTAAAGAAAAGTATTGTTTTTCTTTATGAATCGCCATGTTTCTAATCGAGGCATAGCCGAGATTAGAAAGGCGATGAGTAAAGAAAAACTTACTTTTCTTTAAGAATAATGCATAACATTTTTTCGGACACTGAATGGAAATTGAATACATTACACGTTATAAGAAACAATTATTTAAAAAATACGTGACAAGCTCGAGAATCAAATTGCCATTTCCATCACTGCAGCAACTAAAAAAAAAAAGTAAACAAGTTTCGTTTTATCAAGTGTAATCGCGTGAAATCTTGTAAAAATGGAAATAAATAATGAAAATCATCCTGAAATATCGGCATTAGCGCTTGAAGCTGTTGCTAGTTTATTACCCTCGAAATTACGAGATAAATATGAGAAGACCTATAACATTTTCAACTCCTGGAAGACTTCAAAGAATGTAAGGGATATCGACGAAGAAGTTATGCTTGCTTTTTTTCATGAAAAGGTTAGTTTTCCTGAATACATTTATAAATTTTCTAGTTTTATTTTTATATTTGATTACAGGCTGAAAGGCTGAAATCTTCCACGCTGTGGTCAATGTACTCCATGTTGAAAAGTACGTTGAGAGTGAAAGAAAACGTCGATATATCGAATTATGGGAAGTTACAGTTATATTTAAAGCGCCAAAGTGAGGGATATGAAGCAAAAAAATCCAAAATTTTATCGCAGGATGATGTGTCAAAATTTTTGACACAAGCCCCTGACGACACCTTTCTTATGATTAAAGTGGCGGTAATTTTCGGTCTGTATGGTGCATGCCGTAGTGAGGAGCTAAGAAAGTTAAATGTGGAGGATATCGAGGATACCGGCTCTATTTTGGTTGTCACCCTCCATGATACGAAGACAATGAAGAAGCGCATATTCACCGTTATGATGGAAATGGGAGGCATTAATGAGATCGAGTTGTACAGGAGATATGTAAGCTTGCGTCCAAAACATATCAAACACTCAAGATTCTTCATATTTTATATGAACAATAAATGTACAGTGCAACCTGTAGGGATCCACAGTTTCTACAAGATGCCGAGTAAAATTGCTCATTATTTGAAACTATCCGACCCAGACGGTTACACTGGACACTGTTTTCGTCGAACGTCAACTACTTTTCTTGCTGAGGGTGGAGCGGACATCAGGAGGCTCAAAAATCATGGAGGATGGCGATCAAACACGACCGCAGAAGGATATATACAAGAAAGCATTAACAATAAAATGACGACATCAAAAATGATTTTTAATCAGCCATCATTGTCAAACAGTGAATGCCAGAATACATCACATTTTGTCTTAGAACCTACTGCATTACAGTTGGCTCCAACGTGTAGCGATTCATCATTTTCTACATCAAATGGAGGAGCTAATCAGGAGGTTTTATCAAAATCGTCACTATCATTTAATGATTTGCAATTACAACAGTGTTCAAGTATAAGTTTCTCTAACGTTAATAATTGTACGTTTAATATTTATTCCAATAAATAATTAATAATTAATAATTGTTCATTTAGTTGCTATAAAGAAATGGTTTCTATAAAGAAAAGAGATACTTTTCTTTACGATTTGTAATAAAGAAATGTATTCAATTTCCATTGAGTGTCCGAAAAGTATATTTTCAACTACTACTTAAATGAAAATTTCAAATCTTAGCTAAAAGTACAAACTAAAATATGGCACTTGAGGAATTTTTAACATACGATTGTCGGGTTACATTAATCAAACTAATATAGGTGATGATAATTGCAAGAAACATGCAATGCAGATCTCATACAAAAGTGTAAAAGCAGGATTTATTTATACCTCACTCATATATAAAAAGAACTCAAAGAAATAGAACACCTACTGCGCAAAAAAGCGAAGCCATCACAATTTTTAAAATGTACGTTCTAAAATAATACAACTGTTCAGTAGCTCCTGGTGGTTAGTTAGAACAGTCATCTGTTTACAAAATTAGTAGCAAGTTTGAAATTCGGTACGGTCAGTAGTGAAAGGTTTTGTGAGAGGAATAGTTTCCTTCGGGGCTAAAATGCATGGATGGAACTATTACATAGAACTCTTGATGTTATATAAGCATGAAATACGGTAGATACAGTTCAATACTTTAGCTATAATACTAGCTTTCAGTTAGTTACTAACACTAACATCATGTAACTTTAAAGTTACAAACTCCTTCTGGGTTATCAAAAAGATTCTTTTCAGTATCAGTTTCTAAAGAAATAAACGTTCCGGTGTTTCATATCTCAAGAAGCGTATCACTATTAAAAGAAATGTTTTCTACTATCTTCTTAAAAATATTTCTGTTTTATTTTGAATGGTTTTTCTTTCATTTTTTGTTGTTTCAAACACTGAAGAATGTCTAGATCTGAAACATCTTGAAGCTTATTTTGGATTATTTTCACTAATCAAACAAAGTTTGTCTTAATCTTGATGTACGTGTTGATTATTTTACATTTATTATGTTCAAAATAAATTTAAGCGAACCGGCGCCAGGTTAAAGTAAACTCATCCTTTTATTTGGAACACCTTTCCTAAACATAATAATGACCTAACCTAACATTTATTTAGCTACATAATAAAAGTTAAATGTATAATTCAATTCTGCTACATTACAATAACAAACGTGAACCATTTCTAATTATATCACCCAAACGATCATTTCTCATAAAAGCGGTTACGTTCTTCTTTATCAATTAACCCTGACTAAATACAATAATAATAATTCTCCTCTACTCAACGACCAATTATTTACTTACAACTGATAACACCACTTAAATTATTGTAAATTGTTGAGTGCCCGCATTATTACCGGAAGTGGTATAAAAAAGGGGATCCAAGAATCTTTTGCAATTGCAAAGCTGCACAGAATTAGTCCTCACGACATGAAAACCGACAAACTCAGGGTCGGAAACTTCTACAAGTGTCTGTAATTGACCGGTGGCTACGTCTTGTTGACTGTAATTGATACGATGATTGTTGCTGCTTGTTGTTAGAATAAAGGGGGCACTTTAGCTATTGTTGGATTCTTTTGTAGAGAAAGCTCTTTAGAAACGTTTCTGTAATTGGTTCCTCTTTTTTCTCTTTGGGAAAGAATAGTAGAATTAGGTTTCTGTAACTTACTTTGTTAATACCAGTTCGACAAAAAACTTCCTTGGTGTTGAAAATCTAAACATAAATATTCAGATTAGAAATTACATTAACGTGGTTATTTAGTTATCATTTTCAGTGCGCGTGGCTTATCTCTAGAGACTTAATCTGTTAACGCACTTGCATTAGGGAAGTACTGTAGCATTAAATGGAGCGGTTACGAGCTTATAAAATTGTCACGCACACTTAAAGCAACCAGCTAACTATAGCAATGTAAAAATCGTCTATAATAAATTAGCATTTTATTGGTCGTTTTCAAATAACCTGCTACTACTAGTGCTACTATAAAAGTTTGATCTCATTTACAAAGATGTAATCTAATTATGTTTCGTAAATTCAACTAATTTTATTTATATTTAAAATTTTAGAATGAGTAAGTATTGGTGATTTAAATATTGATTGTTATCCACACCCTTAAATACACGAGTAGTAAATCAAATTTACCGCGACTTTGAAAATAAATAGTTATTTACATTATGAAACGTAGGTTTTTTCGCCAAGATAAAACAACAAAAAAATAACTATAAAAAGTTATAAAAATACATCATACTTACAGTAACTGAAAACTCAAAAAAATATCTGCCACAGCTTGAGATTTAAACTCTCTCTTACAAATTAGTTAATCAAGTCGTAGGTATTGGTTCCACAGCTGTATAAATTGTGAAAAGGAATAGATAAGGGTTCAAACACAAATAAAAACTTAAAAGGGCGCCATCTGGTTCTGAGCTTAGTTAATTACAAATTAACCATTCAAAGATGTTAATTGAATAAGCATTAAAATTTATTAAATTCATTAACCAGAAAATGAATAGAATATTTAGTTAAAACAAAATTTTGTTTACTTAAAATTGTTGAAGAAATGAACTTAAGCATTCATAACCAATATGGTTCCGTTTTTCAGATCATTCAGTTTAGAATTAATAACATTTATTAACAGGAAAATAGTAATAACACAACTTTGCATAAATAAAAGTAAAACACACATCGTATATTTATTACAAGTCCACCCTAAATTTATTAGGTTATAATTATACCAAAATTAATCAATAAAAATTCATTCAAAACTTTCCATTAAATAATAAAAATAGCTAAAATTGATTAGATCAACCACAAATATTGTTTAAAAAGCATTAACACAAATATTACTGACTCATCTTATTCTGGACAAAAAATAAACAAATATCTAAATGAGATTAGACAAATTAAATCAGTTCGAAAGTATCAATATAAATGAATTGTAATTAAATTAAAGTTTAAAGGTTTTTAACTAACGAGGAGAGCTCTCCCTAAAGAAAAATTCTTAACTGTGAGATTCTTAATCCACTGAATTACAAACAAATCCTTAAAACTACAGTACCTTGAGTATTTTCCATCAAACTCATGGAACACCATACATATAGTCCAGAAGAAATTGGAAATTCGGCCTTTTCTTTGGGGAAATTTCGTTGGACTCGGCCTTGTATTGAACTGTGGATTCTCCGTACCAAAAATGCGATAATATTTAGTTATTGTCATTTGCCCATATGATTTCATAAACAAACGGGGTTTTCACTTGGAAAATAACGATAGTGTTTCAGAAACTTAGGTTGTTTTTGTAATCACGTGTAGCATCAAATGCGTTTAAATTCTTTAAGCGGGGTTTTAATTTATAAAAGCACTAGAGTCGATGGTTAAATTCGAGACCGCTTTAAATGGTTTTGCTTTAAAGAAAACTGCACTGGTCTTAAACCCAAACGAAGCAAAATAATTGTTTGTTGTTTTATAATTCTTCACTATAGCGTGAAACACATTTATTTACCCGCGTTACAAAAATATAAAAATTCTTCTAACACGAATTAACGAGACGGAAATTCTTTTAAAAACTTGCACTCTACACAAAATAGCATGAAAACTGTACTGTACTGTATTTAGGATTATCTTTCAAATCTCATAGCACTTAAGCTAAACGGCATCTTTAACACCATCTCGTCCGCATGGAAGCAGGGTGCAGTAGTAAGTCTCTCGCGTCAAACCTGGCGAAGGCTTTTTATTAACTCCGCTCTTCATTACTACGCGAAAACACATCTGTATTTATGCGGCAAGGGCGCTTTTATTTGGCCTTCTATAGGATTCTCGACTCTAAGTGTAAAAAGTAGAACTCGTTCTTCGCGCGCCAATACACACGTGTGAACTGAAACACGCTGGCTGTAAACGATATTCCTACGCTACATTGACTTAAAATTTTTAAAACGCAAATAACAGACAAAGGAAAGTGTATTTACGAATCGTATACCTCAAAATGTTTATCAAAATATTTCAATAAATGAGTTGACTAAGCGCTTCTCATGGTTTCTTTTCAAGGTTTCTTTCTGAAGAAATTGATATTATATTAAAATGTCAGATAGCAAGATACGAAAAACGACATCAATATGACGTTACATTATTTAATTATAGCAAATACGAACCAATCCTTTCTTAAAAGTGCCTTTTATTTGAGATGTTTATTTGATGACGTGCTTATTTAAATTAAGCGAGATCCACAGGACCGAACTTAGAATTTTTAACAAGAATTAATACAAAATTCCGCATACTAAATGCCGGTGGAAAATGTACCCGTTACAATTACAAGCTGCGAAAATTTACTTTTAGGTGCAATGTGTTTTTGATTGGCCGAGGCAAAGCGTAAGCGTAGCCGAGGTTAGTTAAAAACATCACGTATTGGTGATTTAAATATTGATTGTTATCCACACCCTTAAATACACGTGTAGTAAATCAAATTTACCGCGACTTTAAAAATAAATAGTTATTTACAGTGGCGATCCTAGCATGTCGGCAGCCCGTGTGCACTACTATTAATGCCGCCCTAATCCCCATTGCAGTGATATGTGCAAAAGATTTTGTTAAAAAACACTATACAGTGTGTAAATAAAGTAAGGAATAAAATTCATAATTTTCTGTATTATCACTGTTTTTAAATTTACTACTGTGGAGCCTATGACGTCATCGACTTTTTTTTAATTGAGCCCCTTTTTGCTAGAAATGAAAAGTATTTTTTTTTCTGAGCTCAGTAATAAGCCATATGTGGTATTTAAAATTAATATTTTCTGAAATACGGAGGACCAAAAATGTGATAACTTTCACGAAATTAATAATAACGCTTGAAAGTTTAATTAACAAAGAACATTAAATGAATAACAATTTTAACTGCATGAAATCCATTGCATTCCATACCTACATAGATAATAGTTTTGCTCTCTTTGCCGTTAAAAAAGCGAATATGTACAGTTAATGCAAAAAGACTTAAATTGAAAAATTACTAAATGAACTGTTTTCAGTTTATTTTTTTAATATTTGCTGAATAAATTTAACTTTTTTAATCTGCTTAATATCTACCCGTATAAAAAGTACGCAAAAATCGAACCTGGCATGAAAATCTTGAATTTTTATTATCATAATAAACAACATAATTATGTGCGTAAATCTTAAGTAGACCACAGATTAGGTCCCGCGTTCTGGATCCCCGACGTGAACCTAGGTTCTCGTCCGGGACGTAAACCGGATAATGACCAGACGTTTACATTTGGTGTAATTTATTGGTTAAACAAGTTGGGGTTCGAGATTGTTTGTCTAATAAAATTCTACGTACTGTATTTCTTTAAAACGTGTATATCGAAATGAAAGAAATAATTATTGAATTCATAATAAAATGTCTACGGAAACCTCTTTCTTTAATTAGAAGAGTCAATAATGCCTTTCATTGTGATAAAAATGTTTTAACGAAGTACGATACTTATAATTTTATTTTATAAACCACGTCGACGCTCGACTTATTTATGTAATAAATTATAGCAAACTTAAACATTGAGTCATTATCCGGTTCACATCCCGGGCGGAAACCTAGGTTCACGTCGGGGATTCAGAACGCGGAGCCTAATCTGTGGTCTACTTTAGCATTGCAATAAAATAATATACAATTTGATTTAAATCTAATGTAGATCACACACGGTCTGGCGCGACCACGTCGCCGTCGCCACGAAAGTGGTCCAGATAATGAGGTAATGTTTACATTTGCTGTAATTTATTGCATAAACAAGCAGTGGCGGTTGCTGCATCCGTCAAACTCGAGGCACACAACAAACTGGTATATCGCTATCATGTTCGTACGCACACATTAAAGCAGTATATCATCATGTGTTACACTGCGAGTGTACCCCGGGTTTACGTATGCAGCGACCGCCACTGTAAACAAGTTCAGCTCGAGCTAGTTTGATAATAAAATTATAAGTGTCATATTTCTTTAAAACGTGTGCATCAAAAGGAAAGAAATAATTATTGAGTTCATAATAAAAGGTCGACTGAAATCTCTTTGTACTCAAACTTGTTTATGCAATAAATTAAACATTGCATCATTATCCCGACCACGTCCCCGACGTCTTCGCGGAAGACCGTGAGTGGTGCCCAATTTAAGTCTATTAAGACTATTTAAGTCAAATTAATAAATTATTTTGGTTTTTATTAAATAAATCATTATTTTTCAACCCTGTTTGTAAATACAAAAAACACCTGCCTGTTTATTTATCGTTACAGATGAAACCAACTCTTATTATTAGACTAATTTTGCTGAACACTATAAAATACTCTTTTAAATTCGCAACCCAATGTTAGATGGTAGTCGGACAGACGAAAAATAAAAAATTTATTGGAATAAAGTACTGCAAAAGTGCAAATGTACTGTACTTTAGGATAAATTAAGTGCACATTTATTATTTTTTAAAAGAAACGTGCTTCTTCCGTTATAAAGATTACTACGAGGGTGGTCCCAGAAGTACCCGACCTGACCAAGAGGTGGCGGTAGTTGTTTGAAAATATCACTGTATTGGAAAGTACGCAGTCTATAAAGCATATGTTTCAAGTTTGAAAGCGTCACGTTGTTCAGTATTTGTTTGGTAGCCATCAATAGTGAACGTTGTCAGTGAATTTGTGAAAATTGGTCATCGTTATGTGATACAATACTTTTATTTGAAAGGCCTCAGCCCAACCAATATAAAAGCTGAACTGGATTCTACTCTGGGTGAGTCTGCACCTTTGTTTACAACAGTTAAATTTTGGGTAGCTGAGTTTAAACGAGGCCGTACGAGCTGCCAAGACCAGCATCGCAGTGGTCGACCAAATGAGGTGACGACTCCAGAAATGGTGAAGAAAATCCACAAAGCGGTACTGGATGATCGTCGACTAGAGTGCGCGAGCTAGCAGACATTACGGGCATTTCATAAAGTGCGGTAGATCGCATATTATCTGAAAATTTGGACATGAGAAAGCTGTGTGCAAGATGGGTGCCGCGTTTGCTCACACTCGAGCAAAAACAGTGTCGTGAAAATGTTTCAATTGAGTGTTTAGCGAAGTTTCACAGCAACAAAGCAGAATTTTTGCGCCGTTTCGTAACAATGGATGAAACATGGGTCCATCATTTCACACCCGAGACAAAAGAACAATCGAAACAATGGACTCAAAAGGGAGAACCGGCTCCAAAGAAGGCGAAGACCGTTTCAACTGCAGGCAAGGTTATGGCGTCGGTTTTTTTGGGATGCGCGTGGAATAATTTTTATTGACTATCTCGAAAAAGGAAAAACTATCAACGGCCAGTATTATGCAAACTTATTGCAACGTTTGAGCGAAGAAATCAAGCAAAAACGGCCGCATTTGGCTAAAAAGAAAGTGTTGTTTCATCGCGACAACGCGCCAGCTCACAAATCCGTTATTGCAATGGCCAAAATTAATCAATTAAAGTTTGAATTGCTACCTCATGCACCATATTCGCCAGATTTAGCCCCCTCGGATTATTTTCTGTTCCCAAACTTGAAAAAATGGCTCAGTGGTCAAAGATTTTCCAACGATGAAGAAGTGATGTCAGCAGTTAATGACTATTTTGAGGAGCAAGACAGTTCTTATTATAAAAAGGGTATCGAACTTTTTGAACATCGCTGGGAAAAGTGTATAGAGCTGAAAGGAGATTACGTTGAAAAATAAATAAATCTTTTTCCAAAATTTTTGTGTTTTCTTTGTTGGGTCGGGTACTTCTGGGACCACCCTCGTAGAATATATCAATGGAGTTTGCTACCGCCATAAAAGTAAACAATGCAGTAATATTGAAGGATTTCTTAACCTGTCATAAACTTTCTTTCTGCCGAAATCCGAAAGAGAATTCCATTGAACAATGTGATACACTTGGTTCCCACGTGTTTTACTAGTGGCTTTACCTACTAAGAATAAGTACAAAGAACCTTTTCCCTAATACCGGAACCTTTTCAGCATTCCTATATGTTAATTCCTAAAATCTTTTAAATGCTTTAAACAACAAGAATGAAAAAAATTTGCTGGTTATTTGGTCACATTTAAATTTGGCCGCCTTTAAATTTCGGCGCTCGTGTTCATTGCACCCCTTGCTCGTACCCTACGTTCGCCCCTGGTTATTTACATTACAAGCTGCGAAAGACGATCGTTTCGCCCCACATGCGATTCAGCGTTTGTTTGGCATCGCAAGATTTGACAATTTGTTTGCTACCAAGGTCAAACACAAAATTAATGGCGCCAATTTTAAAATTTGCTTGCCGATAGCTTCCAGAAAATACCTACTTTAAATTCCCTGTAAAATAAATCTGTTTTATCTATATAAATTAATAAATGTCTAGAGAATAGTATATTCAATTTCCTGGATTTGGTCTTTCCATTGATGAAATGCTAGAAAATTGATTGAAATTGATTGTTATATACATTGATATGTTATTATATATTGTTAATTTTTCATTATTATTATCAAATCCAGGAGATTACCTGAAGAAGATTCAAACTGAAACTCATACCCAATTTCCACTTTATGTACAGTGGTCATGTTTTCTCAAATCTGCATAATTTCTGAAATATTCAGAACAATTTTCAAACGCACCTTTAGTTCTGGAATTTCGGGTACGTTCTTCCTTTGAAGTAACAATTCCATGGATTTGATTTTGATATGACGGGAAAAGTTTAATTTATTAACAAATTGTTGACTACATATATCACAGATTTCCCCAATGATTTTTGGTGCAAGGGGATCCCTGTCGTGTATTCTTCTTATATGAACGTATAGATTTCTCTTTTTAGTGAATGTAACATCACATTCCCCGCAAACAATCTCTTCCATAATTTTAAATTTGATAAATTATGCATGGCAGTTGTAAATAAAACGAAAACGAAGCTTTACTTTTAAATAGGTTAGGTACAAAACAAACTGTCAAATCCTGCGATGTCAAACAAACGTCGGATCGCATGTGGCGCGAGACGCTCGTCCTGAAAGGGCTTTCGTAGCGTGTAACGTATTAAACTTTTTGAACTCACTATCTAGAAAGCAGTGTTCGACGCACTGTCTAGTCAACCGGGAACACTTGTTTCCCGGTTAAGTAAACCGGGAAACACTCAGTGGTGCCAACTGCCAACCCTTGCAAAATTTAAATACCTTTTTTACTGCAAAATTTCTGCCGAAAAACAATCTGTCACATTTGTCAATTGCAGTCATGACTTGCTTTGGTTTATTTTTTTAAATAAAAGTTGTGAAATCAGATAAAAATTTTATTTGACATTTATAACAATGACTACGTTCGTTTCAAAAAGTATTGTACAATTCTCTTGCGTGAACAATGTTCCCGCGTTCACGCATATGAAGGCCCTCGCTCCCTTCGGTCGCTCGTGCTTCAAAACTGCGTTCACGCGGGAACATTGTGTTCCCGCACTCGTATCGTAAATAACTATTTCATTCTCCCCTTGACATTTATTAAACACCGTAAATAAATAAATAAAATGATGATTCAGTGATTATAATAAAATAATGTTGGATATACAACAGTATTGTTACCAACGTGATGTTGACACCAGCCATCTTATAATGTTATATTTTAAAAGGGAGCGAAAGTTTTTCATACCTAGCAACCACCTCGCATGTTTTACTTTCGCTTTCGGTTACCTTATCAAGATAGAAAGATACACTTTCGTAAAGGGGAGAATGAAAATGATATTGTTCAGCTGTATGTATACATGTATCTTCTTCTTCTTCTTAGCCTGTTTAAATTCATTGTTGGACTGTTTGAATCCACTTTAGTCCACTCGTTTTCTTGAGATTATCGTACCAGCGCATAAGTGGTCTTCCTCTTTTATGTTGATATGGTCTCCATTCTATAATCCTGCGATTCCATCTGTTTTTCTCAAGTCTAACCACATGTCCGGCGTAATTCCATTTTAGTTGTGCTATCTTGATGCCTACATCTGTTATAGTCGTTATCGACCTTATTTTTTCTTTTCTTATTCTGTCCTTTCTCGTGATGTTTATCATGGCCCTTTCCATTGCTCTTTGAGCTATTCTAATCTCTTCTATGTTGTGTTTTGTCGATGTCCAATTTTCTGTTTCATATGTCATTGTCGATAAAATACACTGTTTTGAATGTCACAACTGTCTCAATATTTTCGTTTTTAAGTGTTGCGCGATTTTTTTGTTTCTTAAAATGAACTATAACTTTCCCAATGCTACCCATCCCATTCTATTTAATCCTCCTCTTAATTTCTTCTTTTTCGTTGTTTCTGCGTAATTTAATTCTCTGTCCCGTTTACTCTTTGGATTTCGATTCCTTCCACTTGTACCTCAGTCTCTGAACCTGGATACATTATTTTAGTTTTATCTAGGTTCATTCTCAATCCTACTTTTAGCGATTCTGTGTTCAGGTCTTTTATCATGTCTTTTAGGTCTTCTATATTGTCTGCCAGTAGGATGGTGTCGTCAGCGTATTTTAAATTAGTCGTTCTCTATTGATATTTATTCCTTTTTCGGTCCCGTTCATATTCTTGAATACGTCTTCCATTGCTAGTGTAAAAATCTTTGGCGAAAGTGTATCTTCCTGTCTCACTCCTATTCTGAGTGGGGCAGATTTTGTTTTTTCATGTAGAATATACGTTGTTGTAGCTTCTTCGTTTAGTTGCTTTATCAGTTCTATATATCTTTGGTTAATTCTGCTATTTTGCAGTGCCTTATAGACAGCCCAGTGTTCAATGCTGTCAAAAGCTTTTAGGTAGTCTATAAATGCCATATACGACGGGAATCCGTATTCATTCGATTTTTCTATTAGTATTTTAATTGTTAGTAGGTGGTCCCTGGTACTATAGTTTTTCCTGAAGCCAGCCTGTTCGTGAGGTTGGTATTCGTCAAGTTTTCTTGTCAGTCTCGTAGTAATTATTTTGTCAACAATTTATATATATGAGACAGCAGGCTGATTGGTAGTTCACTAGATTTGTATTCTCTCCTTTTTTGTATATTAATATCACATTGGCATTCTTCCATGATTTCGGTATTTCGGCATTTTTCAAGCTGATGTTAAGTAGCATTGTTATTTTCATCAGCAGATTTCCCCCTCCTTCCGTTATCATATTTGCTGTTATACTGCCATCACCTGTGGCCTTATTATATTTCATGTGTTTCAGAGCTTCCTGGACTTCCTCTATAGTTATGTCCGGTTGTTCTTCTGATCCCACATTTTGTATTTTTATTTTTTCTTTCTTTTTATTCTCTTGTTGGAGTATCACTTTAGATTTATACAATTCCGTGTAGAATTCTTCTACTATTTTCAGTATTTCGTCTCTGTCGTGTATAACAACACCATGTTTATTGCGTAGCGCATATGTTTGTACGCCCATGTATAAGTATATATGTATAAATGTATGTAAACCAAACTTTCGACAAAGTTTGGTATACTGGCTTGTTCTGCAAACTCAAATGTACATTTCCACATCCGAGTATTAATTATTAAAAATCTTATCAACAGAACATTTCGAGTTATATATCAAGTAGCCGACACTAATCTGTTCCCATTTAAATCAGGAGTGCCACAGGGAAGTATTCTTGGTCCAACGTTATATTCAATATACATGGTAATCTATAGAAAGCTATAAACCGTTAAGGGGTGAAAGATAAGTGTATGTAATGATCATTAACCAATAAGAAAAGTCATACATCTTTATCAAAACTTTAACAATTTTGGTTGAAATTTGCATGAAGTAATAAGAGTAAATACGGGCTTGCTTTGTTTTAAGAATCTAATTTAAAGCCAAACGTGCTCAAAAAATAAAATGAAGTTTTAAAGTGATAACAAGACAAGGTCAACTTTTCAGGAGAAATATCTGACGTAAACTACTGCTTTAAGAAGTGTGGTTTCAATAATTATTTATATTTAATAATTAATAGTTAGCATCCTAAAATGTTCAAGTCTGCGCCAGCATAAATCCGTATTTCCATTAAAAACATGTTTATGAATATGAGCTTTTAACGCATCCAATTTTATAATACATATATAGAAATATAGAAATTAACATAACTACAGAATCTCTAAAGAAACCACAGTAACAAGAAATTATTAGAGAACATGTTCAAAATGGCCACATTTCATTTGCATACACGTACTCTTCGTAACTTACTTTGGACTTTATGTACGAGGGTGGTTCAAATATAAACCGGAATTTTGCTGTAAAAAATTTTATTATTAAGTTCAGAGCTGAAATGTTTTACAGTTTTTCTAGATAGTCTCCGTCACACTCTACACACTTTTGCCATCTCTCCGGAAGCTTTAGGATGCCTTTTTCGTAAAAATCTTTCGGCTTGTCACGTAACCATTCGCGCACGAAAGATTCTACCTCCGCATTGCTTTTGAATCGCTGTCCGCCAAGTGCCTCTTTCAATGGACCGAATAAATAATAGTCGCATGGCGACAAATCGGGACTATAAGGAGGGTGTTCCAGTGTTTCCCAACCCAATTCGTGCAATGTTTCCATCGTAAGCCCAGCTGTATGCGGTCTGGCGTTGTCTTGCAGCAATATCGCAGTTCGGATTGGAATCTCGCGTCGTTTCGATCTGTAGGCAGGTTTCACCGTGTGTTTTAGAAGGTTACTATAATACTGCGCGTTCACAGTTCGTTGTTCAGTGAGAAAATTGACCGCAATTACTCCTCTCATGTCCCAAAACACGGTACACAACACCTTTCCCGCTGACAGTGTAACCTTCGCTTTAACTGGCGCGCCTTCCTCTTGCTTCCTCCACTCCATAGACGCGCGTTTACTCTCCGGAGTATAGTAGTGCACCCAAGTCTCGTCTGTGGTGAATATGCGCTGCAATAAATTGTCTCCTTCGTCTGCATATCGCTGCAGGAGACGCGTGCAAACTTCCCAGCGTGTGAATTTCTGGTCAAAATTCAAAAGTCTTGGCACCCATCTGGCTGATATTTTGCGGTAACCGAGCCGTTCATGAATTATTTGCTCAATACTGCCTATGCTGATGCCCACTTGTGCAGCCATATCGCGTACAGTAATGCGTCGGTCTCCCAAAATGAGTTTTTCTACAGCGCGGACGTTCTCATCGGTAACGCTTGTTTTGGGGCGCCGCGCATGTGGCAAGTTTGCCACCACTTCTCGGCCATTTCGAAAAGCGGAACACCAATCATACACTTGAGTCTTGGAGAGGCACTCATTCCCGAACTGCTCGAACAATTTCCGATAAATTTCCGCGGTTTTTACATTATCTTTGACCAAAAAACGAATAATAATGCGTTGCGCAACAGACACTGGTACGTCCTTCTCACTCATGGCTACAACTACACTGACAAGCGAAATTACGCGGTCCCAGCTGTTCTCTACGCTTTGTAACAGACCAATCTAACATCCAGTACAGCCACTTTAACGACACTAACTTCTTCGCGCGTTTATTCAAAAATTCCGGTTTATATTTGAACCACCCTCGTAGTCCCGATTTGTCGCCATGCGACTATTATTTATTCGGTCCATTGAAAGAGGCACTTGGCGGACAGCGATTCAAAAGCAATGCGGAGGTAGAATCTTTCGTGCGCGAATGGTTACGTGACAAGCCGAAAGATTTTTACAAAAAGGCATCCTAAAGCTTCCGGAGAGATGGCAAAAGTGTGTAGAGTGTAACGGAGACTATCTAGAAAAACTGTAAAACATTTCAGCTCTGTAACTTAATAATAAAGTTTTTTACAGCAATATTCCGGTTTATATTTGAACCGCCCTCGTATATTGAAGCTTCACTGTTTAGATTAGTCAACACTACTTCTAATTTTCTTTTCATTTTTATATTTTGAAAACCGTAAATTTAAAATATTTATTTGTATTCGCTCAAGAATGTCTATAGGATGCACTTCAAGGTAATGGAAACAGATTTGAAACCCATTATTGTCATATCGTGATTATTGGCATATTGCCATGATTATTTGAACGGTTTCATCTGATTTGAGCCGAGTTAAACTGCCAGTTGCTAGATTTTAATAATTTTGTTTAGCCCTAAGGTGCAGCATTCCGCCTTTTTTAAACTTCCAATGATTACTACGAAAAATACCTTAAAATGTGTAGATTAGAGATGTTAAAGAGCACTACTTTTGTACTTCTCGTGAATTTGAGGTCTCCAAGGTAAGAACAAATAAACTGAGTACGTTTCACGCAATTCTTTTTTATGGCAAAGCAAATCGTCAACTTAATTGATAATGTAGAAGGGACCAATACGATTTTCGGAAAATTCCACATGCGGGCATATAGACTATTTGCTATTATTATCTGAAATTCTGGTTATCATTATTAACGTTCCAATCTTACTAAAAGCATATATAGTATGTACTATTGGTTTCATATTGATCTAGGACAGCAAGGCTAATATGATTTTATTTTAATTATTTTACCCTATGCATTTATACTGAAAAAAGGAGAATAAAATAGCATTATATTAGCCTTGCAGTCCTAGATCATTATGAAAATCAATAGTACTTATTTGTTAGTTCGCTGCTATACAGTTTATATTATCTCGATACCGCCTGGTGTAACATAAGCGCAGAAGAAATTTTTGAAGTGCCACATGAAAATAAATATTTTTTTAAACCAACATAAAATTTCTTCCAGTGCAATTAGAATTACTGCAGATTTTACTAAGAAATTTGCAATTTAAATGTATTTTAGTAAAACAATTTATGTTTTATGAATATTCGGTATCACTATCACCACAAAATATTGTATTGATTTTTTTACATACACAGAAAGTAACACAAATTACAGCTGTTGCTTTTCATCTTTGTTGTTTTCATAACAACCGACATAACGATTCGATAGGTTGGGCTTTCTGTGACAATTAACAAAGAGAAAAATAAATAAAAATATAGCTTGTTTCGGTGGATTAGGTGGTTAGCATGTTAGCATACGATATTTGGCCAGGCCATTACGTACCAAGAAGTAAACTTGTACTTTCTATTCAATCATATTCAAAATAGGTTCGTTACATTTAGAATTTCTTGTGTTATTTATAAACAGCTACTAGTATTCTTAAATAGAGTCTCCCTAAAGACCTAACCAGAGTTACCAGTTTTACTTTAAAATTTAGATTGAATAGTATGCTCTTGATCACGTTAACGTGCAGTCGTTTTTAAGAAGTAAAAGGTTGCAAGAAAGTGTTGATACTTTTTGTAAAAACAATGGTGTGCTTTTATAATTGCTTATAGTGCGTTTTAACATTTTTTAGATCTTAAAGAGGTCTTTATGGTCATTCAATAAACCAGAAATAATAAAAAGAATATGGGTGCAATATCAGGTATTCTTTTCTAGGAAATAGGAAAGCAGTTTACAAAGATAAATGTATTTAAAACATTACTTATATTGAAATTTCAAATGAATCATTGAAATAATACTTGCTTTGCTGAATAGAGAGTGTTTTCTAAAAGCTATGAATCGTTTAAAAAATTAAAAAAACAAAAGTTTTTTAATGAAAACTGGATATGTACGTACGTTATATAATCTTGGCAACTAAAATAAAGTTACTTCTTGTATTTGTATAGTGAACGATAATTTACATAGATATTAGTCTAAACCGCTAGTTTTTTGTTCCAATCCAATCCGAATATAAAGTAATTAGAATAATACCTTATAAAATAGTCTCAAACTGGATTGTGCGGTTACATGAAGTGAGGTAACGAAAGCTTCGAGAGTCACTGAATGCTTTTTTAAAACGTTTATGTAAATTATTTATATTTCATCAAATGTATAATATATAAAATTCGTTTATCCAGTTTTAATTATAATACCGACATATCCCTCGGGTTTAAATACAACCACTACGACCAAAAAGATCAATATTTCGTGACGTCCTTTTAGTTGCTAATTTAGAAGTCGGCACTTTAACATAAAATGAAACACGGTTACGATATACAAATTAAATTTATCACTTGTACTAATTTTATGGTTTTTGACCTATGGCCTTGCAATAGTCCTGGCAATTTTAAAATAATTAGCCACGCCTATCATATGCCATAAATGAAATCAAGCTGCTCATCAATTAATCAAGCACCAAAAAGCACTCTTCATATAGCAACTGGCATTTTAGCCGCGATGGATTTTAATGAATCACAGAGTATGAATGTGTAATTGTGTAACAGTTGGCTGCTAACTCAGACAGATATAAAACGAAACCGACTCATGATGGATAACTTCACGAATTGTCCACGTTTCTGCCAGATAATTAATTATTAACCGATTTATCTGCCAATGAAAAGAATCCTTTAAATAGAAAATAAACAGTTCGAGGAAATCCACTGTCACCAACTTGTCGTTTGCAAATTGGAACGCATGAAATGGGTTCAATTGTAAAGCAGGGAGTTGAATTGAAATTCAAAGTTTAATGTGTACGTTTGTATTTTGTAGTATGTAACGATGAATACAGAAATGGTGTAAAAGCAGTTTTAGGGAATTCGCATCTGCAAACAACAAACCAACATAATTTTTCTTTACTAAAATTCTACTTTCGCCTAGAAGTTCAAGTCATTTGATATATTCAGGCCTCTTTTGAGTTAGAAATTCCATTACGAACACACATACATCACAGAAGGTAACTGGAACAGAAACAAAAAAGAAGTGAATAATATTAAGCAGCGTCCCAGAAAAAATTGTTTAACGAAACGTAAATATAAGTCCGTAAAAAACCTGGCAAAGTTTTCAGCAGGAAACTCGAAGACAGCTGAGAGTGGGAAAGCCGGAAAAACTGCTCTATGACGACATTATTGACTGTATAATGGCCTAGACTTTTGTGCCTACAGTAAAGTTTGAAGTTTTATTGAGCTATTCTAAAGAAATACTAAGGAGAAAGTTTTCCGGTTTTTGTTTTAGAACTTTTTAAATCTTTTTGAATTTTTAATAACCTGAAGTTTTTTCGAAATGTGTTCTTATACGATGGTTGAGCAAGAAAATTAAATAAAAGCTTTTGATATTTTTAACTATGAATTGCAGGAAATGTCAAATACATCTACAAATATAAAAACAAAAAATAAGGGCGATTTTCTAAATTTAAATTGTCCGATAAGCGGAAATATATTCGTTGTGTGCTTGACAGGAATGAAGAATAACATGAAATAACCTGAAATTGTGACCCCTTCATTTTAAAATGTCAGCAAAAGGGAAACTCAAACCACGGGGTGTTATTGATCTGTGCCTTTAACAGATGCATATTAGAGGTAGTAAGACAAAACATTTTTCGTTTTTGTTTTTAGGAACCGTATTTGAAATTAGTCCAGAACATATTCCTAATTTTTCATTAGTTAAGTAGAAAGGAAGTTAACGTGGGACAATAGGAAAAGTTTTTTGTTACCTCTTTAGCTAAACATAAAAAAGTAACTCAACCAACAATAAACCCAAAAAACTTAAAAGGTTATCGTTCAAGAACCTCAGCACGTGCAAGATTACGCCAAATGGATTTAGCATTTTAAGTGCAACCACTTGAGACTTAAAATACCAGTCTTAATCGGCGTTTTCCTATTCAAAAGGGCTTTTGTGATTATTAATATAACGAAGTGGTTGAGATAAGGCAGCCCGAATAACAAGGGTGTGAAATTTAGACGTCTGTTTTTAATTAACACCGTGAGAAAAAGGGTTTCTGGAAAACAGTACTCATATTTAAAAAGAGAACATTTTCTTTTGGTACATATCTTCTGAGCTCAGGAGCTCAGTTCGGATTGAAACGTAATGTGATAAAGGCTTCAGGAAAAAGATTGTGAATATTGATAGATCTATTTTAGTTGGGATTTAGGTGTGAATTTATTCTTTTGAATAAGGTAAGGTTTTTTCTTTTGTAATGTTTATAGGGATATTCAATACAATAAAGAAAGTGAAATATGGGTGCGACAATATTACTTCGTTTATTATGTTATTTAATCTATTAATTAATTTTTTAGGTCTATAGTATCAGTTTAATGTTATGATAGTATAACATAACATACACTTTTGGAATAAATTGAATTTCAACCTGGTTTATCATATTTCAACATTTTTTGTTTTCCGAGCAATAAGTAACTAAAGAAATTCTTGACATTCTAGTAAATGGTAGGTATACAAGTAAATAAATCGTCATAGTTAAAGAAAATATCTTTTATTTTCATCATCAAACTTGTGTACGACGTTACATAAATATGGTCCTTCGAGCCAGATTTTACATCGCAGGAGATAAAAGTTAGCGTTAAGAAAACAATCATCGATTTTCACAACAATCTTCGAAAAGTATGATTATTATTGTTTACATCTAATGTAAATAAGAAATTTAGAGAATGTAATGAAATTAATAAATTATTCATTGTATAATATTTTAATATTTAATTTTAGTAAATTGTTACAACTACAACTGACATAAGAGGTTTCCAATGAGACTCATTGTTCAAACTACATATTATTCCTTTAGCTACTAAAACACTTTACTAAGAATATTTTCTTGTTGAATAATATATGTACATAATAGTTCCGTATTATCAAAATTCATTTTCTAAAATTATGTTTTTTTATAGATATGTACTTTCGGTTAGTACTGTAGCTTTTGAAATTTTTGCATATGTTGATATTAGTTGTACATATATTATGCTGATTAATACTGTAGTTTCTGAGGGTATGAGGGGATAAAGCGATTATTTCTGAGACTTGAGGGTTTTGAGTCATGAAATCAAAATGGGGAAAGGACCCAGTACATCTCTTATGGAAATTGGATCCCGGTCAAATTGGCTGAAATTTTGATATATTGTAGTTTATATCATCCTGATCAAAAGTCTCCAAGGCCACGAAGCTCTAAAATTTATAGTTTCGGAGTTACAGAGCACGAAATGCAGGAAAGATTCATATTTCGGTATGGATTTTTAACACATACAGCCTCGGTAACGTCATTTTTTGTGTATATTTTTTTATTTTTGTTTTGATTAGCACAGGTAATCATGTTGTTTTGCTTTTGTGTGAATTATGTGACGTTATACCGGGTGTCCCCATTATATTTTGCCCTATTTATAAACCTATGTAACTTTTGAATTAATTGAGATAATGAAATGCGGTGTTCACTAGTATTCTTATTTTTTAAGATCTTTCTGAGTATCTGCCTTTTTTTCTAACCTCCTTTTTAATCGGAGATGACACAGCGTTTTTTCGGGGATCGGGCAACTTTGTGATTTCAAATGGATCACCCTGTATATTTTTTACAGTTGGAAAGCCCATTGTTTCCCCTTTCCGAAAGTGCAATATCCGTCATGGTTATTACACAGGGTGGTGGTTTTATTAGTTCTTAAAATGAATACTACATGTTATTGAAATGCTTGGAAAAAAGATATGGCTTTAACAGCATTACCCCCGAGATGTTAAGTAGAAGCTATGGCATCTTGATAAAGCGAATAAATAAATGTATCCAAGTTGATGGGCGGCATTTTGAGCATCTTTTATAACTAACTAATGTTTAATGATTTGTTTATTTCTTAATTGATTATTGTTTAATAAGTGTCCTGTTACCCTTTGTACCAAAGTACAGTATATATGTTATGACATACAGTAATGTAACTGTCGCAAATAATTTCCATCCACCACACCATATGCTGGCACGTGTCGGTAGTATGCAGACAGCAGTTCTGTTTCAAACACGCGACAGAACGTATCAAAATCAAAATCAGTAAACAATGCATAGTGTCCGTTGTTGTGCCGCCAAAGGCTGTAAAAATACCTCGGAAAGAACTACAATTAGTTTTTTCAGAATGAATGAAAATAAATTTTATTATTATTAATTATTATTATTATAGTGTAAATTGATTTCATCTCCCCTATTTTGTACGTATGTGATTTCGGTGACCTAGATTCTCCATTTGTTTGTTGAACAGGTATTCAAATTGTATACAGCTATGCATTTGTTCGTAATTATTTCTAAATAAAATGAAATGAGTATTGCAGCGCAAGAATATGGTTAATAGCTTGAAAGAATAATGTAACGTTAGTTGATAATTAACGATGTAACAAGAAACAACTCTTCTAACTTAGTTTAATAAATGTTTTAAATATCTAAATTGATTATCGTTTTATTTATTAGATTCTATAAGTAAAACAACTTCAATCAAATGGTTTACTACACATAATTCTATTTCATATTTTACTATACTATTATATAACAAGAGATTTTGTTTACATATTTGTTCGACACATTTTACTGAATGCGGCTCTGCGTTTTATTTACCGGCATTCGTAGGCGATGCCGACCGATAAACGTCGGTCCACTACTTCGTTTATGGGCGTGATATTCGAAGGTGGATTAATAAAATGAATCGTGCCGCATGCAAGTAAACCTACTGATTGTTATATATATATATATATATATATATATATATATATATATACTATGACCAAAGTATGACTTTTTCCCGCCTTTCGTGCTCTGTAATTCCGAAACTATTAATTTTAGAGCTTAGTGGGCTTAGTGGGGAGACTTTTGATCAGGATGATATAAACTACAACATATCAAAATTTCAGCCAATTTGACCAGGATCCAATTTCCATAAGAAACGTGCGGGGTCCTTTCAAAATGTTTCCGAGCACTTCTAAATGGTGCATTTTTAATGAAATTTCTGTTTGGGAAATCTTTCAGAAGTATTTCCGTTTCAGAAGATTTTTTGGCATATTTTGGAAAAATTTCCGGAATTGAAATACATATTTTCAAAAAGATTGTTGTTTTGTTTTATACTTTGTTTATCTATTTTGTATTATTTTTAAATAATTTCGTTTTTTCCCATTATTGTTTTACCCATTATTTTTACAGTACAACCACTAAACTTATAGGAGGAGTAAAACGGTTTATTAAAGTACTCGTGTGACGCTACATTTAAACGTGCCAAACGTAAAGGCGCCACAACAAAGGCGCCACAGTAATAGCGCCACAACAAGTGTGCCAAACCAAAGGCACCACAAGTAGGGCTGTGCGATTATGGTAACCAATAATCAAAACTCGATTACAAAAAGTAATTATTTAATCGGTTTAAGATTAATAGACTATTTAAAAAAATAATCGATGGTTCGATTAATCAATCAATTTGACTGATTGATCGATGACTGACTGATTAGTCACTTGCTTTGATAATTCGTGTCTTCTATATTATGGTATAATAAATTTTGCTAAAGTATATTTTAATATAAATTATATTTTTTTAAATTAACTTCGATTTGTGCGTAGTGTATGTTCTGTTTGGTCCCAGTCCGCATAAATAAATTATTTTTTCTAAAATAAAACAGATACTGATGGACAGTAAATTCCCATATATTTAAAATATTTTTGAATCAATCTGGTTTCGGGAAACTAAAATACAGCGGGTAGTAGTACCTAGTTATTTTGAAATTCACTATCGTAGTATTTTTTCTTACAAAAGATGCCAATGAAAGTGTGTTTTATAACGTAACTAGTAATTAATCTAAAAGGGAACTTTTTAAGTGCGAATATTTTATCTAAAAATTATATCGATCCTTTCTCTATAAATAATGTGACTACTATCCATTTTTTTCTAGAGTCCTCTGACTTTGATACCGTATTGCTCGAAAACTACTGAATCAAATTACATATTTTAAAAACGAGCAAATAGTAAATTTATTTCTACATGTAACAGTAAAATATCATATTTCTAACTGGTATACTTTTATTTTTATCGGACGATACATAATAAAAAGTACCCATTTTTAGGGACACTTTCATTGAGAGTGAGTAAAATTTTTTTTTCTCAGAAAGTATATTTCATATATCTATGAGATTTTTGTAGGGGTTAGAAAGAAGCCTTACGGTTGTTATTCTATTAATTCTCGGGCAAAAAAGTGTTTTATTTAAGATATATATGAAAAAATAGCGAACTATGCGTTCTTGTTTATTAATGGAGATAGCGTCAAATTTTTTTCGCTAAATTAACACTCTTCATATGTAGACATTATTTTCTTTAAAAAAATGTTCCGAATTTTAACAATAAAAGTGCAATAACAAAAAAACCATTTTTTGTCGAAACCGCTGGTCATCAAAAATCGTTTTTTTGTTTCCGCATTTTTATTATTAAAATTAGGAACATTTTTTTGAAAACAATAATGTCTACACATGAAAAGTGTTGATTTAGCGAAAAGAATTTGACGCTATCTCTATTAATAAACAAGAACGCATAGTTTGCTATTTTTTCACATAAATCTTAAATAAAACGCTTTTTTGTCTAAAAATTAATAGCATAAGAAGCGCAAGGTTCCTTTCTAACCCATACAATAATCTCATAGATATATGACATATACTTTCTGAGAAAGAAATTAGTGAACTTACTTTCAATGAAATTGTCCCTAAAAATTGGTACCTTTTATTGCGTATCGTCCGATAAAAACAAAAGTATACCAGTTAGAAATATAATATTTTACTGTAGTATGTAGAAATGAATTTAATATTTGCTCGTTTTTAAAATATTTAATTCGGTTCAGTAGTTCCAGAGCAATACGCTTTCAAAGTCAGAGGACTCTAGAAAGAAAATGGATAGTAAGGCTGTGCGATCGAATTATACGATCGAGGCTAGAAATCGATTATATTATCAATATTAGCCTTGATAGCGTAAGGACTACCAAGGCTCTTATCTCACTGAAGCGGCCCGGTTCTACTCCCGGTACCGGCAAATCTGGTTAAGGTTTTCTGCAGTCTTCCTTAGCTGTAACAAATAAATGTGGGATTTGTTAAGTCGCTGCAACCGCACGTTAGAACTGCGTAATAGTAATAATCGACCCTCCCTCCCGCACATTCTTCATAGATTCTGTGGTCTGGTTCGTTAGATAATGGGTAGTAGCAATCGATTAATAGATCAATCGATTGATCCATTCATGAATTAATCGATCAACGATTAATCGATTATCTTGAGAAAATAATCGAAGGCTCGATTAGTAATGGGTTAATCGATTAGTACTAAATTTCTTATATTCAATTTACTTTTTTAGTCTCTTTTTTAAACATTTCAGGTATCTGAATCTATTCTATATGGTTATTGTTACATTGCGTATTCTTAAGCATCTTCTTTATTCATTTTTCGGAGCAAAACTGGTAGTATTTGGTTTTCGGTCTATCAATCTGAAGTTTCTTATCATTAGATCAGTGGTTAAATAGTTCACTTCTTAATACAGAAAGACCAATAATGGACAACAATGGTTTGAGTTGCCCCGATTTAGAGTTATGTTTATGTCAAACACAAAAGCAGTTACGTCATATGCGCTTGTTTCATTCTCTAATCAACAACGGTCTCAATGGCGTCCCAAGCAGGTTGGTCATAAGGTCCACGATTTTTCTATAATAATATCATTTAAAAATAAAATTCATAAACAAGTCATAAACTTACTTATAATTGTTTATTGAAATATTGCAATTAATATACTCGATAAATGAGTGAAAAATAAATTATAAACAAAATATTTTTTTTAAATAACTTTGTTCCAAAGCAATTATTGTACATGGTACGGTCGACATGTTGGCAATCTTCTGGAATGTTTCAAGTATCGTCGTCTGAAAATTCTAATTCATCAGAACTATCTCAATTGCCGACTGCAATAAGGAGCTCGGGAGCTTCGTCGATACGGTGCTGCCGATTCGTCCACGATTCGATCACTTCTTCGATGTGCCGGATGTATTTTGCCCATTCTTCTGATGTGCAGAGTGTCAAAGCTTTATCCCACAGAGCGAGTACTTTATCGTCACCGAACCCATCCTCACCGATATGAGCATCGTAATATGATTTTGCGCGAGCCCATGCCAGTTTGATTGCGTTGAACTGACAATGGTATGGTGGTAGGCGCATAACTTCATGGCCGTGCTCCTTCAAAAATTCATCAGCCTCGTATCTCGGCGTATCTGGCGTGCAGCTTAGCGAGATCAAGCAACTCTTACTTAAAAAGATGTGGATCGAAGGGAATGTGATTTGCTTGAAGCCATTCTTTAATTGCCGACTTAGTCCATGCTGTAGTTGGTTGCTTCTCAACTAATACGGTATGGTATGGAGCATTATCCATAACGACGATAGATGATTCTTCAAGGTTTGGAACAAGTTTTTCCTTCAGCCATTTCATGAAAATTTTAGAATCCATATCACCGTGATAGTCGGCAAGCTTAGACTTTGTTCCGAAAATCAAAGACGCATTAGGCACAAATCCTCCCGAATGGCCAGCATGTAAAACAATGAAACGTTTTCCTTCAGAGGCATCTTTTTTTCTAACGCTATGTACGGACGTGTCCTGCCAAGAACGTTTGTTCGCTCCTTTAGCAAATATCCATGTCTCGTCCAAGAAGACAACTTGTCGTTTGATGGAAGATGTTGCATTTTGTTTGTATTGCCGCAGAAATGTCGATCGCAGAGAAATAATGCTTGGCTTTTCCATGAGTGCTCGACGGTTATTGTCCTTCTTAAACGAGAACCCGATACGTGGAAGAACAGCTTGTTAATCAGTCATGGCCCTAGATTGGTGATACATCTTGGCCCAATACTGAAAACCAATATAGTGCCGACGCTAATACTGAGTTTCGACGCAAGGTAAATAACCAATATTGGACCACTCTTAATATTAATATGGTATCAAGGCTGACAATCATTGATAGTGTAGGTTCTGAATCCAACGGTAGCCCCGGGTTATTACTAACCTGTGAGTATGAGACCTACCTAATATTTATTACTGTACTATAGCTTATTAAGACTTGTATGAAATAACTTTGATGAAGAAAACAAATTAACACGACTATTTCATTCATAACTTTATCAACCAATAAGAATACGCACTTTTCCTTAGATACCACGTATTCCAACGGTTATATTGCGGTAACCATGACGAATCGATTATACGAACCTTTGTATAATCGGGGATAATATAACTAGTGTTATGATTATCATCGGTGATAGCCCGAGTTAAAACCGACGAAAATTGACCGAGTGCGAAGCACGAGTTCAATTTTCTAAAGGTTTTAACGAGTGGTATCATCGTTGATTAATCATAACACGTGTTATATTTGGCGAGAGAATATAATGAACGTTGAAAGAAAATAAACACTGAAACTTTCTGTCACTTTGACAGTAAACAATTTTATTTATTAAAAACAGGTGACAGTCAACATGCGGTGATAAAATTATCATCGATTTGATAGCCTATTCTGCGAGTTTGTTTTTGTACTTTCACCAATGAAATTAATAAAAAATGTATCATGTGACACGTGAATTATATTCTCGCTGTAATACAACTTTGTATATTCACCCGCATGAAATTCAATTCTTAAATTTCAAGATATCCATAAAAACTCTATAACAGTCAAATAAATTATTAGTAAACAACGCAATGATCCACAAACTTCATCAGGCTCTATTCACAATGTCTATAATAATTGTACGTTCAATATAAATAATAAATAAATGTTAAAGTTGTTAGTATATATTTTAATCATGAAATAGTCTACCTGTATACAACTCGACGATCTAAAATACCCGAAACTCGACATATTACCTAATAAAACACCACTCGACGTTCCGTCTCGTGGTGTTTCAGGCAATATGTCTCGTATAATCGAGTATTTTCAAGCATGCAAGTTTAATTTTTAATACTAAAAATTGTATTTATTCTTATTAGCGTAGCTTTGTCTTTATGTAAATAAACACTTTTTATTGCATAGACATTATTTTATTAATAATAGTACAAAACGCAACATAAATGATGGTAGGCAGATGAACACTGACTAACAAGTCGGTAAAGGCTTCCTCTTGCAGCTGCCGCGTTACTGACTTTTCATGTCTGTGCTTGTTTCGAAGAATTACTAGCTAAATTTACTTAGAATTAGAATTTTAATTACTAGCTGATATAATAAAGACAGAAAACTTCACAAGCTTGATTTAGTAGAATATGTGGAGATTCGCCCAAACTTGGTTCAAGGGTAAGAAACCAAGTCTAAAAACAATAGAATTGGTTGAGGCTTGGGAAAACAGTAAGTTGGCTAAAAGTTGGCTCTGACTCGGGCAGAGATTAGAGAACTCAGAATTGGTACCTAGACGTTTGTTGACCCTTGGGCCATGACTAAGCAGCCGAGGCGTGGGATCTGAAGGTTGGCCTAGGCTTGGACCAATGTTGAAATAACGACATTGGTTATCCAATATTCAGCCAAGCTGGGGCCTATTGTCTAGACTGGCAGTTCCTACATGGGTGTACAACGAAATATAACAATAAAACAACATAACTTATAATATAGAAAGTCAGTACTTTACTGTAGCAACAAGAAATAGTTACTTCGAAAAACCAAAAAAATCCAGGATGAAAGTTGCGGGGTGTACTTTAACAGAAATAGAAGTGTGCGAACTTCAATAACACGGGGCACGCACATGTAACATGTACCTATAGATATTTCTATATATATGATTGTAGAAATAATTGTAACCATGACAATTATTCCATAGAAAGGTTTATAAGAAGATGGAAAGACCAGGCCTAAAAATATTAGTATGTCATTTCGATGTGCGAATCATTTGTATGAGATAATAGTAAATATAAAAATCCCAATCGTGATAATACTTTTTATTTAAGATGTACGAGAATTAGCTTTGTAATAATAATTTCATAAAATGAAGTTCTAATGATAGCGTAATATGAATTTTATCTTTTTAAGTTGTGATTGCCGTAAAGCCAATCAATAATTTTATGAAATTGCAAAATCACTAAAAACCAAAATATGTAATGTTAATTCTTAACTGTAGTAGTATTATTACGGACATGTGGGTGTGTGTGTATGTGTGATGAGAAATGATGGCTACCATTGCTTATTATCTGATGATAATCAATGTTTTTTACAGTTGCCACATTTATATTTTTACGCCTCATATTTTTAGCCACTGATGGTTGATGGAGTTGAATTTTTTAGGAATAGATTTAAAATTATATCCATGTTTCAGGCAACTTTACATCCAATTGTACTACAACCTGTCATGTTAATTTTTGAATAATGTTGAACTTTCCAAACAAATTCTAAAACGTATGTTTACAATCAACCATTTCTACTAAAACGACCTATACCCAATATAAATAGTTATTGTCTTGCATTGAATTTTACGTAATGTAGGTACTGTAAGAAACTTTTAACTTTTACTGACTGTAACTTTTTTACATCTGAAAATACATCTTCCGCGATTTTTTTTAAACTTACATTCTGAAAAATTGACTTCAGCTTGTTTTAGCTACTACTTTGGCATTTTTGGAATTGATTAACTTTCAATAATTCAAATGCTGCATACGCATTATTACATAAATAATACGGAACAAAAAAATGGGGATTTAATTTTCTTTATTTGAAGGCCTCCCATCTTCACTTCGCACAATGTGGTTGCCTACATTAAAACAGACTCGCTAGGGCCTTTCCCTAATCTCCATCGTCTAGCCTATGAAGCCATATAGACTTATATGTGGGAAATTGTGAATATAATTCTGTTTGTAAGGATGGGAAGAGGATTCTATTATTTAAGATCAGGAACGAACCTAAAGAGTTTTTGTGGAGGGGGTAACCTTAAAATTGCCAACTTATTACGATGAAAATACCAACTAATAGTAAGAAAATATTTTTATTTGTACCTAACATTACTATATGAAGCAAAATTAGTATTTTACACAAATCTTATTTTTATTTAAAACTCTCCAACGTGTGTGCATGGCAATTAGATTAAATTTAAAAAAATAAATTGTTTTGGACACATTTTCTTATCTTCTTATTTTTCTCAATTTGTGAAATTGCCAACTTTCGCTCAAAATTATCAACTTTGAGGGGGGAGCTTCCCCTCCCATCCCCCCCATGGGTTCGTCCCTGTTTAAGATTTCGATAGATTATTAGACTATACGACAGAATCTAAATCAGTAATATTCAACTACCAGTGTATCATTAATTTTTACTTCCCAGATCATTTTTGAGCAATTTGTTTTTCACAAAAGGTAAATATTTATTTACATAAGTTACACATATTTATACTATATCATGCCGTATGTCAAGCAGCTTCATCCCACTGCGTGCCGAATCATTTATGTACGTAGTATGTAAAACTTTTATAACACCGAGAACAGAAAGATTATTTCATGAAAATACATACCTTTCTGATGAAAAGAATACATAATACAAATGTATGCGGTTTTCGTTGCATTATATGGGCATTGCCTTTTTTTCCGGAAAGCTTAATGCATATTAAATTAAAAAGGCCACTTAGGTACTACAATTTTCAGTGCTTCTTTATTTCTTCTGAGTTCTGCACTTATTCACGTATATCTTCAAAATACATATATAAATCAGACTTGTACGACTTCTAAAACGACCGAGCAAAATAAAATTTTCAAATTTTTAGACAGCAAGTTCCCTTAATTAACATTTTAGTTAAGGGAAAATGAAATGCAATAATGTGCCTATATTGTTATCACTGAACATTTTAAATTCCTAAATTCAATAAATTGCTTTGAGGTTTTGATATACGGGTATTCTTCCATGATGACAAATAAACAAATTTATAAACTCGAAATGAAGTAGTTTGAAATCGATCACTGTTCACATAAATCCCACATAAATCACGTACCCTTTAAGTTCTTAATTTACTTTGAAAACTGGTAAAGAATAATAAAGAATAACTACAAAACCTTATGCAAGAAATTTAAAGTGGTAAAGGGTATGGCAGAATGAAACATTTCTTTGATATAAGAATCTAATTTACTACAAATAATACAAAACAACAGGGCCTTTTTTGAGGAATGAGTGAAATTCGAAAAATATTTCTTACTTTCAATAAATCGACACTCGCCTCATTGTTTTTAAATACCCTTTATATACATAATAATAAATTAAAAATTTACAATAAACTGTTATAAAACATCACTATAATTTAACGGTGTCTCCTAACCATACATTGTATTTGACTAACTGCCAACTCTATTTCAGTAACGATGTTACCTTTTTCTCGGCATGAAACCGTCTAATTTTAAAAGTTGGTAATAACAATAACCCTCTCCTTCTGTGGGTGAATTTAAAGATCCACTAACAGCCATGCAAAAAAGTTTTTAACATAAACATGCAACTAAGATTTATATATATATATATATATATATATATATTTATATATATATATATATATATATATATATATATATATATATATATATATATATATATATATATATATATATATATATATATATATATACAGTGCGCGTCTAAAGTCCGTTCCCCCCCTACTAATTTTTGAACCACCTGGTATATCGCAACGAAATTTGGAGGGCTTAAACAGGAGATAAGAACCTAATTTTTTATGGAAAAATGACAGCTAAAAGTTTCAAAATGGCGGCTGAGCGCCCTCTTGAATTACTTTTTTAAATAGAACAACCTGTATATTATTCCGTTTTCGAAATCTGCTCATAATTCTTAACATTTTTCTCTTATACACTTTACTTCTAAATTTAATTGATTTCGAAATATTAACGTTTGAAAAGTTGATCCAAAATTTGTTGATTTCAAAATCTCTCGTTCATCTTTTTTATACATCAAAAGAATTTTATAACTTTTACTGAGAATCACGTTATTATATTTAAAAACAATGTTCAAGAATAATAGAATAATTCCTGACCAGCAAACTCTATTATGCCTTAAACTGTTTTTGACCACTGTCAGCAGGTTTTTACTTATTCCGTGCACCAGCGTTAATAGCACTGAACTGTCTATATTTCCCGGCTCTTTGTTTAATAAATTTTTGTTCCGTTTGATAAACATACTTTTGTAGGCATCAAGTTCTTTGGCTGAATGAACACTTAATTTCTCAATTTTAATCGCGTATGTGTGTATTGATATATGTGTTTAGCTACACTTGAGTTTTCTATGCGATTGTATTTAAAATCCGCTATATGTTCTTTGAATCTACTCAAAATTGATCTCTTTGTTTTCCCAACGTAACTCTTATTACAATCATTTCATTCAATTTGATATATTCTCGATTTTAATTTTTTATCTTTTGGATTGCCTAACAAATTTTTTTAAAAAATATCCGGCGTATAAGATACTCTCATGCCCTGTCTTTTAAATACGCTTTCCAAAACCTTTGGTGATTGGGTGAAAAGGTAGTTTAATAAACTTTCTTGGCTCATTTTCTATTGGTACTAACGTACTCGCGCATCGAACGTACACGCGCTATGTTTGCATTTGATTTTCTGTAATAATTTGTCAATGTTTTTAGAAGAGTAACCATTATACAAGACTAAATCTTTTATAAAACTTAGTTCTTTGTTAAACCGATTTTTGTTTAATAGGAATCTAACTAATCTGTTCAACAAGAAATTAAATGCCGTCTTTTTATGTTGTCCACAATGATTTGATTCCACTAAACATCGATTTCTAGTCAATTGCTATTGTTTCTAACTATTAGACTGATAATGATGAGATGTGTATAATTCACAAAATTCAATTTTTTTGATCTCATACAGATGTCGTAACATTCCATTCTCGATATTAATGTTATTCTCGACTATGTATATAAGCCTGGATGATGTGTGTACAATCCACCGAAAACTACCTCTTGCTGATGAGATCCAAAAGATCGAAACAGCTGTCCTATAGTGTTTCTTGTGAATTGTACACATCTCATTTTTAAATGTGGTTTTTAATTTTATCACACTGACTTATTTTGTAAGTATTTTATCCACTTTGAATTTTAATGATATGAATTAAATTTTTATTAAATTTTGTTTTGAAGTAGTATATGCAGACTTCATTTGATTTTTAACATCAAAAAGAAAAGAAATTGACAATTCAAAACCAAAAATTCACATGCCTTCTTCCAGTGTAGATTAATTACTTAACTGGTATTATTCAATTAAAAATTCGTAAAAAAATAAAAACTTGGTAATGAAATTATTTATATACCTAATGAAACTATATTAAATCGTTTAGCTTATTTAGAGTAAAATTTGGTTAAGGTTAACCTATAATAATAATAATAATATAATATTTATTCTGAATAGTAATTTTACAGAATCACAAGGAGATGATTCAGCATAAGCTGCTCTTCCATCATCCCCTTGGAGTACAAGAACAAAAAAAATAGCAAGATTACACAGATAATACAATCCATACAAAACATAAAATAAGATAAATAGAAAAACTATAGTATATATATCAGTATACATATATAAAAATATCTTACAAAGAATGAATTACATAGACTATTTACGAGCTGGTATATCAATTGGTTAATAGTAACTTTTTGAACAAAGCTTTTTTAAATTGTTTAATAGTAAGCGTTTTAATGGAAAAGGGTATCTCATTATAAATGTTTGCGATAGTATAAGTAAACGAACGTTGATAAAAAGTAGTATTATGTCTGGGGATGGTCAACAGACCTCTATGGCGCAGATTTATATTGTGCACATCTGTCCTGTACCTAATTTTATTGTATAAATAGGGTTGGATTATCAACAGATATTCGTTAATTAACATTTCGTTAAAAAATACACAAAATCTACGCTAGCGACCTCTAAGTGTTCCAAAAAAATTTCGGTAGTCATCTGTTTTATTACAATAATTTTAATAAATGAGTAGTTGATATTGCCTATTTTTTACTGTTTGATATTAACAGCGCTTACCGTTAATACTCTTCTGTTATGTAGCTAAAGAATTTGAAAATTGAAATGAAATATATTGACATACCTTAAAGCTGTGCTTTAGGGTTTTTTATGTTGCTGTGCAAAAGTTAAATTACATATGTAAATATATGATTACTACATACATGAAAATGATAATATGCTTGTTTGCATAGGATGTTAATGCATACCCTAGGTAATATTTTAGTTATTATTTCAGGTTATTAAGGAACAGTTACTGATTAGTAATAATAATATGTTAAAACAGTTGCCACACTTGACATTTAAATTAGTATGCGTTTATAATCCGCTCTTTAACCGTTTAAATGCGTTTATGTAACCAATCTTTGTGAGTTGATACAACACTGGCACTTAAGTCTCCCAAATCTTTTTTTCATTGCTTTTTTAGTTTCGAGTTTAGTTTAGTAAACATCTAGTTTACAAAGCGATTAATAGTGTAGAAACAAGTTTTAGTATATCAAAAAAAACTATACCAATGCTAATTGAAGTGTACGTAAAGCAAAATGTAATTTTGTAATAAGTTTACTGGAAAATTCTGATACAGTTGCAGTAACACGATTCTCTCAGCTGACTATGCATTAATATTTATAAGTAAAGTAAATTGCAATTTCCATTTACTACATTACCATTAGTCTTATTAAGTTATGTAATAACGATTTGCATTTAAATTACATCATATTTTTTCATTTACATTTTAACTTCAAAGACATCTTACATTATGATTATTAAACTTATTATCCAAGGCCAGGAAATCTTAAAAGTGTGTTTCAAATCAAGCTCTGCCATAATATTCATGCAGCTAACCAGTACGAAAAGAAATTAAAACAGAACTCTACGCCCGTGTGAGTTCAGTACAGCAAGGCCGTCAAATATTTAACCGAACAATATGAAACTTAAACCACAATGGGGCGTTATAAGTATCAAATATCGAAAGGTTCTGGTTGCGCCGAGGTTTCTCTCCAGCTCTTCAGAATGCAAATATGCATCGAGTTCGTTTGCTCTTCGTGCACACAGTCTTAGTTCGTGTTTTACTTTGTGGTCGTGATAATAATAGTGAAATAGTAAACCTGTACTTTTAATGTAAAAAATATGTGCATATAATTTACAATATTAAAACCAGATTATAACATTTTAGTGCCGTACTTAAATGAGAAGTGTTCAAGTGTATGAATCAGTTACCGAGTGCTTGCATTCCGTAGGGAAAGGGTTTCTTACCTTTTCAACAGATTTGTTTAACCGCACGTTATTAATATTTTTTCTCGTATGAATAGAATTATGAAATTAAATATGACGAAAAAAAATCGGTCAACCACTAAATTAGTAATGAAATGTTATCATTTACCATATTAGGAGTACCATAATCCGTGAAATTTTTCATTTGTATTCTTATTATTCCTGTAATTCAAGTTGGTACATTATCTGGTACTCCTAACATGGCTGCTGAAATAGAAGAAGTAGAAGCAGAAAGTACAACAAAAGTGTCTAATTTAGATTTAAAAAGCGTGGATAGAATATCGATTCTACTACTATGAATTTGAAGAACTACTGACAAAGATATGTTTGATAGAATCTTGATTCCGCATGTACCACCAAATCGCTTTGAATTATTGCTTATTTGCAAATAAGTCTAGAGTGGTGCATTTTAGGTGATCTCGTCTGAAAAAACCCTTGATTAGCGCATCTTTCATAAGCACCGTCGCTACAAGTTATAGGACATATAGTTTACAAATACGAAAGCTGTTATATAAAACATGCCACGCCACTGACAATTTCTTTAATCCACGCTGTTTATTTTAAATAGACCCCTTTTCACTTTATATTTTTGCGACAAAAATACTCCAAACCCACCATTTTCAAGCGTCCGCTTGTGTTATATTGCAGTTTAAATTGCTTCGCTCATTTGACATAGTGATTTTATGCTTTACTAAAATGCACATCTCTACAAATAACTCTTGAAAGAATTCTAGATGGTCCTGAGTCGTGCCCCCCACGGTCAAATGTCACCCCAAAGAATCTAAAATTTAAGATATTTCCCTACCCCATGCTGATTGCAGCTTTTTCTCCACTGAAACTACTAAAAGGGAAATACAAGAAAAAGTGATGTTCTGATTATGTCAAAGGTCAAAACCGAAAAAGAAATTCGAATGTGGTTTGAACTGTCATAATAAAACTGAGTTGAAACAACCATTTTAATGAAAAGGCCCAAAAAGTTTTAAAAAAAGGGCTCTTGGAGCGAACACACTAGGAAATCAGACCTCCCATCACCTATCATCCTGTCACATTTTACAAAATTTGTGATATGATGGGTTCGATTTCTTCCTCGAATTTCTTACTCTAAAATGGGCACTTACAAAAGTTTAAAAAGCGCCCCCCACTTCTGGGGAAGAGCTTTCACTAATGCATGAAGGTTTGGGCTCAGATTTTTATACTTAATAAAAAAAACTTTGTGATTTCAACAAACCTAGGTGTGCACTATCTTGCTATGTTCATTGTGTGCGTTATTTTGGAAAAGTTTGAATTACGCTGAGTACACCCCAAAATCTTTTATAGGATGTGGAAAAACTTAATTTCCCCAAATACCAGCTATTTTGGTCAACATTAACCAGTGCCACCGACGGGTTGAATTTTAAATGGCATTTAACATGGGATTTACTCCTTTTCCTGCATTTTTAGATGCAACTTCTTCTAGTTACAATATTTTACTCTGAAATTGTGTTTCCCTGCCCTTTTGGGATCGCTGAAAACAAATCTAATGTCAAATAGGACCTATAACACATTGAGATCTGTCAAGAATTGTGACGAATTTTTGATGCATTTGATGCTTGATCTAAGGTTTATTTGTCAAGAAATGCAATATTTTGATGTTGACAGTTAAATGACAGCTGTCAATTGTCATAATGCATTCATTAAAGTGAATTCGAGGTTAGGAACCTAAAAATATTAAAAATATATTTTTTTTTTCCAGAAATGCTTATTTTAATACACTTTTTTGTAGTTGACAGCTTTTTAACAGCTGTCAATGTGTCATAGGTTCTTTTTGAGATTTTGGGGTGTACTCAACGTAATTCAAACTTTGCCAAAGTAACGGACACCCTAATGTTCATCTCTATTTCGTTTTGATTTTGAAATGCAACTCATGATTTAGCAACCATGGTTCTACAACCATGGGTTGTCATTTTTGTCCAATTCCTAGATTAGGGTATCTGTATAATGCTGATTGTAGACATTCAAATAATAAAAGTTGACTTGAAGTAATACCAACGAGTTCTAGTTGAGTTGGTAGTTCGATGAATTTTATCTGTCAGGAATTCGTTTACAGTTTTGATAAATTGTTGATAACTTCCAGACATGCCACTAATAACCACAATAGATTTAAAAGGAATGTACGAGATTATCCTACGTTTGTATCCGCAAGTTCTATCTTCGTTTAGGTTTTATATTTTGAGAGTGTGTTTCTCTGAACTTTTTGACAAAAGATAGCCCAAAGAATAATCAATTGCTGTGCTATTATACATGTAGTTTGAATGATTTCATATTCTTACAGTCTTTGTAGTAAATCTATCGAGTTTTATTTTTATAGTGAAGTAACTATGTAGTATATATTTACTTGCAGTGTTTCTTTTTTATTGCGCTTGGAATTCTGCTATAACATAAATCAGAAGTGCTGCAGAAAAATTACAGCTGACAGCATATTGTTGTTGGTGCCAGTCTTCTGCAGCGCTTTATTGCGCATCTATAGTTTTCACGGATTATTCTCGGCATGCTAACAACTTCAGTCCTTACTTTGTTCTTCCTTTCTTCTTCCTGTCCCCCAAGAAAAATATGTTTTTGGAAAATAGGTACTACTCCACTAAGTTTTTAGATAGCTTCCTAAGTCACTTAGAACTGCAACTGGAATAACTGAAATGTCAATTATAAGACTTACTTTTATGTTTAGGCTTGCATGGAACTATCCGAATGTTTAATTTATTATACTATAGTCCGTAGATCATAGAAATCATAGTATTCTTCACATATAGTATTTATAGTTGTTGATTGTGATTGGTGGGCAAAAAATAATAAAAAAACGCTCTCTTACAATTAGTTTCATTCTAGGGACATCCAAATTGCACAAAAAAATTAGCTGTTTCATACATCCTAATACTTTTCGGAATCTTAAACCGTCCGCGTTCTGTCTTCAATTGTTATATATGTTCCATAATAATCGAGCTTTTGGAATTATTTTGGAGGCAACAATAACAAATTTTGTACCTTTACTACTCTTTGTAATTATTGAAAATCAGTAGCAACGATTTTTCTTCTTTGTTTATTTCAGTTTATTTTATAATCATCTATTTACTCAAAAAGTTCAGTATATCTAGTTTTCATTGTTATAAATAATTGTAACTATAGCAATAGAGTCAGTCATAACTAGCTATAAAAATAGAGCTAAAATGTTGATATTAAATTCAATCGTTATATAACGATTCAATATACAAAATCAATTTTTTCAAATATTGTGGTTTTACACTTTATTTTTCAATATTATAATTGCGTTAAGATTCTTCGTAAAATTAGCCATGACATCCCAAGCAGCATTTTTAGTCATCGCTACGTACCAGCAACTACCGGTGGAACTATTAAGTTTTTGCCAGTAGCAGGTACGTAGCGGCGTAGTAATTGCTACTTTCGTGGAACTTCTTTTCTCTTTGGCACATCATGTCGCGTGATTGCTCTCTCTTGCTCTTGCAACTTAACAAATATTCTATCATTTTCTATACTATATAATGCTGGATCGTGTCACAAAATGAATTACCAGTTTATTTGTAATACGTACTTAATACAAAGAGCGATGAAATGTTTGTCATCCCAGTACACCAAAATTATAAACCATTGCAACTTTTCTGTTAAATATGATGATAGATCGAAAAATAACAACGCGCCTTCTTTAAATATATTTTTTAGTATGTTGGATATAGTATTCTTGGATGTATGCATTGATAGCATTGATATCCACTAAATTTGAGGTATGACTGATTAGTACAATGTGTTTCTGAAATTAAGCATACATCAAAGTTCTGATTGATAAGGAATACTTCTAATTTATGTTTACGATTTAGAATGCCATTGGCATTCCAGAGTCCAATTCGTAGGTCAGTTATATCCATGAATTATTTCTTTTTGGGAATAGCACCAGTGGCTCTGGCTTCTAATCGGTCTAGTCTAACAGCAAACTGATTAAACATATCCATCAATTGTTTCATCATCTGCTGCATGGAACCATGTTCTTCATATGTGGTCGAAGATTGAGGATTTGAGGGTTGGACCTTACGAGTTTGAACAGCATTAACATATGAAATCTCATTAGATACTTTCTTAGTGCTAAATGTCCTGGGTTGCGGTTTTTTCTGCATTTGTTGCATCTTCCGTTTTTGTAATTCTTTTGCAATAACACATCCTCTGTAGCTCGCTGGATGAGCTTCAGCACAATTTGAGCATTTAGCTGGGATACTTCTAGGCTTAGAACAATCAGCTGTGAGGTGACCACCAGCGCATTTGACGCAGACAGGACTTCTTTGGCAGTATTTCTGAGTGTGACCAAATCTTTGGCACTTTTTACATTGAGGTACCAACTTGTTGGCTTTCAACGCTTCGATTTTGACTTTCATGTTAGCCAAATACCGTATTTCAAATATTTTTTTGATGTCCTCCGTTTTATCGAAGGTTATAACGAACAACGGTAGCTTAATATGTTCCACCCCGTCATTCTCCTTAACTTTTTTAATTTATTTTCTACGGAGATTATTTTGAAACCTCTCTCTTTTAATTCAGTTGATATTTCTTTCGAATCGCAAGATGGATGCAAGTTTCTGACCATAATCCTAATCGGCCTTTCTTGCTTATTTTCGTATGAATACCATTGTTGATTAGTTTCATTCATCATTGTTGTCAATTCACGATATTCTGTTTCGTTATTGACGTTAATTTTGACCTGGTTATTGTTTAACAAAGTAGCATTATAAGTTAGGTTTCTTGTTTAGAGCTTTTGTTTGATTTCCTGATAGTTCTCTACATTGCTTACTACTACCGGGGGAGGTTTCTGCACTTTCAGTGCGTTGGTTTTATTTTTGACTGGACTATCCTTGTTTTGTTCAGGAGGAAATATTTATGATTCGATTTTACACTTACTCGTATCACCACAATTTTGAACTTAAAATGTGAAACAAGGCGAAATTTATATGTAACGCCATTTTAATTCCAACAAAATCACCGATCTTTCAGATAGTAAGTAAAATTCCACTGCAGAATGGCCCACCGAAAATGAAACGAGTTCGTTTTGAGGCACTAAACCGATATTTTTTGAAAAACGACCGGACACGTCAAATTTATTAGGAAGGGGAACGTGTTATATGGTTATTTCCGTTCAGCCATTTTCAACCCTAAAATAAGGGTGAAATTCACTCTAAAATATCTAAATGGCCTAGGATGGCAAAGGACATACTATTTGAAAGCTGAATGAAGTTACTTTACCATAGTATTTTTATTTTTTAGATGCAGGGTATTAATTTCCGAGAAAATTTAAGAAACGTAAGAAATCCAAATTTAATTTCACATTTGGGGCATTTGTCGAGTGATAACATGGCATTCGTTGACTATACATTGTCGTAAACATTTGAACGCTTTTCATTTTAACCTTAGCATGTCAGTTAAACGCCGTATTTCGAAGTGTTCGTCGTAACTATTCATTCAACATTTCAAATGGTTTATTCGATTGCAGAAAGAGTTGATATAATTGCGCTTTTCTTTGCAAACAATGAAAATGCCGAAAGAAGCGCCTACTTCAGGCAGCGACATCCTGATAAGGATGTGAATCGCAAGTATGCAAGAAAATTTCAGGAGACCAGGTCGGTGGCAAATAAAAAGCGAAATGTTGAAAATTGGGTAAGAAATCAAGTGGTAGAAGTGGCGATTCTGAGTCACGTTGTTGTCGATTTTACATTAAGTACAAGGCAAATGGCTATTGTATTGGGTGTTTATCGAACCATTACTCAACGCGTTTTAAAACACTACTAGCCTCATCCCTACAAGATTCATTTGCTACAAGAACCCAATGAAGACTACACTCAAAGAAAAAGATAGGTAGATTTAACAAAAATGAAGATATAAAATTGCGCCAATCTAGTTTCTTTGTTATATTTACTCATCAGAGGTTGTTAAACATCACATCTTTGCTGTTGAAGAACACAAGAAGTAGTTGTTTGCACTGTATTCAATCTAACACGCAGTTTTGTTAGATTGCAAAACTGTATTGTTAAAAAATTATTTTTTTTGTGATTTTACAAAACGTTTTGTTGAAATACAATATTTTATTGTTAAGAGACTTTTTTTTTAAAGGGATTGCTAGTAATTGTACATAAACAAAAATATGGTTCATCTATTTTATACAAAAGAAAACACAAATTGAATTAGAAAACTTTTTTATTTACTTAACATACAAACAGTACTAATGATATTTTTTCACTACTAGCTTTAAAACATACTATTATCTAGTCTGTTGTCACCTTGTGAAGTTAGCCTTCTTGCCTAGTGGTAAATAATTTTTTATTATTGACTACTAGTCAATAATCCAGATTTTAGTGTAACACGGGGCAAAAATTCATCCCATTATACACTGGCATCCAGGAAAAAATCCGTGATCGAGATAGTACGTTTTTTATGTGAGAAGAATAAAAGGAATAAAAGTACTAGTAGTGAAAAAAATAATATATACACCACGGTTGTGAAGTGTTTTCTAGAGCCTCTCATCTTATATCCCTCGATGCTGCGCATCTCGGGATCTAATAATGCTCGGCTCTAGAAAAAACTCTTCACAACCTTGGTATATAATATACTATTATTTCAATAATACTTGAAATGATGATTTGTTATTAATAGAAAATAATTATTAGTTGGTTTTAATACTTCGAAGGATTGCAGATGAGTATTAAATTTTCCTATTCTACATTTTCTGCACACAATATAACAATCTTCCTTGCTTTGTACAATTATATCAGAATAATGTAAATGTAACACTATTAGTTAGATTTACCTTTGAATAACTGAAAGAGCTGCCCAAATTCCCAACGACTTATTAAATCTTATAATTCTTCCACTTCCACTTGCAAATATGTCAAGAAAATTTGAATCGTAAAAATTATGCATTTTAACCCTACGTTAGCTAGGGTTAAACTAAACTTTTGGGGCTAGTTTAGTCGCGTGGGTGACAGGTGTCAACCAATGCCGTTTTAATATTTTTAATTCATATTTTACAATAATAACTGACAACTGATCACGATTGTAGTTCAGATTTTGCTTCACGAGCATCTTTGAGTCCAGGCATCTGATTTAAGTTTTGTAAATTTTTGGGTAGTGCTGCTTTACCGATCTTTGCTCACAACATAATTCAAAGAACTGTCCAGATCTTCAACAGACTATTCTTATAATAATATTCTATTAAGTGAATAATAAAACTCTAATTAACACACAACTAAAATTAACACCTTTACATTCCCTAAAACCCGTAAACTCGTAAAACACAATAAAAAAGATAGCTGGACATTTAGTCACGCGGGTGATAGGCATCAACCACTGCACTTTTATGACTGGTCAGTAGTCATTACTGTTGTATTGAACTAATCATCCTGCAAGTACACATGCACCTACAGGAACATGTTCTTGGAAGGTACTGAGAACCACAGAGTCTCAAACTTTATACAATGCTTTATACAAAAATACAAACTTTATACAAAAAAATCCACGTTAAAGCAACTTGGGCGGCAAGTGTCCTCCACGCGACTAACACAGGATTAAGAAGTTACAAAATGTACCTAATTAACCTGCGCACTCCAACCTCACCGATAAAACTGCCAGTAGTTCCTTCTTAGCAATTCCCACAACTATACAGGGTGTTCCAGACAAATATGCAATGCTTTAAGGGGGTGAAAGGTGACCATATAGAGACCCCAAAACTCATAAAATAAAAAATAAAAAAAATTTCGGATTTTTTCGTATTTTTTACAAGTCACGAGTCGACTATGGATTGTTTGTAAGATGTTGACCCTGAATTACTGATAAAGCAAACAATAGTAACTGACCTCCGCTACGTACGTATCAATTTACAGAAACAACAAAATTGAATTTCGCAGCGATTGCCTAGTGACTCACTACCTTGATGACTTGATCATTTATTAAGGTCGGTAAATAAAATGTAACATACGTTCGTTGACCTAATTGTGATGGAAACATTGCCAGTTTTTCATTTTACGAATGTCATTTTAACAAAATGAGTAAAAACTCCCGTACCTGTCGAAAGTCAAAGTGTAGTGGTGCTCAATAGTGGGAGTCCGTCAAACACTTCATTGACCAGAAAATGTAGGCGTGTAAACACCCGTCCGAGTAAAACATTTGTGCAAACTAGGGATTTTCCTGTTTGCGTTCCAATAGCCATTGACAAAATTGCACTCGCGGTATATGGAGTGTACTTTTTGGAAATGGTTGATTTGAAAAGTTCCGTACATTCAGCAGGCGTGTTTAGTTCTGCCATAATCTAAACAGTAACTAACTACGATTAATTAAACACGTAACACCACCTCACTTAAGTTATTAATTCTAAAGTGGGTATTCGCACGATGTTTTGCCACGTGGGAAGAGGTTCAGTTTCCCCAGCAGGGAAGCAGCCGGGGAAGATTTTTAATAAATTTGCTATTCCACATGTTGTTTTGTTTGTTGTTTTGTTGTATTGTTTTAGTCGCATCTTCTCTCCCAGTTTTCCTACAGCTCTTATTATTATACTTATAATACATATTTTGTTTAGTAGGAGTAGCCGCCTTAGTGAGTAGTAACAGCATAGACGATCATTTAATGTTTCTGTTTTTATAATCACTACTCTTGACTTTCCATAAGCACAGAAAAGCTTTATACATTTCAATAACTTCAGTTATAAAATGGTTAGAATAATAACGTGAATCAGATATCTTGATTATTATTAGTTTATTTATCAACTCGATTAAAAAGATCTGTAAATGAATTTTAAAACCAATAACCTCTTTCTAAACTAATATAAACTGTAATGTAACCAACAATTCGTTAGGTAGCTTTTCTTGACAGTTTCCCCGCCGTTTTGTCCTAAATGGGGAAACTGCGCGGCAAAACATCTTGTGGAATACCCACTTAAAACGTGTATTAATACGTAATCGAAACTCAAGTTCACGACCACCTTAACACAAAGAAAGTTGAGAACAAACTGCATACTGCAAATTACAAGCTTCAAAGATCTGAGTCATCAACAGTTATTTACAGATGGTCAAAATGACTTGTTTATTATTTAGCTAAAACGTTTTAAAAGCACGTCCTAATCCTTTGTTTTGCTTGCAATTTCGAAGAATTCATTTATCCGGCTTGGGTTTATTATGATTTTTTTGATGACTTTTAAAAGTATGTACTATTTAATAAGCATAATTTTCATACAATTTTATCTACTATGTTGCAGTGGCGTGCCTATTATTTTTATAAGGGGGGTTGTCATTTCAAAGGGGCATTTCAGGAAATTGTTAGTAAGATGTTACTCTACACATGTTTCTGTATTGCTCTTTAACGGGAAAGGCATCTTTTCCAAAACACCCTGTATAATAAGAATGCCGACGTCATGTACAACTATTTAAAGGACATTTAATCAGAGATTTGGTTACAACTATAGGATTTGTTAAATTAACAAAAATATTGTCATATTTAAAACGTTTTTTATAAGCTTAATATAATTTTAGTTAATTTAACGTATTTTAGTTTTATTTTATAGAAAATCATGTAAACATTACAAAACTCTTTGCAAGCGAACAATATTATTAACTGGAGGTGTTTTTGTTTTTACTAAAACATTATTCGGTTATTAAACAACTTCAGAATAGCTAATTTAACAATGTATTAAAATAAAAACTACTTACATCTTAATTTAATCATACCCTATTTTGTAATTTGTTAAACTACCATATTGTTTACTTATTTTAACCTATGCGATTTTCCTGAGTGTACTTTGATCGCCGTTTGCAATTTTGTGAGGATTTAAGTGAACGAGCGATAAATAATCCAAATTTACTTTTTAACATCTGCTTTTCCGACTAATGCAGTTTTTTCGTAAATGGTACAGTGAATCGCCATAATTGTCACTATTGGTCGGTATTTCGCGAAACACATACTCAATACCCCGAAAAAGTAAATAATTGGGTTGGCAATTTTGGTGATCGTTTGATTGGTCCTTATTTCTTACCCGGTAATTGGAATAGAGAAATGTACTTGGAATTGTTAAAAGACAACATTGATTCAATATTATCTGATATAGAAAATGATGATCATTACCTCACATTTCCAACAGAACGGAGCTTCTCCGCATTATGCATTGGGTGTTCGACAGCCTTGGTAGTGTAATGTCTAGCGTGCCGGACTTTCACCCAGGCGGCCCGGGTCGATTCCCGGTGCCAGCAGGTCTGGTTAAGGTTTTCTGCAGTTTTCCTTAGCTGTGACACAAATGTGGGATTTGCGCTGTTCCATCTGTAAGTCGGCTGTAGCCGCACATAGGGCCTACGTAATAATAATAATCGCCCCCTCCCTCCCGTGCAAGCTTATAGCTTCTGGCGACTGGTTTTCCAGGTTATGGGTTGTAGCAATTACTATTATTATTATTAGTTTCCGGTTCAGTTGTTTTGAAAGTGCTCTAAGGTCGCCAGATTTATCTCTGCTAGATTTCTTTTTGTAGGGTCATCAGAAGAATACAGTTGAAGTAACGGCACCAGTCTCTTTAAAAGATTTACGACAACGTATAATTACTGAATTCCGTTTAATCACCCCATTTTGAGCGGAACCTTTATTACTGTATACACGCCGGTGGTGATCATTTCGAGCATTTAATATAATGAACTAACTTCTAACTAAGTTCACAACGTATGGTCAACGCATGCCGTGTTATCATTTGACAAATGCTTCAAATGTGAAATTAATTTTAAATGTGTACTGTTCTTTGAATTTTCACGGGGCATGCCCCCCTTCCCTAATAAATTTGACGTGTCCGTCCTTTTCGAAGAACTTGCTGTTTAGTGCCTCAAAACGAGCTCGTTTCGTTTTTGGTGGACCACTCTGTATAAAATATTTCCCAAATAGTGTTGCTTTATACTTTACTGTTTAGTATTCCAAGCTCGTTAATATTCTTCGTAAATCCAGACAGAACATAACAAAACACGTGCTTGGAGAAGTTTTATACATCTGCATTCTAATAAAACGGTTTCCTAAATGAACAATGCTTTGAAGAAACTTAAGTAGGCTTGTTCTTGTTTTCATTGATAGTATACTAGCTTTTATTATGTTCATTTTTGATTATGTCATTAACGTCCCAGTTTTTTCGTTTATATTTAAAACTAACTTAACCATGATGTAAGAATGTAGTACATGTTACTTCATTAAATTTTTCAAGCTTAATTAAAATCATTAATGTGTTTGTTCATCCTTAATTTTATTTTCCTGGAATATCATCGCACGCGTGTATTACAGAATAGAAGATTAAACTGAATTACCTTGTTTTATTATGAAAAATCATATAGAAGCAAAAAGCTCCTTTAGTATTCCTAGCGTACTAAAGGAAACTGCTTTGCGTTCTAAAGGTCGAAATGTGAAAACAAAAAAGTCTACACAAAGTAATCTTGCTCTGACTTAACGATTCAAAGTGCACCCACCTATCTTTGGCCTAGGCAGTAACACAACTGACGGGGTTTGATTAGAATACGTAAATACCCTTTTCCAGAGATAGTGGCTCTGAGCTTTGAGAATACTAATGAGTGTTTAAATATAAGTGCAGGGTGGCTACTGCTTGGCATGTCTAGAAAGGTTCTTCATCAATCACATTTTCTACACGTAAACTGTAAAGAACAAAACCAATTTTCACAATAGTGTGCAAGACAAAGAACCTTACAAAACTTCAAACAATTTATAAAATGTATTATTATAATGGTACATGCATGCACAGGGAACTCGGAAACACCGGACTTTAGTTGATTACTGTTGTGGCGTGTTAAATGTTTAGTGAAAGGTGTGAAGTTTTAACGTGAAAATGTTGAAGTTCTGCACGCCTCACGGAAAACGCAGAGATTATATGGTGGGTATTTAAGTACCTTTTTAAATGTTTTAAGAGGGTGTCAGGAACTGAAGAATGGCTAACATTTAATACCAATTGGGAACAATAAATCTGTGTTCCGGTTCGTTGTATTTCTCTTGAATTATGCCAGTTAAGAATTTTCCTTTAAGTTTTCAAATTTACAACGTAGACGTTATAAATAAATGAGAGAATATAAATATCCACTTCTTTGTAAATAAGTCCATTAAAGAAAATTCTTCATGTTAAAAACAGCATTGTATTATTTAAATTTTCTGGATTACCAACTTTTAACAAATCTGGCCGAGTTTAATCTTAAATCTGTTTACATCCTAGTTGACCTTGGCAATTCTCCTATACCCTATTAATAGTTTACTTAGAAATAAAATGTTACAACCTATAGTTAATTAGTAATGACATTAATCTAAAATGTATATTAATTTATTTATATAGTAACATTTGGTTTTTGTAGTGTATAATTAGAGAGCGCATTAATAGTCATATATGGTAAATAACATGAATAAAGAGAGCATTTATCCATGAGGGGAGACCTGTAGCACACAAGACGAAAACCGCGTATACAGGGTGTAATTCATTTATAATTAATTAACGTCTCGAGACGGACTGGAAGTCTAATGCATCTCGATACCAAGTTGTACTGAGAAGATACTGCGCTCCATTTGAAATTTGAGCATTTATAGTACCTAATTGATAGAAGAATTTATGAAATAAAGTTTATTAAAAAATGTTTTTCTATCTCTAGTCTACAATCAATTTAAATAAAGATTACTAAGAGGAAAAATGTTTAAAATTCATTTTTTTTAAATTAATGGATGAATAAAATAGTAAAATAGTATATTTTAAGGGGACCTACTCCCAATAAGCACCTGGTGTTACTTCAATTCAATTCATGACAATTATGGTATATAAGGTTTCTAAATTGTATACCAAATTGGGACCCTGTAAGTCATATAGCGATATATTTTCTAGATTTTAGCGAAGACTTTGGAGAGCTGCGTTTCAGGTACATTACATTTTTCGTCTTCTAGAAATTACCGTTTTAAACCTTTCGTCATGAAACTCTATAATTGTCGAAACAATTGTTAGATATATAAATTTCAATAAATCTTGTGAAACTTTTAATAATTAATTTTATTTCTAATTTATTTCATGATTATGGAGTTTCACGAAGTAAGGCTTGAGATAGTAAACTCTGTTGTCTCATCTTCATTAGAAGAACGAGCCGAATTATACCGGGTGGGGCAATAGTGTGGGAAAGTCCGATAGCTCCTAAACGGTAACAGCTAGAAAAATCATTCTAATACGGATGTAAACAGTGAATAGAGGCGCATCTAGAGAAATTATTTTCAAATATACAGGGTGTTTCAGAAAAGTATGGCACGCTTAAGGTAATTTTTTTTTAAATAGAATGATAAATTGCAGTTTTTTCTCGATAAATCAAAAGTGGTTACAGATAGCTATAGGGACGTACATACAAAAAAATGTTCATTATTTAATTCTGCGTCACAAAGGTACAAAATATACAGGGTGTTCCATTTGAAAAAGTTGTGAATTTTAGCTTTGAAGTTCTTTAAATTTAAAAATTAATTCTGAACACCCTGTACATGGTGGGTTCATTTTCTTTTAAAGAAGAGCACCGTACAAGCCCCTGCAACAAAATCCCTACTTAAATTCGTCTTCACAGTTGCGGTCGTGAAACCGGTGAACTGTTAAGTGGGATAATGTAAAACTCAATTTTTTTGATAAAAAATCTATAACTTCTAAACCGGTCATTAGATGGCTCTAAAATTTGAGATATGGATAAACCTGCCAAGAGAGGTGTTAGATATGCAAAAATATTTGGGGCAATCTATTTATAAAAAAATTACATTAAGCGTGCCACACTTTTCTGAAACACCCTGTACATTTGAAAATAATTTCTCTAGATGCGCCTCTATCCACTGTTTGCATCCGTATTAGAACGATTTTTCTAGCTGTTACCGTTTAGGAGCTATCGGACTTCCCCACACTATTGCCCCACCCAGAAGTTGATGATTAAACACAGAATTGCTAGTCAGAAGGTTTGGTTTAATCAAGAATGTATTAAGTGTCAAGTCATTTCCAACTATAACAATACAATATTACTGAAAAGATTAGCAGAAATGCCGAAAGATGGTGGGTCAAAGAAGAATCAAAGAAATGGTTTAGAATTACAGACAATTTGTACGTTTATATAAAAAGGTACTTCAAACAGAACTAAATTACATTACATTTAATTTGACATTTTAGAGCATAGATTTTAGAGTTTAATATTAAAGGAACTGTCAGTTACATTAAATTCAAAAAATCCAACACACAGAAAAATAAACTCCAAAAACTTACACAACAGAAACGTTCACTACAAAATAATTTTCCAAAACACAGTTATGACAGAGGAACACAATTTCTTAACAAAGGCCCTTTTCCAAAATTTACTAACCAAATTAAGGAAATCTTGGCTGTTAAATGTGAAACCATACTTAAAAGAAGAATCACGATAATTAACAATAACACAAAATAAAACATCTAATCTGCCCCTATTTCAATGAGACACAAGATAACAAAAAATAATTTCATTTCAATCATTTATGTTAAAGCAGATAAGTGCAACACTTTGGTAATCCTTTTTTATAATTTTTCGGTATGCTGTTTACACACAGACAGTTAATGAATTTGTTGATAAAAAATTTGATGTTTTGAACAAAGGCCTTACTACAAAACTTAAAAAAAAATAAAACAATCTCTAGCAAACTGCATCTCTGCTTTAATGAATTAGAAACCACATAAACTATAGGGACTCAGAATTAAAACTAATAAACAAAAGATGTCTATACAACCAGTTAAATATATATTATAATGAATACTCCGGGTCACATTTTGTCCATGAAACTCAACCCCATTATTAATGTGATTAGTTGCATTTCGAAATACTCTGTGAAAAATTCATTACAATTAGTAGGAAAGCTACAGAACATACATCTGTCAACATATTCAAAAATTGTTAGCTTTGACGTATCTAGTATGTTTTCTAATATACCAACTCAAGAGTGTATTCCCTTGTTAGATGATATTTTAGTTAATCGTAATATACAGTTAGTAAAAAGATTAAAGTTAATTAAAATTATTCGATCTTGGTATCCGTCAAAATTATTTCACTTTTAATAGTAATAAAATCTATTTGCAAATATATGGTTTACCTATGTATGGTTAATTCTGCCCTCTGTTAGCTAGCACATATATGGATAACTTAGAAGATCAGATATTTGAATTAGATCTTCCTGAACACATTATTTTTTGGTTTCAGTATGTTGATGACATTTTAGCTTGTTTTGATGGTTCTTTGGAGGTTATTCATCAGTTTTTAATTCTTATTAACAGTCTTCACTTAAATACCACTTTTACACTAGAAACAGAATAAAATAGGGCTATTAACTTTTTAGATTTAGTCATTACAATTAATCCGCACAATGAATTTTCTATATACCGAAAACCTACACATACAGACATCACTATTCCTAATACGTCATGTCATCGAAAAACTCAAACTAGCAGCTTATACATTTTTAGTATACCATGAAACGGTCACATTTTGATAAAGAAATTTCAATCATCACACAATTAGCACAGGCAAATCAGTATTTAACCATAACATCATTTAAACAAAAAGATTAGTTAGCTATTAAGAGAATATATCCAATTGACACTCAAACGAAAGACACAAATTACATATTAATACCATACCTTGGCGCGATATCAGGAAAAATTGCAAACATACTACGAAATGACAGAACACACGATATCATGAAATTTGGCATTTACTGTTTATATTGAACAAACACTTCGAAATTTCGACATAAGATACAAAGAATATGCACGCTATTACAAATGTAAACATCCAGAAAAATCTAATTAATCGAAACACCTTTTGGAACAGAACAACAATGACATCTCAAAACCGCACCTTACACTTTTTCAGCATGTGGTGATTTCTTATTTATTATTTTTATTTCTCCTGATAATAACTTAATTGGGTACCACTAGGTTGGTAAGATGTTCACTGTTTTGTTTATTATCGCAATAAACACGTGAAAACTGAGAACATTAACAATAATAATTAACTAATGTAATTCGGTGCATTAGAACCAACCTCTCGTTAAATCGGCTTGCTGTGATTATGTTTAACACAAATTAGACGTTTTAGAATATACAAACACAAACGAATGGTACCTTTAATGAATGGACAAATTGAGCTCAGTAATTCTTCTTTACTAAAAATGTTAGATATATAGTTTTATATATGTACTAGGGAAACCTCGTCAAGACATGACGGTCAAAAGGTATTTATTGAAGGGTTTCCTTACCAACGTCCGTTGTGTGATTACAATCCTTCGGGTTTCCAAGAGGGATTATTTAATAGTAACATTTGTTAATACTAAGCTTGCCATTCTCAGACGAACTTTTGAACGCGTTATTTAACAAACACACCCTTACCATTCCACAATCAATCACGACGTATCCTTTCTTCCTCCTTTAGTTAACCTCGTCTTACTGCTTCTTCTCAGACTTACCCCCCCCCCCGACTTATCACCCACTCGGACTCATCCCCCGACTTATTCTTATCATAAAATTCTACATTGAATTCATACATCATATATGTAGGCTTAATATACCAACTTTCGAAACTTTGACCAATATTCCTTAAGAGATAAAACATTAGTTCTTAGAGATTCCTATTTTACTTTTTTATCAAATATCCCTATCTGCAAAATTTCGAAAGAACGAACACACAGAGACAGGCAGAAATATCAAATTTATGAAAATGCTCTACAGCAAATACTTTGAAACTCGACTGAGAACTGTTGGTGGCATACTAAGCAGGTATAGGGAGGATGTTTAGTACCAAAACGTGACGAAGTAACCGGCCTTGAGAATATTGAAATGCATCGATTACAAATATTGCCTAAAAATTTAAATAATTAAAAAATCACAAAACTCTACAGACTAAAAAATGAGAATTTTAAAAATATAAATGTTAAATAAAAATAAAAAGTAAGTAATGTTGACTAATATACAGAGTTAAAACTTTATTATAAAAAAGATAATATTCAAATCGGCCTTGTAGAACTCGTAGACAAAGTGGAACAAAAATGAGCCATGTTTTAAATATATAGATTAGCAAATAATAATTGACCTTTAATAATTAAAAATCGCCCCAGTCATTTATAACTTTTGTAATAATTTGCAAAGGTATCTCGCGATAATTTGTTTTGTCCAAAGAATACGAAACGGCTATATAAATAAGCAATTGTCATAATCTAATATTTGTGAATAATTTGTTTGCTTTCGATGGTTTTCAACTAATGTTTTTTTGTCTACGGAACCTAATAACAAATCAACCGTTAACCGCAAGAGGTGGTTGCAGCAAACTTTAATCGTGAATAATTCTTACCACCGTAAAAAGTGAGATGGCGCCCCAAGTGAATGTCTGATCCGTGCATCTCAAATTAAACATTTTAGATTTTTTAAATTAAAGATATGTTGACTAATTTACATATCAAAAGCTTAAATATAAAAAAAGATTTGCGTAAATCGGCTCAGTGGAACTCTCAAACGAACTGGAACAAAAATAAACCTTATGTTTTAAATATATAGATAGATTGTATTTAGTTACCTCATATTACTTAAATTTTTACGCACTAGTGAATAAATGTCAAATTTGATTGCTTAAAAACATCAAAATGAAAGTTTTTTACTTACAAGGTAATAAATAAAATATCCGAGGTGTCCTCATGGAATTTGTAGGGTTCGTTACCATAAAACGATTAACTTGATCGATAGTTAATTGATAAAAAACGATGCAGACAATTACACGAGACTTATTTTGTTAATACATACTCTCTACATAAAAGAATTATTCACTTAAGCAATACCACCTGATAGAGGACTTCTTACTGCTAAATAAGAAGCAGAGGATGTACCGTAAGTCAACATATTTGCGTTAATTCCGGATTTTTCTATATTTTTGCCTTCGAATGAGTACAAGCGCTTCATGACGTTTCCAATGGTATCTCCCTTGTTGCGAATGAATTGACAAGGAAAGTGTGAAATGCCCCGTTTCGTCGCTCAAAAAATTCCTCTTCATACTTCTGCTCCTCTAACTAATGATGCGGTCGCGGTAGGTACTCTTCTAGTTTCCAAAATTGTTCCAGTTCCAGATTTTCGATGCGTGATATATCGTTTGCTAAATTACACGAAACGCACTTCGTATATTCTAAAGATGAGTTAACTGAACCCGATACTAACCAACCAAGTACATTTGCCTGAAGCGTAGGCATACCGGAACCTAATCCTATGCTACCTACAACGGTAAGTAAATCGTAAAATATGCCAACGCCGGTAAGAATATTGATTTGTTCTGTTCATTAAAATATGGATCCGCTAATACATTTTCTGGCTCGTTTAATTTTGCTATAATAAATGAGAATAAAGGTTAAGTTTTCGGTTATGTTATAGATCACAAAGAACGATATATTTGTTGAAAAATCAGTGTGCATTACCGGCAATTTTCACAATTAGTAATTTCAACCATCGTGAAAGACCATGCGATATAGAATTTGGCATAGAACGCGGTTAAAGCCCAGCATCGACACCTCTATCCTAGATCATCCAGTATAGTTAAGAACTGAAACTGTTCATTGAAAATGTTGTTGATTTCAGAAACATGTTAAGTACTTAAAACTAGTGTTGTTGCTACAATTTCCGTCAACGTGCAGCATCGAAATATGCTCTTGGAGATTTTCTACAACCGTAGATGGTACATCGTTTGTAGACAGTTTCTACATAAATGTATCTTTGAAATACGAAAATACGTTTTTCTACGAAATACGCTTTTGTTAAATGTTTTATTTCTATAGTTGGAAATCTCACGCTAATTTTTATCCGAGTTTTTCGAAAAATGTGAACCTTCGTGATCAATAGCTTCTAAAAGCTGACATCGTTCCGTTAAAGATGAAAGTAAATCGGTATACATATTTTGGAGGCACTAATTTTTTTGTTAGTGTAAATTCTCCCCACTCCTTTTCAGATATTGGGTCCAACTTACGCGTAATTAAACATATAAATAACGTATCCCAGCCATCGACTGGCTCATTTAATACTTTAAGAAAGCGTACGTGTTTTTTGCACAACATCTGTTAAATTTCTTAAAGAAGTATGCGATTCCTTAGCAACGTTCGCCAAATCAAACAACACATAATTTTTTATGTTAACTTGATTGTTTTTCTATCGCGGTTGATATATTGAATTTCTTGCTGCGAATTATTTATATCCAGTTTGACCTCTGCGATAAGACGATTTGCTCATGTATTTTAAGAAAATCGTCTAACAATGGTTTTAACTTTCTAAGCGCTTTTCATGTTGGAAGATTTACGTTTCCGAATATTGTGTGAGAAATGTGGAAAGTTTGTTACTGAAGGATTAGTATATTTCAAGGTTTCGCTTGAATCAGTCATTTTGCAAGAATCCTTAATGGAATCGATAAACAATTATTTTCGGTCAAATCCGATACAACTTCGATTGAAATTTACAATAAATATATACGATGGTATACAACGAATTATGTATGTATTTAGAGGTTTTACAGTAAAGAAATAGTTTAAAAGGATTCCACGGCCAATGAAAAACGATCCAAAAACAAGCTTATAAATAATAATGAAAAAGATAATGATAATTGTCTTCGGCGCGACGATTAAACAGCGTATTAAATAATACGATTTTGGCTTATCCTTATACATTGTAAATCTATTTTGACTATTCCTTGATCGTTGGTTCACTTCAGGACCAAGAAAATATGTAGAGATCACATTGAATATCCTTAAATCGCTAGTTCACATCAGGCTCGAAGGACCATATAGTGTCCGTTACCTCAAACCGATTAACTTTGTTGATGCTTGATTGATAAAAATAGAAAAAGACACATATGTTGTTTTATTAATATCTTCTACATTACAGAATTATTAACTTGAGCAAAATCTATTACAAATATTTACAAATTTGCAGATCGCTGAAAAGGTGCAAAACACATTAAAAACAAGATATTGTAAACTCACGATCCATCTCTCCAATTCACTCCACGATCAGTTTATCAAAAACAGAGATTTGTATAGCAAGATACTAGGTCAAGAGTCATTATAATCGTTAATTCATTATGGCGGTGGCTGAACTATTTTCATAAATATTATACAGGGGCTCTTCTCTATCTCTAGTCTTACCTATTCTTTGCTGTTGTTTCGATCGAACTTCAAGCTGGTTTCACTCCAACCCTTAGACTTATTCATTGTTAGACTTAGTATTGTATTTCTTATTTACGTATTTAACTGTAATTAATTTAAAACTGAATACCTAGAATAATAATTGTATATTCAATTGCAATGAAAATACACAAATTAAATTTAAACCTATTGCTGAAAATTAAATGTTTGTGTACAATACAACGTAAGAAGTATAAATTAGTCCTAATAAATTTTAAAACGATATTATATAGATACAACGTAGTTAAGAAGATTCTTAGAACTCTAGCTAACAATATCTTATTAAAAGTATCTTCTTAAGAAAGAAAAGAAGAAACAAACATTATAAAAAACTGACAGGGTGGAACTATGCGTTAATTTTAAATGGCGATAGAAGACATCAAAAAGAACAAAAAAGGCTTGGACAACTTTGTTCTAGGACGTACAAATTAAAAAAATAATAATAATAAAGTCGTAATTTAACATCATTTTGCCGCGTTAATAATATTAGTTTAATTATGGGGTTTTGTCAGAAGATGCATCGCATCTAGCACAATAAAAAAACCTTCATAACATTTATTCGTATGATTCCTTTTACATTTACAAATTTTTGAAAAAAATTTAATTTTTAAAAATAAAAAGAATTTGGTTTTACGCCTAAACGAATGATCATACGAAAAAATGTTAATAAGTTTTTTTGTTGATGAGATACATCTTCTAACAAAACCCCAAAATTAAACTAATATTATTAACGCGTCAAATGATGTGAAAGTAGCGAAATTCATGTTGGGGGATTTCTGGGGTCGCTGATTATAAATCCAACTTAGCAAATTCAAAATGACAAACCCAAGATTTGCAATTTACGCCGTTTCTATTGATTTTGGAGAAAAATTCAAAGAATCAACACGTGTCTAGAATGTAATTTTGGTTACCTTGTTATGTAACTCCTTTACTCTCCCGTAGTAGGAAATCTACTACCTACTATGCAGAACCCTTTCGGGGAAGGATGGCGATTGTAACATTGTTTTATACAGACAATAAAGATTTAAGTTAAATTAATAAAACAAATATCTTATTGATTGATCAGTACTTAAGACATTCGTGAATCGTAAGACATCGTTAACATTATTTTTATGTTTAAATTGACTATACATTTTTGTAGTATTTAAGAATATTAGGAAAAGGTATTTAGATTGAATGAGAAAGATTTTGTATAAACATTAACTACTTAATGTCGGCAGTACGACAGAGTGGTTATAGTGGATTTCTAACGCTTAACATAGTAAAGTCGAGTTTGTGGCGGTCAGTAGTTGGATGGTTAAACTACGAGCGCAGTGTACTTGCCTATATGGCTCCGCTACCTCGTCTCACATACACATATCCATTCTGCGGCTCGGTGTGTCCGGCACTTCGACACCGAAAGTATAAGAAGTTAAAGATTATGTATATATGTATTAACTACTTAATATATCAAAAAATATATTCAAAGACTGCCCTTTTGGATCCGCCATTTTGAATTTTCCAATTTTCTCATTGGATTCACAATCAGCGACATGAGTTCTGCTTTTGCTGGAAACTTCTCGAGTTATTAAATTAGGGTGTAAAATGGGGGTTTCAGCCCCCTCCCCAGGTGGGCTTTCTTCGATTTGAAACATATTACATTTAATATTGGTCCAGTACCGAAGACATTACGAAAGATTTCAAGTCTCTCTCTTTAGATAGTAAAAAATAAGAACTTAGGCTTGTTTTTGCAAAGATTGACTCTACTACGAGCCCTATATCTAGAGAAGAATGGTTTTCTTTAAAGTTTCGTATAGCTCTAGTTTGATAAGTATATAATATGTATTTTTAGTTTTCGTTTTTAAAACGTTTATTTCTTTCCTACCTTTAAATAAGACACTGCAACTCTAGAAATTTCATAATTATTTTATTAGTACGTTGTACCGTTTTTAATTTATTAATGTATATTGTAATGTACCCAAATGTTTAATTTAAATCGGTTTAAATTTAATTTTTGTAACTGTTTTTTTGAGGTTTTGCGGTAATTTAATTTTTCCTCATTCCCTACTTTTGAAAGAAAGAAGAAAGAATGAAATAGATTTTATATTATTTATTTTATTTTGGATTCGTAGAACCGTTCGAACTATCTCTAAGATCGACCGTGCCGATAGCAAAGAACAATTAAGATGACACAATAAAATGAAAAGTCGTTGTAATATACTAGCTGAGCTATGTCGGCTTGCACGCGCGTGAACTTATTTTTTTTTTTTGCTAAAATAAGAATGATGTAAGCATTTAGGATATAATAAATTTAAACGGAACTTTCAGCAATTTTATTGTTGTAAGTTCTTTCTGATTCGTACGAAAATTTATAAACTGATTAATTATTATAGTGCATAACAGGTAAATGTAACTTGAACTTGAGATACACTTAATATAAAGCAACATGTAAAAAATCATAAATAATTTATTACAATAATTCAATGTCAATATTTCGAATCTCTAAAACTTACTCCTCTTCCCTTGCTATGCATTTTGCAAGCAATAAGTTCCGAACAGACCGTCAGTCGCCCCGCTAGTCCTATATCAATTGCGTTGTCTATTTACCATTCCTTTATTTTTTATGCATTTAAAAGATTGCTGACTTTTATACAAATTAATAATAGCTTATTAGAAAATATAATATTTTGCAAAAATTTTGAACTACAATTTTCTGCCAGTATTACTCGTAGATAAATTTTTTTATAAATTAACCTATGTTATTTTAACTAATGTGGACCAGATTTTCATGAAATATCAGGTCTGCCTATTATAACTTTAATTGTGGTTTTTGTTATAATGTGAAACGTAGAGAATTTACCTAATTAAAATCCAAGAAATTCTTATAATGAAATTCATTTAATTAACTTACTCCTAAAATTTTAAGAAAATCATATGTCTAGCGACCAAATTATTATCTGCTTTTTGTCAAAAAATATTATTTATGAAAAATCAACGATTATTAAGCATGTGATTAATGATTTTTTTAAATTTGTTATAGTTATTCACAATATAAGTAAATCCACTGTGAATTTGTTTAGAATTTCTTAAGTACCGTTAAACTTTTTTTGGGTACATTTGAACCTTAATAGTAGTTATTTTCGTACAAGAGCGCTATTACATCCATTTTTAGGCTCGAGACACCATTTTTTGTTGCCTAATGCAACACCCGGTATATGTAAAGCATCATTATCACAAAATAAATGTTACTGCCGATTGACTATTCGATAGATTTCAACGACTGTCGAGTCGACGCTCCCTAGATATCTACGTGATTAAAATAATTTGTATTGTACAGCGTGAAATAAATGATTTTCATCAAGTTCCTTTTGGAATTTTTTCACATGTAAATTTTTCTGTACCGCTCTACTCTTTTTGATTTAGTACTAAAATAGTTCTGTCAATAAATGAAATCAATCTGTCAAACAATTCATAGAATTTATGGAATTCTATTATTTTGAGGTTATGGTACTGCCTTTAGGAGGTATCTCAAAATGCTACGAAATGAATAAAAATTTAGTAGAATTTTCCTCATTTAATGCTAAAAGTACAGTGGAAATTTAAATCCGATCGACTAAGCCGTTTAAAAGTTATTGCAATTTAAAGTAACTGTAATTTTACATGTGATCTTATGGAGATTCGCTCACATAATAGAATAAAGTCATTTCAATTACAGGAAAAAAATCTACCAAGCGTCCCAAATTTTTAAATTACGTAACTTGAACTCCATAGAACCGATTTTGCATAGTTTTATAAACATTCACTAAACGGTTCTTAAGAAAAGAATTATAAACAATCCGAAAATCTGGTTTTTACTCGATAATTATTTGGTGTGTAAGAAAATGCGGAAACACTGTACTCAGCTGAGAGCTAGTTTCCGTCGAGCGCAGTGGCGTGCTGTTAAAAAGGGGCTTGTAAATTCCAGACATCCAATATCCACTATGAGCATATGAGCTTCAACTCTGAAATAGCAGTAATGTAAACTGCAAATGATGCCTATAAAGTTGTAATTTGTGGTAGTAGTTATAATTACTACAAATATAAATAAAATAAAATCCTAACTACATACCTACACATTATTTGTCCTAAACTACTATGGTAGTATGAAGCTGGTATTTAGCTATTACCTACAGCTAATTGCTACCTTTTTGGTTTTTGTAAACATAATTTAGTTAAAGCTATAATAAAGTAAAACAAGAATAATAGTAGGTTCTGTCAGCCTCGGTGGATTAGTGGTTTGCAAGTTTGCTTCATAATCCAAGGATCGCAGGTTCGATCCTGGCGGAGCTGGTAATACTTCATAGCGGAGAAAAATTTAAAACATGCCTTCTTTTCGGATAAGAAGTAAAACTGTAGGTCCCGTGTCAATGTGATGTTTGGCCCGTTCAAAATCCCTACTGGAGGTGCAATTCCCTCAGATTCGGGTAAATTCTAGTAGGGTCGGCCAAATGATCATAGCCAGCGGTGCCATGAGGTACGAAGGATGCTCCGCCATCCTCATTCCTCGCCCAAAAATAAATAAAATAGTAGCTTCTACAACTTATTTGGTATAGGTAGTAGAAGGTAGTTCTTGCTTGCTCTGGTCTTTAACAGTAATTACAATAGTTTAGTACAAGTTGAATTACAATAAACTGGTGGTAAATTAAATAAGTTTATGAGTAACCTGCTTTAAAAAAAAGTATTGGTGCCCATTCCTTGAGTTTTGGAAACTGTATAAATGAATGAATTAATGTGCAGCTAAATCTGTAAAGATGAGAAATTGACCCCTACTTACCTGTTGTTAGGAGTCAATAAATATTACAATATTTTAAAGCTAAGATAGTTGCAGCTAAAGCTTCCCGAGTTCTCGATGAAAGCAATTTGTCCTTTTTGTTGTTGTAGTAAGGTGGATTGGAATCCACTGAAGTAGCGCCAAACGAGAATTTATAATAAAAAAAATACCATGGAATGTTTTAGACTTAATTTTCTGTTGGATATAAATATTCCTAATACTCATTTGCACTACTATATGACAAAAACACAGATGTATTTTTATAGAATTTATTATAATTACATAATTATAATACTTATACTATACCTAGTTAATACAAGTGTTTAATATAATAGTTAGTATGAAAGTTATTTACTATTAATTAATAATAACTTAATAATAATTCTTAAGTTCTAATCATAAAGATGATCAGTAATCTGACAAAGATGAAGATAATTGGGATGTTATAGTCTGAAGTATTAACTTGTTAATTAAATTGGTGTAACTTAGGAAAAGATTCAATCTTTTGATGTAACCTAAAGACTTCTTCTCCTGTTTCACATATTTTAATTAAAAAGGGAGAGGCCTTTATTACATTTTTGAATTCTTTCCTTGCTTGCAATGCAATTGAGATAAGTTCTCTTCTGTTTCTAACATGTTTATGTGCCCCCGTTAGACATTACAGCACTGACATACAAAACATGTGACATAACCTAGCTTTATCATAGAATTTAGGTACTTTTTAAATGATATTTGATTTTCCTTCTGTAAATTATTTTATGTCCGATTGCATTATAAAGTACTGTTTATTGTATTGTTTTGCGGCAGTGAACTGGCTTATTATTGTACTCGTAAAATAAAGTGGTAGTAGTAAAATAAAGTATATAGTAGTAAAATAAAGTATGACAACTGTATATTACATGTCAAATTTTCTTCTGTCAAGAATTGATGTCAAATTTATAAACTAATTTTTTTTTTGATAATTAGCCAATTTTAGGAATCGAACATAAAGCTTTGTATGCAACTCTTACATAATCGGACCTTATAGACTCGCCCTTTTTATAGGCCTTGCTCGCTTCACTCGCTCGGCCATAAACTGGGCTTGTCTATAATGTCCTACATTATGTACTTGTTACATAAATAGCTATTATTTACTAAAGCAAACTATTTTATTAAACAACAGATAACTTAACACTAATTAGGATATTTTACAGAGAAAAGATGAAAACAACCTTTCATACTGATAACTGAAACTAAAAATCGCTCTTATCGATTATTATTATTCAACCATTATTCGTAACACCGGCTGACTAAGCAAACTGATGTAATTCTAACATTCGTGGAATACTGTGATGTAATCCTTCCTTCTTTTTTTTTGACGATAAAGAGGTGGCGGGTTACACTTCATACCGTATCTTTTGCAGAAAACACATTGTCGCACCATTATTTAAATTAAAACACTCACAATAACTTAAAAAACTAAACACACAGAAAACAAATAAGCCAAGATGGAACACTCGTGTCGTGTCGAGCAAACCACTAAGCACTAGGATTAGATTCGGCTACGTTCGGAGCACGCATATCGTTTCGTACTTTGTGTAAACAAACCATGCAGGCTTCAGAAAATACCTAAATAGCTCCGTCCATCTAGTTTAAATACGTCCATAATTGCAATCAACTGCTGACTGATTCCCAAAGACTTTTCTCTCTTAATTATGTAAGAGAAAGATATACTTCTTATGCTACCAACTTATAAAATCAACATTGTTGTCACGTTTTCTATATTTTATAGAACGTTGAATTATTAATATTAAAGATATTTATCATTTACAATTATAAAAAATAAACAATATTTTAATGTTTTAATTTATACTCAAGCATAATTAATAATTATATGTTCATAATTGATAAAGATTTAAATCAAATATTTTTTGCCGAAAAGTTAAAATCAAGGCATATTCACTGCCAAAAGTTATTTAAAATTTTTCCATATTATTCGTTATTTTCTATTTCATTCAACATTATTAGTAAAAATTCATCTTTCCTTTTAAATAATATATTCTTTTTTAGCATTGTAACTATTAATTTACTTCGTAATGATCTGTAAAACGAAGATATTCATGAATTGCTAATTTTCAGTACTTTTACCTCCGATTGTACCTCCCAAACATCCTTAGGGCCGGTATTATAAAACTTTTTACTTCCTAGATAAAATTTACTTTGAGAGTAATAGTAATTTATTGTATAAGGGTTTTAGATAACATTTTATTCACGCAAGAATGTTTAAACGCGAGAGCTTGCTCGAGCGTTTAATTTTCTTAAGTGAATAAAATGCATCTAAAACCCGTATGCAATACAATGTTTTATCCACAATCACACTCATTTAGAATCAGAATTGCCGAATTTTATCAAAAAATTATTTGACATTTTACTGCGACGGCGGATGTTACCTTGAAAATCATTATTCGTGTTCCATTTGTCGTAGTACCTTTGCTTTACTGGTTGCTAGTGTGTTCAACAATCATTATAATTCCATGTGTTTTATGTATAGAAACCCTAGAGTTTTATAAACCACATTATATGTTGGCAAGGAGTTCAATTATTACCTTATTATATAGTGATTGTGGATCAATTAATTTATTCTGTCAATTTGCATATGAAATTGACAGAACAAATGAATTTACTCTCAAATTAAATTTTATCTAGCAAGTAAAAAGTTTTATAATACCGGCCCTTAATCAATTATTTTGGATTGAGTAATTTTCCCAAAAGAAGTAATGCTTCTCTTGCGTGCCAAACTAGACGAACAATAGGTATATTAATAATATTGTGAATGAGCTTTTATATATGTACTTTCTAGAAAATTGATAATATTGTTTTTAAGTTGAGTGATCTCAAGTACACACCACATATACTATGGGATAGGGTTAATTTATTTAAAACAGGTTGAAAGTATATTCTAAATAAAAAAGAAATATTCGAACTTCTCTTCTGTTTACAACTTAAACAGAGGCATTCCAATTCATTCTTACTAAAAATTTAAGTTTAATTTACTAGTACTAAGTTATTCAATAAGCATCCCATTAAAATAGTATATCCGGAGTTCACCTAGTTGTACCGCAAGGAATATTACAAACGATTTTACCTTGTTATATAAAAAAATCATAAGAGTCCTGTGGATTATCGAGTATGTTGCATGCATTGTTAAAACTGTCAACAAACCAGAACACTTTAAATTTACATCTACATTTCCACGATACCTTTATGTTTGAGAAAATCTCGAGCTTTAACGAACTTACTTTTACAATATATAGACGAAATGGAATGATTAATGGAACCTAACATTAGTTTGCCTAAAGACACAATAACGATAACAATTCAAAGTATAATTAAAAAACAAGACAATAATAAACGACTAAAACATTACCACAGTTAAAACTAAAATTAACTTTATTAAAGAACAACTTTCTGAACTAAATATTATATCTAATATAAATAAATATAACTGCTATATTGATGAATTTTTTGAAATACTGTAAGGATCTTTTTAAATAAGTACCAAAGGTGCTGTTTTAATTGTCTATTATCGAGAAAAAAGACTTAAACTAACACTAATTACAAACACAATTATAAACTATTAACAAACTTGACTAAATTAACTACAGATTATTTATTACTGCAAGATTTATATTATATCGTTTTATATATATGGGTCATTCTTTCTGAACTCAACCACCGGCTAGGTCCAAAGATTGGATTTATTTTAAAGCTTGAAACCTCTACTTTCGAATGTCACATGTTTCCTATATGAAAGAATGTATATTTGACCCCTAAAACAGGGTAAACACGTATCCAGTTTCAAAAAGTAATTTTAAAGTTGAGAAAATTAGAAAAAGAAATATATTTTTAATTTTTTTTTAACATCGAATTCTTCGTCAAAGAATACATAAATTTTGTTCACTGCGTTTTTTTCCTAGGGTGCTTTAATTTCGAGCAAAATTGAGAACAACCATTTACCGTTTTTGAAAGTTTGTCATTTTTTTCATCGAAAATGGTGTCAGATAGAAAAAGAATAATAAGAGGAAAAAATGCTTATTTTTACTCAATGAATACGAAAAAATTACATGAATGAATTACAGACCGATTTAAATCGATTTTGAAAATTACTGTTATAGGTGTTGCCTATCTGTGGGCATGTATAATATAATAAAAACCTAAAATGATGAAAAATTTTGGTTTAAATCGGTCTGTAGTTTTTTGTTTCGTATTCGAGTAAAAATAAGCATTTTTTACTCTTATCATTTTTTTTCTATTTAATGCCATTTTCAATGAAAAAAATTATCAACTTTCAAAAATGGCAAATTGTTATTCTCAATTTTGCTCGAAATTGAGGCACTCTAGGAAAAAACCGCAGTGGACAAAATGTATGTATTCTTTGGCGAAGGATGCGATGCCGTTAAGAAAAATTAAAAAAAAGTTTTTTTTCTAATTTTTTCAACTTTTAAGATTTTTTTAGAACTGTATATGTGTTTACCCTGTTTAGGAGTCAAATATAAATTTTTTCATATAGGAGACATGTGACATTCGAAAGTAGAGGTTTCAAGCTTTAAAATGAGCCCCCGCTGGACTTTCTAAGTTTCGCCAATTTTTTCCCCTAGCCGATGGTTGAGTTCAGAAAGAATGACCTATAACATATACACATTTATTTTCTACTACCACACGATCCGCGTATTTAACTAACTTGTTGTTGACTGCCTGCTTTTTCCGCGAGTGGCGTTTATATATTCCCTATAAAAGGTTCCACAACGTACAGGAATATTCCTCCGCGAATTCTAGAATACTGTAGAAGGCTTTCGAAGTGGCGAGAACTATCGCGTGGTTTTCCGTTTATTACAATTCTATAATTTTTACTTGAATTAATGGCAAAAAAATAAATACTGAGATTTTATTTATTTATTTAGGACCATTTATAATTTTGATTACTACGACTTGATCTAACGATTTTGTAGGTTTGGTTTTCTTCCGAAAATCAACATACTGTTTTATCAAAGTACCCCGCTGCCAAATATTAGTCCCATAATTGAAATATTTAATATTGCAAATTTCTAGTTTTATAATAATTTATTGTTGGGCCATATGTATTGTGCTTTCTTTTCTTGTATAACGAGTTCTGGTTGGTTTTCATCACCCTCAAAGCGTATTGTGGGGACAATTATAAAGCCTTCATTGTTTTTTCTGTCAATGGCTATTCTGTCAATGTGCCTAGCGCTACCCGCTTCTGAGATTCCAAACACTTCCTCGTGTACTTCTAACCCTGTCTTTGTCAACTCCGCAGTCAATAGTTGTCTTATTTCATTATGACGTTCAATACACAGCAACTTACCATGCTTGCATCTGCCCAACACATGACCAAGTATTTCAATCTCAAAAATGCGTTATTTAAATGATTTAAATTAGATTTAATTAAAAGATGAAAAGGATAAATTAGATATGGGGCAATGTATTGACTTAATATAAAAATCTTTTGATCGCAATTTAATAAAGAAAAGTACTTCTAACTTTTGCGTGAATTTTCTTTTTACTGAGTTTTACTGAATTTAGACATGTTAAAAAGAATGGAACGACACCTTTCTTTACCAAAATCTTTCCAGATTTTTTAAGGCCTAAGTCGATGTAAACGTTGTTATGGCGCCATTTATTCATTTCGTTTTTTTCGCCTATTTTGTGTATTAAAGCCATACGTGAGGTTTGAAAACTATTAGGTACGACATTATTATCCCAATATGACTAAGGATTAACGGTATGTCCTTGTTACTTTTGATAGCTCTCATTATAATTCGATCTGGTCCTGAAGATGTATCGGTAGAGATGCCTTTTAGCGTTAATTGAATTTCTTCTACTGTGATTTCCGGAATGTAACCATTATTCAGTTGGTTTATTTCACTTACAGTTAGTTTGGAGTAATACATTTACCATAATCTGTCAATGACATTCTCGAAAATATTTTTAAAATGTTTGTATGCTTTGGATAGATCATTTAGGGTATTTTTATTATTTTCATATACTATCCTAACAGCTTTTCGTCTTTGATTGAAGTAGTATTGTATGATTTGGTAATCGTATTCGGCTCTTTTGATTTCTTTTTTCTTTTTGATTTAGGTTGGGGATTTGTTACACTGTAGTTTTCATTTGTACGACAAAATCCTTTTTGTTTTCTTGCTTCGAAATATTTTCTCGTGGGACGTTCAGGGCCGGGTAAAATGTCTCTGCTTCTCACTCAGGACCGGATTAACGGACGGGCGGAAGGGGCGTTCGCCCAGGGCCTCCACATACAAAGGCCTCCACATAATTTTTTTAATTAAGGTTTTTATCATTCTATCAAAATGTATGTATTGCACCTTAATATTGATTACTGTTAATAAATAATGTTCTTAAACGTCAACAAAATTAAACTTTTTTTCTATGTCTTAACTTTTTTTATGGTAATTAACACATTTACAATTTTGTGGCAAAATTTTTTTTATGAAGGGCCTCCACATTAGTCTTCCGCCCAGGGCCCCCACTACGGTTAATCCGGCGCTGTTCTCACTAATAACTTGACTAATAACTGTGAACTGCATCACAACTAAATTGTATTTCGTTGTCATAATAATACATTTCAAACTTGTTCTTGCAGTGTACTATCTCTTTATCAGATTCTTTAGTTCTTACGACTATTTTTGAATACTCGGGTGTCTTTCTCTGTTAATAACTTCAGATTCAGTTGTTCATTGCTGTGTCACTTTTATCTAAAATATTTTTACGATACGTTTCTGGATGTGCACTTCTAGTTTGTGTTTTTACACCATTTTTACTTTTAAATATTTGATTACATATCTGGCATTTTCTTTCCAAAATATTAGATGGAAATGTACTAAATAATATTAGTGTTAGACACATTGCCAATACACCCATTATTTGGGTGTATCCAATTTCGATGTATATTGCAACCGTTTACAGTTTTAAATGTTTGTCGGCAGATACTGCAAGTTTTTACTAATTTTCCATTTCTTTCATTCAAAGTTGCGTTTATTGTAATGTTATCACTGCTATTTAATAATAATTTTTTATCTTTGTTCGTCGGCAGATACTGCAAGTTTTTACTAATTTTCCATTTCTTTCATTCAAAGTTGCGTTTATTGTAATGTTATCACTGCTATTTAATAATAATTTTTTATCTTTGTTCGTTTTTGATGTATTTATACTATATGACTACATATTATATTTCACTATTTTGAGTGATTACCATTTTGTGACACTTATATGCAATTCTCTTGAGATGAGCTAACCATGTGTTTTAACGTATCTAATAATAATAATAATAATAGTCCCCTTTCACAGGCCATGAAGGCCCATTGCGGGCGAAGCGAGCAGAGCGGCCGGCGCGGATAATTTATCAAAATTAAGCAAACACTGCAGGTGTTCTACGTGGAGTCGCGTCACCCGTAACTTCGCTAGATGCGGATTTCAGGCAGTTGACGTGATCAAATAATTTGATATTTCCGCCTTAACCGCATTAGTCGCATTTGAATCGTCGGCATAGCGGGTAATGTTTTGATTGAATTTAATTTTAAAAGGGAAAACTAATAATAAAATTAATAATTTTGAAATAATTCTGAAATAAATTTGGACGATTTGTTAATATCTTATACAGATGATTCTCCAAAGGAGCCGACAAAATCTTTATGGAGAATGATTGTTACCAGATTGCTCAAAAACGTTGGTGAAAGGTAGTTTCGATGTGTAGATCAAAAGTGTCAATGGGCAGAAAGTTGAAAAAATTATAATTTTCGAATTAGAGCAGTTTGAAGTTGACAATTTCTGCACCCAGTAGAATGCTTTTGAGAAATGGCCCTAGGCCAAAATTCTTGAAACTTTGGTCAACGCCATAAAATTATAGATTAGCCATTTGAAGTTGATAATTTTTGCATTATTCAACTTCAAAAGGCTCTAATTTGCAGACTATAATTTTCTGGACATTTTGCCCATTGACACTTTTGATCTACACATCAAAAGCCTTTCAACACTGTTCCAGAGCAATCTAGTGAAAGCCATTTTCCGTAATAAGGATTCTGCGGGATCCTCTCCAAATAATCAATATTTCTTGAAGACCTTTTCACCCATGCATTTTTAATCTTTACATAAGTAGCGTAATTTTAAAAATATATTCTCGGACATTCAAATTTTATGTCTGTTCCACCAGCCCATTTTTACCAGACTAAGGTATCATAGTTCTGTTTTTTTCGCGCGATTCGCAATTACGAAAATGTTCTACGTAGGACACTCTCAATTCGCTTCGTCCGAACCGCCATTCGATCGCTTCGCCCGGGTCTTCCGCTTCGTCACATTGGTCGCTCACGCAGGACAGCGTGTTAGACTATTTAAAAATGTATTATCCCTGGGATTCGAACCCAGGACTTTAAGATTGGTAGTCAAGTGCCATACCCACTGAGCTACCATGGCTGTTTTATATTTCACTATTTTGAGAGTCATTACAGTTTTGTGACACAGATTTGCAATTCTCCTGGAGATGAGCTAACCTAAGATGTGTTTTTAAATGTTTGTTTACAAATTTTACATATTTTTCCTGTTATTAAAGAAATTGGTCTAGATAAAATTGCTTGTGATAAGTCGCAATTGTATTGATTTGTAGACATTGGGTTGGTTTTCCTACGAGTGCTATTACGAGAGTGTTTTTGTTGAAGTAAACATTCCAATGTACCATTGTCCATTACAGTGTACAATGTGTGTTGAATTAGTTGTGTATGGTTCCTTGCTTCATACTTATAATTTGGTCTGAAATATCGTCCTAACGTTGATGGAACATTACATCTTCCTTTTGACATGGTTAATCTGACAGGATCGGAAGTTCGGAAGCCATTTGATATTCCTATGACTATTCCAAAAGCAACGCAATACCAAATTGTTGTTTTATTAATATTTTGACAATTTAGATTTTGGTATTTTGAAGGCACTGACAAAAATGAAAAACACAAATAGAACTATTAAAAAACGAATTTTAAGGTTCGCCAACTTCAGACATGTACTCCTTTCAGATGTGTACATTGGACGAGTATAAATCTGCATTTTCGTAATATTACGTTTTTTTTCTAATTAATAAATTATTAAACTTATAAGCCATGATTGTGTGAAAATGTAAAAAATGACAATCCCTTCAAAAATTACTGAACAAACATTCCACTCTTTAATGGAAGTCCTTAGTTTGTAAACAGAAACATTTAACTGTTCGTATGGTAATTCGTTGCAGATTTAGTGAATCCGAAATATGGATAGGAATTAAAAACTTATCAAAATAAAACATAAAAGTAATGTATTGATTCTTTCATATCTATTCTATCATGATCATATTTAATAACTGTCTTTTATCAACGAAAAAGCTACCTTACACTTTGTGTATTATTGTTAATGACTACCACTAAAACATATTTTCTCTTTTGAGTAAGGTCCTTCAGATGTCTGATTTTTGTATATAGTGCAATGGTAAACGCTTATATAAAAAACCATAAAGTAGCTATTGAATTGAGTTAAATGAAAAAAAGTAATAAAGAGATGACTGACAGGAATTTCAATTTCCTTTGAAAATTCAATAGCTCCTGGGGAGAAGAGATTCGGAAGTGCAGTCTCTCCATAAATCACACTTTATACTTAAATACATATATTCGGGAGGGGGGAGGTCTTAAAAAAATTCGTTATTACATTAAAATGTTGAATCTTTGAAATGTTAATTACAAAAAATACACCTTTTCTAGTCTATTTAAGATCTATTTGATTCACGAGCTAAGCTAAAAACCATTTTTATAATTTCCTCGTTATAAGGCTACTATTCTAATCTAAATTCTAATAACGATTACAAAAAGATAAAAAATAACAAAACTAGAAACACGTTTTTTTAACTGAGTTTTAGGTTAGGTATATTTACGCCATACATTATAGCAGTTATCGTTAGTTTCTAAAACATGCTAATCCTGTCGAGCACGCAACCTGAAATGCTTAACTGTATTTTTATTGCAGGTGAATCCTGGCAGTAAAGCGGCTGTTAAAGGCGTGAGAGAAGGCGATATAATCACATCCATCAACAACCAACCCACACGAGACATCACTATTGCCGACGCACATCTTTTATTGAAAAAATCTGGAGACACCCTTAAGTTAGGACTTAATGAGTAAGTTGAAATTAATAGAATTAACGACAAAACATTGTTTATGTAGATTAACATATTTTTCAACGTCGGAACTTGTGCATGTGTTAATTTTTTTTTAATGGAGATAATTTTTAAGAAGTGCGTTAATATGCAGAATAGTTCCAAAATACTTAAATTTAGTAATGTTGAAGCAATCTATTGTTATTGCAAATAAAAAAGAATTTATATATCAAAGCATATAACTCGAAAAATGTTTTATTTATAAAAATATACCTACCCTAAAGCTAATTAAATCCTATTCTTAATTATCCTAATAAAAGTTTTCACAACTTAAGCTTTAACAAATCATTTGCAAATAGAAAAGCCTCGCCCTGTAGTGTCATTTTAGTTGAGAGTGACCCTAAACCTTCCATGCGGAATTCCGTGGACTCATACCGATAATATAACGTGACCAGCCAGGCTGGCCATTGTGTTTTATATGTATCAATATGTCAACCAGATGGAAAAAGTGTTAAAAGTAATCTAGTGCAATTTTTTAAATCGACAAACTGAAAAATACTTTTCAGTATTTTCTTTTTCTCTCGGTTTTTGTAGATTTATAGGTAATTGTTTTGCAGGGATTGCAGGGGTTCTTCGCCAAAACGACGACAATATAATAAGACCATACAGCAGGAAACCCATTCGGAGTCAATTGAACGTAAGTAAATAAAGTAATTTGGTTTATTAGATTATATGAATTTCATTTGACAGATTCATTCCGTTCGGTACTGTAAATATAAACGCGTTAAAGGCGAGACATAATTTATGTTCAAGTAAAATTTTGCATTAAAATTAAGATAAAAAAAATGTTAAAAGTTTCCCCAGATTTCATTTTTTGATATGTCAGAGAGAATCCTTGGGGATTTTTAAAGCTAACACAGGAAGCCAAAATAATTTCACTAAAACTTTATACATTTTTTAGTTGAAACCGGTACTCTTTGTTCTTGTATACAGGGTGTCATGAGATATAAAGCATTAATTTTAAGGCGTGATAGAAGACATCAAAAGGAACAAAAAGTCTTAATAATTTTTTTTTACGTTAATAGGCTTTCGAGTAATTTAGAAAAAACCATTGCCATATCTGGCAACCTTGCTTAAGTATAATCGCATTCTGCAACTGAAGGTCTTGAACTTGTTTTAGAATTAAGATCGGTTAGTCTAAACAAACGTACGATGACAGCCGTTGTTTTGCTGAAAAAGCTAAATGAAGCACGTTTTATACCTTTTTATTACAAAAGGTTTTTAAAAACAGTAAATAAGAAATCTAGGTCAGGATATGATCAACATCTGTGTAAATATGAGTTCAGATCAGATTACAAGCAGCACTTTTTTCTGGTGCTAATTTGAAATAAATAATAACGCCAGCGGCGGCGTATACAGACGAATACTTACTCCCAAATAACGGCTTAATTAAAAATGCAATTGTTTTAAGTGTCATAGTGCAATGAAGCCATTTAAAGAAACGTTTGTAATTGCGTATTAAAAAACAGGGGGAATACAGAAATCAATTTAACGAAAACAATACCGCATCTGATTATGCAATTTGTTAATTACCTTGTATTAAGTTATGGGAATTTTTAGGGCAATATTCAGTAAGCGCAATTAATAGTTTCCAATTAAGAATTTAGGTAATATTTTTAAGTCGGCATTTATAAACGAGGTTACCATCCCTTAAGAAATAACAGTACTTATAACGTTTTACAATAATTGCCAATATTTCATTCGTAAATAATCTCCATTTTACTAAAAGGTTTCAATCATGCTGTTTGTTATGAGTTATGATGCTTTCAGCTTTGTTAAATTTTTATTGCAGTTATTAGAAAACCCCATTCTGCGTACGTAGGGATCATGGTAACACTTAAAAAAGCCTTTTTAAGGCGTGGTATTTAGTTGTTTCTAACAGTTGAGATAAGGGGTGCAAAAACACAATGTTGCATCATCAACAACTATGCCTGGAATAATACGAATTCGTTAATTATTCTCTTCAAAAACATCAATTAATTTAATACGACATTCAGTTAATTCTATAAAATTATTATTACATTAATTAATTTAATCAGCCAAGATATACCGGACGCCTATGATTTAAAGAGCTTTTTGACAAAGTGTTTATCTTATCTCGCTCTAAAATGGTACTAAAAACTGTTATTAAATAAACAAACTCGTACATTGACAAATCATTCCAAGTTCAAAAACCTAAAACTCAGCATTATCGCGCATTATAGCATTAAATGGGTATTATTTATAATAATCTTAAGCAAAACGTGCTTTTTTCAAGTTCAAGAAACATCCACGTCAGCAACTTGTGTAAACTGGAGCATATGGTTTACAATTTTTACAGGGTTGTCACGTCTCTTAATTGAGTAAAATTAATTTGTAATTGTAAAAAGAATTCAATTTTATGCGGAAACGACATACGATAGGATAAAACGTTATTAAGGTTTGTTGTTGTGATAGATGAGATACATCTGCCGACAAAGCCCCATACTTAAAGTGCTATTATTAACGCGTCAAAATGGTGTTAAAGTTTCCTACTTTCTTATTTTTTTCTGAAAAAATGGTACGTTCTAGAACAAAGTTGTATGTAACAAGACTTTTTTGTTCCTTTTGGTGTCTCCTATCATCCCTTAAAATTAATGCGTTCTATCTCCGGACACGCTGTATATGTATATCATTTTTCTGTTTACTTCAATATACCTGCAAGAATTTAATATTTTAGAAATGTATTTTCCATATTCTACCTTTTTACTTCATTACACACTTCCGCAGTTTAGATAAAACCTTTGCAATTGAGTAACAGTTTCTCTAGGTAGCGTGAAATCAAAAATGATACACTAAAAACTTTAAATAAATAAAATTGTTTATTAATGTTATCACTATATCAACTTACTATACATTTAAGAATATCTTTTTTACAAGAAAACCGTTTTAAGTTAGTAACCTGAATAGGATTACTGATAAGAGAAAAATACACTTTTTCTAACAGAAAAATACTGTATTGTAGGATCGAGCACAACAAAATCGAGTTACAGTAGTAGTACATCTGTAACGATAAACCGAAGCAAACTCGACGCAAACGACTCAGAAAATACTGTCATAACGAAAACGAATGGACAGGTGTCAAGGAATGGTAAGTACAATCCTCTCGTTATTTGCTTTATAAATAGTTTAATACTCAACTGATTTTTTTGTAATGCATTTTGCTTCTTCGGATACTTGGGGTACTCTTTTCTTTAACTTATACTAAAAGAATTTACTAAAATTCATTATTTTGAACCGACATCAAACTGTAATAGTTTACCTTCTATTTTTCTAGATACGTTCGTTTCAAGCTTTTAAAATAACTAATAGATTTTTTCAGATAAATAAAAGAAATTTTAATAAAAGGAGATCAGAGCTTTATTAAATGTATAAGATCGAAATGTAAATAAATACTCGTTATAATAAGGTTTTCATATGAGGTATATTTCTGTGTATATTTCAGCCATGTAAGTACAGATATACATGCCAGCAGTACAACAATACATTGTATAAAATGTTTTATTGCTTATGTATCTCGCTTAGAAATACACGAATACAGTTTACGGGATAAATGTATGTATGTAATATGTATGCACATTCCAAAGCAGCTACAAGAATAAATGCATCAGCAACAGCTAAACTATTTCGTGTGCCAACCAAAGTGAAACTTAGCTTGTACATCGTTGTCAATAATTTTAGGCATTAAGAATTTAGTAATATTTGTTTGCATTTACTTTAGAAGCATTGGATTTACATAAACTTAGTTGATATAACAAAAAAGCACCACAAAGATAAACAAAAAAGGCAAAAGTGTTTATGTCCTCCATTTTTTTATTGTGTCTAAAGTACATCTAGGGCAGCTGTCCTTTGGTGTAATTGCTTGGATCTTGTTGCATTCGCACAGCTTTTAGGAATTAGGTTGTCCCAGGTTTGAAGTAGTCTTTGCTTCTTTGTAACCAGTACAAACCCTTTCGAGAAGTTCCATACTTCCCATTCTTCAGTGTATCCAACTGCCAGGACTTCTATAGGTTTTACTCTACGATAACCGTTAAATGTTAACTGTAAATCTACTACTACATAGTTTTGTCTACAAATATGTAGTGACGTGTGGTTAATCCAAATGTGTTTTTTGACTGCGATATCTCCTTGCTAACAGTGGAACGACTTTCATCAAACTCTTTAGGCGTTCTCAATATGTGAGAAGCAGATTCTTATTGCCGGTTTTATGGACTTTTGGCTTAGTATTCCGGATACTATTGGTTATCGCTCTTGTTTCCATATGTTAATTTTAAATTTGGTATTATGTACTATTATTTATATGTTAGCACTTAGTGTGCGAGGGTATATTCCACCACTTAGCTTTTTCGCCCCAAAAAAACAAATTAAATATTTAAACACCCCTTTTCTAGTGATAGTGAAAGTGGGTCGTATGCTACTATTGCACAAGGAGAAGTGCTTTTATAACAATGTGCTAGTTCTTAATCATATTTTCCAAAATTACTCTGAGATGATTGAAATAGGGGTCCAAATTGTTAAGGTTACTAGCATCATATACTATCTAGTTACTATCGTTTGTGGCTTATTCACCTAAACCAATACCGCCAAACAGCCCCAAACGAAATTAAATCAAGGCATATCACGTTTTGGTGATTTGACCTGGCCAGCCAGATCCCTCAATTTAACCGCGCCAGATTTCTTCTTTTCGGGCTGTTTGGTGGAGTTGGTATACATGAATAAGCCACAGACGTTACAGCAACTAAAAGACAATATTCAACTTGAATTTGCAAATATATCCCCACAAATACTTATATACCAACACCATGAAAAAATGCGTTAAGAAAATTCCTAATTTACATCAGTTTGAATGGCAGTTATTTACCGAATATTATCTTTAAAACGTTTAACGTAAAAACCCACGTTTTTCATTTAAAACCAAAGTTATATACTAAAAAAATCAGATGATGACTTTTGCGCCACCTATTAAGTTACTAGCGTATACAGCCTCAGAATAGTGGTAACATATACCTATATGAGCCCAAAAGCATATTAGTCTTTATTTTTGTTAAAGGTCAGAAGATCACACCGCAATTTTTACTCCGAATTTTCCTGGGCTTTCTTGTTGCTAGAAATGAAGTTTATGTGTTTATTATTTATTATATTATTTTTATTTGTTCTTGGCGTGATCGAATCTCCCTGTTTGATCATTTTCATCCACCGTTATATTATCATATTGATAAGCTACTGATTAGTTAGTAATTCCATAGGCCTCAACATTGAGATTCAGCATCAAATAAATCTGTATAACGTACTTTTGCAATTTGTCGTTACTGACGCTGATCTTCAATTATAATGTTATTTCAAACCCTCTAGATAATTTCTACACCTTGAGATATATTTTTTTTAGAAACTAGCGAAAGTGATTCAGACATTTCTACATTCCAATTCCTTGAAAAAGGCCTAGAGTCTAGAAGCTATATCTTTGTTTTAAACGTTTTCATGTTCTCATATTAGCTTAATTTCTGGATAAAGGCAGAAAAGGTTATTTAGTTACAAAATACATTGTTATGCTGATACACTGAACTTTGAAATATATAAGAGATTTTTTTTCTCAGTGCGACCAATCATTGAACAGTTAACTATTAAAAATGAAATGATAATAAGGTTTAGTTGTCGATACAGTCAACAATAAATTAAAAGCAAACAAAAAGATACTCTAAAGGTAAGTATGTAAATTGAATCTTAAGAAGTATCCAAAAAGCTTAGGGGAAGAGGGGGAACAGTGTTACACAAAAAATATTTTTTGATATAATTCAGAACCAAATAAAAATTTTAAAATTTATTCTTTTCCTAGTTTAAGAGTAACGAATCTTGTCTCAACTTTTGCATTTAACTTGCTTTGATTATTTCAACTTTTAGAGAAATTAAGATTTATTCAACTTGGTGCTCTGTGTAACGCTGTATCCTAATAGTGGGGTACAGAGTTACAAGGAAAGGTTAACAATGTTAATGTTAATAAAACAACTTAAAATTCTTATATTCTTGCGTTGTACGCACGAATTTATTAGTTGGATTAACTTATGTATTCGATTTACGTGTAATTGCCCTAATTGACAAAATTCTGTGTTTTATTGTAGCCTATTCTTGTATTACCACAAAAGCTTCCAACATCGATATCATTTGAATGGAATAATGTATCTTTGTCACTTAGATGCAACTTGGACTGATCACTGTCTGCACAAGTGTTACATAAATAATGTTACACCGAACCTCACTATCCACTGTAACACTGTACCCCAATCATCAAAAATCTATACTCGAATAGCACAGGCCAACAAATCTTGACTTTTTGAACGTTGATTTCGATCTGACATCTGATTTTGTATAATTTTGATCTGTTGAATTCAAATCCGAGTGTCATTTTGCCCTATCACGTAAGGTTTTTTATCAATGTTGAAAATAAATTAATAAAAAATTTGGTCAAAATAAACGCTACTTTTATTGATACAGAGACAAAAATAAATTACAAAGTAAACTAAATTGAAAAAAGTCTTAAACAATCTTTAATTTCTTTTCTTTCCAGAAAATCTTTCCCTCTTGGATGAAAAACTTCGTTTAGCGGATTTTCTTCTGTATTCCAGGGCCGGATTGTCCCTTTTTATTGACCAACAGTAATCGGCCATCATTGAAACATTCCACCGACCTTGATACCTGCGTTCCATTTCTTTCATGTCTTGGTGGAACCTCTCACCTTGCTCCTCACTCACATCACCAAAATTTTCTGGGAAGTAATCAAGAAACCAGTGTAAAAAGTGAACTTTTATGTTCATATTACATCCCAATTCCATAAATTTCTGTATCATGTTTTTCACAATTTCCTTGTAGTTAGGATCCTTGTTGTTGTTTGATTGATGTTGTTTCCCAAAAAACCTTCAATAACATTAGCAAATGAAATCCATGCATCTTTCTCAGTTTCGGTCATGGTATTAACAAATTCTTGATCTTTCGTTAATCTCCTTATTTGAGGACCGACAAAAATTCCTTCCTTTAATTTGGCATCTGAGATAGCGGGAAAATTTCTACAAAGGTATTTGAAACAGTCTCCATCTTTATTTAAAGCTTTAACGTATTGTTTCATTAATCCTAGTTTAATATGCAGTGGAGGTAACAAGATTTTTTTGTGGATCAACAAGACTTTCGTGCAGAACATTTTTTGATCCGGGAGTTAAATTATCTCTTCTTATCCAGTCCTTTTTCTTCCAATGTTGATGTCTACTGCGACTGTCCCACTCACACAAAAAACATGGGTACTTTGTATACCCTGACTGCTGTCCTAGTAGAAGTCCCACAATTTTCAAATTCCCACATATTTTCCAACTATGATCATTGTATTTGATTTTTTCAAGCATTACTTTAAGATTTTCGTAGTTTTCCGTCATTTGCACAGAATGGGCAACCGGTACCGATGAAAAAACATTGCCATTGTGCAAGAGAACAGCTTTAAGGCTTCTTTTGGAAGAATCAATAAAAAGCCTCCAATCATCGGGATTGTATGTGCCCCCAAGTTTGTTTATCAGACTGGAAATGTCGGTGCAATAAACTAGACAACCACTTTTTTCAAAATAGCCTGAATACTCGGACTGGCGTTTCCTAAAATACGAGATTTTAACGTCTACTGCCAGTAAATTTTTACTTTGAAGTCTGGATGCTAAAATTTCGGAAAGATCCTTTGGAAGACCTAAGTCTCTAACTAAGTCGTTAAGTTCGCTCTTGGAAAATAACTGTGGTTGCTTAGAAACGCTCGATATTTCACTGGCATCGGTAAAGTTGTTTTCATCAACTTCAGGTTCAGAACTGCTTGTAACATCTAAATTTGTTGGTTTCTCAGGTATTGGCACGTCTCGACCATGTGGCACTGGCCTAATTGCAGACTTGAGGTTCGGATAAATGATGTTTTTAAATTTTTTTGTGTTATATCCACGTACATTGCACATACAGAAATAACAGTCATCATGGTAATTTGTTGGCTCTCGCCAAATCATTGGTATTCCAAAGGGTAGGGATTTCCTTGTTCCATTACTCCAATGCCTTAAACCCTCTTCACATATCTTACATACAACAAGTGGTGCCCAATGTGTGTCTTGATCACCAATCTTTACTTTAAAATACTCGTAGTATTGGTGTTTCAACAGTGATGTAATTTTACGTCTAAATTTCTTGACCGCAAAACAACCACACACATAGCAAAAAGTATCTGGATTATTTTGACAAAGTCTTGGCATTTTAAACACGAATTTAACTGCAAAAAGCTCACTAAACTCACTAAACAACGACTGCCTAGACCGAACGCAAACAGATTAATGAATGCGCTTGTTACACAAAGAAGTCTATTTATATCTCATTCGCCCACGGTCTGACTGCAAATCAGGGAATCCCAGCAATTACATTTTACTTTCGGGAATTCCCCTATACTATTCTATTGATTTGTACACAATTTAATCTCAGTGGCGTAGCAATTTTTAGAATGTCATTTAATTTTTATTCGCAAACTAGCAAATACCCGGCGCGCTTTGCTACGCTTTATTGAAATTACATGTTTTTACTTTTTGTAATTGTCAAATTACCAAATTTGACAATTGACAACATATCTATTCACATCAATCTCAGTACCCATTTTTAACTTCCATATATGGGTTTTTCGCTGTTATTTCGGACCACGATGGCCGATCAGAGTCCAATTTGGTCTTATTTTCTATTCTGGGCCAAGACCTTTCCAATGATACCAATTTCATCCAATCGGTCCAGTGGTTGCGGAGAAAATCGCATACATACATATATACAGACAGACAGACAATCTTTCCCTTTTATATATATAGATATTTAAAAAAAACCATAAATATGACACCTAGTAAATTATTATTAAAAAATTAAAAAATTGTGCGTGATGAAAACAAAAAAAAATGTTGATTCTTTATTAGATTAGCCACCAAAACTTCAAAAAAATGAACAAATCCAAATCACAAATTTTTTGTTGGCCTGTGATAGTTAATAAGGGCACAAACTGTTTTGAGGTTCGTGCTTCTCCGACATAAATAAGCTTACAAACTACTCATAAATAAATTTTTAATAATCTAGCTTTAGTTAATTCAATTCTGAAATAAATTATATTTAATTTGAAATAATTACTTTTGATATTAAAAAATATACATGCCTTAATTTCTTGAAAACCCATCAGTGAATATGTATTAATCAGAATGCACCTACACTTGGTTAACACCAAAGTACTTCTAACATGAAAATATGAACAATGTTTAATATAAAGCAATTCTAAAAACATTAAAGTAACACTGTGGTACGTGTAACACTGTTCCCCCTCTTCCCCTATTTATACTCAACCGTTTAGTCAAAGAAGTTAGAAGTTACAACACTAATAAGAGATCATACCAATATCTTATAGTAATATTCACATAGTAAAAAAAAAGTTTAAAGTGCTCGTTCTTTCGATTATTTCATTTAGTTTTCTTTTATTTTATTTCTGAATTAATCTTTTTTTAATGTTAAATTCTTCCGTTAAAATAAAAGAATTTTATTTTCTATTCGTGAAATTCATTTGAAATATTAACCAAAATAATAATAAATTTTGCTTACAACCCAGCAAAAGCTTGAAAATATAAAAATACTTTTTGCATTTCTGTATTAGGAGTAATGCTCATGTAGAAAATGAACTAGCGGCGTGAGCTCTACTCCATTCTCATAAAGCACCACCTATCACTAAATCATGTAGCGGTCCAAGCGAGTGTAAAAATGGAGTTGGAGTAAATAGCGCGCCCTGATTTATTTTACATAAAACGTTCCTAACATTTCTCACTCCTGTACATGAATTCGGTAATATGACAACTCCAATTTTGGCAAACTGCGTATATTTATATTTAATTTCAGTTTTAAAATTATAAATCTTATAATAAAGATTTAAACATTTAGCAGCTGTAATAAATATTTAATTGTTATAAAAAAAGGAAAGAATTAAATTAAACTAGCGGAAGAATTTTCTTAAGGTTGGAAAGGGCAGAGGGGAAGTAAAGGACCAGCATCAAAACGTTTTATTTTAATAATAAACAATATCTTTAGGTAAATATCTTATTTTATATAAATGATAGGATTAATTTAATTGGTATGTTCACGTGTTTTATATTATATTAATTTCATTTCAGCTAAATTGAATTAAATTCTATGTGCAATTAACAAAGACATGAGCAATTTGCAACTTACTTGATATTTTCTGTTTTCGTAGAATAATTTAAAGGATAGGTAACCTTTCAACATTTTTTTCGCGTCCTCTTATTTTTATTCAATATAAAATGCTATGAAAGGATGCACCAATAGAAATTTAAAAGTGACCTTTTTAACTACCCTAATACGTAATGTAGAATTTTTGTTAGAGATTCCTCTATTTATAAAAACTTTATGGATAATATCAATAATATCATCACTTTTCTCTAGGATCTCAAGATTTCTTGTGATCTGTAGTCTACTAATAAAAAGGGTTTATATCTAGCAATCCTATTGTTATGTTACCAAATTAAAGAATACGGCATACATATATATAACGACCACTACTATCCATTTTTTTTCTAAAGTCCTCTGACTTTGAAAGCGTATTGCTCTGAAACTACTGAACCGAATTAAATATTTAAAAAACGAGCAAATATTAAATTCATTTCTACATACTACAGTAAAATATTATATTTCTAACTGGTATACTTTTGTTTTTATTGGACGATACGCAATAAAAGGTACCCATTTTTAGGGAGAATTTCATTGAAAGTAAGTTCACTAATTTCTTTCTCAGAAAGTATATGTCATATATCTATGAGATTTTTGTATGGGTTAGAAAGGAACCTTGCGGTTCTTATGCTATTAATTTCTAGACAAAAAAGCGTTTTATTTAAGATTTATGTGAAAAAATAGGAAACTATGCGTTCTTGTTTATTAATAGAGATAGCGTCAAATTTTTTCGCTAAATCCACACTTTTCATGTGTAGACATTATTGTTTTCAAAAAAATGTTCCTAATTTTAATAATAAAAATGCGGAAACAAAAAAACGATTGTTGATGACCAGCGGTTTCGACAAAAAAAATGGTTTTTTTGTTATTGCACTTTTATTGTTAGAATTTGAAACATTTTTTTAAAGAAAATAATGTCTACATATGAAGAGTGTTAACTTAGCGAAAAAAATTTGACGCTATCTCCATTAATAAACAAGAACGCATAGTTCGCTATTTTTCATATATATCTTAAATAAAACACTTTTTTGCCCGAGAATTAATAGGATAACAACCGTAAGGCTTCTTTCTAACCCCTACAAAAATCTCATAGATATATGAAATATACTTTCTGAGAAAAAAAATATTTAACTCACTCTCAATGAAAGTGTCCCTAAAAATGGGTACTTTTTATTATGTATCGTCCGATAAAAATAAAAGTATACCAGTTAGAAATATGATATTTTACTGTTACATGTAGAAATAAATTTACTATTTGCTCGTTTTTAAAATATGTAATTTGGCTCAGTAATTTTCGAGCAATACGGTATCAAAGTCAGAAGACTCTAAAAAAAATGGATATTAGGCCGATCCATTGCGCTCCTCTTTTTCATTCTGAGTCTAACCATATAATATGTGGTTAGTTTGTGGGACCTACAGCGTCCGAGACTATAAATAAACTGTTACCGTAACAGACTCTGCCCTACTCTACCTAAAAGTAGATTGGTGTCTTTAAAACATCTTTCCGAAGCGGTTTCCTTAAAGACGGGGATCAGGAGGTCAGTTCTAATATAAACCATACTAATTACCCTCGCGTATTGAAGTCCAGTCCCGTTAGGGACTATCCCCACACCAATGAATGAGAGCCCTAAGACCAGTCCAATTACAGTGAGAGACATAACGCTTGCCAGATCCATCCATTGCATTTCACTGGTCCTTGCTTATGCCAAGCATATAATATGTACAACATGCGGATTCTAGAAAACATACTGAAGCCATCAGAGACAAACAATCTGACAAGATTTGGATTTTAGTGCAGTATACTCGTAGATGAATAGAGTATTTATAGTAGAAATATAGACTATATACTTAGAGTAATAATTCTTTACTAAAGTTGAAAGATCAGAACATTATAAAGGCAATTACTATTAACAGCGTTTAGATATGTTCCCGTTGAACTCATCATCGAGTTAATATTTTGGAAAAGTTAATTACAGTAATACATAATAAGCATATGGCAATGCCCTTAAGTTTCGGTTCGTAGGATTTAAAATGTTTGTTTATGTTTCTCATCAGTGCAATCATTGGCATAAAAAGTTTTCTTACTTATTATATTACTAAGATCTAAAATCTAATTAAATTGTCATGCAATAACAATTATTATTAGTATGTTTAATACTTTCATAAAATATTTGAGCTTTTTTCTACAAAATTTTATATCACTACAAAACTATATTTCTTATAATTGTGATATACAACATAGCACAGTATATGAGTAAGAAACCTTCAAATTTAATGAAAATGACGAAACAGCAGGCCACTTTAATAGAAAATGATATATGTATATCATAATATCGTAGTATATATGTAGTTACTATTACATATCTATTATAACAGCTGAAAGTAATTCTCAAAGCACACATCATAAGTGGCTCATTGTTGTTAAAAAGAGGAACGTCTTAAAGGTGTGCCAGACGTATCAGTTCCGCCAAATTTGCTACATCTTCCGAGAAGATCATTATAACCATAACAAAATAAAAATTCAAGGAGCGCGTGTGCTTTTTTATTCAGTACTCATTTTATTTTTAAACGGTTTACTACAATAAAAAGAAAAAAACGTTTTACCGCAATAGTACAAACGAAAGTAATACGAATTTTTAAACGAACGAATTCTTAAAGCGTTATTTAATTTCGTTTTCATAAGACATGAAGATGAAAGTGCCTTGGTTAGTGTGTCTTGAAAATCAGGGAACGCTTCCTAAGCAAACGGTTTCGCACCCTTCAAAACGCGGAAAATCTCGTAGTAAGAGATCATCTTGGAAAAGTGCGTTCAGTTCGTTGAGAAAGTTTAGATGGAGGAAACCACGGAAATCGCCCAAAGTGATACAGGAAATTAGAAGAAGTAGGTGTACTATTTAAGTCTTTATTTGAAATTTTCACTTACCTAAGGACAGTTTTTCAATTAATTCTTGAATGTTGTCGTTTGGCTTAGTATAAAATTGTGATTTTATAACTTTAAAGTGATAATATAGATGATATTACCGTTAGGTCGTATAATAACATTAGTTTTTACTAGAAAATAATTATTTATAAATTTCATTAGATACCTCTAATTTTCAAATTAAATTGAACTAAAATTTTCAATTAATTGATTTAGAGGAGTATAAAAAATTACGTAGGTTTACAGTATGATAATATGACTCACTTGCTTTTTTATTTATTTACACATCACATCATTCAATCACACATTACATCACTAATTTATTGGTTAGACCTTGTATATCGATATTATTAACCAATTAAGAGAAAACAATAGATTTTTGTATAAAACATGAATTTAATATAATTTTGACTTTTAATTAAATTAAATTTTATGAATGATAATTATAGTCAGGGGAAGGTCTTTTATTAATTAAACCCACTAAAAATATCCATATCTATTATAATTAAAACTAATTGCTGAAAAATAACATTGTGTGAGCAACGTTCATATTTGGAAAATCATTATTTTGTAAAATCCAACTTTTCCATTTTCAAATTCTGTTTCTGTGATTTTAGTTTTATATTTTCTGTATTAATTTACAAATTGTTCCAATAAAGACCATTATAATTAGAGTTCTCATTTTAAATAAACTAAAAAACAAACCGTTATATCTGCCATGGACAAATTTACATTGAATCCATAAAGCGAATCTATACCGTTGCGAATACCAGAGACGAATAGCAAATTCTATTGTTTACTATTAAAACAGTTTTTATTGTTTTCAAATAAAGCTGGATTCACATTTTTGAACAAAACAGATCTAAAGATTTTTTAATATACCGTGCACTTTAGATATTGGTGTAAATTGCACTTTACGCAAATTTTAATTATTTTGCGTTAAGGTATTTCATTCAATAGAAGAATGAAAAACGTGAGATAATAATAATGCAAATCTTTTATAGGAATTTAGAAATCCAATTGTAACCGAAACACGTCTGACTGAAATACTGTATAAATTCTGCTTTTTTATAGCTTATATGGCAGATTTTTCAAAGATTATAAACAATGATTTTATGTGATAAACTAGGATTGGTTTAAATTAAAATAACGTAGAATTTCTCTCTGTGGAGTTGGAGATTATCGTTAGACATATAAAGGGCTTCCCAATAGGGACGATATGTTTTTAAAATTAAATAAAATACAAAATATTTGAGACAAAAGCTAAACTTTTTCTTTATTTTATAAATAGTACAACTTATGACAATTATGTTTTGAATAACACATTATTCAAATGTCCTCCTCGGCGTCGTTTGAAGAATCGAATTCGATGAACCCAATTTTCGGTAACATTTTGTAATAAATCAGGTGTAATTTCATTAATGCAGCGTTCGATGTTCAATTTCAAAGCGTCTCTAGTTCGAGGTTTGTTGGCAAAGACCAACGGCTTTAAATAACCCCACAAGAAAAAGTCCAAAGGTGTTATATCACAACTTCTTGGAGGCCAATTAACAGTTCCATTTCTGGAGATTACAGACTCACTAAACTTTTCTCTCAGTAACTCCATATGTGGCATTGGCAATATGTGGTGTTGCACCATCTTGTTTGAAAAAACCTGTCTTGCAAATTAATTTCATCCAATTTTGGCCACAAAAAAATTGATTGATAATCCTCATCAGTCACTGTTACCGCATCTCCATTTGCATCTTCAAAAAAAAAGAATTGGTCCGATGATGCCACCATGCCATAAACCACACCAAACGCTAACTTTTGCTGGATGCAAAGACTTCTCATGAATCTGTTGTGGATTATTTGCACACCAAAAACGACAATTGTGTTTGTTAACGAAGCCGTTTAACCAAAAATGGGCTTCATCTAAAAAGATGATTTTTTTGAAAAATCAGGATTAGTTTCAAGTTGCTCTAGAGCCCAATCAGCAAACACACGACGCTTATGATGGTCAAGTGGCTTCAGTTCTTGAGTCAACACAATCTTATACGGATGTAATCCCAAATCTTTTCTCAAAATACGCCAAGTAGTGATTCTTGAAAGGCCAAGTTCTTGACAACGTCGATTAACCGACCGATTTGCATCTTCAGTAACACTGACACTTATAACAATAATAATAATAAGGCCCATTGGGGTATAGCAGAGTAGGCTGCTATTTCTCGAGCCATTCGGTACTCAAGGGTGGTAAAGTGGTTAGTTTCACGCACCGACCGCCTATTATTACCCCAGGAAATGATTTCCCTGGTACTCATTTTCACAGGCTGAGTCGACCTGGAAGCCTTAGATATTTTTAAAAATTCCAATGTATCATCCCTGGGATTCGAACCCAGGGCCTCAAGATTGGTAGTCATGTGCCATACCTACTGAGCTACCATGGCTTCAAAACACTGACACTTACAGCGTCAATATTCTCTTGGTTTCTTGCGTTTCTTTGTCTTATTGGTGTTCTGGTATTGTGTAAAGTGAAAGTTGTTTCGATTTTTTTAACGATTCGACAAATAGCAATCACAGAAGGGCGATTATGTGGACCAACATCTTTACGAAGATTACGTTGAGTTTGAATAAAAGAACGATTAGATTTATAAAATTTGTGGATAATAACCAAACGTTGTTGAAGCGTGTATTTTGCCATGATGAATTGTCAAACTATACTAAAAACAAATGACAGCTATACTCTAACAAACAAATGAAGGATCTAGGTCGCCGAAATTACGAGGGCTAACTTGCATAACATCACGCGGGCAACGTACGTCACTGACAGTCTTAACAGCTTATATAATATCAGTGTTGCTTAAAATCTGATCTTAGATTTTATGTGTTTACCAGGTGGTGATCACGCGGCGGCCTAGATCCTTCATTTGTTTGTTAGAGTATAGTGAGATTCCTACAATTTTAGATATTGTTGCTATGACGTTTTAAGAACATATCGTTCCTATTGGGAAACCTCTTACATTAAGTCCGTAGTGGTCACCACATGTAATACCTGCAAAAATAAACCGCCAAATAACTGGTTTATCATTCAAGAAATCAAACCTGAGGTTTAATCTTTTGTGTTCAGCGGTAGAAATATAGTTGTTGTTAGCTACTGTCAAAGCGGGGCTGTCCTTTAACAGAGAAGAATTAGGAAATAATGTAAATGGTAAAATTGAAAAATACGATCCCGTGTCTACTAGAAACGTGAAATTTGAATTGTAATTGCGTGCTGTGATAAAATTTGCAGAGTTGTTGGTTGCATTTGACGTTAAAACTTTCTTAGAAAGCAGTTTTGGCGTAGGTAGCAGATACGGTCTTCCAGGTTTTTTGAAAAGCAGCATGGTCGAATGCATTTTCTGGCGTCATTGCCAAATTTCCGATTATAGAAGCAAACGTCAGCATCCTGTGTTTGTGGTTTTTCGAATGCGTGTTGGCATAACCTTGCGTTTAAGTTCAGCGACAGTTTCTGTCAAATTTGAAATTCCTGTTTTTGTAAGTTTAATATATCTATTCGTTCTGAGTCATTCCAACAACCTCGAACGAAATCTACCTAGACCAACGTTTGTTCGTATCATATTACGTATATCCAAACCAAAGAACAAAGCATTCATTCTCTGGTCTTTAACAGTAAAAGAATAAAGCTTATATACGATAATCCGTATTTTATTCCACCTAACACAGAAGAAATTACAGTATTGACGTGGATTTGGCTACGGCCAACTCCACGGGGGTCAACTCAGTGCTGGTCGTTATCACGTCTAAATATCACAGTAATAATATCATCCGACGAAATATCACAGTTAAAACACCACATAACAAAATATAGTAATAAAAAAAATATCCTAAGAACAAAATATCACCTTAAAAAATATCCTAGTAAGAAAATATCGAGAATATATTGTAACTATAGATTTTACGCATAATAAAATATAAGAAATATCCCAAGAGCAAAAAACGGATGAAGAAATCCTAGCAAGAAAATATAAATAATATAATTATATATAAACAAAATATAATTATAAATAAATAAATAAATAACAATAAACAAAAATATAATATATACATTTTACACATAATACAATATTTTAATAAAAAATACCCCAAGAACAAAATATCACATGAAAAATGTCTTAGTAAGAACTACTGTGGTACCTGTATCGAGGTGTACGAGGGTAGATTGAAAAGTTTCCGGAATGGGCAAGAAAACGCAGTAATTGAACAGGTTTTTGTTTTTATTTTTCAACATAATATCCTTGCAGGGCGATACACTTTTCCCAGCAGTGCTCCAACTTTTTTAAGCCTTCAGAAAAATATGATTTCGGGAACTCTGCAAAATAAGCTTTAGTGGCGGCGATGACCTCCTCATTTGACGTAAAGCGCTTGCCTCCGAGCCAAGTCTTCATGTTTGTGAACAAAAAGAAGTCGCACGGGGCCAGGTCTGGAGAGTACGGGGGATGCGGCACCACCTCGTAGCCCAATTCAACCAATTTAGCATTGGCGATTCGGGATGAATGGGCCGGCGCGTTGTCGTGATGGAAGAGCACTTTTTTTCGCTGCAAATGAGGCCGTTTCTCCTTCAAAATGCCGTTGAATTGATCCAATAAATCGCTGTAGTATTGTCCCGTGATAGTTCTTCCCTTCTGCAAAAAGTCGATGTGTATCACACCTTGCGAATCCCAAAAAACGGTGGCCATGACCTTTCCAGCAGATGGGACAGTCTTTGCCTTCTTCGGAGCAGATTCGCCTGGAGAAATCCACTGTTTCGACTGCTGCTTGGTTTCTGGTGTGTAGTGGTGGATCCATGTTTCGTCCACGGTCACGAATCGGCGAAAAAAATCCGTTGGATTACGATTTAACAAGGCCAAACACTCTTTCGAAGTGGTCACACGATTTCGCTTGTTGTCCATAGTCAGCAAACGCGGCACCCATCGCGCCGAGAGCTTCCTCATGCCCAAATGTTCGTGCACGATATTTTGCACACGTTCATATGAGATGCCCGTGGTCTCTACTATTTCGCGCAACTTCACTCGTCGATCGGCTAACACGAGATCATGGACTTTATCGACCATTTCTTCATTTGTGGCCGTTTTTGGACGTCCACTGCGTGGTTCATCCTTGGTGCTCGTACGGCCACGTTTGAACTCGCTCACCCAGAAACTAATAGTCGAAAATGAAGGTGTGGATGTGCCATGAACTTTCTGCAAAATATCTCGTATCTCCGTCGCCGTTTTCCCGTCCATCCAGAAATGTTTGATGACTGCACGAAATTCGTTTTTATCCATTTTTGCAAAAGTGCCTGAATTGCTTCACAAGATATCCTAGTAAACATAAACGGAACGACGCACGTGTCTGAAAATTTGACAGCTTTCCTAAAATAGGTTAGCCTTGACAACCATCATAACAATTTCACGATACGCGCGCCATCTCTTGCCCATTCCGGAAACTTTTCAATCTACCCTCGTATATTCAATGTTAGTTTAGGCTTAAGTTACTAAGGTTAGTACACATACTATAATTGCAGTTATAAATAAAAATATACGAGTAAATGTATTTGTATACAGTGTTGGTAGAACTTTGCTTTGGATTTGGATTTTCATTCGTGAGCAAAAGAAAAATAGCGAATAGCAATACATCTAATAAGAAAGATATTATGGTGTACTTGCCAATATTAAAATATAATAACTTTTTTAGCGCTGAAAATTTAATTTACTTACTGAAGAATAATATAAAACTTGTTTTATGCACAGATACGTTATAATTATACTATTATTGCTAAGCTCATCTAAACATAACCGTCTCTTTATAGCCCAAGAGCATCTTTATGGTCCGATGGGCAATAAAGAAACGTCAATTAAATGTCAGAGCTGTTTTTTTTTGTAGAACTTGATTTGTTTCTAATATAATTTGTAAATTTATCACCAATGAAAATAAGCTAAAATTAAATATTTTGGAATAGTAACTATAGTAATGTAGGTACTTCGTATAAGCACATCAGGTTGATGTACCTACGTACTCATTTAATTATACTTTTTACGGAATAATATATTTGAGATAAAAACTTAATCTGTGCATGAAATAGTGTATGTATAGCGGACGTAACTTGCTTTTTTGGCCCTGCAACCTCTTCCGGTTGGTCAACTCAACGACCCGATGTTAAACTCGGCGACGATCAACTCGTCGCCAAGAACCAGGTTGGAATTTAATTTAATTTAATGAAATTTAAGCATATGCAATAAACTATTTATATTTATTCAGGCATAATTAATTGATATTGGTATTGGCAATAAAAAAAGTAATGTTGGTACGTATTTTAGATACATACATAGTAAATACATACATTTCTACATTTAACAAATTTTATTTATATTTTGCAATATTAAAAATCATTATTTACAATATTTTTGGTAAAAATATTACTGTTCATTCAAACCTCATGTCTAGATACGTATAATTTATATGTTCAAACGAGATGTCAACCCGGTTTTCTATATATCATCACATTACGTATTAATAATTGACCGTTCTGTATTATAGTTAGAACAACATAATACAAAATTTAATGTAGATTATTGAAAAGAGCATACTCATATCACAACAGTAGCATATGCAAGCAGCATACTTACAGTATAATATTACATACTCAAACTCAAATTAGGATCAATGGTTTAAATGTCCAATGTGGTCAAGTCCATTGTTAAAATTAAATGACCTGAAATAATGAATGTGTTGGTATGGTGAAGTATTCGACTAAGATTGCAAAAGATTTGTGTAAAAGGGAGGGTATTAAACAATTAGAAATAATGGCTTAGGCATTTCAGAATCTTGATCTGTCTCTCCCTGGGCAAACAGTCAGCAACTCCACTATGCATAGCAGCTGATTGTTAATGGATTGTATATGGTATCCTCTGCCTGTGTAATGCTGGACGTTGACTGTATTGAAGGACTCAGATGAAGGCTCAGAGCACTTAAGCTTGTTTTATATAAATTTTACGAGCCCATCCCTGATTCTACATGATTTGGTTAGATTTAATTTTAGTATCTAATTAAAAAAATGTGTAAAACAGTAGTAGCAAACAAAACGAGAGAAAACAATAATATTGCATGCAGACACTGTTAATCCGAAGAGAAAGAGATACAACACGTATCCGTTAACGTATTTTTGTGCCATATTATTTATACATATACTATTAGTATATATATATTTAGGCAAATTTGTACATTATGTTCAAAATTATCTTTTTTCTTAAGTTTATATTGTTATACATTTTATGAGTTTAATTAAGATTTTCAAATTTTCTTCATCCTAAACAAATGTATAAGGTTATCCAAATTTTATACAGGGTGTTTCTCTTAACTTATCTCTTAACTTCTCTCGTATAGATTGTATGTGTGGTTACTCGTCAATAGGAACAAGAAATTTTAGGCACATTGAAAAAAAATCGATAAAACGGTAGAGTTTTGGAGACTGTTGGAACGCATCACGACCTACCTCACTATAAGATTAAATACTTTGTTTATCAAACTAAACAGAAGGTTTAAAAACAATATTTGTTTTCATGTATTCATTTTGTTTGTGTTTTTAGTCTGTGTATTAAAAAGGAGTTATGACTGAAAGAAATAGGATGTTTACATTCATACAATACTTTATTATTGCATTATTAACTTTTATTAGGAATAGGTTTTGTTTATCAATAGCGTAACCTTGTCATTCTCTTTGAAAACGAAATACTAACAATAAGCAACACAAATAGGTCAATGTCGCTTGTGTTCTAATTATAGCACATAAACATTAGCTGACATTGAGTTTACATTAACTAAAAGGACGAAACGGGAATAATAGTCAAATTGAGCTGCATCAATGTATCAGATATCAAGTTGAAAATACAGTTAGGTACATCCAGCTCCAACTATGATTCCTAATTATGATAATTTTAATGTTGATTATGATTCTTAGTGACGACCAACCCCACTTTTCAAAAGCAACTTTTTTTCTGTTTTTATGAAAGATAGGTACTATTGCTATTAAACTTTTTTTTTGTTGCATTTATGTGTATTATCATCTGTTCATAAGATACGAAGCTATATTGAAACACCCTGTATTATTCTATTTACGATCATTCAAGCTAGCAGATTGTATTAGCTGTAACAAACAGACAAACATCTGGTTAATTATTAATATTACTATAAACACAATTGACTAAAGGAAACAGTTTAAGTAAAATTATTTAACTTACGGTAACTGGTAACAGTTTTTACTATAGAAACATAATAATAAAAATAATTGAATAAAAAATAATAAGTTAAATTTTGGGAAAGATTGAAAAAGCTATTACTGAAAATTTGAGAAAACTTTCTACCATATAAAATGTATCAATGTTGAAAAATTTTATAACCAACGTCACAGATAAACGTAACAGATGCACAGCCAAATGGGGTAAAATGCGCTTGCCTTTTAGTTGCAGGTTTTTTTCGACAGAGTGCGCTACATATAGAATTCAAACGGAATTTAAAGAAAGAAATAAGTTTTTCATTTGAATTCTATCGTATTAACCACGCGGTGACGTAAGAGAAGAAAAAAGTTTCAGACAATTTCTTTAAATATGCAATATGGAATAAAGTGAAACCTATGTAATAAATAAATTCATTATAACCTTTCTAACTAATTTTTTTGTTAAATATTTTGAAAAATTGATATTAACACCAAAATTAAATTATTATGATTTTATATACGTAGTTATTACAGTTGATGATAAAGATTCATTTCTTATTACCAGTTAACACCAAACTTAATTAAGATGATTTTAAGTATATATAATTTTCAAAGTTGTTTTCATTAATTATTGATATTCTTGTCATCTTTATAAGTTAACTACAAAGTATTTATTATGGTTAATAAATGCAAAAATATTGTTGCAATTAACATAAAACATAAAATTGAAAAACAAAATGGATTTTATAAACGTTAACGAGAATTTAATTTCCTACAAAAAAGTTGGTTATTAAATGTCGCGCAGTTATTTTCGGATATATGATTTTGTAAAGAAAATTGTTATCACGAATGTTATGAGAATTACATATTTTGACCACTAGTAAATAAAAAACGGTTAGTCCGACATGGCTAATTCCATGCCAAATCACAATTTAAAAACATGATCGTGCTTCTATATCACAGGTTTTGCTCAACTTTTTTCCTTGCATTGATACATACGAAATAATATTAAATTAATTTTTTCAGATTTTTTGGATGAAAATGCCCGAAGTAGAAATTTTTTGAAAAATTTCGATTTTGATGCAAATTCTGCTACCAGAACATCATCTTACCAAAATTGTCATAACTCTTGTTTTATTTCTTGAGTTATCTGGCTCATCCAGGTGTCAGATTCAAGCTAGTTTCTGGATCTTTCAGAGAGGCTGATACTTTTTTACTCTGCAAAGTCGTTGCATGTTTCTTGATATAATCTGAAAGATACAAGAACTAGCTTTAATCTGACACCAGGATGAGCCAGACAACACAAAAAATAAGAGATATGACAAGGATATAACAAATTTAATTAGATGATGTAGAAAGTCGGATAGCAGAATTTTCAAAAAAACTCTGAGACATTGAAGCACATGGCTCTACTTGAATTGGCATGAAATTAGCCGAATGAAAAAACATATAGATCGAGAAAGTAGTTTATGCTTAGGATATAAAACTATAGGAAGGAACATAATCATCTACCACATACGACCAAGATGGGGTCTCAATATGGCGAAGTAGGCGTTTCCGGTTTTGTAATGATATATTTCCATTTTTTGTCGTTTTTTTAAATTCATGAGTAGAAGGAGGAGACGGAAGTACATTAAAAGTTTTGCTCTTTCAGGGACAGTTTGGTGCCGCGAGTTAGTCATCATTCCGACCTTATCGGCGGCGATTTCCACCGTAGTTTAAGTCCACCTGTAGAGACCGAAGTGAGTGTGCTTAACCCAACCGAAAAAACGTGGGTCGGCCGAAGCTAGAGACGGTGGCGCAGGAAAATAAGACGGAGAGCTACAACATAAGAAAGCGCCACCGTCTCTAGCTTCGGTCGACCCACCTTTTTTCGGTTGGGTCAACCACACGCACTTCGGCCTCTACAGGTAATTTCTACCTACTGACCCATGGAGACAGAGATTATCTGAATGTTTTACGTGGAGTCACCGTGTGAACATACCTCCACGTTCCTTCCATGAGGAAGTAATTGAGATACGCTTAATCAGCGAATTGCATAGCAATTGCTCCCAGTCAGCTCACTGGTCGGAGCGAGGTTGCCTATCCACCCTCTACTAGCTACCCAGGCTAGTACCGGAGCGATCGACTTAACACGTGCTCACCCGCCGGTACCCTCCCGTCCTCTTCCATACGGGGTGAAGTACCTCGTCCAGCAATAGGACTATTCCCCCAACTTAACTCAGTTGAATAGAGAGAGCCCCCGTCCTATTTCATACCTTCACAAGCTCCTCTCCGAGACAGGGGTTGGGGCCACTGCCCGATCGAATCCAACCTCAATTGTGGCGGGACTTGGTTTTTTAATGGTGGGCCCTCGACAGAGCTTCGTTCGTAAGTCAACACGTTATAGACTTCCAGTGTGTACCCGTTAAGGTGAAGTTGTCTTCATTGTGAGAGGCTATGTATTCGCTTCAACTCTCCTTAAGTGTAATGGCTTTCAGAGCTTCTCCCAATCACTGTACCCGGCTGCAGTCCGGATCATAGGGTGGCCGGGATAGCTCCTAAGCACATTTACCTGGCGGCATGCAGTTTCCCATATGCCAAAAAGCGGGATAAACCTCACTTCGATTCTCCTCACTTAAGCTTCAGTCAAACAGCGGGTTCCTTTGGTGACCATAAATGACCGCGGTCAATCAGCGGGTTCCGTCGGTGACCATAAATGACCTTATCCCAGGCGAGATTCGAATCCGCCCACACCGGTATCATATTACCAGGGCTCCCCCTGATCGGTATGCGTAACCGTCGAGAATTCTCAGGAATTTCTCTACCACACACTTAACCTGACTGCTTCATCCATTGCCCAGTTTCCGAGGAAACAAGGATAGGGTAGAAGACAGCCAGTTTTATGGGTGAACGTCGTGTGGTCTCCCGAACACCCATGGAGACGGAGAGAGATTTGAAATTAATCTTAGAATATAAATATTATGTTAATATTCTAAACAACCGAATACTTAATTATGAAATGTAATTCCCTTCTTCTTATTTGTCGGAGTTTGAGAGAAAAGCAGTTTTAGGTGGTGTCTAATGGCGGTCAGTGTGACGTCATATCAGTCGCTTTTAAAGCTCATTGCGCCGTGTAGTTACGCTCCTTCCTACAGTTTTATATTCTAAGAGTTTGTGAGATTTCCATTATGTTGGTTTTGGCGTGATCTTGAAACTAATAATTAATAGGCTAATAGTTACATCAAAAAACCATAAATATACGAGTTATGAAGCATAGTTTTTACAATGACTGACTTCGGGTTAACCTGGGGCAAAAAACCCATATGCATTTGAAAGCTTATAAAAATTATTTTGTATTGAACTTCTTACCATGATTAGTTTCCGAAATAGGTTTTTCGAAATTTCTTAATCTTCAGAATATACGGTGATATCGGAGTTTTTGTTAAGCAAACTCGTACAATGATGCAAGAAAATAGATATTTAAGGGAGTTGTGGTGGGATAGTCTGAGCCAAAAGTTATGGAGCTTTGCTATTTTGACAAATAGAAATAATTACATAGTTTTGCTTCAAATAATGGATCAAACAATATTAGTTTTATTAGAATGCATCTGAAAGCAGTTTAGTTATTATTTATATATGTTTTTAATTAATTATTAGTCTTTTTAAACTCAGATATTAACTTTTGACTGTCTAGTCCAAACTTAAGAATAGTTACTATACTTACGTATTTCAAGTAACGTACAACATGTTTCTTGATTTGTAGTAAATAAATTCAACAAACATTATAAAATGATCTTGTTTATTGTTTCCAGCCTTATTTTGTGGAACTCCATAATCATGAAATAAATAAAGATTATTAAAAGTTTCACAGTTTTATTAAAATATAACCTGACAATATTGTTTCAACAGCTATGCTGTCATTATCAAAGGTAATATAATTATAAACAAACACGTCGCTAAGGTAGATACAAAATAGGTAACTAGATAAAATAATTATAATAATCAGAATTAAATATCTAATACTTCCAGTAACGGAGAATTACTGAGCTCAAGTTGTTCATTCATTAAAGGTACCCTGAGTTTGTGTTTGTATATCTCAAAGGCTTCTAAAATGTCTAATTTGCGTTTGTTATTACAAAAATGTAGGAATTTAACTCCAATATTAAATTCCTTCGGTTATAACAAATTGGGAAACATCAAAATGTTCTTCGCATATAACTCTATAGCGAAGTTTTTCGTATGGCAATCCAACTAATTCAATCTTTCCGCAAAACTGAATCCATTTTCTCTTTGCATATCATTTTTTGGAAAGAAGAAATAATTCAAATTTGGGAAAAACCGGTTAGACTTTTCACAACCTTTCACGGCACATTTGCTACCTCTATTCGGCATTGTTACAACAAGAAGCAATTAATATACCAATGAATATGCAACTATTTTTTTAACCCACAGCTAAAACTGGTAACCAGCGTATTAAGACAATTAAATATTACCACAAATACTTAATAATATGAATAAAAGTTTAAAGTATACTAACTGCGAGAAATCCCAAGTGAATCGAATCTAAAACGACTAAAACAATTGATAGGTACTTAAAGAAAGTGTTGTATGAAATATTTAAGGTATCTAATATTTGCTAATGAACAATATTCTAATCGAAACTAAATAAAACGAAACTAAACAAAACGAAACTAAACAAAACGAAACTAAACAAAACGAAACTAAACTCTTCAAACTAAAACAAATTAAGAAGAAATACGTATTTATTAATCCACTCCGCACAAATACTACAAATGCAGAAAATATATCAAATCGAGTCAAACACACCAAGAAGAGCTCGCTGTGAGACAAATAATATTGTTAAAATTTCATCCCTTTTATGTGTTTATATAGTGAAGAATTTTATCACGTGTCAGACACCATGTGTGTCATACTGCTGCCGCGTCGGCTGTAAATTTGCGCATGCTATAATAACGTCGCAGTCGACCAAACAATTAATGAATATTACTTCATTATTTGTATGGACAAATGTAGTTGCCCAGAGCTCAGTCACGCCACCTAGTTCAGTTGCACAAACTAACCAAAACAGTAAGCGTATTTATTTTCAAGAGGCCATTTCTTGATATAAAAAGAGCACTACAACCTGGTTGCGGCAAAGTTATTAATTAATTTGGATTTATAATTTTAGTCGTATTCACCAGTGAATAAAGTTTAATTATTAAAAACCGAAAACGTAAACCTTTGGTATTTAAACATTCACTGAGATATGAGTAGATGGCACTGATGTGCATGAAGTTTAATTCTATTTTTAAATTATTAAAGAGGGAATAAATAAAATACATAAATTTTAGTAATATAACATTCATCAAGTGGGAAATAACTCAACTTCCCGGAACCCAAACTTATTTTATTTTAAAATCCGTTGTATACAAAAAATATATTTAGTATCAATTAATAATAAGAAAAAAGTCCCAATATGGTGAAAACTTAACCATCACAGTAAATAATTCATATCAACGTGAAAAGACAGGACAAAAACCAGTAGTGCACAGTTTAACCAGTAAAGAGACAATGATAATAATATTTACTACTACCCATTAGAAGGAATGGGTGAATGGGTGCGGGAGGAATGGGTGATTATTATTATTATTTATTGTCTAGACCAGCGGTTCTCAACCTTTTAATATTTGAGACCCAACTTCTCAAATCAGTTTTCAGCGCGCCTCCCTTATATTGATTTTTTTAGTCCTATTAAACGATGAGGCTAAAATTCCGCAAGGATAGCGAAATTACACCACATTTGGCAACGCTGTCGCCCCCACCGTATTTCTCGCGTTTTTACGAGAAGTTACCTTTTGTGTTACTTGTATGTATTTACCTACTTTTAAGGGTTTCATTTTATTTTTGTATTAACAGAATATATCTTTTCTTCTTTTTTCAATAAGTTTTGTTATTTTGACGCGCCCCACAGGTTGAGAAGCAGATCTAGACTATTTAACTCTTTATAGAACTATCTATTCCTTACCGTTTTTCGTTATATAAAAGTTCATACACAACAATATTGATACATACCTACACATTTCTTAATGTAATGGCTGTCAGTGCATAGCACTAAGGTAAGATATTTCAAACCGAGAAATTTGCAGAAAATTTATTCATGCATTATTCATGGTTATAATGCATTCTTTTTTAAATTATGAGATTTTAAAAATAATTAAAACCCTTACAGATGGTATTTATTTCTTAACCTATCATATCATACCTCAAAGCTATGATTTTTGTACGTATTATGTCTAGATGTTTTGGCAATCAGCCTGTATTTCTGTTTATCATCAAGGAAAAATTATTAAAAGTAAATGTGTTCACTACAATTTGTCAGTAGGAGGTTAAACCTCGGAAACACTTCTATTGATTGGCGGAGACTGTACTTTCAAAACGTACTCTTCGAAATAAATTATTACCTATAAATTCATGTAATAATAATAATCGACTTATACCTTCTCCTCAATTGAATTTACTTTTTATTATAGCATTGTTGATACGGTACTTTGAAGTCAATTAGTTTGGTCTTTCGTTTGTGGTATTTCATAAACAAATGCTAAACGTTCATAACACCACTGTTCGTTTATTGTAACCATTTAAACACAATATTCAAGCCATTGTCGTACTAGGCCGCACGCATATGACATAATGGGTGTCCCAGTAAGTGGTAGCCGATTTGTTCCTTGGGATAACTTGAGAAAGAAATTTTTAAAATCCTGATATCTTTAGATAACCTTTTTATTGGGACTACTGCATTAGACATGGAACACTCAGTTAATTGTAGGTCTAGGTTTCGCCGACAGATATGGACGTTTTCAGAAGGTATTCCCTTACTTACAGGCATTCTTGTTTGCAATTTCTGCGATGACTGCTTGGATGTTGTCGTAAGCTCTTGAATGAAGGCCGTTCACATACACCTTTCATTTAAGCTAGCCCAAAAGAAAATCTTGGCGGGCAATGACTTCAGTTCTTCTAAACATAATGCACAAAGGATATCTATTGTTTAAAACATTGTTCATTTCACAGTATGGCAGGTTGCATCGTCCTGTTATAAGCGCAGAATGTTCTGTCTAATTCATAAATTTGTTCGAAAAATGGATTGATACGACCAATCCAGTCCATAAAGCACAAACCAAACACTGGCTTCAATTGTATACGTTGGTTTTTCTAGAATAACATATGGATTTTCTGTTCCCTAGATTCGAAAGTTTGGCTTATTGACATGTCCAGAAATATAAAAGCGAGCTGCGTTACTGAATATGATTATTTCTTTTCAAATCGCCGTAACCTCGATGTTTTCCAACATTCAATTACTCAATGTACGGCGACGTGCATGATCCAACGGCTTTATTTCTTTTAGATGTTTAGAGATTGCGTATGGTGACCTATGAAGATGGTGAGGTACGCGCACACTGCTTCGATGTTTTTCGTCAAGCGTCATTTACAAATCACGATATACGTGCTCGCGAATTATTTTTTCTTGACGTGGAAAAGCGTTTTTAAAATAATACTTTATTATTCGAAAACGCAAAAGACGGAGTCCAAGTCACAAAAATGAACACAGTTTACTGTTAAGTACAATAACATATTTATTCGTCGCGAAATTACACAATATGCACTTGCATAATCACTTAAATACTATTATACAATTTCAACTTGAAATTGGTAATAATGATGTTCAGAAAGGCCGAGGTAAACAGTAACCCTTGCTGCCAGTTTCTACGACTTTCTGGATGAGTATAGCTTGAAGGAAGGTAAACAATGATCGGTGTTTATATACAATCCTATGGTCAGAAAATGCGCCTGCTTAGCATATATTAAATTGAAGTTCTTAGAAAACCACATTAGTATTCAGCCATTAAAATTAAGATTCTGAGCATACATTATTTAAATTAAGATAAGATTTCTAAGTACGTTCGCATACATTATGTAAATGAGAAGAATAATTATGCAGATTAGAATGCGTTTGCATACATTATGTAAATTAGAATAAATTATGAGAAGCTTTATCTAATAGGCAAAACATGGTTTATACATCGTCTATATAAGACGATGTACGCGAGTTAACGTTCGAACTGTATGCAGTCATATGACTGCATACAGTTCGAACGTTAACTCGCGTAGCACCACACAGTGCCACTTCCTTTCAATTTCGTCATTACGCATTTCATTAATTAATTGGTTTTTACTTTCATAATAATGATAAGAACGCTTTATTTTGTAATGACAAACTGTGCATATGACAAACGTATAATATGTCAGCTTTCAGAATCTATCGCAAGATGAACTGCTGCAATTTTAAATCGGCTGCCTCTTAATGGGACACTGTACAACAATAGAAATTCTTCCCAATTTTTATTTACATATAGATTCCGGTCCTAATCCCTTACCGACAAATTCTGATTAAATTGTCTATATTTATTGATAATTATCCAATAACACTGATTAGCAAATTGAAAGTCTTTTCTGGGTCCTAGTTACAAGTAGGTGAGCTTGATTCATATTTTTACGCTGAATCCAAATCTGTTTGGGTTTCTCCTAGCACGTATAGTTTCAGAGAAAACCTTGATTTTGTTTCGAAATAAAACCCAAAGTAATTATATGCTTTCAATATTACAAAATGTACATAAACCCCATTAAAATGTTCTAGTTGGCAGTTTTATTTTGTGTAATGATGTATTAGGGTCTTGCCTAATCAGTGACCAAAAGTAAACACCCAACATGTTCGAATCACATCTTCCCTGGTACCGATTTTCTAACGATGAAAGGTCTTGATGATAACGCTCGCCATGTAGATCTCAAATTGTTTTGGAAAAAGTCCAAATGGAAGTGTAACTAATGCATTTTTAGCGACAAATTACATCCCATTTTATGGTAAGTGTCAACATTTCATCTAGGCGAGGTTTTTGAAATTTTTGAGAGAGATTTGGAACAATTCCGCGCCACATTTTCCTGTTCTTGTAGAACCGCATCCAAGCCGCTGTCATTTATGAATTGCCGAATTTGGGGACCCACAAGTACGCCCTCCTTTATTTTTACTGATTTTTTGGAAATTTGTCTTTTATGTACTGAAAAGCTCTTCCGCTACGGTCTGCCTCTTTCTCATAAAATACAGTGCATGCTTAAATACAAAGCTATAACTTTTAGATCTCCACATATTTTTCGCTCATATCGTTTATAGCCTATGCTCGTTAAAAGGTATTTCGTAGTTTCATAAGATTCCCTGAGGTGAAATGAATATGCAATGGGAACTGAAGGCAATGCATTGCCATTGTGCAATAGAACTGCTTTCAAACTAAATTTAGATGCGTCAATGAACAATGAGTACTCAACATATTCGGAATGCAATTACCTCATTTCCAAAAAAATCTTATCGTTAATACGTAATGTCGTAATGTAACTATAATTGCACTGTATAGTGGAACTTCAAATTCACATGTTTCAAAAATTACAGATGATAGAAAAAGTCTGAAAGCAGATTTGAATTCAGGAAGAAGAATTAGTTAAATTACCTAGTTTTGTTTGGGAACCAAAAACTCTGTTGATCAGTGTAATATGCCGAAAATGAATGCGCAAGTTTCAGTAACAGGTAGTAAAATTGCTATGTATTTAAAAACTAACTAAAGATGAGTGTACGAGTTAGGATTTAATAACTCGAATGTAATTTTCTCAATTACACAGTCGACACACCCTGTATAAAAACTAATTGTTTACGTTTTAGGTATTACAACACTATGCAAATGTTTAATTACAAGTTATGCATAAAAATGATTACACACTGTACTGATTTAAATTCATGTTGTTGTATTCTTTGTTGTGTTAATTAGCGATTGTTTATTCATGAATATTGAGAATAATATTTTCCAAATTTTTAGTTCTTTTTTATTGGTTTTTTATTGGTGTAAGCAAATTCTTGTTGCTGGTTTACTCTAAAAATAATTGAAAGTTGATTGTGAGAATTGTGTTTTAGAATTCAACACAATAAACGATATTTTTGTTTATTTAGTAACGTTAACGTAACGCTCTATTGATAAATACACTGCAAACTATTTTGGTGATGCAATACATCACAAATTGAATTTTCCACCGCGCCTTTTTATAAATTAAATAGCACGTTCATCAAATCCTATTCAATTAGTATCAATTAGAAATAGGTTAATGGTATATTGGGTTGATGTTTACTGGATTTTTATGTTACTTTTATTTCCATTACTCATGGTGATATCACTAATACACTATGTATTAGTAAAGCAGTAAATAAAATTAATAAATAATAGGAAATTACTAAAAAACGCTTAATTTAATTGTAATGAACCGACCCTTTCCATTTATTTGTTCAAGAATTATCTATACGTGATTTTTAAAAGATTGTAAAGCACGTTTCAAAGTTTGCTGAAAGAGACGTCTCTAATGTAATTTTAATCCTTCGAACAAAAAGCAGATTTAGTGCTTTTGTTAGACCTCGATAACTGGATTTACATTATCCTTTCAAAAGGACAGTGTGCCACTGGACGTAACAGAAAGTCGATAATGTAGAAGGCGTCGCTTCACTGTGAAAAAGAACACGTTTACTGCAAAAAATGTTTCTAACGAATTAATTAAATGCGTTTCGCAAAAACTTCTAAATACTGTGCTAAAAATCGTTACATCGTAGAATACAGTTAGAATTAATTACGAAAACAGCCTAATTTGTTATAGGCTGTACAGTTTCTGGTATAGGAAGTCTTAACAATTACATGATTAATTTTCGAATTGCATTTTACAAGTAATTAATTTGGTGCTAGGCACTATTTTAGTTTAACGTGACATCAGGGAATTTTCAAGAAACAATAAGCGACCAGAGTTGACGTGCTAATTGCAAGTAAGTTCAATAGATATAATATCTTAAATATTCAACTGATAAAACTAAATCAACTCACAGCCTACTCGTGAGTAATTTACGTTTATCACTTGAATTGATGGTTACTCAATTTTGAGATGGATTTAAATTCAAAGAAACTCTTAAATATTATTATCTTTTATAATGACTTCATACTACAATCAATCGCTTTACCTATGTATTGTCACTCTGATTTTATTTATAAATACATCATAATATGTAGATATGGTAAACTGACAACGATTATGGTATTATTAATAGTTCTCTTATGTTATAAAGCCTATGGTCAACATAGGACCATTTTCAGGATAGAAGGCGTATATACTAACTTTATGCAGTAGCGAATTGTTATCTCAGAAACGTGAAAAACTTTCCTAGCCGATTTCTGCGTAAGTTGTCGTGCTTGGATAACTTTTTGATTAGGTACCTTCTTTATAACCGAAGTTTACTACCACGTAGCTTGAAAGTATATAATTCTTCAAAACAGATTAAATATACGACGAGATACAATGTCCCTGTACAAAATGTCTTGCAAACTGTTGAGTAATGGGATAAAAGGTGCTGTGGTCAATTGCAGCAGCTTCATTTACATTACTATAGTTATGATCTTATGACACAAACCGGCTGTACAGTAATATATGAATAAAAACCGTAAATATGTGACGAACCTTTCTTAAAAACATAGCTACCCTAATCAAAAAAATATATACATAGAATTCGACAAGATTCTGCTGAGGTTCGCTGCAGAAAATAAGGTTTTATACATTAATAAAATACTAGGGAAACCCTGTCAAAACATGTCGGTCAAAAGACTTTTATTGTATGCAAGGTTCATTCTGTGATTACAATCTTTCCGGTTTCAAAGAGTGAATATTTAATATCAATATTTATTAAACAAACGTAATCGAGCAAAAAATAAAAAATTTGATAATACTAAGCTTAACATTCTCAGACGAACTTTTAAACGCATTATTTAACAAACATTTACCCCGTTACCACCAACCCCGACTTTCCCTCCCTTCTTCCTTAGTTACCACCTTCTTACTCCTTTTTCCGGCTTACCCCCCCGTCTTATCTCTTCCACAGAATTACCCCCACTCTCCAGACTTACCCATTCCGGCTAGCTTTATCTCGGACTCCTCCTCCGACTTACCTCTCCTTTTCCGGCTTACCGTCCCCCTGTATGTTTCCCTCTCTGACTTCTCCCGCCAACTAACTCCACCGCAACCTACCATAAAATTCTACATTGAATTCATATACCATATGCTTAATATAGCCGATTTCTAGACTTTATCGATCAGTTTCTCCATGTCCCTTAAGAGATAAAACATTAGTTCTTAAACATTCTCATTCTACTTTTTCATCAAATATCCCAATTTCTGCAGTCAACATTTAAAAATTTTGAAAAAAAGGATACACTTAAACGGACAGAGACAATATATCGATATCGAATTTCGTGAATATGCTCCACATACTATGAAACTCGACTGCGAATTGTTGGTGACATAGTAAGCAGGTATAGGGAGGATGTTTATTTCCAAAACGTAACGAATCAAGCGCTGTCGCCCTTTGGCAGCCATATTGACATTCATCGATTATAAATAATGCTTTTAAATTAAAAAAATATATATATAATTAAAAAATCACAATACTAAGATTCCACAGACTACAAAAAGGAACAGTTTTAAAAATATGAAAATTAAATTAAATATAAAACACTGTTGACTAATCTACAGCGTCAAAACTTTAATATAAAAAAGAATAAAGCATATCGCTCTTGTAGAACTCGTAAACGAAGTTTAACAAAAATAAGCCATGTTTTAAATATATAGATTAGTAAATAATAATTGACCTATACAATAAAGTTTAATATAGCCGATGTATTCACTATCGAAGGAGATAAGATTTTCGTAATCTAAAGCAGTGTTAATGGGAACACGATAAGTTAGATCGCCAATAATGAAATCTTTATAGTAATCGCTCCTGTTATTTACAACTTTTGTAATAATTTGCAGATGTATTTCACGATGATTTGTTTTGCCCAAACAATAAATTAAACAGTTATTATTAAACGATTTTCATCAGGTCATCAGTCCTAGTGTCTCTATTCCTACTATCCATGGTCTACCTGTGTCTTGTCAATATAAGTAAAATGTCCTGTCGGACCACTGGACGAGAAGTGAGTGTCCCTGTGATAATCCTGATGGATCATCGTTATAATTATTTCAAATTTCGTTAGGTGTTTAGCCTGAGTATTTATTTTATAGGAAAAGGATAAATAAGTATCGCTGTTCGCCAAATGGTCTCTTGAGAGACTGAGGTCAAAAAACTCCCGTACACACACACACACACACACACACACACACACACACACACACACACACACACACACACACACACACACACACACACACACATCAGGTCATCACCTAATATTTGTCTGCTTTTCATAGTTTTCAACTATGCGGGTTTGTTGCAGCAAACTTGTACTGGTGAATAGTTCCAAAAAGTTCACAACGCTGGGAAGTAAGAGGGCCCTGCAAGTGAATCGTCGTTCTCGTGCGTATCCAAATAAATGTTTTACATTTATTTATTTAAAAATATAAAACTGAAAGGAATACAGATATTAAGTAGTGTTAACTAATAAACCAACAAAAGCTTCAATATAAAAAAAGAATCACGTAAATCGGCCCAGTAGAACTCTTAAACGAACTGGAACAAAAACGAGTCTTGTGTTTTAAATATATAGATGCAGATTTTGCAGAATGAGACATGTGTTGTCTGAAGTGACTGTATCAAACATACTATAGACAAGATTTTATTTTGAATTAGCCAGAAATATGCAAAGAATTGGCCCAATTTTCTAATTGAAAACGAACACATTACAAGCCTTGTCTCACATGAATTGTACCAAGCAATAAATTTTGTTTTTAATTTGTGTTTGATATTTTATATTTCATCTCGAATTAAAGTGATTTATTTGTTGCTAATATCACGCACATTCAAAAACATAATCGTTTAATTACTGATGATTATTTATTGAATCGTAAATATTAATTAAAGAAACATACATAGATCCAATTCATGTGAGACAGGGCTCGGATGTATTTTTATCCGGGTATATGCCAAAATATTTGGAATTGTCTCAACGTGGGAAAACTATACAGGCTGTATTTCATAAGGTGTGCGATATTAGATATTATTAGATATTAGGTGGTATATTAGATTTAACAAGGTAATACGTATTGTTACATCAGTTTATTACGGCAGTAACTGGTAAACAGTTTATACATTGCAGAATAATATCCAAGTTTACTAGTATATTTTTCTCGATCATTGATTATACCTTAATTTTAAATCAAATAGACAAATGAGCTCCAGACTCGATCTCACGTCGGTTCGAATGTTCAACAGAACTTTTCATATGTGTCACGGGAGGTTTACTATTACATGAGCCAACAATCCAATAATGTGCAGCGTAGAGAAGTTAGTAATGCTTATACAAAATATAACACTATAGGAGCGAGGAGGGACCTCGGAGGCTAGCCCTCTGATTCGATCTACCGGCATCTAGCTGGGAATAGTGAATCGAGTGGCGTCTCTCAGCGGACCGGCACTGCAAGGTCAAACATTCCTAATATACAACGGAAAACAGCTTGGAAACCGATAACGGGTAGCCTACTGCAACCTAACAACTTGGAAATTAACGTAATCCATGAACTCGAGAAAGTAACATACAACTAATTACCGCATACTATGATATCACAAAAAGTGATTCTGATATGACAGGATACCAAGCCAGACTAGAAAAAATATGGAATGAAAGATGCCCACAGAATCAGTTAAGTGCACAGAAACTTATCGACCAGGGACGTCCGATTGTTAGTCGAAAAGTTCTATCTTTAGACGAGTTAATACATTAAAAGATTCTGTTCAATCTGTTGTGATCAGAAACCAAGAAATAAAAAGAAAACTGATGCACATTGTTCAGATGGAACTGGACGACGTTGTTAAGATTCATAACTATTGGTGGAAAACATTTACCAACTTCCATGAACCTCTGGCAATGCAGTTTTAGAGCATTATTCACAATCCTCAGTTAATGCCGGAACAACTAGCAAAGGCAATAACACACCTGTTACCAAGACATGAAGATTAAAGACAGCCACAGAATTGCCGCCACATTACGTGTTTAAATCAATCATTAATGCAGAAATCGATGAATTTCTGATGTTAATTGAAATATTGCCTTAGGAGCAGAACGGGTGCAAAAGTGCGCGAGGTTGCAAAGAACTGGTCATTATTGAAATATTTTAGTGGTCTGGATCGATTACCAGAAAGTATTCGATTCCATGCTGCATTCATGGCTAAAAGGATGAGGAGATCTGGAGATCTAGAATCTAGATCTACTGGAGATCCAGAAAGTCGACCTTCAAATAATAGAAGTGCTACAATACTTAATAATTACATGACAAACCACGTTAGTTTTATTACAGAAAACAGTACTCGTTCTTACAGCGCTAAATAGAGTCGCATTAAAAGAGGCATATCTATATCAGATACAGCAGGGCCGTAGCCAGAAATTTGTTTCCGTGGGGGGGGGTGGAGTTTATTTTCGGGGGGAAGCAGAATAGAAAAATAATTTTATTTTGTTGTCATTTTATTGGTATTAAGTTTAGTTTCGGAGGGGGTTCAGACCCCTTAACCCCCCCTTGAATACGGCCTTGAGATACAGCCTTAGTCCGTTATAGTTATATACTGCACAAAACCTCTTAAGTGGGATACTTAAAAGAAGCTCCTTCGATGTAACGTAGACCAGCAAACAAAGCTGACCCATCTCTTTTACATGGATGATCTGAAGTAAAACAACTTAAAGGCGCGTTAGAATTAGTCAAACCTTTTTCCTGAAAGACCAAACTGCTAGTGCTCTTATTTCACCCCAGGAAATGTGCATTTTTCTTCCCCTCGTTCTTTTTCCTTATGGGTTCCAAAAAAGTGCCTTTCTCGGCCTATCCACTTACGAGGTTGATTCTGATTTCTCCCAATGGGCATGCTCTGAAAATCTCAAATGGTATGTTGTTAGGCTCTTCTGCTTTGCTGCAGTTCAGTTACTGCACTTACTCTGGAAGTTAACACATACTCTCACGCTACACTCTCGGGACGAGCCTGATATTTCAGTAAAATATTCGAGCCATCTGAACTACTCTGCTTCTGTATACAGTTTTTATTTTCATTGCTTTCAATAATAGAACAGTGTCATGTAAAATTTTTATTTGCTGTTTCGTTATTCTGTAGAACTCTTGTTTCTTTCTTCTTTCTCGTGTTTGTTCCAGTCATTTCTATTCCCTTTTTCCCGAACGTGTCTATACTTGTGCCTAGGATAACTTAATTGATTTTGTTCTAGTTCGTCAGTTGGTTTTCTTGATTTTTTATCAAAGACTAGATTGTTATTTGTACACAGATCAACAAAAAGCTCACTGTTTTCAGTTATTTTTCCTAAACCGTGTTCCTCCATTACAAGTTCTACATTCGTGTTATCGCTGCTAACTTTGGCGTTGAGGTTGCCCATCATACGACAATATCCGCTCTCTTGATTTCAATTTGGGTATGTGTTAGTAAGCCATAAAATGATAAATCTTTCTTTTGCGATTGCTATGTAGCATTGAACCAAGGTAACATTTCTGCAGGTGCGGTTTGACCATTAAACTAAATAAGCTACTGCTTGGGACCTCGGGTTCCAAGAGGCCTCAAAAATTACGACATTAAAGATTGGCTAAATTTCAATGGAAAAAATGGATATATTATGTATGTGTAGTGAGCAAAACGTCTTATTCCAATTTTTAACGTTTTTAATAATAAATATTTTACTTTTTCCTCAAGTTATTTTTTTATTAAAAATGTTAAATTTGGAATAAAAATATGAAATCTTTAGTCGAAAATGTAACTATATCCTGAAACCGTTTTTTGTAATTAAAATGTTATTATTGACAATAAGGCAGGAGGGCTCAGACAAATTTTAGGTTGGGCCTTGAAAATGGTAAATTCGCCCCTGCATGAGTTGAGCTTAGCGAAATATTTCCATTATGGCGCGATAATTTCAGAATCCAGCTCGTGTCCATGTTTTTATTGAAAAGCCATTCGGATTCTATTTTAAGAGGTTTCCCAACCTAAAGCTGTAGGGAGTAACGGCATTATCTTTATGTTGACGATTAGGTTATTCCATGAAGCTTTATATTTGAATCATCATCCCCATTATCCCCAACTTTTTTGATACACAGAAAATAAGTAATGACTTACGTTTGATCAAGGAAGAATTTAATTGAACAATTGATATAGGCCAAGGGTAATTTTGAATATTGTATGGAATATATGCGATGCCGGAAATCTGCCTCGTTTTTTGGCGTCTCAAAACACAGTCGTAGGTTAATCAGAATCTGTGTTGTATCGGTTATCGATGCTAAGCAATAGTCGCAGGTTGAAACCAGCTCTAAATTATTTATTTTTTCCTTTGGGAAAAATGCGTATCTTCTTCTCGGATAAGTAAATGAAATGGTAAACGCTGTGTCACAATGTAATGTTCGAAATTGTAGAAATTACAGCAGCTGTGCAAGTTACAAAAGTTTCCACAACTCATTGTCTCGTCTACAAAGAGACAAGGCTTTTTACTAACATCGACATGTAATAGTCTACATGTAAAAATACATAATTATCTAGCACAAAAAATAACTACAATAAATTATAAACATGCGTTCAATGCCGTTCTTTTAATTAATTATTATTAATTCGGTGCTATCAAACTAGCAAACGTTATCATTTTTATGTTTTGGAAATTAACCTATGCAACCTGTTTACAGACACTTCGATTATGTATGAATAATGTGTAAGAGTGATGAGACAAAACCTGTCGTGTACTTCCTGAATCGTAATTGTGATTCTCCATTTTCGAACAATAGTTTACTTTTGTTTTGTAATTGGCGTGTATCCTTTTTCGTAGTTTACCTTATTTAAGTTAATTATTTAAATTGCTGTAGGAATTAGTCGAGCACAGTATAACTGTTTAATTATCAATTTATATTGATCTAAACTATTCCATTATTATTTACCTTGATGGATTTTGTAGGAATTACGTAAATAAATTAAAGAATTTCAATTAAAAAAATGGTAATCTTTTCTTTTAGTGTTTGAATAAATTTATAGTAGGTGTAACGTCTGCGATGGTACCAACTGATTTTTATGCTATTCATTTTAGAACAAGGTTAAGTGTCGTTTGACAGTAAAACTCTTTTAAAAAACTGATTATTTGCATATGAAAAGAGGGAAAAGTGGCTAATTTTATGCGCATATAACTGACCGTAAAAAGACTGCTAGGAGTAAAAACTTTGGAAGTAACTTATAATTGCGGTAGTAACTTGGACATGTAGTGAGTGCAAGTGATTAATGTTGTTACACACTTGGCTTTTAGTACCTGAGTGCAGCAAATGCATATCAGCTTTTGGCTAATTAACTTTAGGAAAGTTTTGGTAATTTCCCTCAAGTTAAAGACGTACTTTTAACACGTTTAAGGTAATAAGTTTGACACGCTTTAATTCATATTCAAGTCTTAAGTAATTAATAAGCTTTAAAATACTGATTGAGAGCAAAATTGGAATATAAAATAATTGATATTCAAATTCAAAGAGAAAACAACCATGACAATTAAGTTTATTAAATTTCTGTTGAATTTAATTTACTTATTCAAGTGTGCCATGGGTTATTTATACATAATTTATTTTCCATGTTATTAAAAAACAATAGCCACAAGCAACAATAAGTCAATAACATCAAACAGACAAAAATGCTGTATATTCAAAATATTCATCAAAAAGTATTTGGAATGAAGTTTTTAATACAGTCTTTTTCTATTGCTTTTCCTTTTTTGTCAATTGTGTTTCAATGTGTGTCTAATGTGTTTCCAATGACAAATAGGGAATGTCATTTGCAACATAGCTTTGACATTTCATAATCTGGAAAGTAATTTGATAAACAGGGAAACGCAATTGACAAAAGAGGAAAAGAAATAGAAAAAGACTGTAAAGTTACTATGATTTAAAAAATCAGTACTGCGCCAAGATTAGTGATTATTGTGGAAGAGTTGGAAGCTGACTGGTTATAGTGGTTATTCAGTAGAACGCTTACTTTTTCCATATCCCGTGTAGGAACTGCCATCCTTGACAATAGGCCCCATCTTGGCTGAATATTGGATAACCAAATGTCGTTATTTCAACATTGGTCCAAGCCTAGGCCAACCTTCAGATCCCAAGCCTCGGCTGCTTTGTGGTGGCCCAAGTGTCAACCAACGTCTAGGTACCAGTTCTGGGATCTCTAATCTCTGCCCAAGTCAGAGCCAACCTTCAACGCCCTAGTCTCGGTTTCTTACTGTTTGCCCAAGCCCCAGCCAATTCTAGTGTTTTTAGACTTGGTTTCTTACTCTTGAACCAAGTTTGGGCCAATCTTCACATATTCTACCAAATCAAGCTTGTGAAGTTTTCTGTCTTTATTATATCAGCTGGTAATTAATTAAGAGGAAAATATCAGAAAAGCTAAACTAAAATACCTACAGAGATTATAATTATTATTACTAAATATAAATTCAGCTCTCAAATTTTTGCGCGCTTCGTTTCTTCGAAACAAGCACAGACATGAAAAGTCAGTAACGCGGCAGCTGCAAGGGGAAGCCATTACCGACTTAAATTAGTCAGTGTTCATCCGCCTACCATGAGTGATGTTACGTTTAACCGTTTTGTAATATTATTAATAAAATAATGTCTATGAAATAAAAAGCGTTTATTTAAAAACAAAGCTACGCCAATAAGAATAAATACAATTTTTTTGTAGTAAAAATTAAACTTGTATGCTTGAAAATAATTTTTTAACCACTTTTTTTTAATTAATTTGTTTAACATCTAAAATATTATTAATTTCGTATAAAATCAGTCTCAGACTTGTTCTTGTGTCACAAATTTTTTAAGTTATGTTGTTATGTTACCAATAATTGAACGAATTAGAATAATTGGTAATAATTTAGAATTTTCGTGTTAATTTGTTTTCTATATCAAAGTTATTTCATACTTGTCTACATAAGCAAGTACAGTACAGTATTAAATATTAGGTTGGTCACATACTCAAGGGTCAGTCAGTGATAACTAATACCGTTGGATTCTGAACCTACACTATCAATGATTGTCAGCCTTGATACCACATTAATATTAAGAGTGGTCCAATATTGGTTATATACCTTGCGCCAAGACTCAGTTTTAACGTCGGCGCTATACTGGTTTTAACTACTGGGCCAAGATGTATCACCAATCTAGGGCCATGACTAATTAACAAGCTTGGCACGAAGTTATCATCTCGATTTTAGACCAGCCATGGGCCAGTCTTGGATTTCAGGCTATTGATTTCAGGCTGTACCAGAGTTGATAAACATCGTCCCAAGCCTGGGCCAACCGCGGGCCCTTTGTTATTTCCTATATGGGATACTATTACATTCTGTAACATATTTAGTGATAAAAAACTTTCTTAAGGTTGATCCCAGCTATTAATTTTCGATTCACATATTCAAAAATTTTAAAAACTCATCAATATCAGGTAACATATGCCTCTATAACAATGGTTCTCAAACTTTTTTTGTGCGGAACTCTTATATTTTCCAAAGGTCATGAAATTCTTAGCACACGTACATTCTAATGACATTAAATGAACAAAAGTTGTTTAGATACAGAATTTACCAAATCATTTCATACAGATGCAGCAAACCTAAATTATTATTTGTTATAAAATAAATTCTTTTTAATTACATTAACATCATTAAAGGACACTTTGTCTTACAGAACCTCTAAATTTGTTTATGGAACCCTAGGGTTCCACGGAACACACTTTGAGAATCACTGCTCTATAACATATTAAAATTTGAGAAAAATTTGTCATAGTTTTTGAAATATTTGCAAAAAAACAGAAAAATTATTTTTATAACTACAATTTTTTTTTTAATATTATGAGGTACTTTATCCGTTGCGAATACTCGGTAAATTCTTTGATAAAAACTTTGAATACGTGTAGTTTTGTGTTATAAGAAATTATAGATTTTTTTTTAAATTTTTTACATTGTTTTATATTCCATTATGTACAATAACAGTTGCCCTGTTAAATATCTACCACCTCTTGTAATTAGTGAAAATGATCTTATTTATTTCTATTTTTCGTAATTACAATTATTTTGATTTTCTTTTAAAGATCCTTCTGCTATCCTCATCTAAATATGCGAGTATTACCAAGTAGAGTTTCTGTACTCCATCGATTACTGAAAGACCAAAAGATCTTTGTTGCTGTAATTAAGATTCTTGTTAGTAATAATTGTTACTGAGGCTCTAGCTTAAGTAGGCCACCAATTTTATCAAAATTAAATTAAAAGTTTGATACAGCCGGCCAGAAAAGTAACCTAATACTTAAAGAAAACACTTGGTAGATATGATTAAAAGTAGAATTATAATATAATTATACATATTATGTATGTTGCTAAACTCGTGTCTCTAAGGAAGCTTCTTTTAGGAAGAAATTTCTTTAATACATATTGTTTATTTCACATGGATCATATTTCCCTTTATATTTTTGCGGCAAGGGTACTTCAAACTCACTATTTTCAAGCGTCCGCTTGTGTTACATTGCACTATTGCAGATTGCTTCGCTCCGTTGACACAGTGGTTTTATGCCTTACCTAAAATGCACGTCTCTACTTATTATCATCAAACTTCAGAAATAAAATTATTTAAATGAATGCTCTGATATGATGGAGAGTATATGTATATCTTTCTTCTAATCGATCCGACTGGCCTAGCGGTAAAGATGCACGTATATTTTCTCTTTTTTTTTAGAGTACAATGATGCTTACTGAGCGAAGCCATTCGGGCCGACATTTTTCGGCTCCATGCTCGATCTCATGGGCCATATGACCTTGACGTTGGTGCCTGTAATTAAATAAAAAAATCTTTCTTCTCATTTTTTTTATTTACTATAGCTTTTAGCGTCGAACAATGTCAGCAATGTTGCTGCGTTTCTGTTCGTACATGTCTGCCACTGTCAAATAGTAGAAACTCGAAAATACATAACCATTTCGTACTATGAAATTTAGTTACACAAATTGTAACTATCGTATTTAACAACAATGCAACGGGCAATATTGTCAAGAACCATCATTATGATCGCATCTGTAATGCATTACAGCAGGTATTAAGCCCATTCATAATTCTAAAGTTGATATTGCCTGTAGTCCATTTGATCCTACGCAGTCGTGATGATGCAAAATTCTAACTTTATGGTTCCTAGAAGTGGATGCTAGTTAAAATATAGATAAGTTATGTTACGTGAACGAGAAATTATAATTTACATAAACAAGTCCAAAAAGTTACTAAAACACAAGAGTTGACAATTCAACAACAGTCCTGTGTGGGCTTGTTTTCAATCATGGCTCGTTATTCAATCATAGGGGAAGATGTACCTTGGACCGGTCTGTGCCTCGGATCACTAAATAAAATTAAGTAAGAGATCAAAACATAAAAAACAAAGCAAGGTACAACACCTTCCTCTATACAGAAAAATACTGCAACAGATTATACTACAAATATCTTCCTTTCATATCAATTGTTCATATTGTCTAATTTAAACTCTTTTACTTTTGAATTTTTAATTGTTTGAAATACTTTGAATTTCAGAGCTCCAAAACTTTGACTTTTCAATTCTGTGTTGTATCTATCTCTATGTCCCTGCATGATGTCTAGATAATTCTGTAAATTGACTTATCAGTTATTAAATTAAACCTGAATAGCTACTAGCCTTTAATATTTTGCCTTTCGAGATTCTGTTACTTGAAGATATGTTTTTATTCGGTACAAAAATACAGAAGATTTCTCTTCATTAACGAAAGAACGCCAATAAGTAAATTAAGAACCATACCAGCCATTACAATATATTCTGCATAAAAATCCATTATAATTGATTGATTGGTCCACACCGATCCACCTGGTGCCAAATAAGAAGAACACACCGTCAGCGGAACCTTATCGAATGGTCGGAGATTATAGGCGTTTGAATTCAATTACAGTTCCTGACAGTTATCCGACACCCTTCTTAAGCGACTTCACCCGGAAAATACAAGGCACTACCATTTTCTGCAAAATAGATCTGAAGAAAGCGTACTATGCAATCCCCATTCACCCTACAGATATACACAAAACAGCAATTACCACACCGCTAGGTCTCTTCCAATCCAAAAGGATGTGTTTTGGATTAAGAAATGCAGCAAGCTCGTGGAGCCGATTCATGGATACAATATTATCAGGCCTATCTTTTATATTTTTTACGTAGACGATAATTTAATATTCAGTAAAGATGCTCAACAACATCTTGACCATCTGCAACAGGTCTTTTCACGATTGAGAGACAATGGGCTTCTAGTAAATGTGGATAAATGTAAATTTGGTGTCTCAGAAATTGACTTTTTGGGACACACCGTAAATACTAACGGAATTAAACCAAAAACTACAAAATTTGAAGCAATTGCAGAATTTTCATTGCCTACTAATCAAAAGAACCTTAGGAATTTTATTGGCCTTGTTTCGTATTATCATAAATTCATTCCAAACACTTCGTTTACCCGGGGATTTCTTTGAAGGAAAAAAACCCGATGAAGATTTCCGCATACCTCAATTTCTTCGCCAAATGAAACATCATATGCACAATCAGAAGTTTTTTTTCACAAGGACATATAAATCAAATTCTTTCGTTCCCAAAAAATTACATAATTGTACACATGTTTTTATTAGAAATGATACACATGACTTAAATATTAAAGACACCTATGTCGGCCCCTATAAAGTGTTAACCAGAACTGCAAAGTATTTTATGCTAGATGGACTAGATCGACTAGAAGTAATAAAATATCTCATCAATCTACACGTATTTTATTTACTCCAGCTAAATATCTAAATCTATATAATATAACTACTGGTAAACCACCCAGATCGTTATAGCACCAATAACGACTAATATATTTAGTACTTTCCTGCGTTTTGAAGGTTCTTCGCGATCAAAATAAGCAGAAATAACACATGCAACTGTTCTGTAGCAAAATATGAAGTCTTTACTTTGTGTATAGAAGTATAAGTATGTGTTTAACATTGTTTATTGTTTCCAGCCTTATTTTGTGGAACTCCATAATCATGAAATAAATAAAGATTATTAAAAGTTTCACAGTTTTATTAAAATATACCTGACAATATTGTTTCGACAGCTATGCTGTCATTATCAAAGGTAATATAATTATAAACAAACACTTCGCTAAGGTAGATACAAAATAGGTAACTAGATAAAATAATAATAATAATAATAAAATTAATAATAAAAATCATAATTAAACATCTAATACTTCCAGTAACGGAGAATTACTGAGCTCAAGTTGTTCATTCATTAAAGGTACCCTGAGTTTGTGTTTGTATATCTCAAAGGCTTCTAAAATGTCTAATTTGCGTTTGTTATTACAAAAATGTAGGAATTTAATATTATTTTGAGGAGTCATTGTGTGATTTTGTTCTAAAAGGTGTTTGGCGTAATTCGATTTTTCAGGATGTTTATTTTTGTAATGACGTACGTGTTCTTTATATCTTATGTCAAAATTTCGAAGTGTTTGTCCAATATATACCGAACTACAAAAAGAACAATTTAAACGGTAAATGTCCGATTTCATGATATCATATATCCCATTGACAATCAAACAGAAGACACAAATTACATATCTATACCATATTTTGGCAAAATATCAGAAAAAATTGCACATATACTAAGAAAAACCAACAATTATAAAATAACATTTAAAACCAACACTAACACTTTTTCATTTTTATTTAATGCTAAAGACAGAACACATGATATCATGAAATCGGGCATTTACCGTTTAAATTGTTCTTTTTGTAGTTCGGTATATATTGGACAAACACTTCGAAATTTTGACATAAGATATAAAGAACACGTACGTCATTACAAAAATAAACATCCTGAAAAATCGAATTACGCCAAACACCTTTTAGAACAAAATCACACAATGACTCCTCAAAATAATATTAAATTCCTACATTTTTGTAATAACAAACGCAAATTAGACATTTTAGAAGCCTTTGAGATATACAAACACAAACTCAGGGTACCTTTAATGAATGAACAACTTGAGCTCAGTAATTCTCCGTTACTGGAAGTATTAGATGTTTAATTATGATTTTTATTATTAATTTTATTATTATTATTATTATTTTATCTAGTTACCTATTTTGTATCTACCTTAGCGACGTGTTTGTTTATAATTATATTACCTTTGATAATGACAGCATAGCTGTCGAAACAATATTGTCAGGTATATTTTAATAAAACTGTGAAACTTTTAATAATCTTTATTTATTTCATGTGTTTAACAGTTCACGACTAGTCAAGAAAATAACAACTTTAATGTCATTATTCTCATACTAGATCGAACCGATTTTCAGATCTGATCTTTGGCGAAGAGCCCTAAATTCAAGTTTTTATTGAAGGTACTTTACAGCTTCTGCAGAATTATTCTGGCCATAGGGATCTATTAGACCAGCATTTCTCAACCTTTTTTTACTTGCGTACCCCTTGACCTATCATCACTGCTGCACGTACCCCAAGCCCACCGCCATTATGTATAATTACTAATATTTACTTACAGGTACAGTAATAACATTATAATATAGAGACATTTTTATTTTTACCAATTATGCAAATCTTGTTAACGCTCGTCTTACGTTTTTGTAAGGTGTTTGATCCTAAGGGAATTTGTTTTGTACAAATACTATATTTATAGTTCGGTTAGCAACACTGAGACAAAGAAATAATGGACAAATTACAACCAACCCGACGACTAACACTGGGATTATCCCAGATTCCTCGCAGAAATAAAATTCTATTGCAGAAAACAATGCCGAAATGCCTGCCCACTTGTGTAAAGATTATTGAAATATACCTTATTATCAGGTCCTATCCCTCTCGACAGGTACTGATCCTGCAGATAAAATATATACCTGAATTGAATTTAAAACATTCATTTCTTTCTAAATTAAAATTATTTCGGATAGAATTTAATTATTTTGATTTTTCATAATGAAATATAATTGTAATTGGAAATGCGAGTTGTTACAACTTTTTATATTTTCTCTTATGTTCAATCTATGTATCAATGTCCACCATTACATCTTTGTTTCAGCGTACCCCCTGAGACCATTTCACGTACTCGTGGGGGTACGCGTACCACAGTTGAGAAACGCTGTATTAGACTTTTAAACTTTTCAGATTGGTTGAAATTTTAGAATGAGTAATGAAAATCGTTGGGTCATTTCAGCTATGGAACATGTCAGATTTATTGAGTCAAATGAGGTTTTAGGCTCCGATAAAATTTACGAGCCAGTTGAACTTTACTGTCCGAACGGGTTTCAGAGAATTGGGTGAACTTTTTGGACAAGCGCAGTAAGGTAGATCTAAACAGGAATGGGCACGGTATACAAATCGAACTAGAGTTGTGTCTTGGATGTTGTGGGGAGTTTGTAAATGCACACATATGCGATGCAGAATATTTAGACTCTGTGGTACTTTAGAAGGGAACAGAAGCTCTTTTTGAATTTAAAGGGCCAAGTATAAAAAGGCCAGAGTTGCAGTAGAACCTAAACTGACTTTTGGTCCAGCGTTACTGCATGAGTGATTTGACAAGGGTGTCGTATCTTGGTAGATTTCTTTTTTATTTATAATTTTTTTTATCAATTGCATATGCATATAACTTTAATGGCAGAAAGATTTTTATTTGCAGGTGATTAAAGCAGTAAAAAGAAAAAATCTACCAGGTTGCGTGCTTCATACCTATCAAGACCTAGTAGCTTAGAGGCACAGAAACAGCTTAACTTTTATTGCAAATTGTTGTCGTCTTTAGGGTAAAATAGTCAGGATATTTAGATTCAAAGGTGTCCTACTCCTTTCCAAACGACTAACCTGCTAACCTAAAATTACTTAAAGTTTTTGTACAATCCTGTGTTTGTACTAGTTAGTTAAATCATTATATCATACAACCATCTGATGAAAATTGAAAGCTTTATGTACTCAGATTTTCACCCTGCTCTTATGCGAAAATGAGGTTTCTAAAAATGGAAACCTTTCTATTATAAATAGTTTCGTACATAAAATGGAAACAAACATTCGGCTCGGCAGTTAATTGAATTGAGTAATTATACTAGTTAATATTTGACAGCACAGACTTTAAGTGACATACTGCTTGAAACTCCGACCCGAAATGATTTTATATTTATCTACATTTGTATGTAGATTCAACGAAATATGATGCATGTGTATCCGATAACGTCATAAAAGTATGATAAGTAGCTTGTAGATGTTATTTTGAAGTTGAGCATTTTATAGACAGTGTGTTATCGCCAAACTGTCTTTTCCACTAGTAAATAGACATGTTCATAACAGTGCGTGTACTTCTTTATTCATCTATCCACAAACGAACGCACCGTACAAACTCTGCATGACCGAACGAAGTTTTTGATATATTTGCAAAACTTTTAGTTGTTATACAGAATGTCGAATATTCAAGCTTCAACTTCAACACTTCCAACATCCTACCTAGAATAAATCAAATTTTCTACATAAGGTGGTGATAAGATGGTTGTACCACCACCAGATACCACCACTGTCTAGGTGGTATCTCTACCAACTGAGCTACCGAGAACGACTATCAGCAAGGCGAGAAATCCTCCATATGAATTATATATTTTAGCAAACATACAAAGTAACTAGATATTTTTTGATTGCTATTAATAGAATAATTTAATGTCTAATCATTAATCAACTTAATAAAAATTAACTTCATCTAAAATTTATAAAATTAATTTCCTTTCGAGAAGATTCATAATAAACTAGACGCTTTGAATATTGATGTTGTTGTCATGCGAATTGCTGATCTTCGTTAATAGTATTCAAAAAATATCTAGTTAATTTGTATGTTTGCTAAAATATCTAATTCATATGGAGGATTTTTCGCCTTGCTGATAGTCGTCCCCGGTAGCTCAGTTGGTAGATATACCACCTAGACAGGGGAGGGTCCCGGGTTCGATTCCCAGCCGAGACGAAAAATTTCTCTATGTGATTTGCATTCAAAATATAATTTAATGTAATTCATTAATCAACTTAATAAAAATTAACTTCATCTAAAATGGTGAGAAATAGTATAGAATTTGTGGAAAATTACAATTCTGATGTCAGTATGAATCGTATCCCCCCATTTTTGACAGTCGCTATCTGTAACATGTTTACATTTGTAGATCTTTGCATAAATACCCCGAATAACTACTGATCTGTATAAGATTCTATCTAATTATCTATTTTTATTGCCTTTTCTATACACATGCAATTTTAGAACCAACAAAAAAAGTGACTATAACCTTCAACATTTAATTGACATCATAAAAAATGATTACAATAAAGAGGTAGCTTTTAAAGGGAATTTCCAAAAATCATTTAATAGTAGTGTACACGTTGTGTACAAACATTAGAGTATGTAAATGAGAATCGGCCCACATTATTTAATTTTAAGGAGTGGGTGTCACGGTTCACAAAGTCCGGTAAATGGCACTCCCTTCCTCCGGTGTGCCGTATTCATGCCCGGAAGAGTAGTGGGACTCTGTGATTATGCACCGCACATCCCATGAGCCTATCTATCTAATTCAGTATGATCGGCAAATTAGTTTACTGATTCTTGTGTGGCGGTTTCAACTTGCCGCGATTTGCAGTTTCCTTTTTCATCCGTGATGTGTTCGAAAGACTTTAAGTTTGTTTAATAGTTGGGTAGTCTATTTTGATTTTTCAAAATCGGAAGGTGAATATGCTTTAATATATGCAACAAGATATTTTTATTTATGGAATTTTAATTGAAAATGAGTAATTGTGGAAAAAGAAACTTTCGTAAATTGTGTCTGTTGTGTTTTTATTTCATGATTTATTGCAATCATTAAATTTTTCATTCATAAAATGGTCGAGGAAATTAAGAACATTTTTTGTAATTTATAGTAGTTGTATCAAAATATTTTGCAAAACAAGTATAATTTTGGTTGTATTTTAGTGCTTTATGGTCTAGAAGGATTTTATAATATTTTCAAATAGGGAAATATACATTTTCTCAAATAAGAGTGTTTTTCTTTTTTTATATTCTAGTACCAAAATAATACGAGTATTCTAATTTCCATAAAACAAGTTTTCAAGTTAACATCGTTTAGAATTTGGCCAAGGAGACAACTTAACCTTTTTGATAACATACATCACCTTTATTACAGTTTTATTTAAGGATAAGGAAAAAGGTTTTTTAGGCTGACTTTATTGATATTCAATTCCAAATATTTTTTAAATAGAAAAAAATACGTTTTAAGAATAATTACCATATATAGTAAAAAAATCATTAACTATCAGAAAGGATTTTTAATAATCGTTTTATAGTAATAAACCTAATGACATAATGAACAGGCCGACCTTCACCAACTGGCAAAATTTTACGTGCTTTGTGTTTTGCATCATCGCTTTATGTATAATTTATGAATGTAAATATTTTCCTTATAATTATTTTCCATTTTCTTATTATTTATATTCCTATTATTTATTTATTACAATTCCTATTATTTGTTAATTAGGAAATTAAATAATCATCAACATGCTTCTAATTTATGCCAATAGAAAATTAATCGACTATTATATTATTGATTTTCAGATGATCCTGAAAACGGTGTGATATCTCAAAGATCAACACTTTCTTCGAGTTGCAGTTCTGGTCCTTCCGGTGCAGAATTACGAGGTACGTTATAAATTTCCCGATTGACAACTTAATATTGTGCGAGAGTGGGCGCATGTGAAATGAATTAATTAAATTAATGTCGTATAAAGTAGCAACCAGAAAATCTCCATAAAATCACGATAAATGATGACTTGGAGGTTTTAAAGATTAAATCTGCATACTAAATGATGAATACCTATTAAAACTGCATGCATATATTAATTAGCACACTGCATTTTATGTATTAGATTAGATATTAGGGGGAAGTTGGTATTCTATGGCTTGGGAATTATTGTTTCATTTTTTAACTTCCGACACAGACAATTTTGCCCTGTAAAAAGTACAATTTTACGTGGGATCGCTTGTTTTTTTTGCAAAATACTCGGTTATTGTTTTCTGATTGATTGCTGTAAAAAAGAGCTGTTCTAAATCCCAAGATTGAAAAATAATAAATTGCGTCGTTTCCTTTTACTAGTCTATAATTACGGATAATAAACATCTCCTTTTTTATTTTTTTCAATTGTATACATGCATACCATATTCGTATAGAGTAAAAAGCCGGTGTAAGTTTAAAAGTATATTTTCGTAAAAAGCTTTTTTCTACTAACATCTAACTTTTCGCATGGAAGTTTTTAAAAGCATTCAAAAAGCTCAACAGGTTGCATTCGGTAGCTCATGGTACCGTATAACAAAATGAATAATAAATGCAGTCATATGTCGGGATAGGTGTCACAAGCCATAAAATATTACTTTACGTGCGGTTTCCTAACTGTATAGTTGCCCATATAGCATGACTTTTAAAAAATAAGAACTGCAAAATAAAAGCTTTTGCAGTATAAATTGTGCTTCCCCTTGACAATAAATAACAATGTTGATGCTCCCTAACACGAAAATAACATTATTGTTTGCGGCTGGCTCAAAGTGTCGTCTTCCTGTATCGATGTCCGTAATCTCTCACCTATTTTCCTATTATACGATGTGCACTTAGGCATTGGCATTGAAATACAACAAGGAGCACGTGACACTGCAGTTCATAATAAGGAAAGCAGCAGCGTATCCACAGTAATAGACACGAAACCTGTCTCAGCTGATAACGAAAAAGACGTAATAGCTGATATCGAAATGGGGGGAAATTCAAGGTCCCATAAAAGGCGTTCGCGCGCAAGTCGTAAAAAAACTAAAAACTCAAATGTAGTATCGACGGATGCTTCGACCTGTGAAGCGATGGTGGAAGTGCCAACCCTATTAAATAGTGATGTGACAGAACGCGGAAACGACGTGGAAAATAGCTACCAGGGCAGCGCGACAAATTCTGATAACGCGGCGGAAAACGCTGAAATTCAAACTATCGCCGAGAATAAAGTTTTAGAGCGCGTGCAAACTAATTACAGGGTCGAATCTCCAGAGACTGTCTCTAAAAAATCAAATACAAATAGAAAACAAAACGGTGGTACGGTTATTAAAAGCAAAAGTTTAGACGACGATGACCTCGTTAAAATCACCGAGTTATCTGAGGCCAGCGAAGGTGAAGATAAAAGCATCGCGGAGTGTAGCGCTGTTGTTTCAGAGGCGGATTCCGATGTTGAATGGGAAACAACTGAAGAATTTAAATTTGAAAAGGGATCTGAAGAACGTGGAGAATGTCTAAGCACAATGACATTACCTTTAGAGGAATTAGAAATGGTTCACGTTACGCTTATATCACCAGAGGCTGAACGTAATTTGAGAAATTTCCTTGAAGGGTTGAATCTTGTCACCTCACCCGAAGAAGCTGTCAATCAGACGGAGAAAAAAGAAAGTTATAAAGAACGCAAAGCACGAAAACGAGCTGCAATTGCAGAACATTTTATGCCTGTTTTACAATTTCCGAGATATTTAGATGTAATTCGCGAAGAGGGTATGGACAATAACGGAGATAAAGAGCCAATGCAAGCTTCCTGCTCTACTATACACCCTTATACAAGCAGTCAAGAATTTATACGAAATAAAGAGCCAAATATTCAAAAACGAATGGAATCTCATTTTCCAAAAACAGAAAGTGAAAAAGTTATTGTTGTAGGGGGAAAATTGTCGGAAGCAGCGAACATACAAGGCACTTGGAGTACTTCGGTGGCGGAAACTAGTAGTTCGGCTGCTGAAGTTGTATATTTAGAAGATAGTTCAACAAGTAAAACTCCTAGCGATTCCTCGGATATGGAAGAAAATGTTGGCGCGGATGGCGACGATGAAGAGAGTAGAAGCGAAGATGTTTCACACTATTCGTCACTACAAGAATTAAATACGGAAACTACACAAACAAATACGAGTAACACCACCGAAATATATACAAATTCGGCATCTGAGATTAAAATTTTACCGCCACCGTCACAACTTACCCCTCCACCCACACCCGACTTAGCAACTCCTAAAAATGAAACTGTCTTCGAGAAAAAGCAAAATATTACAGAAATAAACGAGTTTATAAGTGATGTGATGTCGTATTTGTCAAAAAGAAATTACGATGCTATTCGAGCGGCAACAAAAGACTTACGCTTTAAAGATGTACCTGAAGAAACGCGAAATAAAGTAAATGAAGTTTTAAACGAAATCGATGACATTTCATTAACCCACGAAGACGTGTTCAACAAAGAATTCAAGGGATTTTGTGATGAGCTTAATTTACCAAATCCTTGTAAATATGTAAATGCTGTTAGTCCTCCTGCTCCTTCAAGATCGCCGTCTGTCAGCAGCGAAGGATCTAGCAAAACTAATTCACAATGCACCGCCCGTTACAACCCTATGTGTTCCTCGATAGGAGACGTCGCGGATTTATTAAAAGATGAAGAGAATGCAAAAGAAGCATCAAAATTGTTCGAACCTGAAAGCTTAAAAGAATTATGTTTACAAGAATTAATGTCTCTGCCCTTCGGTGCGGATGTATTAGAAGAATTAGCCGAAGTATCCCAGAGTATACAAGAATTAACGGGCACTTGGCAAACGAAAATATCACCTTCGCTCCAGAGATTAAGGAAACATTTTCCTACACCGCCGATTCCTGCATTTATATCAAAAAATTCTAACTCGGACGATACTAACGATTCTTTTAAACTTCCAGTTACAAAAGAAGAAATGCCCTTTATTTCTACTACAAAGTGGGTCGGTATACCTACGCAACAAGATCCGAAAGTGCTGATGTGTTTATCTCCAACGCAAAAATCATATTTAGAGACTACAAAAAAAGTGCCCGACGAAGCTGGAAAATTACTCGAGTTACATCACAAATTTATGAATAGAAGGGGATATCACGAGGAAATCCACGATGAGCCAGATCATTTTAAAAATGTAGAAATTACCGGATTATCTCGCAATAAGAAAAATGAAAATGCATCTGGGCCGAAAGAATTTAGTAACAGACTTTTGGCTATAATCCGAGAAACTAAAGAAGCGCAACCGAACAAGCATTTGCATATAAATGAAAATACGAGACATATCCATAAGGACCACTGCACATCCTACTCATCGCAGGTTCAAGGTTTTAAAACATTACCGCATGAATATAAAATGCATTTTGAGGAGAAGATAATAGAAACTAGAAAATCTCCAGCGCAAGATTTAAATGAATGGTTGAAGCTAACGCGAGAGAAGAGCACGAGCGCACCGCATCTTAAGGAAGCCCACGAATTTTCAAATATACCAGCGACCGCAACAACTGGAACTTATCAAAGCAAAGCAGTAAATGAAGGCACGCGAGTGCAGAGCTCCGGTGGGAATACTACTCGTTCCACAAATATCCCCAACCGCCGCTTTTCTTTGCCACAGGAGGTCTATCAACGTCAAATTCAGTACATCTATGAAAAGGAAAAGGAGCTACAAGAAGAAATAGAAGAACTGGAGAAAGAAAAGAGACAAGTGATTTCAGAGATGGCGGCAGAAGAGCCTGTTAAGCAATTCGAGGCCGGTAAATATCATATCTCAAAGAAGGGAGATATCGCTATACATAATGACGAAGAGAAATCTCAGAAAACAGAAACGGATAAGCAGAAAGTGACAGTGATGGCTCCTACGGAATTCTTTCGACAGAAGATGTACGATGAATATATGAAAAAAGTTGCAGCCCGTGAGGACAGAAAAATGCATAAAGTGATAAAAATAACTTCTACGAAAACTTCACAGGTAGAAGAATCGACTGAAAGTAGTAATTGTGAAATAACACATGCATGTGGAATCGAGGGTGAATTCATGGATAAAGTAAAAGAGAGAATGCAGAAATACGGATTAAAACGGGATGATAGTGAGGAAAACCGAAATGCAGATTCTTCTATGAAAACAGAAAATGCTGAAGATCCTGTGTTGGTTATGGATGGTGATTTATTAAAGGATGCCACAGAACTACCAAAACACCTTCAAGAATTTGTCGATATAACTAGACAAGCCGCTGAAGATTCCGAAGACGATGCAACGGACGGTGAGTGGATGGCTGAAGTGTGACTTGGTTGATTTGGCTGATTAAAGTCGCAACTAACCCAGTAGAGCTTAAAACTAACTTAATTGTTATGTGTTTGTAATGTTAACAAATATATTGAATTTTATTCAATGAAAAATCGAATTTGTTACTTTTCGTCACATCATTATTTCAGTTCATTCGTTGTTTTCATGAAAAGTTATTTAAATCTCGTTTTTTCGTCTACTACGTTATAACAGCAACCGACGTCACTAATTTCAGATTTGACCGCCTGTATAAATCCTATGTGAAACGGCAATATATACTATGTTCTAAATTTAAAGTTTTAAAATTAGGTTACGATGTACATTCAGGTATAAAAACTTTTGTAACCTTTAAAAATTAAACTTGAAAATAAATATCCGCAAAGAAGTTCTAAAACAAAGCTTCTGATGTGGGTGTTAATATTCTAACTAAAAGTTTGGAAATCGACATTTGAGATAAATATATTTTTAATGGCAATCGCTTTAACACGAAGGTTGCTTTATTAACAACAAACAGCTTATGCATGCAATCAGCACATTAAATTTACCTGCTTACTTCTAAATATAATGCTTGGCCTTACAATTTATTATTGTGTTGTAAAGAAATATTTGATAAACTAGTTACGAATTAATTTTGAAAAGAGAAAAGATTTGGAATTCTAAAATCAACTTTGACCGGCAAATTTAATTTATTTATGTAATATATTAATTATCATGACAAGTGGATAAGTATAGTCATTTAAGAAGGCAAATTACAGTAAAAAAAAAAGTCAACCTTGCATTGGTATTTACGTATAAATTTATTGTATTGCCGGAAATATGCAATTTTCTTGGGCTAGTTGTCTTATTTAGTAGGTGTTGGTTTAAACTTGAAGGTTACACCACAGTGATACAAATGCAAAAATCTAATTTGTGTTATTTGTCTCAAAATTGTATGGAATTTTTTACAATGATTTTTATTTTTGTTGTAATGAAAATAAATGAGCAACAAATTATTTTTCTTTGTTTACTCTAGCTAGATTAAAAAAATGTGCACAAATCGTTCGAAAATTTAAGAAATATACAGGATGGTTGGAATAGGTCTAAAGAACAATCTTTTAAAAATATTAAAAGAAAAATTATGTTACACTATAGTTTAGCTACACATAAAGCACTTCAGATAAAGATAGATAACTTTTAATTTGAGATAACATGCAAAATTGTTTATTTTTGACGTAATTTGTTATTAGTTGTACTTTGCGACAAATTCCATTTTTATCGGGAAATTCTTGAATTCTATTATCTACACTTTATTGTGCTACTTAACACTATTAATTTTATTATTGAAATTGCAGAACTTCATAGCAATTTTAGGTTTTATCTTGCTAATATATAGAGAAAATTTTATAAAATTTTTAGGTTGTCTTGGATCTCACTGAAAAAAATTAAAATCCATACTAATAAAATTCAGTGAATGACGTTAAATATTTAATTAGTAACTTTTTCTAAATTATTTAGACTAACTTATTAACGGTGAATTTATAAAATTTTATTAATAATGTTAAAAATTTCTCAAAACGATCTATAAATTCGAAATTATCATTGTTATTGCGAATTTATATAATTATACAAATCACCCGACAGTAAATGTATTCCATAATACCACCGATGCACACTGGGGCCAAGTTCACCTTTTGGAGGTCAAAAATATTTTCTTTACTTATTTTGCTTTTTAAGATTTTTGTTGTCATGTGTGGCCACACACAGTGTCCCTCAGTGTAAAATAGGTCAAACAAAAATGACGCCAAAAAGTCATTGTAAATTCCTGTTTTAGACCAAAAGGACGTTTAAAAACTGCTGAATGTAAAATCGTAGCTGATTCTTTACAAGACTTTTTTTTTAATATAACCAAAGGTACGTGAATTTCTAAAGTTTTAGATAGTTGTGTGGCGGCTTTAAAGGTACTTTTTTAAGGTTTAATGTTATTTTCTAATTTTTTTATACTGCAAATGTTTTTGAGTCAAAAAAACTTTCCACAATCTTGTTCATAGTTTAGTAGAAAAGTAGAAACAAGGGGTGTGACGGGAATTGAACTGACATTACCAAGAATTTTCTCGATTAAAGGTTCATCTTCTCGATTTAGCATTATTCGGCATGCGTTGCCCTCGAATATTTCCCCTTAGTAATTCTTTACCGCTAAATTTGACATTTTTGGCCAGAACAACGAATTGTTTCGTTTAAGAAGAAGTACTAAGCCTACCAAAACAGATCATTAACGAAGACTTGAAGAATAGGGAAATTTAAAATAACGGATTTTTGAATTACATGTCTCATCATAATCATTAAAGAGTGGTTTGTTGATTGTATTGTACTCAGTTAGTTATAGCAATATTTCTGTTTTTTTAGTTGTTCTCACCATGTATTTCCTGTATCTCTCAATCTATTTAAAGATATAACATAAAAAATTGGTTGCTGTTGGTTGGTTAGAGACTGACACAAATCAAAATGAGCTATTCATACTAGGTTGAGTCAAAAGTTTCTGCCAATAACACTGTCATTGGTTGATTTGTGTGGATCTTCTTTAGGCCATTTCCGTCAAACCAATTCGATGTAGGTGATGACAGTACGTTGAGAAGGTCCAAGTACCGTTGATAACTCGTGTGTAGTTGCATGAAGTTGTCCCTCAACGCAAGTCTTCAGAATCCACAACAGATGATCTTCCATCCTTAGATTTATCTTATGGCTGAAAGCGCCAGACACAAAGCGTTTAAACCTCATCAACCTCACAAATTGCCTTTGCTACACCCATATAATTTATTTTTTTCAATAACGTTTCATTAGTCTCGGAGAACAATTTTCTCAACATTCGTTCTAACCATGTAAACCATGCAAAATGCATATGGCACCTATGTTAAACTCTTCAAAATAAAATTAGTCAAAAAGTCCTGGAAACTTTTGACTCAACCCAGTATCAGTCAGCTGAAATAGAGTTTCGATGTTGTTATATGTTTCGTTAATCTAACATGAGATACTCTACACAGTACTATAATTCTTTACACACTTGTAAGTTTCCCCTTTTTAGCAATACTACCTGCTTAACTACAAACCAAGAAAAAGATCTTTTTTTACAGCTAGGTGTAGTGCTAGCCAAAAAAATGAAAACACCAACTTCTTGCTATTGGAAATGGATGTATTAAGTTAAAATCAAGATTGCTGATGTCATGTTATATTTTTTTGTATTTGTATGTGTCAGTTGTTACCAAAAGTTTCTTCCATTCAACTAACCTTTAAATAGTTAGCACTAAACCTCATTTAACAGTATCTAAATTATAAAAAAAATGTTAACTTGATTAGTGTTAGTGTTTTCATTTTTTTGGCCGCCCCTGTACATGCTTACAGGTATACGATATTTATTTGTCTTTATGCTTTGAAGGCCAATGAGGACATTTATGATAAAAATATCTGCAAAATACAATACTTAGAAACAACACTGCACAATTAAAACGTATTTCAGGTGTTGCACTAAACATAAATGACACTTTTTATCCTAGACACCAGGCCGTTCAAAACCATTGTGGCTTCACGAAACCCTTTTTCTAAACGTTTATAATATACTATGTGCGTATTTATATGCTTTCGTTAATATATGTTGTTACTTTTCTTTAAAATGGTTATATTAATTACTATATTAATATTTAATTACCTTTAGAAATAAACCCTAGATGATTATATTAAGAAAATGCCGTGTGAAGCTACGATTTTACATTCAGCAGTTTTGAAACACTTTTTTGATCTAAAACAAGAATATGGAATGACTTTTGGCGTCATTTTTGTTTGACCTATTTTGCACAGAAGACTTTGCACATACACCATAATAAAAGCAAAAAATAGAGAAAGTAACCACAGCCAAGGTAATATTACAGCTACATCTCCTTTTCAAATTCCGAAACGATTATTATCTATTCCCGTGTAAAAAAAGTAACAAATATGAATGAGGGATGAAAGGTATATGAATGATACTAAATACTACAAATTTTAAATAAGAAGGCTTAAAGCATACTATTCAATATACACCGTAGACACTTTATGTTGGAAACTTAATTAACATTAATTGAAATGATAATTACACAAAGAAGCACAAAAATGCTCAATGTTTTTTAATTTGAGAAGTAGTAAAAAGCTATATAGAATAATGCTAAGCAAGATTTATGTTTTGTACTAATACGGACCATAACTAGCTCAACGATACTAAAAAGCTTTCATAGTGTTACAGAAATTCGAAGTAAATTTTTACTTTTAAATTTTAAAGAAAATCTAGGTTTTTAAGACAATAATAAGTACTTACGTCTTGGAATAGAATCCATACTAAAAACATCCCTAAATGAATTTTAAAACACTATCTGACAATACTTAAATAATAAGTGATATGCAATGACTCCACAACCGCACTTGGTAACGTTGAGATTCTAAATAAGAAAAAAGACACATCTGTTGTTTTATGACCTTTTCTTATGCAGACACAGTTAGCCCAACTTTTTAAAATCATTTTTGACCAGCAAAATGGATAAAAACCCCAGTGTGCGATGGTAAGGAATGTAGCTCGTGATTGGTATTTGGAAGCCATTCAGTGTTTAGGAAATCTTTTTAAATGCTTTTCAAATATTGTAGTCTTATTCACTTCTCATCACTTTTCGCTTTTTCTACTTTGTGCTAAGAAGGCTACTAGAAGTTAAAGGTTTATAGATTTTGGTGCACTCTTGCGACAACTATCAAAGCATAATCTGGGGCAATTTTTAGACAAATGTAATCTTTTCCTCTAATTTTTGTGACTGTGTTTTTTCATGGGATACCACTATTCATCTGACAAGTTTCTTAATGCATAAACTTGTACCTGTTCTGTAATATTCAATGAGAAAAAAAAAACTAAAAACCTGTCTAAGAATTGCCACAGTGGTTGGGGTAATTTTTAGACACTGGTTTTAGAAATTATCCTGTTCAAAAAATCCTTTCTTATCGAAGTTTTTAGGTTTTGAAGACCTTTTTTACTAGCTTTTGAGAAAATGAAAATAAGGATTAGTTCTGCTTAAATATATAAAGAAAACCAACGTTTAATACTGCTGTGGAAAACTTTTAAAATGTTCATAGCAAAAGTAAGCATACGTATAATTTTTTTGAAGGACTCTTCTCATCTTCATATATTCATGAGTTAGAGGGCTATAAATGCAATAGAAATTTTTGTTTTTATATTTGAAAAAATTTCTTTCCTGATCAGTACCACCTAAACCATACACAGTGATGCGGTGATAAAAGCGAGCTATTTTCGAGAATAGTTGCTTATTAAGCAAAGCTTTTGCAACTAGGTTAGCTAGGTTCCATTTTAATTACTACAACTCATTTCCTTATTTGTTCTTCACTCATATTACTCATTTAACTATTTAGTTATGAAATATTTAAATTAATGCGAGAATCTGCTAGTAACACCAACAGACCCGTTTATTTACTCAGTCTACACTCAATGCTCTCGCATAGCGATTGAATTTTACAGAACATTCCTGAGCCTAGTTCTAGTGAGTTAATTTCGACAAAAGACTATGAAGATTTTTTGCAAATACACTATACGTACTAGTTATAATTGTTGTATATTTATTTCAGTTCTCTATAATGGTGCTTTGTTATAATGGAATAATACATGCTATCTAGTTTATAAGTCGATGCTAAGAGTATTCAGTATTCCACTGTCTCTGGTCATAAGCATAACTGTGAGTCTGGTCTAACGATCGAAAGAAATGAATAAAAACTTGCTCAACATGACGCATGTAGTGAGTGGAAGTGGAATATGCACTTTCTTACCTTAAATTCAGGATCATCTGATTTATACTACCTGGACTAGACTAGACATTAGACTCTTAATATTCACAGTGAGCTAGCCTTTCAAGATATATTTTTTAATATTAAGTGAAATGGACATCAACTCCTCCTTATCAACATGTCAGTTGTAAATAGATATTGAACGCATCTTTTTCTTGATCATTCCGAAATAAGAATCTAAGATTTGTGTGTGTATAAACTATTTTGTCAAAATTTTCCATATTCTTTCCGTTCCTGTTCTTAGCATAGATACTACAAAAACTGCCTGAAGTTCTATAAATATTACAGTCTATTTTTAGAATACTAAGAACATAGGAACTGTAGCATTGAGAAATTTAACTGTAATCATAGTGACATAATGAAAGTATTTATTTAGAATATTTGATTAATTTATTTTGATTAATATCAAAATAGTATTTTATGTCTTTAAATTTTTTTATTTGCAATATTCCATCACGTTCGATATCATTTTTTCTTTATAGCCTAATATCTGGGTACTAGAATAGGCCGTATTTGTATTCTTGAGTAATATGATTCTAATTTCAAATTAATGATACCACCAGGCCTTGTTTTGAAACATCTGTCCAACTTAAGTGAGTTACGTGCTGATTAGGGCTTAATTGAGATACGTTCAATTAGCGCGCATTGACTAAGTTAATGCTACCAGTAACTCACTGGTTGGAGCGAGGTTACTATCCATCCTCTACTAGCTGTTCAGGTTAGTACCAGAGCGATAAACGTGCTCACTCGTCGGCACCTCTCCAAGGAGATGGTACCTTGTCCAGCTTCGGACTTTCCTCCAACTTTCTAAGTTGGAGACCACTACCCGATCGAATCCAACCTCAATTGTGGCTGAACTTGCAATGGTTTTGCCACCTCCATCTACAGATTATAGGCTTGGTGGGCCCTCGACAGAGCTTCGTTTACAGGTCTATACGTCTTAGACCCCCGGTGTGTACCTTTTTACAGGTGAAGTTGTCTTTAGTCACAGTTAGTCTTTTCCATACTCTTCATATGTTCTTAATTACTGTAGAGCCACACTGTATAGTTTATGTAAAAACTGTATAGAAATCAGAGTAGGCCATAAATTCCGTTTAATTTTAGAATACCATCAGGTTTAGACAATAACTACTGCTATACCTTTTCAACTTCAATTTCAGAAGAAGTAACATTAATTTCAGAGAAGGTAATTACAATTTCGGAAAAAGTTAATTTAATTTCAGAAATAATAAATTGAATTTCGGAAAAGGTAAATACAGTTACGGAAAAAGTTAATTTAATTTCAAAAAACATAAATAGCTAAATAAGTTACTTGAATTTAATGAAATTGTATGTGTTTGGTTATGTAAAAGGAGATTCAGTTTAAAAAGAACAGATTTGGGTAACATTTAAATCCCATCTTTTTCAGAAATTTTTAGCAATTTGTTTTTTAAAGAAAGATTTAAATAACATCCAAACTTTATCACAATGATGTCGAATTCGGACCTACAAAGTTATATTTTTTCCTTATTTTAGTGGTACGACGTTTGGTAAATATACCGTAAAATTCCTGTAAAGTCGTCGTGTTAAAATTGCCTCATGAGTTATACGAGCGAGTAGCTTATAAATACCTGTGAAATATGTTTTTACTACTACCCATTGCATGGAGAACTAGGCCCCAGAAGCTATGAAGCTCGTACTGGAGAGAGGAGTGCTTATTATTATTACACAGGTCTATTGTGCGGCAGCAGCCGACTTGCAGATGATACAGCACTAATCCAACATTTGTCTTACAGCTAAAAAACACTACAGAAAACCTTAACTATTATTATCTGCCGACATTTAATTCCGGTTCGGTTGGGTGAGACACCAACACACTAGCCGCTACACTACCAAGGCTATTTATAAATAGTATATGAATACATTTATACTTAAAGTCATTGCTCAAAATATTATCGCCCATTACAATCATATCTCCACGCCACTATCCAAACACAATAATAATGCATGGACAACATAAATATACATAAAATGTTTTTAAACTGAATCACTTTTTACTTAACTAAATACATACAACTTTATTAAATTTAAATAATTTATTTACCTATTTGTATTTTCTGAAATTAATTTTTTTCCGAAATTAAACTTGCTGTTTTCGAAATTGAATTTACTTTCTCCGAAATCAAAATTAGTTTTTCTGAAATTGAAGTGGAAAAGGTATAGTGTTATAAAATTTTTATTGCGCCCTAATTTCAAGAACGTAACACATAAAAATCAATGCAGATTGATATATACATTACATAAGTCACAAACTTAAAAAATATCAAATAAAATAAATACTTTAGTAAAGCGTTATGATCGTAGATAAAACGTTGTATAAGATACACGTGTAATAAGTCTCTTCATTGCAGAAGAGACTTATTACACGTGTGCAAAGAATGGCTTTTTACACTTGTATCTTAAATGTCTATTGTGACTTAGTAGGAATTTTACGGCATATTTACCAGACACGCGGTATAATTGTAGCACTAAAATAGGGCAATATATATTTTTATAGTGTGCAATGAAACCTGCATTTCGTAACTTTGCAGATCCGAATTCGTCCTCCTTCTGCTAATGTTTGGATGTTATTAAAATACTATATTGTTTGACTTTCCCTAAAAAACGAAATTATCTGAAAACTTCTTAATGAGATGAGATTTAAATTGTTACCCAAATGTGTTCTTTTTAAACTGATCTTCTTTTATATAATCAAATACATACACCTTAATTAAATTCAAGTAACTTATTTGGCTATTTATGTTTTCTGAAATTTAATTTACTTTTTCCGAAACCGTTTTTACCTGATCCGAAATTAACCATACTATTTCCGAAACTAAATTTATCTGTTCCGAAATTAAATTTAGTTTTTCAGAAAACAAAATTATCTTTTCTGAAATTCATGTTACCTTTTCTGAAATTGAAGTTGAAAATGTATAGTGTCAAAAAACGACAAGTTGCAAACCTTGAATCGTCAAATTTGGCATCGATATAGAAAAGTAAAAAACCTATATTTTTTAATTTTATGACATTTTTCGAATAAATTTAATTAATCATAATAGATATAAATTAAATGTGTATACATTTTAAATAAATCTAAAATTAATTGTAATTATTTACTGAGATTAATTAATTTTATTCATAAAACTAATTTATCAAATTATTTAGTAATTTTGGTTGACAAATTTGTCAGCCTGAATTTTTTACAAACTGTAAAAATGAGGCAAAATCATGGACTACTCTGAATACAAGGTTTGAAGTGGACTATGCTATGTTTACTAGACTATGAAACAAATTGACTCCACATATCATTAATATTTGCAGTAATTCTCAACATTAAAAAAGCAGTTAGCTGTAGCTTACATTATTAAATAAAAAACAAAGCATGCTTATCTTGACGTCAATATCAAAGATGTGTATCTCTTCCAATCATCCTGTAGATAAAAATATAACTTATTAAAGCACTTTAAAGGTATTTTTATGTAACGTAGAATTCTAGAGACAATTATATTAACAAAAATAATATAAACGAAAAATCGAACATCCTCTTAACTATTGTTATATTTATAATCATTTCTAAATGATCGTCTTGATAGCAATCATTTAAAAGCAAATTGAAGTAACCACATACAAATTACTAAATTCATTTATTTAATTCAAATCGCCTAAAGAAAAAAAAATTTTAGCTAATCAATCATGAGATTCAGAAATTAATATTAATGGCATGAAAAAAATTAAACGATAAGAGAATGCAGATTTATCATACCTAGAAAAACGGAAGAGCTTGAATACTAAACAATAACTCAATCATCTTGGGAACGGACAAGTAACAATGGAAGTAAAAATGAAAGAGAAAGAAAATTTAAAATGTTCCTTATTATTTTATAAAAAAGGGAGATAAATTAAGTAGTCTACTTAAATATTTTCATCTAAAACGTCATTATACTTATGTTTCGAGAACACTGGAGTAAAATTAAAAAATTATTGCAATAATTACTTTAAAAAAGCTCACAATATGGCACAGCTACTTTTAGCAAGCTTAATTACGACGTTAATGCATAAAGACATTAATTGCATGGATGTAGGGCGTCCAACCAAGGAGGCCCGCAGGATAAGCCGCGCACTTAGCAGAAATCGACACCAGGGTAGTGGTAGCCTGCTTCATGAAATTGACTCGGCTCTAGTATTAGCTCGGGGCTTTCTGCTCGGTAGAGGTTTGTTTGTGCTTGTGCTTTATGTTGATCATCCTTCATTTCACCTCATGACAAGCAGATAATAAGCGTGAGATTATTACAAGACCTCTCATACTACGAAATCCTTTGGGGGAGGAAAGATTACACCAATGTTAGCTATGTCGCTAATTTAAGGGGTGCGCTTCTGTAAGGTTACGTTATGAATAGAACAATAAACGGAGAAAGTTTTCAGAAATTCATGTTTTGTTTCTTCTGCATGAATTGCCCTAAACATGAAGTATCTTTCCGCGAAGGAATGAAAAAGGGAAAGTTCAATAATTAAACATACACAGTTGGTAAAAAGGCTTTTCTCTATTTAGGGTGAAAACTGTTTGATTTAACTGGGGATTCTAATTAGAATTTAAACAGTGTTTATCTTATATTATAGATAGTAGTTATGCTGCTGAACAGGACCTATCTTTAAATGAATGCAAAATTGTAAATAACTGCCAGCAGGAATATCTGTCTTTAATATAATATTTTTTTATTAATCCGTATATAATTGAACAAAATTCTAAAATAAGATCTGGAAAGGCGTTTTTAAATACTCTTAATAAAAAGATTCTGAAAATCTTGATATGATCAGAAAATGCAGACTTGTTCCAAAAGGTTAGATTTTAATTTAGGGAAGTCGAGGACTGAAGTTGATGTGGAAATTTCTTCTAGACTTCAATCAGTGTTTTTATTTATTAACAATACCCATCTAACCGTTATTCACTGTGTTCTTAAAATCAGCAAGGGATTAAAGATATGAAATTTGACTTCTGTGCCTGTTGAGATATAAATTGCTGTAAGTCTAAAGGAGACTTCTAAGGTACTGTTAAAATCACTTTTTTGAATAGGTTTACCAAATTTATGAAATCCAATTGCCTGAAGTAAACTGAAATTTCGCGAGTCTTAGTTTTCACTGAAATGAAACACTTTTTTTCCTCGCTTAGGGTATGTCTTCCTTTCCGGATCCATGGACTCTGCAGCCTTAAAGCTTATTGTGGTTACTCTAATTGCATGATCACAACCAGTCTGTAATTGACGTCTCTTGAATCAATAGTCCATAATCAACAAGTCCTTGACAGGGTGTGTTAGAAAATCTTTCGGTTCCAAGATTGGGTTCCCGAATATGTTTTGTCTTTTTCTACACAGAGCATTGCATCTGCATAGAATATGTACGGCTGTTTCTGGTTCCATATTGCAGAATCTGCATGTAAGGTCGCCATTGAATTTGCCAATTCTTCTCAGGTGTTGTTTCACAGTCACGTGCTCTGTGAGAAAACCTGTGGTTAACTTGAGTTGAGACCTACTTAGATTAAGTAGTTCTTCAGCTCTTTTCTTGGTTGATCCCTTATTAAAGGTTTTGCTATCTCTTTTGCTATACTCATGCCCTGGTCGATTTCTCCAGTAAATTTCATGTTGGGTGCGTGTTCTTTCCCTAATGAAGTTTCTAACCACGTTACGCGAAATTCCTAGGTTAGGTTCTGGGCCAATATAGGCCTCATCAGATCCTTGCCTGGCCAATTCATCGGCTTTTTCATTACCGTAAATGCCACAATGCCCAGGCACCCACAACAGCTTAACTGCATGTTTTATGTTCTGAAAGCACATTGAGTTCGTTAATACATTCCCATACTGATGAAGCTTTAGAGTTTGATATGGCCTTTAAAGCAGCCTGGCTGTCCGATAATATATAGATCCGCTTATTTCTGTAAGCCCTCTTTCGTTTTTACACGCACATTGTAGAATGGCGTATATTTCTGCCTGAAAGACAGAGGCGTATTGTCCCAGGGAGAATTTCAGCTCCGTCCTGGGGTCTCGCTATAAATACCTGCTCCGGTACCCGCCTCGGATTTAGAGCCGTCCGTGTACCAGATTACACTTTCAGACGGAATTGTCTGTCTGGATATTTCACTCTCCCCTCGATCCTGTATAATCATTTCGAAAGGAGGGTTATCACAGATTTTTGAGTCATCTGGTCCGTCTTCATCTCAAGCAGAGGACTTCCTATAAACTACCAATAATCTTAGAATGCTCGGTACCCAAATGTATCTTGTACAGTGAGTATTGCAACCTATAGAAACCCATTCTTGCCTTTCCCTGAATTACTAAGTGAAGGGGGGAGGTCTAGAAGAGTCTCCATTGCAGCAGTGGGCGTGGTTCTCATAGCCCCTGTAATTCCCAAACAAACAAGTCTTTGTACCTTGCCTAGTTTGAGTTTGGTGGTTTCTTGTATGATTTTGGGCCACCAGACCAAAGCTGAATATGTAAGAGAAGGTCTAACCACTCTGGTGTATAACCAATACACCATTCCTGGTCTTAACCCCCACGACTTGTCATACATACGTCTGACAACTGCTAAGGTTGTCGCCGATTTGTTGACTACTTTTCAATATGTCAGTTCCAGGTAAGTTTAGAATCGAAAACGACTCCCAAACAACCTACTTCTCCCGATAGAGTTATTTCATTTCCGCAAAGGTAAAGGGGTTTTCTAGTTTTCTCCTACGCGTGAAAGGTACGATTAAGGTTTTTCCGGGACTGGCCCTAAGGCCTTTCCTTTCGGTTCATTCACTTACCACGTTCAGGGCCTTCTGCATACGCTCCCTGATCGTATTTGCAAATTTCACTTCTACCAGTATGACTAGGTCATCGGCATACTCTAAGGGAGAAAATCCTTCGTCTTTTAGTTTCCTCATTAGCCCATCCATCACCAGGTTCCACAATAGGGGAGAGATTACTCCCCCCTGGGGATAGCCCCCGGCCGCCTGGACCATTAAGGTTTCGTCACTTATAGTCGAACACACTATCCTTCCTTTGAGCATACAGTCTATCCACCTGCAGCAAGTCTCCTCTAGCCCGCGGCCTGTTAAGGCCTTGGTTATGGAGTTATAGGATGTGTTGTCAAAAACCTCTTCTATGTCAAAAAGGCACCCAGAAGAATTTCTTTGTTATCCAGAGTCTTCTCCACTCTCCATGTAAGGCATTGGAGTGCTGTTTCTGTCGAGTAACCTGCTTGGTAGGCAAACTGGTTTTCATACAGCGGGTGGTGTACCAGTATGTCCCCCTTAATAAGCCTGTCAAGCAGTTTTTCTCGCAAATGAAACACTTCATCATGGAAAAACCAAGCTATTGAAAGAATCTGCAATAATTTCTATTTAGGACCTAAAAATGTAACTTATTTATTTACTTGTACAGAGAAAAATTATAACTTTAAGCTGAAGAACAAGAAATTTTCTGAAGAAATTAAACTTTAATTCTGAATTCCATAATTTATCTCAGAAACACTACCCCTCAGCATATTTTTCTGAACTTCTGAAATGTCTTAAAATTCCATTTTGTTAGATTTACAATTCATTAAACAATTACTTTAAATAAACAGATCTATTTGAGAAGCCCAGGGTTCATACTCATCTCAATTACAAATAAGCAGCAAATTTAATTCACTTTAATTATTAAACAGCCCGTGAACAACTGTATAGTACACAGCACAATTTTCCGCTTTCATTCTCTTTATAGGTACAACTGGAAACTGTGTATTTCTAACATAAAACGTTGAGTATACATAATGTTAAGTGTTCTTTTCTAGGTGGGAAACGGACGAAAAAGACATTAATCTAAACCCTACGAGTAGCAGAGTTTCGATTAACGTCACGTATCCTTTCTATAAAACAAAACTACCCTTTTCTTTCTGCTTTTACAAACACGAAAATTAATGATTAAATGGTTTTTTCAAGTGTTAAGCTGCATAATAGATTGTTTTAACTTTTAGAAGCTCCCCATCTGCAATAATATTAAGTGTTCATAAAAGTAAGGTTATATTAGGCAAAAAGCTCTTTCGAAATGTATTCGTAAAAAAATAATGCACGTTTCAGGTTCATATGAGCAGATATATAATCTGCACCCTCAATTTATTTTCCTTTGCTAAGGACGTGCGACAAGGTACTCTAGAATGATTTGCAGAAAACATAATTCATTCTTTGCGGCATAAAAACAAGCTGAAATATAACGTCAGTAGGGAGTTGCTACCAACATTGTAGGAAAAAACATACTAAACTAAAAAATATCTATACATTAATGTAATTTCGTTTTAATATGCACACACGGGGAAAATATACGGACGATTTTAACTAGCTTGGTTCAGCGTACATGAAAGAGAGTTGTATATGGTACATCTAATAGGTTATAAACGGAGAGTGCTTTTTTTATTAGCCATTGCCGAAGTTATAGTGTACATAAGACTAACAACCTAATTATGCAAACATAGAAGAAAAATTGATCTGGAAAGTCTTAAGCCTGGATCCCATTACTCCTGTATTTGACAAACATTCGTCATTCGTGGATATTTGACAAGTAGTGGGAACGAGTTACTCGTACAAATGTTCGCCACTTGTCCTTTCCTACTGGTTGCCGGTAAATATAACGAATATCAAAGACTTTTATTATTTGACAAATATCTTCCTTAAGCCTGGATCCCATTACTCGTGTATTTGACAAACATTCGTCATTCGTGGATATTTGCCAAGTAGTGGGAACGGGTTACTCGTACAAATGTTCGCCACTTGACCTTTCCTATCGGTTGCCGGTAAATATAACGAATATCAAAGACTTTTATTATTTGACAAATATCTTCCTTAAAAATGTTTTATATCTACAAGTACAAATGTTTGCCAAATATACAAGAAGTGGGAGCGGTTACACAAATGTTCACTTGTATATTTTCGTATTTGCCAAATACACGGGTAATGGGATCCAGGCTTTAAAAAATCTGAAACGATTCGAATGTTTCACGTTCGTACTAAAGTTTTCTGATTCTGTTTGCCAAAAGCCTGGATCCCATTACTCGTGTATTTGGCTTTATACTAACCTTATTGTATAATAATCGTTAAACAATGAAACTGTTACGTTTTAACGGAGCAAATTAATGCACGCTGTAAGATCTAGAACAACAATGTTGTTATTTACAAATATTATCTTTATGTAAACATTAAAATGTAATTTTATTTAATTAGCGTGCCTTGTAATTGCTATTATTGACATAATTCATGCGGCCAAGCATTGTTTTAGATTATACGAACTTGAAAAAGTTTAAAAACTTATAACTTCTTTGGAATAACAATTAAGCAGTATTTTATAGTGACAAACATAAAGTTACTGAAGATTCTTATATTTTGACACTTCAAGAGTTATCCTTTTATCTACAAATATACAAAAACGGTTATATGCATAAGGAAGACTTCCAATAGAGAATAAAACACTGAAAACTGTGTAGCGCTGTATCATAATTATCTTCATCATAATTATCTTCTTAAATCTTATAGTAAATATTTAATAGTTAAAATATATAGTTAAAAGAGCAAATATAAAAGATGTTTGGGTTCAAATCCACAATTACTGCTACATAATTATCTTTGTATAAAAATAAATATATATTAACAAATTATAATTACCAAACTTCTTCATAATTTGAAGAACCTTAAGGTCCAAGTGTACCCAGAAAAACGCTTGTTTCATAAATAGTTAAATAATGTGATAACTTTGGATTTAAATAAATACATATAAATACTCTAGGAATGTTAAAAACTTGCTTACATAACTAGTTTTGTAAAAAAAGTTTTTTTAATCAAATTATTTCACATGTTTTACGTGAAAAATTAATTTTAGAGAAAGTGTACATTCAAAGTTAACCAAAAAAATGCCACTTAGATTTTATAGTATTTGAACTATTTTCCCAAAGTTTTAAGAAAATTGTATGTCTAGGGACTAAATTATTACCTGTTTTTTGGCAATAATTTAGTCACTATACATACGATTTCTTACAATAATACAAATACGATCATACAAATCTAAGTGGTATTTTTCTGGTTAAGTTTGAATGTACAATTTCTCTAAAATTAATTTTTCACGTAATAAACATCGTTTTTCAAAACAAGTTAGGTAAGCAAGTTTTAATATTCCTAGAGTATTAATTTAAAACCAAAGTTATCACATTATTATATTATTTATGGAAAAAACAACGATTATTGATCATGCGGTTAAGATTTGGGCCCTAAATGGCCCCTTTGTAATGATTTTTAAATTTGGTATAGTTACTTACAATGTAAGTAAATCCACTGCGATTTTGTTTAGAAATTTTGAATATACCGTTAAATTTTTTTGGGTACACTTGGACCTTAAAGAACTGGTATCACTCTATTGCTATCAAATTATGCTCAACTAAAGGTTGTATTACATAGATGAAAGTCTTTGCATTAGAGAGGAAAACCTATTTTACAAGATAGGTATACATACCATATACAAACAATGCTGCCTAATTTATTAAAAAATAACTACTAAGAAACAGCTTTGAACTGTTGGAACGAGAACTAAACGCTATTGCTTTTTATTATTATTATTAAGCTTTAAAAGCTTAACTAAAAGCTTGCTATTGCAGAGCAACATTTACATATTTTCTACATTGAGCAGTGGCACTGAGAAGTTTAAAAGTCTGTTACCGATTAAGATAAAATCAGACAAAACAATCTTTTTAAATCTATTGGTCATCAGTATGCATTTGTAATAAGATATTAATGAAAGAAGAGGGGTAAATATTATAAGGGCATACAAGAGTTCGATTCCCTTTTAGTACAGCTACATTATTTTGAAATAGTCAATACTTATAAGGCTTAATAACATGTGCGACAACAAATCCAGGAATATGATGAAGACTCCGTGATCGAGTGGTAGAGGCCCTGCTTCTCAATCAGAGGGACAAGGGTTCAAATCTTGGTTACGACCGAATTTTAAAAATTTAGTACAATTGTATTTGAACTCCTTAATAGCTACAGTACCTCGGTTGTACTCCTATAAGGGTTTGTGTGGAACCCCGACACTGCAAATTTTCCGAAAACGAATGTCCATTTTGCTGTAACACGTCGTGTTTCCTTGTATTCGTAGTTTAAGGTAAAACATAAAATGGAAGAGAGCAATTGAAGTGAATTATTAACTTCTATTTACTTCTATACACGTTTCTCATCTATGGGAACGTTGTGCGTTAGACGTAAAGAATATTTCTTGTTAGTACACTAACCCTCCATCACCCTTCATCACCCTCTCATAACTCTTTACCTCTGATTTTAGGAGTTTTTAACTTTTTCAAAGTACTCCCATACGGGGTAAACAGCAAGGATACTAAGTGCATGGCGCAATTAGGGGGTACCATCCAACAAATCCCTGCATTGGGAGAAAAACCCTTAAGTTGTAATTTTGGGTTGTACTCTATTTATTTTCATACAGGATAAACGAGTGACATGTTCTTCACAAAAAGATTATTTATGAAAAACTGGAGGGAGTACCCAAACAACAAAATCCCCACAAATCTATGATAAAGTAACAATTAAAAAACCTAATTATTTTTTATTTTTGCAAATAAAAAAAAACGAAAACAAAATAAATATTCGTAAATATAATTTTTGCAGTTAGCAGGTACTATACTTTGTTTACACAACAGAAATACTTAATGTATTCTATTGGTTGTAGTTCTAAACTCCATATTAAAAGCAAGAGCATTCTTGACTGTTACAAGAGCTCCGAGAAATGCCAGGTGTGAGAGCCAGTTGTGATGCCAGCCAAATTAGATTATCTGATAATTACTTTGTTTTATAATTTCTTATTCAATTTTTTGCTTTTTATTACAACAGCTTAAAATAATTGTTATAACCGTTTATTAAAAAAATATTATTTATTTAAAAAAGATACACTGAATGGAAACGTGGTGTGTTTTTATTAATTTGTAGCGTGTGCAACTGGTTTTGGTGCTCACTGTCACAGTATATATAACATACAGTAATGTGACTGTCGCAAATAAGTTCTATCCACCACACTACATGCTGGCGCGAGTCGGCAGTATGCAGACAGCAGTTCTGTTTCAAACACGCAACAGAACGTATCGAACTTACCAGAGCCGAATAAACCCACAATCGTGCAGTATTAGTGCCAGTAAACAATGCATAGTGTTAGTCGTTGTGCCGCCAAAGGCTGTAAAAATATCTCGGAAAGAACTACAATTAGTTTTTTCAGGTTATTTTTTCGTACATACTATTATTCTTTAATAAATACGCTCGTAAAAACAATACCGTATTTAAGAATTCACTTTTGTATATATTTACCAATTTCTTAAAATTGAATTACTAACACGTAATAGAACAAATAAGCGATTACGAAATCCTACATAATAAAATTTTTTATGCTGATTTATTAAAAGAGTTCAACAATCTAGGTCAAAGCCTTATCAACAGGTGTGAACTACAGCGTCTTTTGTTACTCTCAACTGTTAAAAAAAGTCAAAGCGTGCGTTAGGATTGTACTTTTTAGCATTTCGTTTGTCATTGTGTCTTTAATTTAATATGAACGAAAATAAATTTTATTATTATTAATTATTATTATTATAGTGTAAATTGATTTCATCTCTCCTATTTTGTACGTATGCGATTTCGGTGACCTAGATTCTCTATTTGTTTGTTGAACAGATATTCAAATTGTATACAGCTATGCATTTGTTCGTAATTATTTCTAAATAAAATGAAATGACTATTGCAGCGCAAGAATATGGTTAATGGCTTGAAAGAATAATGTAACTTTAGTTGGTAATTAACGACGTAACAAGAAACAACTCTTCTAAGTTAGTTTAATAAATGTTTTAAATATCTAAATTGATTATCGTTTTATTTATTAGATTCTATAAGTAAAACAACTTCAGTCAAATGGTTCACTACACATAATTCTACTTCATATTTTACTATACTATTATATAACAAGAGATTTAACAAGATTAAAACAAGAGTGAAGTATAATACAAAAATGCTATTTGCGTTCATAGACCTGAACAAAGCGTTCGATAGAGTAAGTAGAAATATGGTGTGGGAAAGTTTGACCAGGAGAAAAGTCGATGATAACTTGTTAGCTGCGATTAAGAGTTTATACAGAAACAACTCCAATTATGTAATCAGCAGAAACAATAAGTCAAAAAGTTTTGAGATGAAAGAAAGACTTACACAAGGAGGAGTTCTGAGCCCAGTGCTATTTACAGTATTCATGGACGATATCATAAAGGAATGCAATAAAAATATTAAAAAGCTAAAACTGGGATATAGAAATTTACAAGTAGTGGAGATAGTAGAATGTGCATTTGCAGATGATGTTGTAATAATGGCAGCAAATGAAAGGGACCTACAAACTAACCTACAGATCTAGAACAAAGCTTTAAAAAAACATGAAATTAAACACGGATAAGACTAAAGTGATGGTAATATCAAAGGAACCTTGCAAAATAAAAATGCAAATAGAAAGTAAGGACATAGAGCAAGTAGAGCATTTCGAATATTTAGGAGTTACAATAGAAGAACCTGGAAGACAAGAATTAGATCTCATAAAGAGAGTAGAAAAAGCCAATAAAATATACTACGCAATGAAAGACAAGTTTATTAATAAAAGAGAAGTGACACAGCAAACAAAAATGAATGTATACAAAGCAATATATAGGCCTATCCTAACGTATGGATGTGAGACATGGGTTACATCAACCAGGATGAAAAATAAAATACAAGCAGCAGAGATGAGGTATTTGAAAAGAGTAAAAGGGATAACATTAAAAGATAGAATAAGGAATGATGTAGTGAGGAAAGAACTAGGAATCGAATCGATACAGGCATTTATAGAGAAGAGACAACTCAGCTGGTGGGGCCATCTGCAGCGTATGGAAGACAGCAGGCAGGTTAAGCAAGTATGGAATACAAAAGTCATCAAAAAAGGGACAAAGGAAGGCCAAGAGAAACATGGAATGATGTAGTGGGAAAAATTTTAGTTAAAAAAGGAAAATCCTCGAAAGAAGCAAGTAGTGTAGCGAAAAATAAAAAAGAGTGGAGTAAGTTTGTGCACCAAAATTAAATTATTGTGGGTGAAAGTGATGGTCAAAGTTTAAGTTTTGAGGTAAAAGATGAACTTGATTTTATCTACGTAAATTATTTTGATTACATTTTAGTTTTTGTTGCATTGATTAATTATAAACAGTGAAAGTTAGTTTAAGATGTATTATGTATTTAGAATTAAAATTAAGTTATTTTGTCAAAGAGGTAGATAGTGTAAACCATTGTAACCCTACACCAAGTGGTAATTGGGTGTTATGATAATATATATATTTATTAGATTCTATAAGTAAAACAACTTCAATCAAATGGTTCACTACACATAATTCTACTTCATATTTTACTATACTATTATATAACAAGAGATTTTGTTTACATATTTGTTCGAGACATTTTATTGAATGCGGCTCTGCGTTTTATTTACCGGCGATCCCGAACGATAAACGTCGGTCCACTACTTCGTTTATGAGCGTGATATTCGAAGGTGGATTAATAAAATGAATGGTGTCGCATGCAAGTGAACCTACTGATTGTTATATATACTGTGTCACTGTTCTTCGCAAGCATGCGTTTGTGGAGAGTGGCTTAACTATTTCTTTTGGATGAACAAGGTATAGTTATATTCACTGGAGTTTTTGTCCATTAGATTCCAACAATACAATGATCAATCATCATCAACAGTTTATAAAAATAAAATGTCATTCATATAACGCCATGTGTTACGTTCATTCAATATGGTATTTAAAAAAGGATTTTGAATGGATTTTTAAGTGTAATCAGTAAAGAAAAATGAATATTTTACTGGTGCATGAGTGATCTCTCACTATAATCCCACAGCTAAGGTAATAATTACATGATACAAGGTTTACTACTAATTGAAAAAGAATACATTTTTAAATATTAGTAACACCTTATTTATCTGCTTTCAATTTAAAAAATATATACATCCTTTAACTGAATGACAAATACTATATTTTTACATTTTCCAATTAGCTAAATACACTATTAATACTTTATATCTCTTCTCCGCCCATATATTACTCATATATTGTATTCTTTCTCTTCTCGCTTTCTTGAATGTTCTATGTCGATTACAGCCGTATGTGATTGACACAAGTCAAAGCTACCATTAGTAGAATGAAAGTACAGAAATATGTTCCAATAGTAGGTATGAATAATAGAATACATCTACTGAACCAATTTTTCATGAGTGATCAAAAAACGCAATTATCTTTAATAATTCATAGATATCTTTCAAGATGTTATCAGAGAAATGGCGAATAAAAAACGTTACACAAACCTTTATTGGACAACGAAAATTGTAAATAAAGTAGATTTTTCATCACAGTCATTATTTTTCGTATTCATTTAAATTACAATAAATAGTGAAAATGCTGTGAAATAAAAAATTATTTAAATATTTCAATATAGCGTTTTCTACGCTACTACATAATTTTATATTCTACTCGTCCCCCTTCAAACTATTTTCATCTATTTAAATCAGGAAAAAGAATCAAACGAAAAATCGAAATACCAATGCCATTGATATATAAGTAAATATTATACCTAGACGTTATATTTACTAAGCATAGCAATGGTAGTGTAGGTATTATCTAGAAGGGTCCATCAGACTTCCACCGCTTCCTTAGACTGACGACTTTCATCATCTGAATACAGACGCGCCGAAGGTATTTCTTGAGGTTTTGAAATAAACAAAAGTTTCTGGAAGTCAGATACGACCTATAAAGGGTGCGGTTCAGTTGTTTTATCTCGATCCTATGCAAATCTGACCTTGTGTACTGGGACGTTGTCGTGGAATAGAATAATCCTGTTGGACAATTTTCACGTTTTTTTTTTAATTATGCAATGTGCATTTTTTAATTGTGCATGGTCTTAGTGACGAACCCATATTTCATCACTAGTCATAAGTCCAGCCATAAAGTCCTTTGGATTGGAATTAACCAGGTCGAGCTGCTGGCGTGATGATGTCACTGGGTAGTACTTATCCGAAACAGATTTCTAGACGCCTACCTGATGTCACGTTCTGCATATGTACAAACTTATGGACAGTGTTATGATTCAACCTGAACCACTTGTTCATCATCATAATTACAGCTTTTGGGCCTCCAGATTTCGGATCATCTGTAATTCCTTGACGATTGTGCTTGAATTATTTCAACCATCTAGTGACTTTAGCATATGAAGACACATTCGAACTATACATTTTTGAAAACGATTCCTTTTTTTACTTACTCCTTTTACTACTTTTATTTACATTTTTTTACACAAGTAAAGATCTAATATCCTAAGTGAGAGTTTCAAGAAAATCCTGGATTTGCTGGGTACCTACTTCCGAATTGCAAAATCTTTGAACTTTGTTTTCTACGGTTCGTAACAGTTGCATGGTTATTATTAGACCTGTGCAATTTCTAAAATGTTATCTGCAATTATTTTACCTGATCATTGTTTTAGATTTGCGCTATGTTTATCATAACAGATGAACTTGTATAGGTAAACTTTTTATAATGTAAATAAGAAGAAAAATAATCTTTTGTGATAATCCATAACTTTTTATGACATAACACACTTAATCAAATGAATACTCTTATACAGTGGAATAGACACAAAAGTCAGTTGCTTTTGAAACCTATTCAGCATTCTATAAAACGTTACGTCTATAGAACTTCCAAAGATGACACTCGTAAACATAGTATTTAGAGTTCACGTTTTGTCTAAAACGTGCTTACACCGGTGTCTAGCGTAAACACTACCACATTTACTCAAATACGAATATGACTAAAATATATATAAATTTGTCAGTTTTATGGCTCATTATAAAATTTGAATGTTTTCCAAGAATTTTATTTTTGTTCCTAAAACATTACGAAACCGAGGTGGTGTCCTAAATGAGTTTTGTGGAAACAGGAAAACTTTCTTAACTAAGCGATTCTCGTCGAGTTTCCAATTTATTACTAGTTTACTCCGGTAATTGAGATACTAGCACGGTTTAAATCATTAAAATTTCACAAATTTTAACTTTACTTCCGATGTACTGGTTAATTAAATTTTAAATCTCGATACCATTTAGCAAAATTGAGTAGGACGTGTCAATCGAGCTGACTAAACAAACAATTTGGAATTAAGTCTGTTCGTCAAATTTAGTCGATTAGTTGGCGATGTGTGAGCTAAATCTGTCCCAAAGCGTCGCGGTGCAGACTGGTGGTTGCGACGCCAGTCGTCTGTTCGCGTTCGAACGTTATACTGTTCCGGATGTGAAGGTGTAAGTTAGAATTGAGTGCCCCGTTTTTGTGTCTGGGACTCCTTTATTATTATGATTGCCCGTGCCCCTACACCCACTTTCAAAGCGTCAGCGAAACCTGCAGGTACTTTTTTCTTTTACACAAAGTTTAATGGGACTTTCTAATTTTAACAGTTACTTACTTCACTTAAGCAACCCCTTTTTTCACGTTGAAGTTTTATAATGGAAGTAATTTTAAATTAAAGGAATAAGTGGTTCTAACGAGAGAATATTATATAGTGCCACGTAAAATGTGCCAACATGCTGTCCTTTGTAGATTGTTGAAAGTATTATGATACGCTTTATTCAAATATTTTTAGTTTTGAATTCAGTGTATGAGTACTGAGACATATTTTCTTCATTTACACTGACAACAGTAGAACAATCGATATCATTTTAATGTTTTATTACCTGAATAAATAAATGTATATAGTTATAGTAAGTTATCTTTGCTGAATGGAATAAGGGAAACTAGTTATACTATAACTTGATATGTGCTATTTCTATAGTATATTTGCTAATCAATTTTCTCTCAGACAGTCAATATCAACTTTGTTTCTTTACTTCTAAGTCTAGAAATTTTGAAAATATTGCCAAATGTGTCATGTTTCAAAAGAGTGGTACTAACAGACAGGCATTGCATTACATTTCCTTATTTACTATATACATACACATAAAACTTTTCGTTGACTTTACATTTCTAAATATGTTATATCATAGAAAATAAGAATAAAGTAATTAGAACTCTTTAAATAGCATAAAAGATTAAACGATGATTACAGACGGACTAGTATGAATCATCTATTTCCTGTGTCCCCTACGAAAACGACTGCATATTCTAATAAAAGCCTAAAGGTGAAAAAACATTTGCTAAGTCATATCCCTAAAATTTCAATGCAGGAAACTTCATATTTATATAAACTGCAGTTTTCCAGTAATCTTCCACAACCAGGACTGCAATATCTTCTTTGTAATATTCTTAACGATGTCACCTTTTACTGTTTTACCATATACATCAAATGTTTTGATTTATATGTAAGCTTATTTTGATAAAGTAAGTCAGTTGTCATTCACTTACCATCGTACATAAGCACTTTATTCTTATTGCAAAAGCATACATTTCCCTGTTTGATAATAAGAACTGTCTTAGAGTGCTTTTTAGGATCGACTTTAAGCTAAAATAGCTTCACAGGATAAACAAACAACATGGATTAAATACAATAGTTTTTTGTGAAGCACATCCACGATATCAAAATGTATCGTAGAGAAAAATGTGTTCAGCAAATTTCATGTGTGTCAAGATTCTAAAAGGTATACTTATCAAAAGTAGAAACAGTATGGGAGATTTATCAATTATGTACTCTCAGATAAAGAGCCATCTGTCAACTTTAATCACTCTCTAGTATTTTACTTGTAAAAGAACAAAATCTTACTTGCATCTGAAAACCTTGTCATATCAACAATCATTTTTTCCTGTCATATACAAAACTATTTTTTTTTTCGAAAGACCACACATTAAGGAAATGCCAAGATATGGCTTAAATACTTCACAACAATTAATTAGTAAGCAGTTCAAGAATATTGGAAGTATATTGTAAACTAGTAACGCCTCACCTTGCGTTTCAGAATATTCGTCGTAATATAAATACAGCGGGTCTTTGATACGAAAAGCGTCATGCTATCAGGATGGAACTATTTTTTTTTAAACGAACTCTGTGGACAATTACGTAAAATGACGCTATATAAAAACCCACAATTATAATGCGATGTGTGTAAGTCGCTGGCAGCACCCTAGGACATGTTTCGAACTGTTTGGTTCTCTTCAGCTAGGGGTAGCTGCTTGTGAATAACACACAGCCATTCTCGGCTTATATATTTTGCCGCAATTAACATAAATACCAAGAGAAAACACTTACGACATCTATAGAGTAATATGCCGCATTAAACGGCGTTCTCTAATCGTAAAATGGAATGGATCGCCACTATCCATTCAAAATTTAAAAAACATACAATATAATACAAAAATTTATTTTGTATTATAAAAATAAAATTAAGTGGGATAAATATTACATTACATAAAATGACGCTATATAAAAATAAAAAATTGAATGGTTAGTGGCGATCCATTCCATTTTACGATTAGGGAACGCCGCTTATTGCGGCATATTACTTTATAGATGTCGTAAGTGTTTTCTCTTGGTATTAATGTTAATTGCGGCAAAATATATAAGCCGAGAATGGGTGTGTGTTATTCACAAGCAGCTACCCCTAACTGAAGAGAACCAAACAGTTCGAAACATGTCCTAGGGTGCTGCTTGTGAATTACACACATCTCATTATAATTGTGGGTTTTTATATAGCGTCATTTTATGTAATGTAATATTTATTCCACTTAATTTTATTTTTATATTACAAGATTATTTTTGTATTATATTGTATGTTTTTCTGTGGACAATGAATGTCGATCGATGAATTCTAACTAATTTAAACATGTCATTTAAACGAGGCTTATATCTTTGATCGTGTTAACTACGAATCCACAGCGCATACCTGTTTTGTTGTTTGATTTCTAAAAAGAAATTTTATAATTACAAAAAAAAACTATAATACATTTCTTCGGGACAATATCTTAGATTATTATAATTTTACTTTTTGCGTGAGTTAAAAATATGTTTTTATGGGGATCTTTAACATACTGAAAAATTTCTGAAACTCGAGCTCAGAATAACAACTCAGAATTCTTCTAATTTTATGGTACATCTTATCCTAATCTTCCAGGGTGATTCCCACTTCTAGACTATTTTGATCTAGAACAAGAGATTATTATACGATCCAAATATTTAGGTGCGTTTTCACGTTTAAACTTTTATTAAGTATTGAATGTATTTATTTGATTTTTTGTGTAAGGTCAATTGAGTTTGATCTCAGGATTAAAAATCTTTTCCTAAGTCTAGCCTAGATGAATAAAGTATTTCGGCCCGATATATAAATTGGCTTTGTTGATTCCATATAATATACAGTAGACTAGCTTTGGTATGCATTTACACTACTGAAGGCGGTTTTAAAATAGATTATTGTTTAATAGCCTTGCTAAGGTTAGCGTTTGCTTCATGCATATGTAGAATATGCTAAAAAAATACTAAATAGGCATCATTTCATTTCAAGACACACAAGACCACAGTTGTTTATTTTAGAGCTAAACAAAAAAGACTAATACAAAGTGGAAATATTTCTTAACGGAATAAAGCGAAGATATACAAGAAAATATAAACTATACATTTTTTCACTGAATTATTATTATGAGATTATGTAGACAGATTTTGGGTTTTTATAAGCATTTATTGGATTGATCTGAGCAACCGCATTCATTGTATTGAGCTGTACAGTCCCAAAAGATTAAACTGTTAAGTCTCTTTTAAGTTATCAAAGAGTAATTTTACACGAAATTATTCTTATTAATAGCTTAATCTTTATGTCACTTAATGATTTGGAATGCGGATTAATGTTTCCATCTCTATTTTATCTGTTTCTTTTATGTACTACTTTCTTTTCTGTAATACATCTGCCTTAATAACCTTTTGAATTAAAGAATTAGAGATGGTAATATTCAATGAGATTTTTTTTATTTACATATGATTACTTATACAAAACAGCCATATAGCTGATTCCTGAAACCATGAATTAATTTGTTTATGGATTCTAGAAATACTTTTATTTAAAATGATAATTTCTGTTTTTTTTTGTTTATTGTTTCCAGCCTTATTTTGTGGAACTCCATAATCATGAAATAAATAAAGATTATTAAAAGTTTCACAGTTTTATTAAAATACAACCTGACAATATTGTTTCTACAGCTATGCTGTCATTATCAAAGGTAATATAATTATAAACAAACACGTCGCTAAGGTAGATACAAAATAGGTAACTAGATAAAATAATAATAATAATCAGAATTAAATATCTAATACTTCCAGTAACGGAGAATTACTGAGCTCAAGTTGTTCATTCATTAAAGGTACCCTGAGTTTGTGTTTGTATATCTCAAAGGCTTCTAAAATGTCTAATTTGCGTTTGTTATTACAAAAATGTAGGAATTTAATATTATTTTGAGGAGTCATTGTGTGATTTTGTTCTAAAAGGTGTTTGGCGTAATTCGATTTTTCAGGATTTTTCATAATTTCTGTTTTGTTCATACTTCTTCTACTGTACGATATTGAATTTAATATTGGAATACCTACTACATCAGCAGAACTAAAAGAAGCCACAAACATTTATCGTATTATCTCGACTATAACACTCATTGAGTCAACGGTCAAAACTGAACTTTAACCACAATGTCATTTACAAAATTCGCATACAGCAAATTCGTAACAATCTGAAGAACCTTTTGGGAAGATTAGATTACTTTTGACATTTTGTGGTTTGAACCTGTGACAGCTAGCTTATGTGTGAGAAAGATAAAGATTATATAGCAGCGTTAGAAGGAAATACTTTTTTGGAGAGTTTTAAAAATGATATTATTTAGAAGCTCTTTGCAGAACTTAAGAATGCTTTATAAAAACCTACCTTACAATCTTTTTGTACGATTAAAATTACTGAATACTCATCTAATAATCTAATAGTAATAATACAGCGAAATGTAATTTTCAGAAAGGAAAGTTTTCAAATATCATATTATATGCGAGTTAAAATCAAGTATCCTTTAATTTGATTTTAGATTTAGAGAATTAATTTACTATATTGTGAATAGAATGGGTCGCAAAATACTACCTTGTGGAACTCCGTATTTATTATTCTTTTTATTATAAATATTATTCATCTTAACTTAAGTTAGTTAAGAACATTGCAATATTTCACGCTTCGTTAATCTTGGCAGAACATTTACGTACATGCAAAACTAATTTAGAAAGAACGACTCATTCTTTAAAATAGCCTAATAATAGTAATAATTAGACAAATTAAATTAAAAGTTAGATGTTGAAATCTTCCTTGGGAATTACATAAATAAACTCAAATATTATAATGAGCCTTTTAAAAAATCACAGTTTTAAATACGAGAGTTTTTCTGCGCTAGCTGTAGTGATCCCATAAATTGTTAACAACCTACCACTTCAACGAAAACACTAAATTTAGCAGCAACGGAAGTTTGATTTTGCAATACTACATTTAAGATGGAGGAGTCCTGGTATATTTTTATCCTGTCTCATGATATACTACTATAAATGTATGCAATGAAGATAAAAATTGTGTTTATTATTTCTGTTGGTAAATTTTATCTGTTTTGTTACATTCAACGCTGTACAAATACATTTTTTAAAATTAGTACATGACTTCCTTCATAAAATTTTTGTTCGAAAGTATGTTATACAATCAATATAAGATTCTTTTATAGATAGGAGAGCTTTTATGTTTGCTTGAGCTATTTTTTTCAGGAAATTCCTGGAAAAAAATGTATAAAATGGGATTTCGCTTGTATACGTGTAGGCATACGAAACTACAAAATTGGTTTTAATTCAAAAAAGGAAACGAAAAGTAGAACGACCAGTATCAGGATTTTATTTCAGTTTCCATTTGGAAAATTAGTATGTATTTTATTAATAAAAGCGAAACCTGTTATCAAAGTACAAATAATATTTACACATGCAACTTGTAAATTGTACCGTCAGCGATTTTTCATTCAAAAAAGAAGCATTACGTGCGCACCATCATAGGGTATTATTTTTAGATTATTGCTTTAATTATAGAAACTGCAGCATCTGTAGGTTAAAATTGAATCCTTGAAAAATGATTTTTGAACAAATGCCACTATTTTTATTATTTGTATTGACGTTATTACGACATATTATTAGAAAAAGAGAATATATATAACAAAGTTATGTTTCACTTTCTCCTTTGTATCATAGCCAAAAATTTAAAATGCGCGTACATAACATTTGTTAGAATTTGTAAATAAACGGTTTTTACAAGTTCAATATCAACCATTTATTTTGACGTTTAGCTGTTATATTATAAACATGCCAGTTTTCAGTTAACTCCTGAAAGTTTCCAAGATTGAGTTTTTTCTTTTATTAAGAATTCTGCTTGACTAGGTTAGAACATAAATTACGTTAGTCAAAACGAACTTGGAATTATTAATTTCTGAAACAAAACAATGAAATTCAAATTCAAATCATTTATTTCATGCACATAATCAGTATTTTAATTAAGAAAATTTTAATTTGATATAAAACTGATTTCTTTTATAAGGCAAATAAATCACTAAAGAATAAGCAGTATTTTAATCCCTTTTTATTTAACTATTACAGTCTTATATTTCATTTTATAGCAAACAAATCTGAAATATTGATTTAGGTTATTCTCATTCTAACGTTTTTTGATTACTTAAAATTTTAAATCATTAATAAATACGTGATTCAACAATAGCGGAAAAATAACTTATAGAATATATTTCGAAACCACATAAATATGTAATATCTATAGTTGTTAAAGATTTGTTTTTATTTTAGATTTTAGTAAATAAATAGTAACATCCCAAGCAGCATCTAAGTAGCACTAACTGAGATCGGAACTTTGAATGAGTAGTTGTTACGTAACTACAACTAAATTTATGACTTTTTAGATTTAATTACTTCAGTTCGGATTATTTTAGTAATTATGTAGTTGTTTTTACTAATTATTGGTATGTAGTTCCATTACTTCCGAGTAACATTTAAAGTATGTGGAACGGTAATGCCACTTACAAAATTCGCAGGTTTATAGTTTTCGATTCATTTTTTATGAATAATTTAAAAAGCAATAAATACTAAACGTTATGTCAATTATTCGAATCTATATTATAAATAAATTATTTCATTAAATTTATGGTAACTCTTAACTATATATTATTGGTAGGTTCTTGTTCCAATTTTTTGCATAATAATTAGAGAGAGTTACGTACAATTACGATCTAGGCAATACACGACTTATAATCGTAATAATTTTTATTGAATTAATTAAAAGTCTAAAAAAAGCACAACTGTAGACAGGGATGCATGTTTACTAAAAAAACTAGTTTAAAAAAAAGTAACGGAGCTAGTAGGAATAGAACCAATTCCGACCGTGTATAAGGCTACTACGTTAGCCACCCGAGCAACCTGCCTGTTGCGAGTAACATTTTATTTCATGTAAATACGTTGCGTCATGTTTGTGTTAATTTGTTATTTTTTTAAATAAGCCGTATGAGATTAAATGCAGAAACACCTGTTTCTTTATTTTTTTTACCTTTTGATTAATTATTAATTTACTTCTATTTAAAAAAGAATTTGAAATGAACGAAACGTCAGCTGTAAGCTTCCATTGTTAGTATAATTACTTTAAAGTCATACTGAAAGTTTCTGCCACCAGTTTGAAACCATTGCTTAGTCCTTTAACGAACAGAACCTTGCAGCAGTATTGAAAGTAAAACTTAGTTTTTGCTACCCAGGAAAATCACTTTAAAGTGATTTTTCGTAAACTACCCCATCTCCATATTTGCTTGTAAGATGTAGGAGACCATTAATCAATTTGCAATTTGTTATGATTGTTAATAGTTGTTTTACTATATAACCTTCAATAAAAATAACAAATTGTGCCTTAGGAATGATATAAAAATGGCTCTTCTATCATGTGTATCAACTTATAAATATTTTTGTTATATTTTATTAAAGACATTTTTTTATTAAAAAATATATTTAAAGAAGGCGCGTTGTTATTTTTCGATCTATCATCATCACATTTAACAGAAAAGTTGCAATGGTTTATAATTTTGGTATACTGGAATGACAAAATAATTAAGTATTTCATCGCTCTTTGTATTGTTAAGTACATATTACAAATAAAATGGTGATCCATTTTGTGACACGATCGCAGCATTAGTATAGAAAATGATAGAATATTTTCTAAGTTACAAGAGTAAGAGAGAGCAACCAGGCGACACGATATGTCAAAGAGAAAAGAAGTTCCACGAAAGCAGCAATTGCTACGCCGCCACGTTCCCGCTACGTAGCTGGACTAGTTCCAGAGAGTTTACTGCAACGTATCTGCTACCTAAAGATTGTTCTCCATTTTGGTTCCAAGCACGTAACAAAACTGTAGCAATTACGTGCTTGTGACTAGTGGCAAAAACTTAATAGCTTCACCGGTAGTTGCTGGTACGTAGCGATGACTAAAATGCTGTTTGGGATATCTTTACGTCCTATTCTTCTAACAATAAGATTAGGAATCATCTGACGTATCCTGCTACTTATTAGAGATAAAAGAGTTCGAATGTTTTAAATAAAATGAAAATACATAGGGTAACGGAGGCTTATAACGCCAGCGGCCTTTAACGTCAATTCGTTTTTTAAAGTTGGCTGTAGAAGCCGGCATATAGCCATCTTGATATCAGCTTAGCATTGTATACAAGGGACATTTCTAAGTAATTTTTCAATTCGTAACACTTGAAACACAATTTTTAACACTCGTAGTGAGTATGGGATACCTTTTCATAACATCTAGAAAGTGCGGTTTTGGCCTAATAATTTCTTGTCGTTGATCAAGTAAGTCATGATTTATTACATTTGTTTAAGTGCAATTGTGGCCTATAACGCTATGCGCTGATCGACCTATAACGTCAAGTACTGATTTTTGATTTTAAAGTGAATTTTTAGCTTTATTATGTTTAAATAACACTCATACATGAAAAAATACTTAAACCCACGTTCTCCAATATAAATACATTTTTGAATTGCAAAATAAGTAAGATGAAATGATGACATTCTTCAGTGGCATGTTGCGGTTAGGCGACACAATTTAGAGTTACAATCAAATTACATTATTGTTTTCAATTTCGAATACAAGTTGATACTTTAACATTTTAATAGTGAATTAACTTGATTTAACTAATTTGTACATGATTCTTTCACTTAAACCTGTTTTTGATGACGAGAAGCAGTGCATGGTGTTATAAGCTGCATCGTAGGCCTATAGCGCCATTTGCATTTTTTTAATAAAACGTGATGTATTTTAAAACCTACAATAGGTAGCAACGAAAATATACATGTTTCTAAAGCTTAGGGCTCAGGCTATTCGGACATATAAAGCTTATTTGAAAGAATCGATTTATTATTAATAATAATATCCTTTTCTTATACCTGTTCCCAAAAACCACTATCTTTGATTTTTCAAAATAATAATAACTCCCAATTTTTTAGCAATTTCGAATGCCTTGTATTATAACCCTACCAAAAATCAATTGTTTCTGAGTTAGTAATACTTAAACTCGGACAAATAATTTAAAGAATAAATTCTGGAATCAAATAAAAATTTTTAAAACCCTTTCTATAAATGATTTTCTTTTTGTATTAGGCCTACTTTAAAAATATTTTTTATTATACAAGGCGTCCTAAAAGAGCTGGGATGAGATTTTTTTTATAAAGTAATACAATATTTTTACATTTTCGGATTCTTTAAATATCTGAAAATGCAATCTATCTGCATTAGAAAACAAAAGTACTTAATATTTTGAAACGATTAGTTGAAAAGGCATTAAAGTATATTATTTTATTTTTGCTTTTTTGCATTTGGTAGTGTAATGTCTGGCGTGCCGGACTTTCACTTAAGCGGCCCGCGATCGACTCCCGGCGCCGGCAGATCTAGTTAAGGTTTTCTGCAGTTTTCCTTAGCTGTGACACAAATGTGGGATTTGCGCTGTTCCATCTGTAAGTCGGCTGCAGCCGCGCATTGGGCCTACATAATAATAATAATCGCCCCCTCCCTCCCGCACAAGCTTATAGCTTCTGGGGCCTTGGTTTAGGTTATGGGTTGTAGTAATTATTATTATATTATTATTATTTAGAGTAACGTTTGCAACGCAGACACGTGGGTGTTATAGCCGATAAATCAGTACTTGAAAGTTTATTACATTTCTTCCAGTAAAATTTTCAATGCAGAAACAAAATAACTAATGTATGTCACTATTAAATTTTTCATTTATGTAGACGTATTTAATTTACTCTTTTCTGGAATTTAATATTTTTCGGTAGTTTTCTATCGTGCTAATAGTTAATTGTTAATTTTCAATTTACAATAGGACTCACTGAGACGCAGAGATAGAGGCGTTAATAATGATAGGATACGGCGATATAGTAAGAAAACAAAAAGAAGTTTGTGAGTTGTTTAATCAAAAATATCCCAATCGTCCGCCGATATCGGGAAATTCCACCAACTTGGTCACGTAAGGATGTCCCGCCTCAAGTTAGTCAAACCAAACAAGTAGACGTTTTATTAAGTGTCGAAGATAACCAACACTTGGCGCAGTCAATGGGAAAAGCAAGTAGATACTTTTATTGCTTAAATGGAACCTACATAAGAGTATTGGTACAAAGTTTCAGATTTTTCTTCCCATTTTAAGCCTTTGTTAAAAAAAGAGGGAAAGAAAATTTTAATGTCTTTTGATTTAAATAAAATCTGTACCTGTAATATTTAAAAACAAACGATGTTTTTGTGTTCTTAACCCATTCTAATTCTAAAGCAGCTTTAAGAAGGGAGAAAATACGTTTTCGAGTATAAGTAGTTTTAAATAAACATTTTACAATTTCTTAAATATTTTTTTAATTGCTATTAAAATGTAACCTGTGAAATTAGAGCAATTAGACTTTTGTATCTTTATTACTTTGTGAGATATCGTAAAAATCATAAATGCTACTCAAGCGCAATTTTGTCATGCCGCGGCAGCCTGTTTGATTCCTAATTTCAATATGGTCCGAGTTAAAAATAAAATAGAATATTGTTTGAACTCTTCAAACATGACTTAATAAATGGGCAAAATATGATTTTATTAAGATCTGCCAGCAACCACTTTTTTAAAATTAAACAATTTTCGGTGGAAGGATTCTGATGTTAACCCAGGTTTTTGAGACACCCTGTATAACAAAAGATGTTTTTAAAGTAAGCCTAGAAAAGATAAAATCGAAGGACCCGAGTGATTCTTTTATTTAGTAAGCGTTTTTACAATATTGAATTTATTCCTTACTTTTCGACCTCACTGTATATCGTACATATAATACGTTGTATACATCGTACTTCTAAGTAACTCTAGTTGTTCTATGAAGGAATCTTTCGTAATGCACTACGCTATTCTAAAACATACTTTGAATGTCCATATATTAATGCATAAAATGGTTATTATGTTTCATGAAAAGGTTAAATGAGATATCTATTGTCAGCATTTGGTGCAAAAAGTATATTTTTGATAACAAGAGAGGACCAATTTATGCTTTAGTATTGAAGACCTGTTTCAAAATGTTTTAGTACATTAGGACTGATTCGATCATATCCTGCATCATATTATTAAAGGTAATTGGCCCTGTTTATTTTTTTTAAATGATATACACATGTTTTGCGGAACATGAACGCTGATAAAAAATTAAAGTCTGAAAGTGTCCTCAAATTAATTCAGAATACCAATGCGGGTTTCGCTGAGGCAGGCTTTTACTTCCGTTACTAAAACTTCTTTCGCCATTGATTGTTCTTTTCACGGATGGGGGATACAGTTGATATACAGTTTTTCTTACTTATCACCAACATCACGTGCCACTGTACACTCTAGATAAGTACCAGTACACCATTTCCACTATACCATATCATCCATAATGTACAATTCGTCAGCAGCATTACTCTAAGCTTCATTCTATCACACTTGATGTTCATTACCTTGCTTGTTTTACTGGTATAATATTTCACGTGGTCTAAATTCTTCGATTCGTTTATTGCAATACATAGATGACACTGCTTTTTAGTTCTCGACAGGAAACTCGGAGTAGTGCTGATTGGCGAATGTGGGAAATTGTTGTATTGCTACCCTTTGAAAGTGGCTTTATTGTTGAAGATTTACTGCTTCAATTGTTAAGACCTATGTGATTTTCGACTTTACTTCGGTACCATATATGTATGTACTGCCCGCGGGCTGGTATTCTTTATAAATTATTCTTGTTAATATATATAGTCCCTTTCTTTCAACGTCTACCAGACGTTGTACCAGCTACATCGTGCACTTCTTTCTACCATCACTGTTTCCTTCTCATCATGATTCATAACGCCATTGCGGATAACAGTCACTTTTGTTTTCATGGTGACGCTGGGATCGACCATCTCTTTGCTGGCTATGATATCCCCAACAGTACCACCCATACCATAACAGGATGAAGAAGATTATCATTTTCGTAAACTAAATAAGGTATTTAACCTTATATTTTAACTGTTTTAAAATATCTAAATCTAAATTATTTCTGAGATTAGAAGTTGCTAATTAGTTAGATAGCAGTGTATAAAAACTAAAATTCGTCCTAAAGCGAAATGAGACAATGTTTATGTTTTTTCATGCACTGAAAATGACTTCGGTTTCTTAGGAAAACTCGTATTTATTTAATTTATATACATTTTATTACTTTGTATGACATCCTTCTTTTCTTTTTCTCTTTTGAATAATTTGAAATTAACGGGACTTCGCGCCCTGCGCTTTCGACCAATTTTTATGTTGTCCCTCTCTACATACCTCTCTATATGCGCAACGCGTCATTGTATTTTTACACCATGTTCAGAAACTGTTTCGAGTTTGTTGAACTCTCATCAGCTGGAACCAACCGCTTGTGAATCCTGTGAATCACACACACACACAGAGGCGCGAGCGCGCGCGCACACACACACACACCATTCAGGTTTATATACAAGTGATAAATAACATTAATATCAAGAGGTAACAAATGCGACATACATATCGAGTTCTAGAATGCCAACCACACAAAGCAGCAAAATTAGGGCATCTATTGGATGTCAGAAGAAATAGCTTTTGTGATTTTTAATATTTTTTTAACTAAACCCTTTATATATTCAAAATTTTTTTGTTTTTTTACTATTTAAAGTATTGATGGCCATTCCTTTTGACATCTTATAGATGCTGTAATTTTGCTGCTTTGTGTGGTTGTCACTATATAGATGGAGTCACTGCCTTGTTTTGGAAATTGCTCCTGAAATGAAGATTTTTTGAGGTAAACCTAAAAGTTTGAGATTTGAGATCTTCACTCTGAAGGCTTAGGAATAGGTAAAAATGTTACTGTCCCTATTTTGTCGTCCTTAATTTTCTTAAAAAACGGTTTTTTACTGCATTGATATGGAACAAGTAGAAAATTAAAATAATGGTCATTTTGAAATACGACCATGGTATAATTATTGGCTTAAAAAATCATTTTTTAAGAATTCATTAAGCAACCAGTTGCTGGACTACTTGATATGGACTGACTCTGCATTGAATTTTTGATAGGTAAAAAAATTAATTGGTTAACCCCCTCCGATGTTTGCCCGATATGGGGTCATTGGTCATTGGTGCCAATCCGACTATGACCATGCTATGAATTAACCCATCCTGATGCGAGGAGTTCATTTTCGTGTTAAAAGCTATTTTATTGCAGAAACTCTCCTTAGAATCGTAGTGAGAGCAGACAGATTATTAACAATTTAAGGTGCGTACAACCGTTTTGGAGGCAGTTTTTCTTCCGTAGCTCATCAGGATGATTTCCTACAAAAAATTTACAAATGTTGTTAGAACTGCAATAATTATGTTGCAAAACCGAAAAAACTGTCATAATTGCTTGTTTGTTGTTGTAAAAATTTAAATAATTAACCAATATTGATCAAACTTACGTTAAATATATCTTAGGTTATGTACAATAAGCACCCACAACCCATATTTTATTTAATAAGCTTTTATACGTTTACTGCGTCTAAAACTTTGAAATTTTGCAAAAGCTGTTTAAAGCTTTGTATACTTTTGCAACTGTGCATATATATACTGTAAGTCATTAGAAATTTTGGTGACGTTTTACACCTGCTCATAGTTTTTATGTTTATAAATAATTAGTTTTTCGGTACGTATAAGTGGTCATTTATGAAATATTTCATCGGGTTCGAATGGACGACAAAAAACACGCAATTTAAAAAAGTTTAAGTTTCGATGGTTGAACCCTGAGATGTTAAACTTTTGTTTAACGTATGCATTAGAATAAGTATGCAATTGCCCGATTTTCAAGCGCGCGTCTCGCTCTATTGCAATCATTTCTATTAGAAATATGCAACTAATAATCTTGAGCAACTGCATATTCTACAAGGCTCACACTGTACACATGATTTTGATCCATTTCAATATGTTAAATAATATACGAGTAATGCATACTTATGCAAAAAGTTTAACATCTCAGGATTCAAGCATGGAAACTTGAACTTTTTTTATATTGTTATAACAATCGGATCGGTTGTATTTTATGTAGCTATTCTTATTACAAACAAATCATATACTGAACATTTTTTGTAGGAAGTCATCCTGATGAGCTACGGAAGAAAGACTGCAGCGAAAACGGTTGTACGCACTTTAAATTATTAATAACTTTTCTGCTGTCACTATGATTCAATACGCAACTACATATATTATTCTACACACTATTCTGAGTAGGTTTGCTCAATAAAATAGCTGTTAACACGAAAGAACCAAAAACAGATACTTTTTGTTACTTACCGACTGGACTAATTGGTATTCCAATTAAATTCCGAATTCATCTGCCATATAAACTTGTAATGTACCTAGTTAATATTAATAAAAATAATAGGACTGACTCAAATCAATATTCGCATGTTCGTAAAGCGTACTTTAAATAATTACATTATCTTGTATCCTGCATTATCCTACACTGAATAAAAATAAGACAATAGAATCAAATGTTATAAATTGCTTTAACTCAAACAAAACAAGAAGCTAAATTTAATCAACCCAAACAACTAGAACCTATAAAGCTACAGTAGCTTTAGTGTTTCTAATTTTGTTGGTTATCCTGTATGCTGTAAGGATTACTTTTTCTTTTACACAACGCGACTTTGATGAGCTAAACGACTTACGTGCCTTGTTTAGGGACAAATAAGAAATGGAAAGTTAGAATTACAAGAGCCGAAGGTAGAATACATTTAAGACATAAAAAAATCGTAGGGTCAAGTAACTTTGAGTGTTCATAGATGTAGAGTTTTATCGTGATAGGTGACAAACTGAAACAGTGAATCGGTCGATATTTAGAACCAGAAACTTTTTTCAATAATTTTTAAACTATTTTACTAAAAATGATAAAATGAATATCAAATAGGAGTAAATAAAATTTATTATAAAATATATGTAACCAGTTTAAAATGTTTTTTGATCATACTGGAATAAAATATACTATACGTTTTCTATAGCTACAAATCTATAATAATACATATAAAATCAAGAATCTTTTATTATATAACTACTAGGATACATGTTCAAAGCAATCGAATCAATTGCCATTCAGTTTTAATTAAAATAGAAGTGTTTTGGTTTGTATCTACTAAAAATATTTCAATCAAAAGGATTTTTATATATGTATGTTGGAGGCGGTTCTTGAATGAAAATAGCGCGATGTAACCTACACAGTTGGGTTATTATTTTTTATTCTTGTTTCTATGCCTAATGATTATTTCTTATTTGGCCGAATATTCCATGGATGCGTAGCAGGAACATTAGATGAAGTTTATGTAGAAAATTGTTGGAGATATTTTTGATTACATATGCATTTGTTAAATGAAAACATACAACAATATGCAATATGTATACCTCGGAGATTACATAACTGAATTTCTTGCTATTAGATAGATGAACTTATGGATAGAAATGTTATATCTTTCTAAAAAGCCCTATTGATTTTGTTACAATCATTTTAGTATCATTTCCAGAGCGGTATTCCGCTAGTTTTCCTTTCGGCACCATTAAGCAGTCAAATAATTAATAGCCCCCTGAAAATACAATAGCATTGCTAATGATTCCCGAGAGTTTCAGCACGACAACAGAATCCACATGAAATTAGTTTCACATTAAAGCTGCTCACTCGTTTCAATTAGAATTTCCAGGTTTCCACAACAGCGAAAATATAAACACATTTCATATAATAACATACCAGCAAATACTACATACAATAAATTATTAAAACCAAAAAATAACAAAATCCAAATTTAGAAATCAAAGACAACAATTTTTAGCTTGATCTATGTCAGTGGCTTTAATGACAGAAATAAAATAGTTCTGGCAGGTGCGAAATACTAAATATAACAGATCTAACGCTTTTTTTTTCGAATAGCTTAATTAGTGTTTCTTTAGTCTATGCTTATTTATATCTACGAATGTGTAAAATCTAGAATGTAAAATATAATTAAAAAAAGAACACTTCATTTATGGACAGCTTGTTCCTGCTGCAGTGTTGATGGCGCTTTACTTTTATCGTAGGCTGCGCATATGTTTTTTGTGTGACTCAAGTAGCGATGTTATAATTAGTATAGGTAGTTTTAGCCAAAGCTCAGAGTTCATTAAATTTTGCTTTTACACCCACATCTCTATTATAACATTTGAAATGTGTTTCAACATGTATAATTTTTAGCGACTAATTAAAATAAATATTATCTCAATTATTCTTTGACTAACCTTCTCCTCATCTTCATTACACTAACTAAATTTTTGTTGTTGTATGGTAATAGATATCACTGGTAGGCTTTAGTAAATATCAAGGTCATTTGTAGGGGTGTGGTCGCCTGGTCAAAAACCATCCGAAGAAAGACCAAAGGAGAATATACGCGAGTCCCAGGTACACAAGAAAAAGGATGAACCTATTCCACCTGTGTGGACACCAAGGAGTGCTGGCTCCAGCCCTACCGCCGAACGCAAAGAATTTAGGCCTGTCAACTTTGATTCACCTGTATTAGGAAGAAAGAACAAATCTAAAGCAGAGGTAAGTCTGTCTTATTATTACTGTTTTATCCTTGGTGCTTTCCACTTATAATGGGTACTTACTATGTGCAGTACATAGTATTCTTTTTTCATCGATTTTTTCAAAAAGATGAAATCTTATCTCCTTCATTTCCGGGCGGGAAATGTCACTTTTTGGGATTATTACTTTTTCGTCTGCAAATACTTTTTGTCTTAGGGCAAAAATGGTTTGCATATGAAAAATCTAGAAAAATCGCAGCTGTTTTATTTCACTCTCACTTGTGACTTGTTTATGACATGTACGTCGCACGTATATTTAATTTATATTTACTTATAGTTATGTTAGAATTATTAACTCTAATGCTTTTTTTAATCTGGAAATTGTATTTCCCCACGACCACTATGGAATTTACTGATTCTGTAATAAGTTTTGATAACGAAGCCTTAATATTCTAACTCTTAAGTTATGTATTTTCCCTGTATTTCATTCCACCACTAGATATTGAATGAATATTCTGTAACAATGCAATAAAAAAAACGGTTAGCCTTGATTTTATTATTTATATTAAATGAGATAATTTTTAAAATTATTGTGCTTGCTTTGAAATTCTTATACTGCTAAGTTTAAATTCTTGTGTTCATGGAGAAAGTACAGTCTGCTACTCGGTTCGACTTGAAACCTTGTTACAGAATATACTATTCTCAAATGTAAATGAAAATCAACTCTTGATATTTATAATACAGTTTTCTGGTTCTTCTTGATAATATGACGATGTATTGACACCTCACCATCTAAATCTTTAAAATTGCAATTCTTTGATTTAAGATATACATACGTATATTACGTACTAAATATTTTTCATTCTCTGCTTCCCAACCTGATTCAGATTTCAACTTGCTGAAATAAAATTAAACAGCCTGATTATTATATAAGCCTTCGCCGATGTCTTATAAAACACGGCTTACTACTTTTGATCTTTGCCATCAATTTTGGTTCACAATAGGTCATGGTTTTAAAGTTATGGAGATATTCATTTTATGAGGATATACTATAAGTTACCTACAACTATTTCGTGTTAATCTGGTCATAAAGTGTACGTATACTGTAATTTTACTAACTTTCATTTTGATCGTATAGTTTTATATTTTTTGACGAAAATTCAATTTAACGTTTCAATTCAATAGCATATTGAAGCAACAATATTTCTGTCAATAGGAGAGTCTTGTAGCGACAATATTTATAAACGATATACTTCTTTATTTTTCATTCTTGTTTCATTGAATTGTCTTCCGAATACAACACTTGCTCTGAGTTTTGCATCAACATTTCTCATTAATTCTTGATTAATTCATTACACGTTGCTGCTGTTTTTGGAAGATAATCCTTAAAAACTCAAGTTATCTTTGACTCCTACTTATCCCGTTAAAAAAGCAATTGAAACAATTGCACCCGTAGATGACTTGAGTATTTTTCTGACAATAATCTTCAGAAACAAGTTAAAAGTCTAACAGCTTGTATCTCGGAAAGTTTCAAAAATGTACTGTACAGTATTGGCCAAATTATTATGAATTTACTATTAGGTCTACAAGTGATGTACCAATAGTAGAAGCAGTTTTATTCTACTTTTTTGATGCGTTTTTCGTGATTTGCGGCTATATGTAATATGAAAATTCTAAAGATCTGAGCGCAAAGACGCCAGATCGAATTGTTGTTAAAGAACAAACATCAACAGAACAGAACCAACGTAAAACAGGCAGAAATCTCTAAAATAGCGAAGGTTTCGAGATAGAAAGTGAATAAGATAAAGTAAGAAAATTGGAAATAACATTGTTTTATCACCAAAAGAACTGGGCGGTGTGTCGTAGAAAAATGAGTATGATCCGGGATGATTGATTATTGATACGGCAGTCACTGCAAAATTGAAAAACATAATCCACAAAATTAAAATAACTACTAGCTTTTGAACGGTCAGGAGAGGGTTTTTTCGAGGCTGGTGTGAAAGCTCGATTACCTAGAAAAAAGCCGAAACTAACCCCAACAATGATTAAAAAATATTGGATATGTTCAGTAAAGTATTATAAGTAGGTAGTTACTCGACCAATCAGTTATAAAAGTTTTATAAGAACGTGTACAATATACCCGTAGAAAGCCTAGGGAAGAGTTCAAAAGCGAATTTGTAATTTCTGTTGTTAAGCATTATCTCCAATCACTAATAATGTGGGGTTGTATAACAGCATTTGGAACTGGGCATTTTGAAATTGTTTTTGCCACGATGAATGGCTCAAGATATATAGATCTTCTAGAAACGTTGTTTAAACTGTAAATTGAGGAATGGTTTCCTGGTGATTTAGCACTTTTCCAGCAAAATAATGAATGCACCATGCCACACGGCTAAAATTATAAAGTTATCTTGGACTAGGAAATATCAAAGGTCTTCCTTGGACAGAAAACAGCCCTGACTTGAAGCCTACTGATGGACCGTGGACTAAAAATAAAATCAACGAAGCACAAATCTCAAATGAGACATTTCTTGCAGAAATGCTAGTTGCAGTTTAGAATAACAACTAAGCACTAGAAGAGGTTTTCCAAAGGTTAAAGGTGAACACACCAAGTACTAACTACGTTTCAAACATTAACGTTGAGTTTGTTATTATTAACAATAAATAAAATTGAATATATAACAGTCGCAGAATTATATCCAAAACCTGTATAATATCGAAAATACATAATAATTTGGCCAATAGGTTACTATATAAAGAAAAATACTTGTCGGGTCACCACCAATCGATCCTATCAGCTTATTTGTATTGCTTTGGAACACTGTATGTAAAAAATAATGATTTACTGACAAAAGTAGACTAATGTTAAAGACATATTAGCGTCTTAATAGCGCTCGAAAGCACAGATTTCCCTACAATCCTTCTGTTTGTGATACTCATTCCAATGCTTCATTTTTTCTGCCCAGCTCAAATTATAGCGAGAAGTTTGAGATACAATAATTGTATTCGTGCAAATCAAGACTTTCTACATTGGTAGAAAACCAGCTTTGCTTCTAGATTATTTTGACAGATGGCGCAATATTCTTTTTCTCTTATTGTTAAAATTGCATTGCTAACGTTGAGTTTAAATTAATTTTCATTGTGACATATGTATACAAAAACTTTTTTTCATATTTTTTCTTAAATGTCAAATAAAACTAGAAATAATATTTTGTTAATTGTGCCTTCTGGAAGTAGGCAATTACGCTTCACTTGTGCTTTTTTGCTGCCTATATGCTGTTCTGCTAATATAATAATTTAACTGTGTAAACAAGGCTGGGCTTGACACACTGAAATATAGGTCACTTCTTGCCGAAAACTTAGCGAAATCCTATCTGATAAAAGGTAAATACAAGATTATTAAGAGCAGACGATAGCTATCATGGTACCAGCTTTACTACCGGTAACACCTCCCCTTTTTTATGAGATTTAATACGGCTGCGTATAATATGACATACTTACGTAATATAGAAAAAACTATTTTGCCCTGACATAATTTACAGGATTTGTAGAAAAACACCTGTACTTCAAGAATATCTTTTTCAACCTTAACCCATCCTGGCAAAAGTAACCAGCTGACCACCCCGAAGAGGCAGTTTTACAACGCCTTTCTTACATCATGGAATATCCACCTGCTTTTTTAAATTGGAGGTTAAACTGTCTAAACAACAACAAAATTTGTTAGTCTGAGCAAAACTTGGAAGAAGTACGTCACAGACCGGGTTTTTAAGGTGCTGCAGATGTACTGCTTCGTAAACTAGGATAACTTTTAAAACATACAATCCATTTACATAGGATTACGTATAACTTTATCCTTCAAAACACTTTCACGACGACGTTTCAAATGAATTCATCTTAACGTAATTCTTATTCTATTTCTCAAAAAACTTCTGTAGTAACGAATCAATTTCTCTTTGTTTATCCTACTATGCGTTACCTAATCGAACAGAGAAGGGCACTCGACTGCAACCGGCAACCGAAGCGTCCAACGCTCGCACGCCGGTCACGAAATACATACGAAAAACATAAACAGTTGCCCAACTATGTTATTATAAGAAATGAGCGATGTTATTATTTTGATTTATATGGCCGATTGTAAATTATAACCAAACGACAAATGCACATCTAGAATTTGACACTATACGACAAATAGTCTAATAACTGAGATGGACTTTAATTTCGTTATTGTTATTAATTTAAACAAATTTGCATAAAATACGAATTTGGGCAGTTACCTATATGTTTATAGATTAGGGGGAAATACTTGATGCGGTTCAATTAAATGTAGTTAGTCTAGAAATTGTATGATTTAATACATAAAGTAACGAAGTTTTGTTGTAGTCTACATATTTACACAACTATTACAAATTTGTTCAGTTTAACATCTTTTGCACATTCTATAACTATTTAACTATCCAATTCATTTGTTTTTTAATAACCATTTTCTGCTTGCTATATTTGTATTTTTATAAAAATACAAATAACTCAGTCTATTTCCTACTGTGGTTTCGTACACTCTAAAAAATTACCGGTGAATTATACCCTAAAAAATGGAGGCAACTATGTTACCTCCATTTTGTGGGGTAAATTTACTTCAAAGTGTAATTTTCATAGGAAGTGAAAAATTTCAACATTAGGTTAAGTTTGCATTGTAATGTTTCCTTTTTAAGTAAATTTACAGATTAAAATTACAATCTCAATGTAATTTTACATTTTAACATTAAAACACCTGTGTAAAGTTACATGACAAAGTTAATATTTCATGGCAATAGTACTTTTCAGGGTTAAAATACAAATGTGAAAATACTTCTTGAATGTAACGATGACTTGCGAAAGTACTTGCAAATTCAATCGTTCCTCTGGGAATTGTATGAAACAAAATAAAATCAAAGTAATTTTTATTGAACGTATGTACTTATATAAAATATAAGACATTAACAGAACTTCTTTTCAGGGGCTTTCGGAAATATTTGGTCTCTGAAAGACATTCAGATAAAGTTTCGATTCCACCTAGAAAATTAAAATATTATAAATTATATAAACAATTATACACGAGTACCTTTCTCAATTACAGTTATGCTAGTTTATTTCGAATTCTTCAACTTTTGATTCATCCTAGAAAAACATTAAATTAAATATTTTTATTTTATTGGTTTAAATTTGTAATTTTAACATATAGGTACTTACCGATTATTATTTTTTAACTTCTACTATAAAATAAAATTCTTCCCATCTTCGGTCATACGTGTAAATATTTGCCTTTAATAAATCCGCACTACACTACAACGAAAAACAAAATATTAATGAGCAATGAACACTTCGTTCGGTATCGATAGAGTACGCCTCGCCGAAATCATAAAAGAATGGTACACACCATTCCGACCATTCCCCAAAAAGCCTATTTGGACTGTTCATAATGGATTCCTGAATTCTTTCACGAAACGAAGGTCACAAACAAGTGCGATCAGCGAAATAGCATCTCAACGGTTAAAAACATATTAAGGGTAAAATTACACTATTCTTGTTCAAGTTCATCTTATCTTTAATATTACACTAAAAATGAATTAAGTTATTGAGCAATTATACATTTGTAAGGAAAAAATTGTCTGAGTTATGTAAATTTATATTATGGATAGTGATTTTAACCAGTTCAATGTAGTAGAATTACTTATATTTGTATAATTTTACATAATTACAGGGCATTTTACCACAAATAGTAAAACTACTAAATGTATAGGTAAAATTAATTTTAGGGTAAAAATACCGCAAATAATAGCGAAAAGTTACCTCTTTCCCAAGGTAATTTTACCTCATTTTTTACAGTGTATATGGACGTTAGTAGTAGTCGCGACGCAGTACGCGCCTCGTAATGATCGTTTTAATGTGGGATAAGCGTGTCCTATCTCCTTATACTCAACTGAAGACGATGCATTTATTTCTTATTACGTGAATGCTTCTTTCTATACTATTTAATTGCTGTTCTAGTTTCAACTTATCGTTATGCATTTTCAAATCAATCCCTTATTCTCTTTAATTCTTTTATTACTAATAAAAGAAAATGTCAGAAAACATGATGGCATTTTGTGACTCAATATATGTAGCTTTACATTTTTTGTCACTGGCTGTAAAAGTACTTGTACTGCCGCTTGACTAACAGCAAAAGTACTTTTGCCGCCGCTTGGCCATTAACAAAAGTACTTTTTCATCCTCAAGCACTAAAAGTTAAAAAAACATTTTTATAAAATAAAATTTCCCAAAATGGAATCATAGTACCGCTCTTTAAAGCAAGCTGCATTAATCATCTAGCGCTTTCAGTAAGTAATTGAGATGTGCTAATTACTTTTTACTTTTAATCTATTTTTGACGTTTGAAGAAAGATAGCATGTTTTGTTCGGAATAAGAACGACTATTTATGGCTCGTCTGTAGTAGCTGAACTCATACACTAGCCCTTCAAACACCGTTTTACTCCTATCAAACAAGGTACTGTTTCGTATCTTCGTGTCGGCCGCCGGCAGTAAAATTGATATTTAAAAGTGATATTTATGAGACAACTAAAATTCCCTATTTAATTATTTTTTAGTTTAATCTATTTGAACGATACAGTTTTATTTAGAGAGAAAGTTGTCAAAAGAAGTGACACTTTTACCTCTAATAAAACAATGTACTATTAACTACCTAAGGTCAATTCCGTATACTTTTTTCTCTGCCAAGACAGTTTTCATTAAGCAGGCTAATAATATAGCCTTCGCCAATTTATTTATGTGGAACATTATTTCTTTCAAGAGCTTAAATTGCATTAACACTAATTCAAAATAAAGCAGGTAGTAGGAGTGCTATGTAATAATTGGCTTTCGGCCAATGGAGACGTATTATAAAAATACGCTTGGATAGAGCGTTGCACTTAAATGTTTGCTATTTGTTTATTATAGTAAAAATTTATCTAATCTAGAAAATAACACTTTTAAAAGAATCAACTCAGTTTAATAGTTTAACATTTTCAGGGCTCAGGAACACCCGAGTCCCCATCAGCACAACCTCCATGGCAAGTGCCCGAAAGCAGTAGTGACGTCGGTGTGGCATTGTCGTCATCTTTAGAAAGACGCTTACCGACAAGCCATTCAGCACCTGCTTCAGGATTTTCAGAATTTTCTACTCCACGATTGCCAAGAGCTCAAAATCCTACTATAACGCTTTTGCAGAAAGCACGAGGTAATTGTCGTACACGTTAAAGTTAAAATACAATAATTCTATTTTTTGTATTCAGAAGGGCAATTACCAAGGGGCGCGTCATATATACAGACAGATCCTAATTATTCGTACAGAAATCAAGATGACAGACCGCCATTGCTAGGGCCTGGTGAAGTTTGTAAGTAGATCTTTGAAAGTAAGTTCTTGTTATTAAAATCTGTTTCTTCAGTATATCAAATAAAGAACGAATACACTAGTGAATCAGATAGTGAAAGACCTAGAAAAATGGCAGATTTAGGTCCTAGAAGATATGAAATTGGAATAGGACCGACGACTAAAGATGGAATGCCTTTAGTATTAAGATCAGTAAGTAAAAATGTTGTTTGTTTCTATGGTTTCTTTATCAGTTATTCGATAAAGTTAATAGTATATCGTATTTATCATTACTTGAAGAGAAGATAACTTAATTGGAGATAACGCACTGTTCAACTTTTTTTGTAGGAAGTCAAAGACGGCAATCAGTCTAGATGGTATAAGAGAATGTACGAGACAATTCATAAACAAAAGCCGGATCGTAAGTATATTTTTATTACTGTTTATACAATATCTTGTTTTAATAAAACTGTGTTGTTTACAAACAAATCTATTAAATTTCAGGCGATTATGTAACGGTCCGGTATAAACAACGCAGAGGTATATTTTTTCATTTACGGATTTTGTTGGTGTGCGGTTGGCTTCCAATTTGTATATACACGTAGCTATAATTATTTATAACTTTAAGGATGTTAAAAAATACATTGCTTCTACTTTTGGAAAGTTTTTAGCAACCTTAGAGATTTTAATCCAGCACTGCCTTGCATTATTAAATTTAATCCGATCAGTACTTATAGATATTTTTTTAAGTTTTGTTCAATATTGTTGAGTATCTAATATTTTCATGAAATCTCATAATTAGAAAATAACATAGTAGAACATTAATTTGAAAATTTTTGCTGCTGATATTTTCGCTTTTATATAATTATGAAAATTAGACAGTTCATCTCATATTAACAGTTCTATTCTTTTTTTAATTTTACTTTATAAAATCTAGGACTGATTTATCACAAAAACTCTCCATAAAACGAGGAGATAACAAATACGTACGATCGTAATTCTACACTTAAATAAGAACCTTGACGCAAAGATGAATTTTGTAGCGTTCTTATCTTTTGTTGTGTTGTTATATTTACAAGTGGCATTATCATTTGTCTCGGCTTACAACGGCAGAGTGGTGTGGTTGCTTCGTGCCGGCTTTCCATGCATTTAAATAATAGTGCGATTTTTCCTTTACAGTTCGATATCCTTATTCATCTGGATATTTTTCTGAACCGGAACACAGTGCTTTTGCCGCTGATTACTACGACAGCGACGGAACTGTCTCGGATAGCAAGTACGCAACATTAGATCGTCGACGATTACAGCAATCCGTTAGAGATAAAGAAAACGAATATATGTCTTCCACTCTCCTCAAGGAGGGAGATTTTTCACACAGGTAAATTTATATGATAAAATATTTGTGATAAAATTGGTAATAGATATAATACACATCGACAGATATTTCCGTGGTCCCGAAGTGCCACAATTCATTTATGAAAAGGGTCAAAATGGATTTTCCTTTAGGAGGTTTTTTCAATAATGGCACCATGTGGGCAAATTTAGGAGTTTTTTCTTGTAACAAAGGAAGAATCACAAGAGTTCAATTTAATAAAAACTTGATTTCGATAGGTTATGATAGATTAACCAAATATAAGATAAAAATGCAATACTTTCTTGCGAGAGTGCTGGGGGTGGCGAAAGATTTATTTAAGATTATCCAGAAATTTGTGGTAATTACGAAGTCTTTAAATGGTTTTAAGTACAATGTAGTTTCAAGCATTTATTGAAAAGCTATTATATAGATTAATTATTAACAGGTACTGATTTACATGCAATCTCATGAATGGACAGATTTGGGATTACATTTTGCAGAATGATTTATTTGTACTGTAACGTTCTTTTTCAAATAATAACAAAAGTGCTTTTTAAATCGTCTATTAATAAGAAATATTTATTTACAAACACTAATGAATACACTATAAATTAACGCTATGATTATAAACCATTAAAACTATTATTTACAGACTATGAATTTCTAATACAACATTTATCTTTACATTCACTATTTATTTCGCGATACACAGTTCATGACTTGTTGTTGACTGCCTCTCTTTTATCCGCCGTCGATTATATACCCCCATGTAATTTTTCTAGAAGTCGCTCGAACATACCGGTATACATCGAATACACTAGAAGGTTGAGTGCATTGCGCTGCGGCTCCGGAATGTTCCACAACCCATTGACGGCCGGAACAGACGATGCGTTGCACTCGTTACACTGCCCCCCTCTTCAAGTCTGTTCTGTCCCAGAACAGGTTTTATGCTCTGGTTCCTGTAGAATGGGTCATGACGATATCGACAGTCTTCACCTTGACTACACGTTCCATTACGGTAGAAATAACAGTCTACACTCTTCGTTGGCCTTAATGCGGGCTGTGGGTCAAAACTGCAGACGAAGATCTTGACGTCCGTATCTCTAAAGACAACTTCCAGCATGTTTCTAACGATTCTCCAATCCAGCTGGTCCCGCCTACAGCCGAGCTTGGGAACTGCCAATTTGTTAATTCCCCTGGTAAGCAACTCGATCCTCAAATTCCATAGTGCCCTCCACAAGTCGGCGTAACTCGGTTTCTGGTAGTAAAACTGCTTGGTTACCAAGTAGTAAATGGATCGGTCATGATCAGGCAAGCGTAAGGATTTACCAACAGAGGGATTTTGTTCTCGAAGTTCATTCAGCCGTCCAAATTTATTTCTAAACACTACTGCGATCCCCCTGGACATACGGAGATCCTCGGAGACACAGTGGGCAATGGAATAATCACCAGGGACCCGGAAGAGATCTTGTTGCATCTCAGTCGTGACTCCGAATCGCGCTTTTCTAGTTCCAGAGAACGCAGCCATAAATTCTCTAAAGGTTGGCTGATCATCTTCAGGCCTTACGGTATTGATAGCCACCTCAGCCTCATCTTTCCGATCCGGGACTGCGTCATTATTTCCATCATAGTGCGCCAGACGATTGGAGTGTACCACCTTTGGTTTCCCCCTTGGCAATTTCTGGATGCGATAAATCAAGTCATTTATTCGTTTCTTCACCTGGTATGGACCTTCCCAATTTCGCTGTAACTTTGGAGAATAGCCACGACGCCTTTGCGGGTTGTATAACCAGACAAGCTCTCCAGGTTGAAACCCTCCTTCTTGGGCTCTCACATCGTACGTAGCCTTCATCCGGTCACTCGCGATTCGACTATTATTTCGGGTTCGGTCGTGAATATCCTCCAACTTCTTCTTTAAGTTGATGACATAATCATTCCCGGCTACCTCCTGCTCTATAGGTGGAGACCCAAATTCCAGATCACACGGTAACCGTAACTCGCGTCCAAACATCACAGACGCTGGTGACTGACCGGTTGTTTCGTGGACCGATGCACGATTAGCCATCAGGAACAGATGCAGGTATTGGTCCCAGTCTCGTTGATGATCGGAGACGACCTTGGCCAAATATTTGCCCATTGTCCGATTCATGCGTTCTACCATTCCATCGGACTGCGGATGTAACGGTGTGGTCCGAGTCTTGCGAATGCCCAACAATCGACAGACTTCTCCAAAGAGTACAGACTCGAAATTGCGGCCTTGATCCGAATGCAGCTGCATGGGCACTCCGAAGCGACTGAAAAACTCTTTGACTAGTACGTCAGCAACAGTCGCAGCTTCCTGGTTTGGTAGGGCATATGCTTCTGGCCATTTGGTAAAATAGTCCATTGCCACTAATATGTATTTATTCCCATCGTCGGTTTCGGGAAATGGTCCGGCAATATCTATGGCTATTTTTTCCAGAGGACTACCCACATTGTACTGCCTCATAGGTGCTCTTCGTTTCCCCAAGGGTCCGTTACCAGTGGCACATAGTTCACATTTCCGGCACCACTCCTTCACGTCTTCTTTACAGTTGACCCAATAAAAACGCTCCCTAACTTTCTCCAAAGTCTTTTTCACACCGAAGTGTCCTCCTGAGGCACCGTCATGGAGATGTCGCAATACTGTAGCCACTCGGCTTCTTGGAACCACAAACTGAGACCTAATGGTGGTGCCATCTTCACTCTCCAGTACTCGCTTCAGGAGATCGTCTTCCACCTTCAAGGACTCCCATTGGGCCCAATATGCTTTGAGCGTTCTGTTGAAAGGGCTGACGGCCTCCCAGGCAGGCCTTTCTCCCACGCGCTTCCATTCCAGTACCATTTTTAGTTCGGGATCAGCCTCCTGCTGTCGTTGCAATTCTTCCGGCAACCAATTGTCGTTGACGATGGTAGTCCTTAATACTTGGCAAACCCTCTCTTCCAAACGAGAGCAATGACGGCAATCCGTTGGACAGGGTCTTCTTGAAAGAGCATCGGCATTTCGATGACTAGTGCCCGCTCGATGTTCGGTGTCAAAGTCGTATCCTTGTAATCGTTCGATCCACCTTGCGACCTGGCCTTCAGGATTACGGAATTGTAGAAGCCATTTCAACGCTGCATGGTCCGTCCTCAATAAAAACTTCCGTCCGTACAAGTATTTGTAGAAGTGCTCAACGGACTTCACGACGGCCAATAGTTCTTTTCTGGTCACACAATAATTCCTTTCGGCTTTCGACAAAACCTTACTAAAATAGCCGATGACCTTTTCTTGTCCATCCTGTATCTGAGAAAGTACCCCCCAATGGCCAGATTACTTGCATCTGTGTCAAGTATGAATTTCCCTTCTGTCCGTGGATAGCTCAATATTGGTGATGTTGTCAGGGCACGCTTCAGCTGTTGGAAAGCTGTTTCACACTCTCCGCTCCAAACATACTCGCGCCCATCTTCAGTTAACCTTGTCAGAGGTTTCGCTATATTGGCAAACCCAGGAACGAAACCCCTGTAGTAGGTACATAACCCAAGAAAACTACGAACTTGGTGTTTATCTTTCGGTGTTGGCCACTCTTGAACTGCACGAATCTTATCGGGGTCGGCTGCCACTCCATTTTGTGATACGACGTGCCCGAGATATTTCACTTCCTTTCTGAATATGTGGCACTTTTTCGGACTCAGTTTCAGATTGGCTCCACGTAGTCTTCGGAACACTTCCTCTAGATTTTTCAAATGTTCGTTGAATGATTTTCCGACTACAATCACATCATCTAGGTATACCAGGCAGGTCTTCCACGACAACCCTCTCAGGATGGTCTCCATTAGACGCTCAAAGGTGGCCGGAGCGTTACATAGACCGAAAGGCATAACTGTAAACTGCCATAGTCCGGAACCAATAGTGAACGCGGTCTTCTCCCGGTCTTCAGGTTCCATTTCAACTTGCCAATAACCGCTCTTCAAGTCCAAAGTCGAAAACCATCGTGAACCAGACAGGGTATCTAACGTGTCGTCGATGCGTGGTAAGGGATAGCTGTCTTTCTTGGTCACGTCATTAAGCTGCCGATAGTCCACACAAAATCTCGTTGACCCGTCCTTCTTACTGACCAGGACCACCGGTAATGCCCATGGACTGCTGGATGGCTCGATGACCCCTTGTTCTTCCATATCAGTAATAATCTTTTCGGCTTCTGCTCGCCTTGCTAGAGTTAGACGCCTCGGCTGCTGACGGACAGGCATAGAGTTGCCTGTATTGATTTTATGTTTTACTATATTTGTTCGTCCCTTCTCGCTATCGTCAAGAGCGAAGATATCTTGGTATCGGTGAACCAAACCCTGTACCTCTTTCACTTCCGTTCTGTTAAGGTCTTCGCACGAACTAGTAACCATACCCACTAATTTTCCACCATGGTCTTTGGGCACTGGTTTTGGAACATCAGCCATACACCTGGCTACTCGGAATACTGGCACACACTGTCCCACAAGGGTACTCTTCTTCACTGTCACCGGATCCACATTAACGTTCATAATTCTCACCGGTACTCTTTTTCCAACCTTGATCAGCGCTTTTCCCACCAGTATGCCACTATGGATCTTCTTATCACAAACAGGCTCCATCATTCGCACACATCCTACCCGAAGATCTCCATCCAAACCCGCCTCGACAACCATCTCGCTTTGACCCGGCAATATCACATCTTCAGTCAGCAAAACCCTTACAACCGGATCTTCTCGTGGGTGCAACGGAAGTTCTTCGTTACCGACCTTCAAAACACCCTCTTTCAAATCCAACGTAAAACCAAATTTTCTCAGGAGGTCCATTCCCAAGATGAAGTCATCAGTGATATCGGCTACAAGCACCTCATGATCACGTTCTTCACTTCCAATGCCAATCTTCATCTTCACCACTCCGCGTGTTGGTATCACTTCACCCGTTGCTGTACGGAGTTGAGTAGTTGTGGGTAGCAACTTAATACTTGATCGTAGAACATCAGGGCGTACGATGGATTTTGTCGCCCCCGTATCAATAAGTAGTGGAACAGTTCGATTAGCAATCTTCCCATCTACAAACAAACTGCCGTTACTATTCTTCGATGTTACGGCATGGATCGTGATCTCCGGGGCATCTTCACTCGCCGTTAACGTTCGTCCCCTCTTGCCAACCACCTTTAACTTTTTCGACGGTTGTACTTTTCTTATTTTGGGACAACGCCGTTCTACATGTCCTTGTTCGCCGCAGTTCCAACAACGAGGCCCTCGAACTTCTTGATGATTCTTCTTACGGCTTTCTTCCTTCCGAAGAACTCTCAGTACTAACTCCTCTAGGTGATCTTTAGAACCTTCTTCTTCCTCCACAACGGCCCGAACACGCCCGTGACCTCGGGACGCTTGTTTTGCAGCTTCAAATTCTAAGGCGTGAGCAAGCGCATCATCAGTTGTTCTTGGTCGTGCTAGCCTCAATGATTGTTGTGTTTCCCCGTCTCTTAACCCATCGATGAAGGTCTGCACAGCGAGCTGTCCCAGAAATGAATCGGGTGCCGTAGGGTACGCCAATCGGACAAGCCGCGCAAAATCGGCTTCAAACTCCTGCAGGCTTTCTTCATTCTTCTGGATACGATTCTTCACTTGCGCGTGATACACTTGTTGAAGATGCGCGTCTCCATATCTCATCTCCAATCTAGACACTAACAATTGATAATCATTTTCCTGTCCTGCTGGGATTGTTTGCAGGACATTCAACGCGTCTCCACGCAAAGCCACAGTTAAAGAAACGGCCTTTTCCTTGCCTGTCCATCCGTTGGCCCCAGCGGCCGCCTCAAATTGTTTGTAGTAGGTGGACCAAGGTATCTTTCCATCGAACGTGGGTGGTTTTACTTTTATCCCTACGCCAGGAACCTTTTCTTCTTTAAATTGTTTCTTTTCTTCATTAAACGGCCACTCAGAAGTTGAGGGAAACCGTAGTTGCCTCATTCTATCTTCCAGCATTTCGGTCATATCGTCTTTCTTAGTTGTTGGTGGTAATTGCATTTGGGATATTTTCTCTTCTACCATCTTTATTACCCTATCATGTTCCGCCAATCTACCTTCCAACAGTCCTAACGCGCTGGCATTCTCAAAAAATTCTTCGAAAACTTTGTCTTCCAACGCTTTGACATTTTCCAGCAATTCTCCTTTAAGCCTTCTAGAACTTTCTTCAGACTTTTCTAGTAATTCTTCTTTAAGCGTTCTAGAATTTTCCAGTAAATCTTCTTTAAGCATTTTAACATTTTCTTCCAGTGCTTTAGTATTTTCAAGTAATTCTTCTTTAAGCATTTTAGAATTTTCAAAAACTTTTTGTTCCAGCACTTTAGTATTTTCCATTAGCTTTCTAGCATTCTCTTCGGACTTTCTAGAACTCTCTTCGTGCTTTGCCAGTAATTCTTCTTTTAAAATTCTAGAATTCTCTTCGGACTTTCTAGAATTTTCTTCGGCTTTTCTAGAACTTTCTTCCAATTTACTTAACAACAAACTAGTATCAATTGCGGGTCCAGGTATCTCGAAGCGGTAATTTTCAGGATCTTCCTTCTGTTCTAAAAGCCATTCTCTTAGCCGTTTTATTAAAACTTCTTTCTTTCCATTACTATCCAAGTCCCTCTCGTCCAATTCCCGTTTTAAATCTATCACTAAGAGATCTTTTAATAGTTTCATCACCATTTTAATTGTTTGTTGAAATTAATTTTAACACTAAAAATTTATTCTCACAGCACTTTATTTAATTATTACACGATTTTATTTATTTTAAAACCTCACACCTGTAACACCACTGTAACGTTCTTTTTCAAATAATAACAAAAGTGCTTTTTAAATCGTCTATTAATAAGAAATATTTATTTACAAACACTAATGAATACACTATAAATTAACGCTATGATTATAAACCATTAAAACTATTATTTACAGACTATGAATTTCTAATACAACATTTATCTTTACATTCACTATTTATTTCGCGATACACAGTTCATGACTTGTTGTTGACTGCCTCTCTTTTATCCGCCGTCGATTATATACCCCCATGTAATTCTTCTAGAAGTCGCTCGAACATACCGGTATACATCGAATACACTAGAAGGTTGAGTGCATTGCGCTGCGGCTCCGGAATGTTCCACAACCCATTGACGGTCGGAACAGACGATGCGTTGCACTCGTTACAGTACAAACACTAGTCCATTAAGAGCTTGCTCGATTTCAAGAAAAGATGCACTACATCTGAATAACGAATCAAAGAATTGGTTTAAAGCATGTGTTGTAGAATTATTTACTAAGGGAAGCACGATTTTTAATAGCAAACTACATCTAGAGCAAAATTTGAAAATACTTTCTATAGATATTATGGTTATTGAAATGAAAGCATTCAAAACAATTAGCCAAAACTGTTATGGCTTGTTATACCTACAACAGTTTCACTTCATCTCTTTCGTGGTCTTCCTCTGCTTCGTCTTCCTTCTGAGAATTGTTGTTCCACCCTTGGTGACCAATTGGTCCAAAAATCTTCCTTAGAACTTTTCTTTTTTCGTTTCTCTGGTTGATCATCCAGGCTTCGCTACCATATGTGACTATCGCTCTTGACAAGTTTTGTATATCATTATTTTAATGTTTTTTTTCTATGTCTCAGTTTCTCAGTACAATTTCGTTGCATGTATAGTACGCTCGGTTAGCTTGAGTTATTCTAACTATTATCTCTTTTGTCTCAACATTGTCGTTTGTTACATTAACTCGCAGAAACTTAAAACTTCTAACTAAATCTTCTAAGTTATATTCTTCAATTGCTAGGTTCTGTCTCATTCATGTCTCATAATGTATACAGCGTTATACATTAAGTTTTGTTTTAGTTTATAACCAGTCCTCTCTTTTTTCCTTGTTGGTCTAACGCTGTAAATACGTCTTTGACGTTTAGTAACAATCCTCCTACTATGTTTATGTCATCCGCGTAGATGATTTGCTTAGATTTATTATAGATTGTGTCGTTTGGATCAACTTATACGCTACGGATTATCTTTTTAAGGGCTAGTTAAAATAAAACTGAGGACAGACTGTCACATTGCCTCAGTCCTGATGTTGTCTCAGACAACTCTGATATTTTATCTTGTATCTTCACCTGTATATATGCCTCATCAAGCGTGCATTTAATCATCCCTATTAATTTCTTTGATTTTTTGAACTCATCCAGTAGTTGTTATAGTGTGGTTTTAGTTATGGTGCCATAAGCTTGTTGGAAATCCAGAAAAATATGGTAAGTGTCATAATGAGTTCCCAATGTTTCTCCTGTACATGTTTTAAAATAAATGTCTGGTCAAGTGTCGATCTTCGTTTTTTGAAGGGCGTTTGATTTTGGCTTATTATATTTTCGTAGTTTAGTTACAATCGCTCATGAATTATTATGGTTGTCAAGATCTTGTATGCGACATTGAGTAGGCTAATCCCTCTATAATTACTATACTTCAGCTTGTCCCCTTTTTTATATATAGTGCAGTTCGTGCTTACTTTGCATTCATATGGTATCTGTTCCTTACTCCATATCTTCTTCATTAGTTCGTATACCCTCCTGTGCAGCTTTTCTCATCCTACCTTCAAAATTGCAACTATAATTGGATCTGGTCCAGGTGCCTTGATATCATTTAATTATTTAGTATTTATTACTTCATTCTTAGTTGATTCCGTTACTTCCACCTCGTCCTCCTCCCTCTCTCCTCTTCTCCTGTCTGTAGGGTCACTCTATTTTCTGCGTATTTCTGTTCAGGTGTTATGTGAAGTATTCAATCCATCTTTCTAATATTTTGTTCTCGCCGCACAATATGTTACCTTCCTTATCCTTAATTGCTGAGGTTATCTGTAGGCTGATATCCTTCTTTGATGTTATTAATAGTCTGATAGTATTCTCGGACTAGCTTGTTTCTGTGTAACGCCTATATATTGTCTAATATGTTTTTATTATATTCTCGTTTCTTTCTTCTGCAGATTTCTGCTGTTTGTCTCCTCGTTTCTTTGTAGTTCTCTTCTCTCCCTCTTGCTGGTCTATCCAAGAACAGGTTTCGGCTTTCTCTTTGTTTTTGTAATACTTCCTCACATTCTTTATGGAACCTATTACTTTTCTCTTTTTCTTACTAATTACTTCACTGTTTTTCTAGTATGACTTCTCTAAGTTTGGCAGATTCCTGTTCTACAGTATCTTCTTCTTTTCTTGCTATGTCTCCTAGAGTCACGGCTATTGCTTCTTGGAATTTATGTGCTATCTCCTCCTACTTCAGTTTATCTGCCTCCCACCTATGAATTCGTTCATTACATGGTTGGCCCTTCGCATTGGATAGTCTCTCTCTCAGTTTTAGCTTCACCAAGTAGTGATTACAGTTGCATTCTGAGCCTCTATAGCGCCTTACATCTAAACTACTTGTAAATAATCTGGTGTTAATTAGAACATGATCGATTTGATTGTTTGTTACCCCATCAGGTGGTGTCCATGTCATTTGGTGCACTGCGTTGTGAGGAGAGCATGTACTTGCTATTGCTAGCCCTTTGGCTGTTGCGAAGTTTACCAGTCCTTTTCCGTTATTGTTACTTTTCAGGTGAAAAATATATTTCCCTATTGTAGGTCAGAACGCTTCCTCTCTACCTACCTTGGCATTAAAATTGCCAATTACTAGCAATATATCATGTTTCGGAGTTCTTTCTACTTGTTGTTCAAGTAGGTTGCGGTGTTCTTCTTTTTCTTCGCTGTTCGTTTCCTTCGTTGCTGCATACGTGTTTATCATAGGTTGAATTTCTTCATTCGGATTCGAATTCTGCATAATCTTTCATTTATTGATTGGAAGTCCATGACATTCTCACTGATTTCCTTGGTTAGGATAAATGCCGTCCGCAGGACATGCTAACCTCCTGCGTTTCCGCTCTTAAATATTCTACAATCCTCTATGGCCAGTTTGTTTCTTGGATTGCCATGATTTTAATTTTGTATCTTGCCATTTAACCAGCTATAGTTTGGAGTGCTCCTACTTGATACGCACTTCTTACGTTCCAGGTGCCTATTTGGATATCGTTTTTCCTTCATTTGTTGCCTTATTGGTTGCTTGGTTTGTGGTTTAGGCATCTGTCCTACCCGAGGCTCCATTTAGGATTTCGTAACAACGTGATTTTGACTATTCTCATCTCATCTTTACTATTTAATAAATACTAGTAAATGTTTCTTTTTCATTACCATGCATATGTATTACATATACCAAAACAAGTTCTAAAATCGCTCGTTTGACGTTATTCATTTCAAAGTCGCATGAATCTGTATTCTATCTCACTGGTGCTTGTCTTGTCAGAAATGTTTTCCAGTGAGTGGTTCTAGTTCATCGAGTCATAGTAACACATGCGTATCAGTATCAGTATGAAATCAGTCGACATTTTTGGAGTTGCCAAATGGTAAATGGCAACTCCAAAAATTAGACAACACGAAATAGGTTTTCTTAAAATTAGTAAGTTAGTGTTAGCTAGGTACGCAATTAGCAAAATATTACCTTACCTTTAGCAGCTGGTTATTTCAGAATTTGTCAAATACTAATGTCATCGGCATGTTTGGTGATTTCGGTTTCAGTTTAAATGTTTGGGTGTATTTCTTAGACACACTCGGAAATGATCTTACAGTATATTTCATATTCAGTGTTTCATATCTCATGGTTCCATATTCTTTAAATAGTTAATTTTAGTTTGTTTTTCAGGTATCAAAAACACTTTCCGTTTTCTTTCATCTCTTTCCTAGATACGTTTAATTAGTGGTACCTACATATTTTGCAATACCCCTTTTGTTTCTTACAATACTAACAGTCACTTTATATTGATTCACTCGTCAATAACCTCGCTTGATTCATTGATATTTTTATACATTTGTAAGCATGTTTTGGTCGAATGTTGTTCAGAAAGTAAATCACTACAACGAAAGATTCACCATCTCTATCGAGTTTTGTGTTTTTTCTTCTAATACTGATTTTTATTTTACAGTGATTCGGTGATCAGGCATGGTCAAGATGTATACAAAAATCAACCAGGACGTATTGAAAACTATGTGCCAGGACGTTCGTCAATTTCAGAAAAGGAAGCCAAAGAGGTATATCATAAGGATCACGTTTTTCCAAAAGCAAGATCACTTTCATTATACACTTGGGCAATTACGCTATTGTGTTACGTTGGCTTTTTAGTGCAAACCAAATGCACTACTGATTGTGTTTTATGTTTTGCTTATACTACCTACAAAATGCACAATTAGGTTTATCTGTATTGCTTCAAAACAATCATTAAAGTTTTATTATTTTTTAATTTATTGATGGCGTTTACTGGTTTATTTTGTTTTTAAAGCATTTCTATTTTAGATGATGACCTGGATAAGGTTAAGTTCGCCATTGCTACATTATTGTACAGTTTCATGTTCAAACTGGAAAAAGCACTTTTAAGTAATTTTATGGAAAACATCGATGTGCATAAAAGCTTTTTGTTTATATTTTAAGCATAACGCTTGATTTAACTAAATGCCTTATTTTTTTATTTTAGTGGTGGGACGAAGTCATGGATATATTCGACGGGGTACGATATTTTTTAATACATTTTTCATGAGAAATTTTTACCATTTGTATTTTTTACCAACACGTATATTAACAAATACTATTTTGTATTTTGCTGTAGATCCAAGTACTGGAACATTTGACAAAATGTAAAAAAGTTATTTTAGAGACATTGCGAGCATCTTTTTGAAATTCAGCGATAGAACATGCATGTAGTACTACTAGGATGTACAGCAAAATTTTAACAGGAATAATTTAATTAACGCACTGTGTCATATAATCTTCCCTGCTGATGGTGTTGGTGTTGTGACTAACGAAATGTTGCTTATTTGGTTGCACAGTGGCTGGACGACCACTCCGCCCTTCCCAGTTACAACTACTTACTCTCCAGAGCCATCACTAGAAGTGTAAGGGGCATGAAACCCACGATTTTTGTGCACTTTACCACTTTTCATGTTCTTTGTCAGGATAAACCACTCAAAATGAACTTTAGCCCAGAAGTTAACAACAAATTTTGCAGCAAGTTGTATAAAAATGTTCATTGATGGTTTATTCCTGTATATGTACCAGCACGGTATCTTTGGTATCTTTGTCCATCTTTGTCCTTGTGATGGGTGTCAACTACATGATTAATTCTTCTTTGCTTACACAGAACAGACACAACTATTAGGCATGTTAAATGATCCAAATAGATGTAACACCTGCATGATATCTCCGACACTAATATTTTTGTTTTATATGTATATGTACAAGTTCAGCAAATTATACCAATATTAAAGTTATTTTATTTGCAGCACTTGGAACAGCAGAAGATAGTGCCACAACCAAGGGGGTATATGAGTCAGTAAGTATTATATATTACCAATAGTTTAAATCCTACCCAGTTTAGCCCCTCATTCAATATTCTAAAATAAATACCTCATTTCCAAGTACGTATATTCTGAAGCAATGTAGTACAATCGTTGCTAACGTATAAAATATACGCGAAAATAATATTTACTTTCAATTTACAGAGCCCTAAAGGAGTCCGGTTATGAAAGCGATTCTACTCTTGTGTTTAGGAGACGTGAAGATGCTATACAACAGCTAAGCCCCTCGGAACAAAGAGAGGCCTATAAAAACATTCAAAAAGGAGGTGATGTGCCTTTACATGGCTTACGGAAACTTGTACCAGAAAGGCCTAAGGGTGAGTTTCGTGAGAATATAAATCTTTATTCTGTTTAACCCTATTATATGAAGGTCTTCTAGGTGAAGGTATACCTACTAATTCCTTTTTACCAGTTTTACCTATAATTTATAGTTTAGTCTAATAACGTAGTTTAATTTAATTAAGTGCGTCTAACCAAGGGAAAGGATTTTCTACTTCTATTAACGATGTAAAAGGTTTGTTTTAAGAAACACTCTATAACAAGCATGGCTTTTGCTTAGAGCAGTTATATTGGACTATTCTAGGTAACTTTGTTTTTAAATCTATATTCACTGTACTATTATTATACTTCAGTTTCACGCAATTTATGAACACACGCATTATTTCCGTTTTCAGTCACCCTTCTTAATAACTGTGAAACTCTCTTTCTAAATATTAAAAGAAAACATTTTTGTTTCACAGAAGAAACGGAAATTGAATATTTTCCGATATCACCAACTTTAACACGCATTAGGATTCATAAGAATGCCAAACCACAAAACCAGGTGCTATGTTATCCCTTATCAGTACCTCCTCACCCTCGTCACGTATTTTCCGAATATAAGAGAACCGCCCCTTCATCTGCCTCATTGTCATCCATACCAAAGCCACCCCCTATTCCACCTTCTCCACCTAAACGACGTTCGTCCAGAAGCAGCAGCACATTACGTTTAATTTCTACTATGAAAGTTCGTACTGAAAGATCACCGAGCAGCAGACGCCACGAGACCTGCTTTACGTCTACTTCTAACGTCGATAAAACTAAAGTTAAATATCTAAAGGATAAAATAACTTGCAAACTATCCCCTACGCTAAAAAAGAAAGGAGACGTTGAGACAAAACCCAGAATTAAAGTTACTAAAACTCTAAGTATTTCCCCGTCCGCGAGATCAACTGTAACTTCAACATTTTCCACAAGTAGAGCTTCACCAAGTAAAGTTACTACTAAAACGGATGCCGGTCCGTTAAGAGACCCATGTTACTCATCAAGATCGCTATCTGCAAGTCCAGTTAGAAAAGTATGCAAAACATGTACTACTATTCCATCTAAAAAGCCTACAACTACATCTAAAACAAAACCCGGAACATTTGGTTCTGAGAAACGAAAAGTGGACCTAGTTTTACCAAGAATGCCATCTGATAAAAGCGGAAAACTTTCAAAATCCACAGATTTACTTTCACCTACTGAAGTAAAAAAGGCAGTTATCTCTCAAATTAATTCATTACCTGGTGGTACAACTTACAAGAAAACTAACGCACTGTATTCTTCAGTAAAGAATGGTATAAATTCTTCTAAAGATAAATCCATACCTATCCAAGTTAATTACAGTCAGCGAGGACGAGAACTTTTAAAGCCATCACAAATATCTACTTCATTACCCTCGACACCTGTTTTAAACAGGATTAGTCGAGCTCGTACAACCACACCATCTCCCAGCACTTCTGAAAAGTCTCATAAGTCGCCAAGCACTTCCATTGACTCACTAAAATCTCTAAGAACATTTAAAAGGGAAAGTACACCAATTTCCAAATCTTCCTCTTTAACATCTCTGAAATCAAATAAGAGTTACAAACAGAAACCGAAAGAAATACCCGCTGTCGACAACAAAAAGTTGAGAAAGTCTAAAAAAGACCAGCTAAATGGAGAAATCGCAAAACGTGATAAGAAAAGTAAAACAAGACTTGTAGATAAATCACCAAAGAAATGTGCAGGAAAAGCTGCTGGAACTGAGATTGTTAGAAAATTACGCAATATGGAAGAAGAAACCGACGCTTCCGAAAATATTTATGCATTGACTCAAGATGCCATTCAAAAGCAAAGGGAAGCTATTCAGACAAATTCTTTCTTTCAACATCTTTTTTGGAGAGATATTCCTTCACCTCCTCCATCGATTATTAGTCAAAGTTCATGGATTGCAGAAAAGACTCGTTTACTACAGAGAAATCCTTCATCGTTTTCAGAACCAACAATTGGAGCACTTAAAATATATTTGAATCATACCAAACCAGTTACTGATTCCAAATTCAAAAGTTTAGACGCAGCTCTAGTTCGGTCTCGATCGGCGAGTCCAAAATCTGTTACATGGAAAATGGACAAGCCTAGTGTAAAAGATGAAAAGTTCCGAAGCATAAGCCTTCCTCCAAAACTTATATTTACTGAAACCAGTAGACCAATATCTCCCATTCTTGTTCGTAAACATCCTTCCAAAGATAGTTTGGATAAAAAGAGACATGATTTTGAAAAGTCTTCTAGGTATACTTCTCCTGCAAAACTGGTATTTACAGAGACTAGCCGACCTGTTTCGCCTGTCATTGAACGTAAAAGGTATTCCACAGACATCTCCACGAGTCAGGAGCATATCTATACAAAAGGTAGAACTGGAAGTCCATCTTTGAAAATGATATTTACTGAGACAAGTCGACCAGTTTCTCCTGTTGTAGAAAGAAGAATTGTAAGGCGAGAAGAATCGCCAGTAGAATACGGTTTTAGTCTTTCCAGGTCCGCTTCATCTGACTACAAACGACCACAATCCCCTATTGCCTCTAGAAGATATGGTTTTACAAATCCCGAATGCGGAGTAAAAAAGAGTGCTAGTACTTCAAAATTAATATTTTCAGAAACAAGTCGTCCTAGATCTCCGGTAATAGAAGGAAAACGGATTTCTAGAAAAGATTCCTCAATTGCAGAAATAGACAGGGTGAGTAGTCCTACTACAAAATTGTTTTTTTCGGAAACAAGTCGGCCTGTATCTCCAGTAATTGAAAGGCGTTCAAGGCAAGCATTTTCTCCTGACCGAGAACGAAGTTTTAGTCCTACTTTAAAGAGAATAACATCAGAAATTGTACATCCCATATCACCACTTGTCACTAGAAAATATTTACAAACGGAAGCTCGACAGGCAGTGTCTCCAATATCAAGATATGTGAGTTCTAAAACACAGTATGCACTCGATTTGGAACGAAGTTATAGTCCACCTTCTAAATTATTTTTTACTGAAACTAGCAGGCCCGTATCACCTGTAGTAGAAAGAAGACATGTTAAGCAATCAATTGAACGAGATCGATCATCCAGTCCTGTATCAAAGTTATACTTTACTGAAACTAGTCGGCCTCTCTCACCAGCAATGGAAAGAAAGTACACAAAAAGCACAGAACTAGAACAAGAGAGAAGCTATAGTCCATCTTCAAAACTATTTTTTACTGAAACCAATCGACCAGTATCCCCCGTTGTTCACAGAAAGTTAATTAGAACTCCTACTCCCCCTTCTCCAACTATAACTCGTTCTCCGTCTTCGAAAAATGTTCTACAGGCGAGGAGTACACGAGCTGTCGAAGAAATAAGGAGACAACCAATTCGATCGAGAAGTGCTGATGAAGCAGATGAAATAACATTTGATGATGACAAACAAAGTGTAACATCGAGTGATTTGCCTCATAAAGAATATAAAACATATTTTACAGAAATACTTCATTCACCTCAAAGATGTAGCAGATTTAAAGAGTTAAACAAATTTTATTCGACCTTGGAAAGGATGGGCGAACTAGAACGTACTACATCTTCTAGCGAATTGCGTCCTAGACGTAGACATGAAGAAGAGATTATAGATTATGATCGTTGGAAAGAAGTACACACACGAGAAAGAGCAGAGAAAGAATTGGAGACGTTGTACATAAAACTAAAGGACGATCAGAAAGAAAAAGGTTTTCTCTTTCGTCCGAAAAATGTTGACGCGTATCGATGGAAAAAAGAACTAGATCGAGGCTTAAGAATTAAAGATAGATCTGTTGAAAACATTAAAGACAATTTCGAAAAACTCAAAGAAAGTTCTTATAGCCAAGACGGAATGCCCGATGAATTAGTATTTCGTAGGGAACTTTACAAGCCTTTATGGCGCGGCAATTCTGTTGCAGATTTGGCCTCGAGTTTGATAGAAAGACGTTCGCAATCAGAAGGAAGAGTAACTTCCATGCGTAAAAAGATATTAGAATCGGAACGCTTACTTACTCACGGTATTGGAAGTAGAATCTGGAGTAGTTTGTCATCAGAACAAATAAATCTGTTGAAAGGACAACTTGCTGATATATACAGTCAAAATGGCCAGAGAAAATATCCTACACCACCTGCTGATTACAGTATTGATGTTTCCACAGAGTCTCAGAAACCATATAGACCTAGACTAACGGTAAGAAGGAATTCCGATGAATTCGTAAGAATACGACATGTTTCTGAGCCTAGTAAGTCGTCTGATTCCATGTCTACTAGCCTCATATTATCCGAAAATGAGAAAAAACGATTATCTCAAAATTTAAGTAGAGAAGTTATGGATCGGGTATCTCAAAGACAAAAGCACAGAGCTTCCATTTCTTTGGTTTTTGGCAAAGAAACTCGAGGAGCTATAGCTGCTGCCGAAGCTAAAGTAAAGTCAGCCGCTTCTGAAGTGGCGTCACCGAGGACTTGTTATTCCCTTGAGATGTCCGAAGATGAAAAAGATAGAAAACACAGAGATGGTGAATTTGTCTTAGTTTTAGCTAAAGATGATACAGATGCACACAAAACTAATATAAATAAGACAATGGAAGAATGGGCGCAACCAAGAAAAGCGTTAGTTTCAACGGACGTTACAAACCGTGTAACCTCTACGAGTGAAACAGAAAGCGGCAGCACTGATGAATCTACTAAAACAGTTGTATATTTAGGCGGTAAAGATGTTCAAAAGAAAGTTGAATATTTCGAACAAGTGTCGGAGGAGCAACCGTACATGCCGACTATTTATCGAGCGGCAGACAACCACAATAACAACGGAGAACCCGCAGCTGACACGCAACAGGAGTTAGAAGCCAGCCCTATCGAAGAGTTACGCCAGCCACCGCGAAAGCTAGTCTCGTCACAATCTTATCAAGATTTTAAAGAATTATTTGGAGAACAAGAACAAAATAAGGTTTCTACGCCTTTAAGTGCAGCTCGCCCTCCACCTCCTCATTCGGCATCATCGAACGCTTCAACTTCTAAAGCACCGAGCAGTGAAAGTCTAAATCGAAATATTAGAATAATGAAAACAGGTGAAGTGTTACATTTAAAAAACAGATTTGAGCATATCGAAAATTTTCGTAACTTTAAAGCAACACAGATCTCGCCTAGAAGATCAAGAAGCGATCCAGAAATCGACAGAAAAAATCAAATAATAATACCTGGACAATCTAGTGGTGAAGTGGACTCTTTAAGAAGAAAATATGAATATCCGTGGATCTTTAGCAGAGGTCGTAGCAGAATTCGAAGAGGTGGTGTTGTATCTCCGGTTTATTTTCGTGCTGACGATCGTTACATGCCGCATATTAATATTATCAGTAAAATAGCAAGTTTATATCCTAAAAAGACGGTATTCCTTTCTGATGTGCGACAAAAATCGACAGAAGAATTAGCTAAGATTTTAGGATGCCCTTTGGGAGAAGTTGAAAGACTACGACAGAAATTCGATTCTCCGGAAAGAAATATTTCTCTGCTAGGTCATATGTTTACATCTTCTCCAAATGTGCATGAACTACGAGATATAGCACCTTATTTAACAGGAGCCTGGACTGCTCATAAATATCCAAAAATGGAAGATAACACCCGCTCTTTTTCGTCACCAGAGAATGCTCCTTCATCCTGGGACACTAATCCCATTCTAAAAGACCGTCCTAGACCTAAATCCGTTTCCCCACCGCGCCTTAAAACAAAACTTTCACCTATTTTGAAGAGTCGGTCACGAGTAATCATAGCAAATGGAAATGCAAAACAAAGTTACGATCCGAAAATTCATCAACCTGTGGGACGTTATCAGCCACCTTGTCCGAAGTTCGCACCAGAAAGGTACAAATCTTGGTGGCCACAAACAACCAGACCCTCAGTCACATTTAAAGGTGTTGTATTTTACAATAAAAAAGAGCACGTAGACGACACCTTTTATTAAAAAGTATTCTGCACGTTGTAGGCATATTTCCAGGTAAATTAAGTAGTACTAAGAATAGTTCAATTCTTTTAAGTATGTAGCTTTTGCTGTTTGCATCATTCATCACTGCATGCTGTGGGTAAAAGAAAATTAGTAAATTGTACGTTCAGATTAGTGTCAAGTTCATATTTTGCACTGTTAAATGTAGAAGCAGAGGCTCCGACACCACCCCCCAAAGGACACCATGGACTAGACTTTTTCGAAACAGGTATTGTGTGCAATTTTAACTAAAAACTTTTTAAAATATTAATTGAAGGTTGGGATTATATTTTATTAAACGTAACACGAGAAAATTTCAGAGGATTAGAAATTTTTAGTATAATAGAATACAAAAACGATCATAAAGCACGAAATTGATAGACTGTAATTGTGAATTCGCAACTATTGATTATACATATTCTTGAAGGTCATCAACTAAATAAGGAACAGGAAAATCGGTTCAGCTTTCAAGGTATTGAAAATTCTGTTCTAAATTTAATGTTAAAGCAGATTTAATTAAAAAAAAGTAAATGATATGGTTATGATAAGCAATATAATAGCTACCGCTGAAACAACGGTACAAATTAATTATCGCATTCCCTTTCGAGGTAACCCATTTTAAAGCCCCATATAAACTTATTTATACCGAAGCAAAATCATTTAATATTTAAACAGAATTAATATCAACTTAAATCAGTTGTAAAAGGTTAAGTACCCTTTTAAATATTTTAGGAGTAAAACCATTAACGACTCTTCACCTGATTTCATTAACGAATCAACATTATCTTATTTGATTAACTTTTAGAAAATTAGTTTTTGCAAAATCATTAAAGAATAACTGGCAACTACATCAAAGAGTATATTATAAGCTAAAATAGGTGTTTGAAAGTCATTTATTGCATAGTTTTATTGCAAAATGTAGGCGTAGAAAACAAAGTATTAATGGATATATCAGCTTTAAATTTCATAAAAAAATTATTGTTCAATACGACACTAGTTCAAATATTTTCTTAATAGTTTAAATTCTTAAAATCTAATTTAGTAACTTTTACCGACCTATAGTCAGACTCACCAGAGTCTCGGTGGGACCGCCAATCTCCTTAAAGTCCCCTTAGGAATATTAGCTATAATGAAGATTTAAATTATCTAGAACGATAAATATCATAATTCTCTTAGGATATTCCCAATTAGACTAGTCACTAACCTTGTCATCTGCAATAACAAATGTTGCTATAACAAATGCTAATGTTGCTGCAAATGTTGCTGTTTGCTATAACAAATGCAATTAAAATAGCTGGCACATACTATTTTAATCGTCCCTAAAGTTAGCGAAGTCCATACATCAGGATAACAGGAAAGCATATGAGGAACTAAAGGCTCATTAAAGGCTAATTAAATGCCCTATTTTCAAATTTAAGGCTCAGCTGATTTTTGTTTAAACCACGGGCTTCGCTAGCTTTAGAAAAAAGTTAGCGGAACCCGTACCTAATATCAAACGTAGAATGCCCAATTAAAAAAAGTAACCTATAGGGAATTCAAGGCTAATTAAAAGCCTTATTTTTAATTTTAGGCTCAACTAATTTTTCTAAAACCGCGGGTTTCGTTAGCTTTAGAAAAAGTTTGCGGAACCCAAATCAAAAATCTTGTAGAATGCGCAATTAAAAAAGTAACCAATAGAGAACCAAATGTTAATTAAAGCCTAATTAAATGCCCTATTTTCAAATTTAAGGCTCAGCTGATTTTTCTCTAAACCCCGGGCTTCGTTAGCTTTAGAAAAAAGTTAGCGGGACCCGTACCAAATATCAAACGTAGAATGCCCAATTAAAAATAGTAACCTATGGGGAATTAAGGGCAAATTAAATGCCCTGTTGTTAAATTTAAGGTTCAGTTATATTTTCTTTAATCACGGGTTTCGCTAGCTTTAGAAAAAGTAAGCGGGATCCTTGTCAGAAATCCAATGGTAGTTTACAGAACTGAGAAAGATAAGCTATAGAGAAGTAAAGGCTAATCAACGGACCTAGAATAGAATCCTTAATAACGTTCTGTAGTGATGTATCTGATTTTTGATGATGTATATGTAAAAGTTCGAGACGCGTAAGCCGCGATTCTGTATCACCCTGGGTTCTGCTAGATTTGGCAATGATGTGCCATCATTTAAAAAAACTAAATTGTATTTTTTTTATACTGATTATACAGGGTGTTTTACTTAAGATTCGTCTCCTCTGGACAGGTGATAGTACACATAGAATGCAACAAAAATCAATCATGCAATCATTAGTGACTATCTTTCATAATAATCGAGAAAAAGATTGTTTTTGAAAAGTGGACTAGTGGTCACTGGTTTAAGAATAGCAGTTGGAACTGGATCTACCTAACTGCATTTTGAACGTGATATCTAATATTTTGATGCAGCTGATGCTAGCTAATGGTACAGTTTGTTTTGATTATTATTTACAGCACTTTCTAAAAGTTTTTGTATTTCGATGTGCGTAAAATCAAAAATGGCATAATGATTTTTTGTTCCTATTGACGAGTACTATAACCTGTCCGGAGGATACGAATCTTAAGTGAAACACCCTGTATAATAAGTATAAAAAAAATAAAATTTAGTTTTTTCAATGTTGGCACGTCATTGCCAAATCTAGCAGAATCCAGGGTGCAATTCTCACGTTGCTGAATTTTCGAAAATTTTTAGTTTCCTAATATTTCAGATAATTTAGTCCTCAATTTAAGTACGCATTTATACTTTAAAATTAAAGATTAATTAATTCAAAAATCCGCTTACGCGTCTCGAACTTTTACATATACTTCGTCAAAATCAACTACAGATCGTTGTTAAGGATTCTATTCTGTGGCCGTTGATTAGCCTTTAATTCGCTGTAGCTTATCTTTCTCAGTTCTGCAAGCTACCATTGGATTTCTGACACGGACCCCGCATACTTTTTTTAAAGCTAACGAAACCCGCGATTAAAAAGATATAACTAAGCTTTAAATTTAAAAACAGGGCATTTAATCGTTTCCGTGCAAATCATACAATCTGTTCTACTACTCAGTCAGACCTCCGAATGTGAAAGACTATTTTTAAGTTGTTAAGACGTCCTAGAGGCCAAAACATCTCTTAAGTGATTGCTTAATGCAAGTTCAGTTTATTCTCATGAAATAAGCTTTTCGAACTATTTTAGAGAGGCAAATGAAAATGAATTATCTTTCCACTCTTATAATCAAAGATTATATTTTTCATCGTCAATCATTTCTTAAAACACCTGCCATGATCAATTTCGATTTGTCAGAAGTGAAACGGACCTTAGGTTTAATCACGAATGCTTGCTCCAAAAGAATGGTACTCTTCATGCTTTTTAAAACTAGCAAACGTAGCTACTTGTTACGTAGTAGTTATATGGAATTTACAAGATCTTTTATGGCATGTGAAGTACTAATGTTCTATAGTGTTTGGTACAAGATTTGCCGATAATTGTTTAAGACTGTTGTTTTAGATACCTTGATAGGAATTGTTCTTAGAATTATTAAAGGGCGCATCATTCCAACCACAATATGATATGAAATTCTCTCCATTTCGACTGATTTGGCTAAAACACTTTATTACAGTCCTGAACTATCTGCAACGTCATGTAGAAAATCCATGCGAAACTTCTAAACGACTTCTAATCTTCTCCTATGGGGATTAGCCGATCGTTTGGGAAGTCCCATCCCTTAGAAATCAGTCGACTGCAAGTCCCCCTCATTTCAACGCACTTTTTACTACAAAAAACAGAAAAACCGCAGAGCATAGACCATCGAATATTATTAACTGTGCTAACATTCTGCTGATGCTGGCTCAAATACTAATATTAGCCCAGTTGTTAGAATTTGTAAACACTTTACGCTGATTATGACATATTATAAACTGTACATGCATCTTCTTGTACATTCATTAATCTAAACTCGACAAGGATTATTTATGGAATTTCTCCTAAGTAACTGTTTCTCTCAGCCTGTGATAGTAATTACTCTTATTTTCTGAGATACACCGTATGATGGTGGCGAAATGTCAGTAATGTTGACAACTGATAGTTATTGACTTTCTGTTGTATAAGACTGTAAGAGAAAGGATAGAAACGAAAAATAACCCCCAAAACTTAAAAAAGGAAAATGTACTGAAAATGTTTAAGAATAGAAAATTAAACAGATAAACAAGGAATGAAAAATAATTTTCAAAACCACATCACCGTAATTAAAATTCGAATGAAGTAGTTTTGTGATAGACAACGGTAGCATTTTTAAACACAAATACTCAAACCGTCTGGAAACAAGTCGAAAGGAATGAGGACAGGGTTACCTGAGTGGGTTTTTATATTCCGGCCAACTCGCCTCGTTCATTTGTTAAGCGAAATCAATTGGTTGGAAGACCAGAAAAGTATTCTCAGTACAAATCACCATTATTTAAATCATCTCTGCATCAAGGAAAAGGTCAAAGACGATTTCTATCCTTTTTCTGACAGCTGTGCATTTATAGTGTTTGATCGTTTTCTCAAAATATATTACTTGTTCAAAATAAAAATGACAAGAAATGCAAATTTGGTGAACAACTCAATAAATAAGATATACTTCGTTAATTTCAGAATGATCAAAATCGCATTCTTTCGAACAGCTTATATTTTGTTTGTATTTCCTATGATGCTATTTTTCATTTGAATCTTTTCTTATCGAAATGGCACGTTTCAGCGTCGCCGTTTCATCGCCGAAACATTCAATGTTTTATAATATGTACGAGTAAAAATTTCTAGAACGAGACGCTAAAAAACAACTTTTTGGGGAAAATCGTATTTATTTTTCTACATAGTCTCCTTTCAGCTCTTCACATTTAGTCCATCGCTTTTCAATACCCTTCAACCCTTCACAAAAATAAGAATTATCCAAACCTTCAAAATATCCATTGCATTTACAGCTTCGATGATTTCAGTATTCGATGAAAATGTCTTTCCAGCCAACTATTTCTTGAGATTTAGTAACGAGAATAAATCCGACGGAGCCAAGTCTGGCGAATGGGGTGCATGTTCAATTTAACTGGAATCGTAGTTCGTGCAGTTTCGCCATCGCAATTGCCGACTTGTGGGATGGGGCGTTATCCTGGTGATACAAGACCTTTTTCTTTGCCAAATGAGGCCTTTTAGATTTGATTTATTTGTTCAGTCTGTCTAATATAGCCGCATAATACTCGCCCGTTATTGTCCTCCCGTGTTGCAAGTAATCAATAAAAATTATTCCCCGGGAATTCCAAAATACGGTAGCCATGACTTTCCCAGCAGAGGGAATCGCCTTTGCCTTCTTTGGAGTTGGCTCTCCACGTTTTGTCCATTGCTTTGACTGCTCCTTGGTGTCCGGAGTGTAGTAGTGAATCCACGTTTCGTCAACAGTTATAAAACGTCGCAAAAAATGTTTTTCATTACGTTTGAACATGTCTAGACATTGCTGAGAAATGGTCATTCGAACTCGCTTTTGGTCGATTGTGAGCAGACCCATCTACCATTAAGCTTTCTCATGTCCAAATGTAGATGTAAGATGCAATGTACACGATCGTATGAAATGTTTACTTTCTCTGCTATCTCTCTCAACTTTATTCGGCGATCCTTCATCACGATTTCATGGACTTTTCTAATTGTTTCTTCATCGGTAGCTGTTTTTGTCTGCCAGAACCTGGTGCATCCTCTATGCTTGTTCTACCGCGTTTACTGTTGCTTACGAAGACTCACCATGAACTTCATGTAACCCCGTTTTTATTTGTTTAGCATTTAAGCCTTTAAAAAAAAAATGTTTTATCACTGCACGGAACTCGTTTTTATTTATGATTAAGAAAATGCACAAATTGTTTACTTGAATCGATAGTAACGGCGTGTGTTTATATCCAATCCGTTTGAAAATTTGACAACTGTTGTATGAACAATGCCGCTTTTAAAACAAGTGATCAACACTAGAGTCACTACATCTAGTCACCTAGGCCGCGCTGGTCGATCAGAGTACCGCAAAACGCCACCATATTAGGGCAAAAGAAGCACAAAATTGTTCATTATTTGTACCTGATTGCTTTTAATCAAATCCACGTTTTACTTTACATAAAAGGTTTTTCTTATTCTGAAAGATCAAACTTCTAATATGTCAAATACGTAAAATGTGGATTTAATTTGTCCATTATTAAAAATCACCCTTCTCTGTCCCAATATGGCGGCGTTTTGCGGTAGGTACTCTGATCGACCAGCGCGGCCTAGGTGACTAGATGCAGTGACTCTAATCAACACGCGCGCATAACGCTATCTTGTGGTTCATTCTAGAAACATTCAGATCTCTCCTCGTATGATGCCAATTTACAGAAATTTTAAAATACGAAATTGAAATGAAAAATTGCAGCGTATTAAAGATGGGTCTTTTCACTTTGCTATAAGCCTGCCTTTTAATGTACAAAGTTATGTACAATTGTTTTTATTAATTGTTTTAATTAATTATAGGTTTAGATTAAGGGAACTTCTGAAGTAAACGCATATTTTATATTTTTTACTTAACTGTAGTGATATCCTGTTAACGTTTTTTTTATTAATTTAGTTTATCAATAATCAATCAATCAATAATCTTAAATATCGATTTTGTAAATAAAGTGAGTATTTAACAGATTTGCTTTTGAAAAATAAACTGAAAGTACTTACTTAGAACAATAAAAACTTTTTTGTTACGCTACAGACATCTGATACATACATGACGATAAATGTTTACAAAAATTGAAGGCGCTGAATCGGACGGTGATGGGTCTGGTTATGAACCGGGGACGATGTACCGGTGGCGCTGAAACATCCTAGACCGTATTTTGAAAAAAATGACTGGAATAAACGTTTTGCGTTGATTTTCTGTGGACACAATGGTGCTTTTATTTTTGTCATATGTATAATACAAGGGGGGATATTTTTAATACAACGTCAAGAGTACCTCGTCTCGTTTTTGCTGTTGGTAAAGGGAAAGCGAATTTAGCATGCTAATATGCATACATTAAGCTTCGTCTCACCCACGGTAAACAAAATATAGTTTCTAATGAGCTTTACACAGTGCATATCGTACACAGTGGTGTTTTTATTTTTCTTAAATTCATACAAACAAAGATATTCATCAACATTTTTTCACTATTCATTTAAATTTTGAATTCTGTTTATGTTACAAAACCAAATTGCCTAGACAATACCATTTGCTTCATTTTGAGTTGATTAAATCCGATATCGGTTTGCACCAACTATTTATAATCGAATTTTTTAGAAATATATTGATTGCAATAAATTATTCTGGACGCTTTTGCTTTAACTTCATTTATTTGCTTTGAAAAAGCAGTACTAATACACTGTAAAACATAATGTAATGTGACTCTAAAAATCAAAAATTTTCAGAGCAGTATTTGTCTATTAATTAATCCATTACTAATTTCAGTTACCCAAATAAGGTTTATATTTGTGCATAATACAGTTTTTGGTTATTTAAATTTATTTTCGTTTCACGTACAAGCGTTGATATTCTAAGCAAATTAAATGTTCTCTTTTAATTCTAGAAGTTGTTAACCGGATTTTTTATTTCAAATTGTAAAATTTAAACGTTTTCGGGTATCTAAAGAATGTCCCTTATCTTAATTTACAGAAACTTGTTACAAACTGTGTATATACTATTTAAATATAGCTAGCTCACTCCCCTGTGAGATTGATTAAAATTGAATACATATTATTAAGTTTATGTGGTGGACGAATGTACACGTATCTAGTATATGCATATATAGGTTTATTGTCATTAGATAACATTGTCGCACAACTACAGATAGCAGCACTAAAGGAATATGTAACTATGAGTTTGAAGTACAGAGGTTCATGTATTATGTGCTTTTTCAAAACGTTGAAATTAACGCATTTCAAAAATTAGAAAAATGCATCGTTCTTATTTTTAACAGAGCATGCAATAATAAAAATGCATTTTCACTATCTAAATAAGCATAGACGATATTGATAGTAGTAGTAGAAGTAGTGTTGTAAATATATGAACACTATTAAAATTTCAATTTGTGATTATATCGGTAATTCGTGTCAATTATTGATTTTATACCAGTTCGTGATAATAAAACGCCCAACCTAGTACAGGCTTGGTTTTGTCAGATTTATTTAGGAAATTAATTTTGGCTACTTGAAATTATTCTTAATACTGTTCCTAACCTAAAATGATTAATTTTCATTTGCATGACAATTAATTTTTTCTATATACAATTTTACTCCAAAATTCAAAATTAAATATATCTTTAAAATTAAAACTTTAACCCGGAAAATATTTAAAACCCACACGTTTCGGAAATTGTACACATATAGACTCGTAGATTTTCAAATATAATTCTGTTTCACATGTGCTGTTATCACAAAAAGGTTGACATGAACTGTACAATCCCTGTCAAAGTTAAAATCTAAAGATTATATCATCGGTTTAGTTCGACTATTGATTTCGTCGCATTATTCTTAATAATACAATTCATTTTGTGGCCATAGGATTACACATAATACTAAAGAAAATCTTAAACTTACTTGTTGGGACAATATTTCAGTCTTTCAGACGAGTATGAATATTAAAATTAATTAAAGTTTTTGCATTCGTGGCCAGTACTGATCGTAGCTGAATCAATTTCTTCTTATCTTTCTTCTCACGTTATATTGACTTGTCGCGATTCCTCCCACGCGTCCGCCAATAGCGCTCAGGTATGAAAATCCATTGTTTTAATGCAATAGCTTATTAATTAGCGTTCAGCCGACATCACCTGAAGCGTTAGTCGTGCGCGGGCCTTCGTCTAGAAGGTCTTTGCGGGCCCCCCATGGACACGTGCTGAATTCTTAAATTTAATCCACAAATTTTATTGATAACTTCGAAGTGAGCGTGCATGTATGTATATACGGCGCGACCTCTTTTACATATATCCCCATTTACCAAACCACAAAGAGTTTCACTTTCTTTGTAGGGAAAATAAGAATTCATAAAACTTTGCAAGAGATAAGATAAGAGTGATAAAATGTCACCGCGAAAGGTATTACGTAATGTGAAGTTAAAGCTCGACCCCGTGTCATGTTGTAGTCATTGACGTGTGACTTTTGAGTGTAAAATGTGTAAGTAGTGGAATTGTGAATGAAAAGGAAGCTGCGTGTATCATGACGACCACGGGAGCGCATCTCCGCAGGAAATCGCCGGGCCAAATCGCGCGGCAGCAGGAAACGCTTCTGCACAGGCACACCATTGGAGGAAACATCCCGCTTGTTTATGGGCCGATACCATACAGTTAGTAAATTTATGAGTGTTCATAAACTTGTTTTTGACTGATACCATTTATAATTACATTTGAAGGGTTTTATTAAAATTGCCGAAATATCTTCCTGAAAGCTCGCGTAAAGTATTATTCTAACTATTCATTTACATTTTAGAATGAGTACTTGATCAGTTTAATTGATTTCAAACATTAATATCACATTGTATTTTAGTTAGAGTAAAGCACCCCTGAAAAATTCCAATATTTTTAGTATATTAAAAGGCACTTTCAATTCATTTGATTCGAAGGAAAATTCTATTAATATAAAATGGATTCTGAAAGCAAAAATTTTATCGTTGATTGTTTTTAATTAATAGTCAAATGAGATTTCATCAATAAGTTCATCATTCGTGAAATTAATATTTGAAATGGTGCTTTATAAAAGCTTTCGTAACTATAACGTCTAGAATTACGCGCTCATAAAAGGTATGTCAAAACATAAATAAATAGTATTTACAAAACTGATACCAACTTTATCATTATAATATACTATAAAACGAAACTATTTTTTTTCTACGAGGACTTACAGGCAATAATAATAATTATTTATTTTTTTTATTAATTAGTACCTACATAAAAAATGAATTAAGCTTTGAAACTAAATTTTCAATTTTTAGAGTTAATTAGTATAAAAAATAAATAATAATAAATTGGCTGCAAGTCCTCGAAGAAAAAAAATTATTTTCGTTTTATTTTCCACAGCGTAACTACAAATAATTTATAATCATACTTATTTGATACATTAACTGTGACTTTTGAGTAACAGCATATTATACAATGATTATTCGTCGTTTTTATGTTTTGTACAGTTGCATTTTGATTTTTTTTAAATTAAATTCTAATCTAGAAGAATGTTACATATATTTAAAAACTAATATACTGTGACCTAGTTCTATAAATAACTGGCATAACTGTCATTATTTTATAGATTATAGCCTTAAAAGTACAGTAGTCCACAAGAGTAATGAACTACTTTTTTTCGCAATTAAGTTAGTTAACAATATAAGATTTAGAAACCCATCTGAAACATTTCAGCTTGCATGATCGAATTATTGAGTTACTACATTATGAGCCTAACTTTTTTGAGATATTTTTTACTTTTTAATTTTTAATATGGTATAAACTAAAGTAGCAACTGAATAAATAATTTATTCATTAACTATAGCCATAACTCCCTTCAAATTCCGTATGTTAAATAAATGAGAGTATCATATTGTTTAAATGTTGCAATTCAGAAATATATACTACTAGGTTATTGATTCTACCTGTTTAGGTGACATAAGTACTATAATATTCCTTATTTATAAACAAACTTGCTATTGTCTCTTATTTAACAGTGTCATTGATTTGGTATCGCTTCCTGTTTCACCGGAAATGAGTTCAACTATTTTTATTATTATCATTTTTTTAGTTTTAACAATATTTGAGTGTGTTTAGAAAAGCCTAAAATATATAAAAATGATGTAAAAAGCGCGCATTTTTAAATATCAAAAATGCCTAGAAGGTACCACTTTCCTCTTATAACTATGCTCTGATTGGTTGAGAATCTGATTTTTGGAGAATGGTTAACTTAAGTAAATACTGAAATGAGTAAAATAAGAATAGCGATAAAGTGATACAATTACGCAAAACACACAATTAAAAGTCTCAAAGAAACAAAAATTAATAACCTTAAAATTAAATGTCTACGCTCTGAACTTTCAGTTTCTGCAGCAAAATAATGAACGAATTAAGAACCAAAAAACAACACAAACTATATCTGTTGTTTCTATAATTGTATGTTTTTCATTCTCTTCCTACTTTGTATTTATTTGAGGTTTACATGCTCATTTGGCGATTATTGAACCTCGAAGGTGAAATGCAACCACTATACCATCAGAGTATATTTGTTAATGCTAAAACACTTATCGCAGGCGAGGCGTGGGCATTACTTAAGATGCAGTCATTGAATAAAAAATATGCACTTTTAAATCGTTTTCGATACTCATCAATATACATTGACAACGTATACGGGGTGTAACAATTTCTTTCCCGGAATGCAGTTGTAGCAAACATATGTTCAAAGCTGTGCACTAGTGGCTATTATCGCCTTCACAGTAGTGCCCTTGTGCAACTTTACACTGGTTTAGGCGGTGCTCCCATTTCTGAAAGCAAACCTGGAACTCTTTTTCCGCAATACTCTTCAGTTCCTTTATCACATTTTGCTGGATATCGGCTGTCAGAAAATTTTCGTCCTTTTAGCGCAGTCTTTAGTTTAGGGAACAGTAAAAATCATAGGGATATAAGTCGGGTGAATAAGCAGGATGATTTAATTGGGTAATCAATATTTTTGCCAGAAATTCTTTCATGAGGAGTGCACTATGACTGAGCGCATTATCGTGACAGATGATCTATTTGTCAGGCTACAATTCAGATCTTTTCCTCCAAACAGAATCTAGTAATCACACTTAATCATCTGTCAGATCTTACCAAATCTTGCACTCTGTTCACATTTGTGTCCGTTACTTGTGTTGTTGACAGTGGTGGAACTACTATACAGCAAAAAGGATCAGTGCGGGGGAGCCCAGGCCACTAGGGGGCCCGGAGCCTCCGCCCATTGCACTCCATCCATTTCACTTGAAGAAGTTCTTATTTTCCATAAATAAATAAATAATTGAATAGGTATATTACGTTAAAACAAACTGAAAATAGGAACATTTTCAAGAATTTGTTTTTATAAATTGTTACGTAAGGCCTTCGCATATCGATACGGTATGAGCGGTAGGCGGCATACCCTTTAAAGTGTCGGATTATCAGTTTTATGCCTTAAGTTCTAGGTAACACTATACTATAACTTCAATAATATTATGGCCTTTCAACTATTAGGAACTGATACAGCAGTCGATTCAATTTTGAAAAAGACGGAAAGTTACTCCTGTAGTTCTACATGTATTTTATACTTGACTTGATTAGTGGATAGCAGAGGCGGATTTACCACTTTTGAGGCCCCAAGCTAAATTTTTTTGAGACCCCCCCTGTATTGTTAATAATAACATTTTAATTACTACGAGAAACGGTTTCGAGGAATAATTAAATTTTCGACTAAAGATTTCATATTTTTATTCCAAATTTAACATTTTCAATAAAACATAACTTGAGAAAAGAGTAAAATATTTATTATTAAAAATGTTAATAATTGAAATAACACGTTTTGCTCATTACTAGAGACGTGCATTTTAGTAAAGCATAAAACCACTATGTCAACGGAGCGGACGCTTCAAAATGGTGGGTTTGGAAATGACAGAAATGAGATTCATCTAAAATAAACAACGTGAATTAAGGAAATTGTCAATAGCGTGACAAGTTTGATATAACAGCTTTTGTATTTGTAAACTGTATGTCCTATAACTTGTAGGGACGGCGCATATGAAAGATGAGCTAATCAAGGGTTTTTTCAAGCAAAGTCACCTAAAATGCACGTCTCTACTCATTATATAAACATAAAACCATTTTTTTCATTGTAATTTAGCAAATTTGTAATGTCTTTTAATAATGTTTTAGCCCTCCTGGAACCCGAGGCCCCAAGCTGTAGCTTATTTAGCTTAATGGTATATCCGCCCCTGCTGGATAGATCTAATGTTTAATAAACAATTTTGCAAGAAATCTTATTATCTTTTCGGAGACTTCGGTTAATTTTTAACTCACAGACTAGTAAAAAAATAAATAAATAACAGTATATCATTCTCCAATCAATCACCATTTGATTATCTCAATTCAACTGAAAGGACCCCGCAATAATCTTATGGAAATTGGGTTTCGGTCAAATTTTCTGAATTTTTGATATGTTGTATATTTTGTCATCCTGAACAAAAGTCTCCTTGGGCACAAAGCTCCAAATTTAATATTTTGGCAGCTACGGAGCTCCAAAGCTCCACAGATCCGTTACAAAACTATTCATTTTTAATACTATTTATAGATGTCAAAAGCATATTTTAATTATTTAAATATATAAGTTTATGTTTTTGAGGTCGCTGAATTCAAATCTGATGTCAGATTTGAAAGATTGACAGTTGACAGTTGTCAATTCACTGTCAAAGCAGGATAAAAAAGTAAATATTCTCTTTTTACATCAAGAGTTTATGTTTTTGAGGTCGCTGAATTCAATTCTAATGTCAGATTGGAAAAATTGACCGTTGACAGGTGTCAATTCTTCATATCTGACATCAGATTTGAATTCAGCGACCTCAAAAACATCAACTTTCAATGTCAAAAGAGAATATTTACTTTTTTATTCTACTTTGACAATTAATTGACAGCTGTCAACTGTCAATTTTTCCAATCTGACATTAGAATTGAATTCAGCGACCTCAAAAATATCAACTTTCAATGTCAAAAGAGAATATTTACTTTTTTATTCTACTTTGACAATTAATTGACAGCTGTCAACTGTCAATTTTTCCAATCTGACATTAGAATTGAATTCAGCAACCTCATAAACATAAACTTATATATTTAAATAATTAAAATATGCTTTTGACATTTATAAATAGTATTAAAAATGAATAGTTTTGTAACGGATCTGTGGAGCTTTGGAGCTCCGTAGCTGCCAAAATATTGAATTTGGAGCTTTGTGCCCATGGAGACTTTTGTTCAGGATGACAAAATATACAACATATCAAAAATTCAGATAATTTGACCGAAACCCAATTTCCATAAGATTATTGCGGGGTCCTTTGTTAAAGGGGCTCGAATTGAATTTTCCGGGGGGGCTAAATTTTGAAGTTCCGCCACTGGTTGTTGACAACCCATTTCTGAGATCTTCGTTAACATCTTCTCGCCCATCTTTGAATCTTTTATGCCACTCAAAGACACTCAACTTTTTTAGGGCATCCACGCCATATGCTATTTTCATCAGCACCAAGATTTCAGTGACAGTTTTGCTTATTTTCACACAAAATTTAATGTTAACACGAAGTTGACATGTAGACCATTTTTGTTAATAGTCAACTAACAAATGACTCCATCGGCTTGAGATTTATGTACACATTAGTTAAAACATGTACGAATATATCTACTCTTGTAATTTTTACCAAATCACCCCACGGGCGACACTACGTGGTCATTCCGGGTATTAAATTGTCACACCTCGTATATGCAATGGATGAGATGCAAAATTGGCGTGAGCAGAAGAAATTGCAGTTCGATGATGCAGTGAAAGCCAAATGTACATTCTGAAATATTCTGTATGAAAGTTGTACCCTTTGGATGTGAAAATGAAGGAAAATTCGATTCACCAATAAATACTCTATATATACCTATTCTACAATAGATTTCTTTCAAATGTCACATAGACTTCAATTACTGTTGTAGAAAAGTTGTTGTGAACATATTGAAGAGTGTTTGAAGATCTCTGGATATTTCCGATGTTTTCGAAAGATATCTTGTATTGTTTGCATGACTATTTCCGTATTTCCGAGAAGCTCCTACAATTTAATATATGTATAAATAATTGGTTATTATACTTATAATATTCTTTTTTTTTCGTTTTTCTACTTTTAAGAATTAAATACGTTTTGACAACTAATAAGAATAATTTTGTCTAATTCTAATTTATTGACTAACGGTATTTTTTCTGCTGATGCCAACTGTATCTTCTATTGTTTTATGCTCTCATTAAAGAAGTCCAGGGATAAACTATGAACAATAGTACATGTATATTGATAAATAATTGGAGTGTACAAAAGTTTAAACATGCATAAGTTGTACTATACAATCCTTTATTGTCATTTTTTGCAGCGCCTTACGTTTGTAGGCGTGGGCAATGAAAAAACATTTTTAAGTCGTTTTCGAACTTTTTAGATAAGTTTTTTTTTCGATTCTCAGAGACACAACGATTTTGCCAACTAATAAGCTGCATACCATACTTCCAATTGATCCGATTTTAAACGTGTCCTTAACTGTTTTATTGATTTCCTGACTAGTTTTTAGAACAATAATGATACTAAGGATTTTTTATTGTTATGGTACATTGACACATTTAAATTGTTGACATTTCAAGGATTATGCAATACCCTATTTTAATTGCGTTGGAGTCTAATATATTACTTTCAACAAATAAATCGATTATTATAATAACGAGATGATATATTAAATAATGTGATATTGATATATTAGTAAAGGAAAGACGACAAATTTAGTAAACAACTTTAGTAAAAAATTGAATCAATCACTGCTTCTACCCACAACTCTATTGAAACTAGCTGTAACATCAATAGGTTTCAGATAAACAATTTACCTTCTTTCGTACTCTTTAATTAATAAAATCTATGACGCCATTTAAAACAAAGTGTTTTCATTTAATGATTTGATGTAACATGAAATTGGTATTTCACTTTTTTTAATATCTCAATAACATTTACTGTTTGTCCTTAATTTTCATCAAAATAGTACCCTCGAGGAAATTCTTAACCTAAACACAGCCAAGGTTAAAAGTTTTGTGTGTGTTTATTTTACATTATATAGGGTATATTTTATTTATTATATACCGGTTTGTTATTTCTAAATTGCGCGCAAGGTTTTTTAATATCTAATTTCCTTAACTAAAATTGAAAGTAATAAAAAAAATATATAAACATTGGTAATTTATCCATGAAATTACTGCATTTTTATTGATTAGCTCACCTTAAGAAATTTCATACTCATTGCACCATACGAAAAATGTATAAATAATTACGTAAGAAACAACGTAATCTTGACCTTCATTAGAAAATACTACTAAATATTTATACAAGTAAAATATTAACGAAGTAGAAATGACAAAGGTGTGTAAAGTGTACAGTGTAAATCACAGAATTCGGAATTAGAATTTCATATGGGATGTTTGCGACACTTGTATCAGGTATGTTTTTTGTTAAAAACATTTTTGGGTATTTAAATATTCAAGATTGATATATTAGGACAAGAAATTTTGGAAATGGAACAACAAATGAATTTATTAAAAGATAGACAATACTAATAACGTGTACACTAGATGACGCAAGTAATTCCTCAAACAATAGCAGAATGCATTACCTACAAGAAATTTATGATATGCTCGTTTAAAGATAGATTAGGTACACATTGTTCATTCAAATACGTAGGTGATTGATATGGTTGCATAACTGTAGCAAACCAAAATTAAAAATACATCATACCTATCGACATGAATAATACAAACAATTTAAAGTAATTCCTTGTGTGGGTGATTTCGTCTTATCGGTCAAACAAAATACATGATGTAATTTTATTTATAGGCATTTTAAGAGATTCCCATAACCTAATTTTAGTAGGTATCTTTAGTAGATATTCCATTTTTAATTTAAACAAACAATTTAAATTGAACATTGCGTTAAGATAAGTGAACATAAACAGATTATTAACACTTTTGATTACGCTCGTTGTGATCTATTAAAAGAAAATCTGGGCACACCTTATGTGTTAAAGTGTACATCATTTGTCCCATTTGTCAACAGTTTTCTCTTTTATAAGACACGCACGAACCGTTCCGTTCACCAGTAGATTATTAAGTTGTCGGTAAACCAATGAAAATAAACAACATTATGAGGGGGGCTTTTAAAATGCGGTCACATTTATTTTATTGTATGTTGGGAACTTCTGAAAACAGCAACTATGTAGTAGATCGTCATTAGTAAACACTGATGGATAAATTAAACCACATCTCCTCTGTGAAGTCGACCGTTAATACAAGGCGGTTTAAACTTCGTTGTTTATTCCATTAATTTAATCAATTAAATACAGGAGTGACGTAGCCAAACGTAGCAAGTGTAGTTTACCATTGGATGAACGGAAGATTTTTAAACTTTTCACTAAGAGTGGCGACGAGTAAATTTTCGTGAAAAAGTTCAGTTGTTATATTTAGTTATTTTTCCTAATATTATGTTTAATTTGCAACATGAAATTATACACGAAGAAACCAAATTGGGAGAGAATACAACTAAAGATACATCAACAAGTAAGATTTTCAATTGTTTTGAAATTTGAATTTCAAATGAAGAGGTGTCTGTGTTTACTGTATCATAGCATGTAATGTTGAATATTAATTGCTGTTCATGTTAATGTAATTTACATCAGAGTTTAGATCAAATATACAATTAAGATATATATTTAAAATTTAAATGGAAATGTTTAAATCATTAAGCTAAGAAAGTTTTGCTAAACTTTCTCAAAATTATTTCGAAAATTTTTATAAAATTTTCAAGTCATAACAATTTGGATCAAGTAGATAGAAAAAAACTATCCTTTTAATAACGAGTATAAAATTGTAAACAATAAAAATTATTAATTTTGTCTCAAACAGTAGTGTAGTAATAGTGATTTGAAATACATACATAATCTGGTGACGTTAATTTATTTTTTATTAATTATAGGCAACTGTATGTATGAAAATTAGTATAAAATCACATCACATTAATGGAATATTGCTTATAGTTCTAATAAGATACCTATCATGCCTTCCCAATTAATAGTTTCTACCAACGCAATGCAAACTGCACTGCTCTGAAAGTGTTATTAAATAATCTCCTAATTATTTTAGCAATTTATTCGAAAATAATTATTAATTATTATTAGCAAAATCGAAATGTTTAACATCCCAAGCAGCATTTTTAGTCACCGCTACGTACCAGCAACCACCGGTGGAACTATAAAGTTTTTGCCGTTAGTCACAAGAACGTAATTGCTACGGTATTGTTACGTGTCTGGAACCAAAATGGGGAACAATTTTTGGGTAGCAGGTACGTGGCGGCGTAGTAATTGCTACTTTCGTGGAACTTCTTTTCTCTTTGACACATCATGTCGCGTGTTTGTTCTCTCTTGCTCTTGCAACTTAACAAATATTCTATCATTTTCTATACTATATAATGCTGGATCGTGTCACAAAATGAACTACCAGTTTATTTGTAATACGTACTTAATACAAAGAGCGATGAAATGTTTGATTATTTTGTCATTCCAGTACACCAAAATTATAAACCATTGCAACTTTTCTGTTAAATATGATGATGATAGATCGAAAAATAACAACGCGCCTTCTTTAATTATATTTTTTAGTAAAAAAATGTCACAAATGTCAAAAAATAAAACATGATAAATATACACGAAATACTTATACGTTTGATACACATGATAGAAACCATTTTTATATTATTCCTGTTATGTTCTTTTATGTGTTTAAATAAAAGATACTCAATTATTGTCATTAATTAACTTTATTAATATTGAGTGAGCTGGGCGAATTAAATACACAATGCATAGACTGTAGAAGACGTATATCCTCCAAGGCGGCTCGAGTGTTACTGACGCACGCCCAGAGCATGCCAGGATTGGTTAGTTAGATCACTATAAATAAATGTTGCCAACTTCAACCTACATACATAACAATCCCTAAGGCACAATTTGGCACTAATTTGTTATTTTTATTGAAGGTTATATAGTAAAACATCTATTAACAATCATAACAAATTGCAAATTGATTAATGATTATTGATTAATCCAACATTTTACAAGTAAATATGGAGATGGAGTAGTTTACGAAAAATTACTTTAATGTGATTTTTCTGGGTAGCAAAAACGTAAGTGTTACATTCAATACTACTGTAAGGTTTTAAAAACTTTAAAGTAGCTTCGGGCAAGTTACTGCTACAATCATAATACCACTTTGAAGTTGCAACGACTTTAAAGTAAGTATACTAAGTGGCAATACGGTTCCAAATACTTTAATAGTTACTCAGAAGTAATGAAACTACATAGTTCCAATAAATAGTAGAAACAACTACACAATTACTAAAATATTCCGAATTGAAGAAATTAAACCTATAAAGTCATAAATTTAGTTGCAGTTACGTAACAACTACTCAATCAAAGTTCCGATCTCAGTTACTGCTACTTAAATGCTGCTTGGGATATAATACTGTTACATTATGTTGACGTTATACTTGACTAAACTTGAGATTTTTCTCGTAGCTTCAATTTATTCGATTTGAAATAAAACTAATCAATCGTTCGAAATCAGTAATTTTTAAATTATTTAATCGCGTTAAATAAAAAATACCCACTGAAAAAACTATTTTGAATCTAAAAACCACTGATTTCACATACTGGGGTTAACATGGACCATATTTATTGTTGACGAGGGGGCAAAGTTGGTGTTACAGAGTAGCCTATGAAAACCGCCTGTGCATTTTTGGATAGAATCTATCGGAAATACTATATTACTCAACGAGCATAAAATCTCTGATGATTTCAACTTCATCCTTATGAATAATATCCATTATATGCAAATAGAATACTATACCTTGTCCACGACTATTAAATATTTTTGATTAGATTTATACTTAAAAATACTTTTAGAAATCTATAAACGATGTTGACATATCAATTTAATTAATGAGCTTGATATGCATTGAGTTATTGTTTTGACACATAGCGGCCTACTCAAAAAATTTTAAAAAGAAATTGAAATCTAGTAGTAGTGAATAATAATATAGTAATCACCGCTAGTAGTGAATAATGTATTTAATTATAATTGAGAAAACACAACTATAATGAGTATATTATAAGCTAGTTGGTGACAAAATTCTTTAACGTTTATCTAAATGTTGAAAAGATCACTGCACACTGAAAATGCCAGTGTCATCAGTGCTGATAAGAAAAACCAAAAATTAACCAATTACACACCCTATTTTTGAGCGTGTATGCAGGATTTTCTTGGTGAAGCGGCACGGAAGAGAGCAAAACAGAAGATAAAGTGTTCGTGTAGTAAGAGAGTTGAACGTGTGTGAATCCCTACTCAACACATGCTACCATGTGTAAATTTCTTTCAGAAAACACAATTTAAAGCAGAAAATCTCTAAAAAAACAACATGCAGTGCGGATGTGAATGCGAGTGGGTCCCAGAAACGGTTTTTAAAAAATTATTTCTTCAGTGGCGTTTTAAAAAATTGAAAGAAACTTAAATTAACCTATTCGTTAGAACAGTTTTCTGTCCTGTGCAGTTTGGTGATAAGTGATGCTTCCTGTTACAGATGAAACGATTTCCTCATTTTCTAAAAACCTATTTTTTAAAAATGACTGATTTTTAAACAAAATCTGATCTTTTTGTTTTCACATTAATATTCAGGGGCATCAACATTGTTAAAAGAAGTTGGAACTATTCAAACTGAAAACAAATAGGTTCTTTCGTTCACTTGGAACGTGCAAATACGCGTGAAAACAAAAGCATTAGAGCTTACACAAGCGGCGCTAATAACCATCAGATATACTAATTAACAAATAAAACCAAAATTCAGGTGAATTTATATCATCGCAATTGCATTGAAATTAATCTTAGAAAATTCGTAAATATATCTTCATTGACGTAAAAGACTTTACTAGGAAAGATTATGTGCATTTTAACACCTTTGTATTATGAACTCACTTAAATAGTAGAGTACCAAGACATCCCGCAGATGTGATTACCGTTACTTTTTCAGATTAACGCTATTTTGAGTTTTATAGTATAAAGGTGTAGCCCGTACGATATTTGCTGAGCCAGAATTCCCAAAAAGGAGAAAGCCGGTGACGTTCTAGTCTCGGAACGCAACAGTCTTCACGGCTTGATATTTGCAAGTAGCGGCGTGCCGTGAAAGGTAGATTGTAAACTGCAAGCTGCTAAGGTGAACTGGTTAATGTCTTTCCAACTCGGGTGTCGAATGCGGTTAATTCCGAGAATGAGACATAGGCAGTAGTACCTTTTAGGAATTTTGGCTCAAGAAATAACGTAGGGGCTGTAGAACCACAGATAAAACTCCTCCTACTGATGAGTCCAAAATTCGGACGAAGCAATTGTCTAAGGGTATTTTGTTTGAAATTTTCTACCTCTCATAAAAGTGTTAAAATACATATCTTCATTCTTTTGAAATGATACATAGTTATAGTTATTTCACTAAGAAGTTAAAGAGATACTATTGTAGGTAAATTGTACACCACGGTTGCTTTATATCAGATGTTTTTCATTTGTTCGTGTCACCACTAATAGAATGGAACATAGCAATAAGAAATATAAAAAGTTTAAGAAACCTTAATTCTACAAAAAAATATCTTGCAAAGATGTGTTATTACGTATCCAATCATGGCGGATTTTTATAGTTTTTGTTGATTTAAGTCTAGGACGCTTATCTAAGAACTGTCGCGGCCGATTTCTATATGATTTTTTTGCACTTTTGACTGCACTTCATAATAATGTTCCGTTTTAGAATAAATCGAACCACCTCGAGAAAGATTATAACAATATCATTCTTGTATGCACCTACAATTGGGCATACAGGTTTTGCAATGATTGTTTATACCAACCTCATGTTATTTTCTTTTTAAAACGACAAAATATAAATAAAATAAACTAGTTCCTTTTCAGAAAAAAATATGTTACTATCTATACTACGTAAGTTGGAATATGGGAAACTTGCTACTCTTCATAACGTAGGTTAATAAAACTTTAAATCTTTATCTTTTTAGCTCGAGTGTATAGAACATTGTATAAACTTTTAAGATAAATAAGAAATTTTTTTTTTTAAATATAGCATCAAGCATTGTTCAGCAAGTAGGTTTTACGAGACGGGCAAAATAAATATCTATAACTATTACTTACTATATTGCACGAAAAGGTAGACCTATGCTATTTATAAGATATTACTTATCGTTACTATTAATCTGTGCGCCGGCACATTCGTAAACTATGAAGAATGTCTTAACGCTGCTATCTTGGCTGATGAGCGAATTCACTACAGTATCAGAATCCACTTTGAACATGGCAGACGTATATATATTTAATCCTAATAAATGTGACATACGGCAGTCCAGACAGTTATGTGCTATTAGTGAGTTATGATCAAAACTGAAATTTACTAAATAATTATATCGGATGGTTTTGAAGAACAACAAAACATCTGACTGTTATATTATGTGAAAGAAAGGACAGTGATTGAGTTTGTCCAAGTTGGCCCAAGAATTATAAAGTGTATGTCGACAAATAGTCAAGATGTCGTTCTGGGTATTTAAGATGGCAATTAATGAAAATACTTTTTCATCAGACCATGGTTAGCAATAAGAATTTAATACATCACTATACTCTGAGCTAAAGCATTAATCCAGTCAATTATCTAACGTTTGCAGCAACAAAAGCGGCAAGGTGCTTAAATTAGACTGATTGTCTCCTGTAGTATCAAGAATGCCTGTTTGTTGATATTTTGGATGAATAACGTACAATAAACGTCGTTGATCATTAAGAAGATTTGGATCAGCTCGAATTTGCAAACAATGCGATTGCTTTGAAACAAGCAAATGTACTAATTCTTAATAGAAACTTTTTCGCTAACTGATATAACTAGTTCATCTAATTTCTAGATTGAAAGAGTAAGAAAGAGAGCATTAAGCATAACAACACTATTTCAGAGCAAGATTTTTATATTTTTTAGAAGACATTTATACAAGTCAATCATTAAGGTATTATGTCTAAGGTGAAGGCAAAGAATCTTCATATTAAGCTTTTTTTTTAATTATATTTTTATAATTTCAGAATATCCATTGTCAGTTTGGTCTTAGTTTGTCAATAATAATTCTACTAGAATATTTTATTTTATTAAATTTATTTATTTATTTAATTTCCTGCTTTAATTTCTGGATTTCTTGTTTGTTGTTGTTGCAATGCATTCATATGTAGCTAAATATTAATTAGACAAATTGTTTTTCATATTTTAAATATAATCTAAATTGTAATCTGTTTCTTATACACTTTTTCTTTGTTTTTGTTAAGCAATTCAAAAATACTAAATATTAATACGGACGAGAACTAGAAACTATAACAAAACTCTTAAGTAAGCATTTCTACAATAAACATAAAAGTTTCACCGAGTTGCTGCTTCTGTTTTAATTACGAAATACAACTAGTAATATTTTAACCAAATTAGCACTTTACCATACAAGACATTTCCTACAATTAGCGAAAATGTTAAATTAAGAACAGTGTAATTTAACCGTTCTATTTAAAACGTGATGATTGTTTAAAGTATCTGAATATATTTTAGAATGCACTGGATATACAGGTTCTTAACCGCATTAAAATTGTTAAGCATTTGTTGCATTGTTGCTATTTTAATTAACGATATGCATACATGCACTTTAATAGCTTATTACTATAAAAACTTGAAATTTATGATATTGATAACTTTTTATTAATTAAGACGTATTTAGTTGCTGCTAAAGTAAGTTGTCATCTAAGTAGCAATCTATTTATATGTTCAGGGCAGCTAGTTCAGCATCAAATAAAATTATTAATAATACTCAAAAGAGCCAATTTGCACGGCCAATTAGTTACATATTAGTTTCACATAAAATTATTCTAGCTAACGTTTTTGTTCTTGTTTTGTTGGCATTTTGAAATATCTATAGAAGCTAGGAATAAAAAGGGTACACACAACGAGCCTACCCGTTTAAAATGTCGTTCTACAAACTCCATTGATTTGCAGTATTCGCGTGTAGAATATAAAATTTGCTGCGATATATCTCGCACTGAATCATTTGGTTTGGTGAATTTAAATTTGATTAATGACTTTTAATAAGAAGACTATACGATAAAATTATAAACGAGTTTTTGTTGTTGGTTAGTTTGAACTTCCAATGCAAATTACGGGGTAAATTTCAATTATAAAAAGAAAAATATATAATTTACTTCTATTTACTATGTACTAATGTTCAATTTATTTTACTAATTCATAATTAGTAAATCCTGTGTAGGGCATTTGAATTTTTAACTTAAAATTATGAAGTACGCAGGATTGAAAAAAGAAAACTATGGTCGACTGACGCGACGTTTCGAATTTACTTCGAATACGAATACACTTCTTTATGCGGTTTTCGTTAAAAAAAAGCAGAAAATAAGATTGATTGGCATTTTACAAAGAATTAATTAATTAACATTAGCATGTGTTTGACGCTTTTTGGCACTAAATTCAACAATCAAATCTAGAATAAAAACTTAACTAAGACAATTTTGGCAGGTCAACTGACAGAAGCGACAGCCGACGCTTTTTCATGTTTTCTATATTTAGTCTAGTTGCCAGGTCGTAAAAATAGGGTTAACTCGCAAAAGTTCGTGTAGTTATTTATTTTTCAGTATGTTGTATGCACCTAGGCACTAATTAAAAATTCAAGTTTTTGACTTTCTCGCACATGTGCGTGCTTCGGTACGGCAAAAAACCACAACATTTTTGTACTTTTGTGGTTTTTGGTTAATTGCGTATTTACCATTGCGTCCTACAAAGAAAATCATTCTTAACTTTTCTTTAGCGCAGGAAAACTTCAATTTATCCCCATAACATTTTGTCTAAACCTCATACGTACCGAAGCACAGAGCTCCAATGGTACGAAAATTCTTCAAAAGTTACAAAAAAAAGAGTCTTTAACTTTGACCTTTTTTGGGTTCATATGGAGTACTATTTAGACAACGAGATTCTGCAGTGCTCTCAGAAACACCTCCACTTAATTAACATAGCCAGCGCATTCAGAGAGGCAGAAGCTACTTCTAACCAAATTGCTGAAGCAGGTGAGAAATTTCTTGTCGCTTTGTGCGGTGGAGACATAAATACTCAAACACTGGGTGACCTTCGCTATCAGCTATTTGCAAAATCAGTGATAAAAAGTAAGTTTCACCTTGCCAGAGTGCCCCCAATACAAGTCGCAGCCCGCAAGCACCTACTATCAAGTTCAAACGCGGTTGGGGAAAAAAGAATCCTTTAGATTGGGGCTGGACGACGAGCACACAATAGCTTACTTTAGGTTAAAACTACAAAAGATGCAGCACCAGAATTTTTGTTACAATTGATTTCTTGCCAATGTAAGAAAGGGTGTAGTAGGGCATGTAGTTGCAAAAAGGTTGGTTTCATGTGCTCTAATATTTGTAAGCATTGTTCTGGACAATCATGTGAAAATATTCCTGAGATTATTGTAAGCGATAATGGCACTGGGCGGGTTGCATAAAGCATTGTTAACTACATGATTATTTAGATGCGTTGTTAACACATGTAAGTGGTTAATTTAAAGCAAGTTGTTAAGTTTTATCCAATAGGTTTGCGTACCAGCGTGATCAATTTAACAACGTGGTTAACTATGCTTTATGCAACCAGCCCAGAGGAAGAAGAGGTTTCTATAACTGAGCAAATACAACTGAAAAGACATTGAAGACTTTACCTTCGTTATAGAAAAAGATGAAGGTGATACTCCATATGAACCTAAAGATCAAAGTTAAATGACAAAGACTGTGTTTTTTGATATTTTTCCGTAACTTTTGAAGAATTTTCGTACCATTGGAGCTCTGTATTTCGGTAAGTATAAGGTTTAGAAAAAGATATTACACGGATAAATTGTAGTAAATCTTCTGCTCTACAAAAAAGTTCTGAATGTTTTTTTGTAAGACATACCGGTAAAGAATTATTGAGCAAAAATCAAAAAAGCCAAAAGATGTAATGGTTTTTTTCGCCATACCGAAGCTCGCACATGTATGTGTTGGGTTTTTAATTAGTGCCTGGGTACATACAACATACCCAAAAATCAAAACTACACGACGTTTTGCAAGGCATTATGTGCTTGGCGACTGGACTAATTTCGCAAAATGTGAATTAAAAAAATCAAAAGGTTTTATTGTTTAAATCGTTTAAATAAATTAATCGTGCTTTTCGAAAATTTAAAGCCAATTGTTTCTTCTTGAAAATTACAGCTCAAAAGTTGTCATAACTTTCTCGTTATTTTCTATTCCCTTATAAAATTATAACTAATTTATTATTTATTGATAACAATCTTAATAATAATAACACTAAAAAAATGCGAAGAAACATTCTCACGATTTAAATCCCGATCAAATAAAATTTAAAACGATTAAATAATATCCTCCGGACACAAAAGAAAGGAGATCAATAGCGAGTTTCTAACGTCTACGTATATCCGAATAAAAAAAACATTTAACAACTACAAAAGAGATATCCAATGCATATGAAAAGATTTTCACTCTTCGCTACTTTTACTTATATATTTTTTACTCTCTGTCAATTTTAGTTTTACACGTGAAGTTCACTCAACCAGTCGAATGTACAATTCAGTTTTATTAACGCGTTTAATTTTTGCAGAGTCGCCCCGGAAGTATGTGGAGAACGAGGTGACAATACATTACAAAAGTCCGGTAAGGCAGGAGGTAAAGGAATCTCTGAGCGAGGAAGAATTATCTCGAAAACAAGCGGAGCACATGAAAAAAGTTTATGAAGAAGAGCGGCGTCGAAAATATCTCCAGGTTAGCGATCCTTTACAAGTAAGTAGTGTAAAATAGGAACAAGACGGATTTGGAACTGCTAATGCGCTAATATCAACTAATATAACAGTAACAAAACGGTCAGTATGTACTGAAGTTAATTACTGCTTATTAGCAGGTAGCTACTGTTATCTGATCTGAATCTACTTACAGTAAGGCACGATTTTTATAAATATTCTAAAGGACATTGAATGAGTTGACATTTTTCTTTTCGAATTAACTGTAAAATGTGTGTCGTTCCGAATGAACACTTCATTTATTGTCATGGATTTTTGTTTTTTGTTTTATTTTGTTAATTAATCACTAATTAAATAACACACGTTTTATTTTTACACCGTTTTTTATAAATACGTTTGATTTTTGTTGTGGTTAATTCATAGTTAATCTACCTATAAGACACAATATATTCAAAAACATAACTTTGTTATTATTGAATTTACCGAACTGCTGATTTATGGAACTGCAATTTGTAAACAAATGCAGAAACACGCTTTAATAAGTTTTCTGTCCTTACATGACATGGTGCACTAGAGGTGCAAATGCTGTCAATTTAAAGCCTATAGTTTATAGTTAGTTTCGCTTAAACTCTTTATTACCTGAAGTCTCATATCCTTTACGATGAGTTTTTCGTTGAAGATTTCTAGAAAGATCTCAGCAACCGCAGTTTCAGCACATTTTGTCACATTTAACTGACATATCCCAATAGGAGTATTTATGATATTGATTGATTTTCATGCAATTCTAGAAACTATATCAGTTTCTATTTATATAATCCTTTTTGTATTTGATTGTAATTTGGTGTATGTTTTTGAGCTGCAAATGACAATCCTCTTTTGTTTGAAATATTAGTGCCATATTTTATACCAGTGTTAAGTTTTTGGCCTAGGTTTTGTAACGCTGCGATTCGTACTCTCGTACGATGAAGCTTTCCGAGAGTTGCATTGATTAACACTTTTTTATTTTTTGTCAATGTTGTTGTTACTCTTCCAAAATCTCATATTTTTCTAGTAAGTAAAATCTTTCTAACTCAATATAAATATTATGATAGTACATATATTGTTTTAAGATCAGCCATTTCATAGATAGCTAAATATTTGTACTACTTGGCAAGAACAGTTTTCTGTTCAAACAGAAGCAATTAATCAATTTTCGATTATCATCGACCTTTTGTACATAATTTAGATGTCTTGATCACTGCTTGTTTTCGAAATAAATTTAAAAAAGCAATCTAAATACCCGAGCCCCAAAATTAATTTATTAGCTTTTACCATTATTGACCATTTTCTTCATATTAGTTAATATTTTGAAAGATCTTCTGCTGCATAAGATTTGCCACTTTTTGACCATTATTAACCATACTTTAGATGCTTTTGACCACCTCGTAGATATAAGTATATAACATATTTTACTTTGGCAGTGGATAACCTCATGTCACCCCTAAAGTAAACTTGAAAAGAACTTTTGTCTCAGGCGATTGGCCAATTTGTACCATTTTGACATACTCTAGATTTTTGATCTTTGTAGAAAATATAAAAGATTACCATTTGGGTGGCTAGTCTATAGCCTAGCCCCCAAATTGCCTTACTTATTTAAAGTACACGAGGTAGTCGAGAGATCTAAAGCAAGGGTTCCCAAAGTGCGGCCCGCGGGTCAAATGCGACCCTCAAACCCTAGAAATGCGGCCACCGATGTCAGATCATCCGCGATTTAGAATTCATAAAGATAATTTAATAAATAAATAAATTTTATATTATAATTAAAAATTGCACAGTTGACAAATACTAAATTTTATATGTAATATATTTTGCTATTATCAGGGGCGGATCCAGAGAATTACTTTGGGGGGAAATTTTTGAAAAAATAATTGTTTTAAATAAATAATAATGTATATTTATTTATAAATGTTATATATTGCAAAATATTTAATAAACATGAACTACTTTTACATTCAAAATGTATTTAACTATAATACTAAAGTATATAAGAATAAAAATCTGGGGAGGGAATTTCCCCCATATCCCCCCCGTTGATTCTGCGCCTGGTTATTATATGGATTGTATATATTTTATTCCCTTAACGGTCACCCTCAGCTGATTAAATCTTGATGTTGTTCCATATGTCTCTTAGTGGAGTTAAATTGAAAATTAAATTAAAAACTCATAGTCTTCTCCACCTTTATTAGTAATAAAGAAGACTAATAAAAACTAATAATAAAGACTGAGGTTTTCATTTAATTCTCAGCTGATAAGCTGATGAGTATTAATAAGTCCAAATTAAGATCCAATTTAAATGACGAACATTTACAAGCGGTGTTAAGAATAAATTCAACCGACTTAGAACCAAGACTCAATAATATTATTAAAAGAAAACATAATATTATTAAAACAACAATTCTGATTGAGGAATTTATTATTTTTTTTATTTGAAATTATTTAGTTATTTTTGTACAATTATTTTTGAAATGTGTTAACAAACATTTTGTAATAAAAAGTAACTGTTGTCATAAAAAATTAGTACAAATTTTTCTTTTGTGTCTTTTTATCGATTTGAACGTATGTTTTTATAAAACTTTTTTTGGCCCGCCAAATATTTTGGAATATACAATTTGGCCCACCTAGGCAAAACTTTGGGAACCCCTGATCTAAAGTATAATCAATAACGGTGAAAAATGGCCAGTTGCGCATGTTACGATTATTTTCGCTAAGTTTTAGCTTTCGAAGGCTAGCGTTTAGTGCAAAGTTAGTCTCTGCCGAACTCAAACATTTCAATTTCTTATGTTTCGCATTCTGTGAAGTGGTCAAATAGATCTAAAATATGATCAATAATGGTGGATAAGTGATCAATCCTATGCATCAAAAACAATCTCGACACATTGAACATAACAAGACAATTGAAATTCTTTTTTGTCTATAACTTTGGAATTTTGAGTCTGCTGGGGAGATTTTCTTTTGATTTAGACCTGCATGCTCTTGCTCTATCCGTTTATTCAACATCCTAATTGCCTTGTGATATAAATCATGCCTCAGGTCAGATCTTTAAAAGTTATAGATCTGTTTTCTGATTTGGTCAAAAATTTAAAAGGTGATCAGTAATGGTTAAACAATGGTCAATCCCACACACTAATTTTCTTTTTTTTTAATTTTGGGAAGCTAGTTAACCTTCATATTTTTTGCATTATTTTGTATGCAAGCGGTGGTCAATAAATATATGGACAGTGATGATCACAAATTTGGCGCCAGATTCTCTCACAGAGCCGCATCAACAGCATTTCTGTGTCATCTGATGTTCTTGAATAACATGCTTGCTCTGCTGTTAATCATTGTCATTAATTGTCTCTGTCTAATTGCTTGTTTTAATATAATATGATCTAATGTGAAACTTATAGATTTAACAATTTCATAAACTGCGAGATAGGTAATAGGTAATACCTATAAGTATGTATAAAAATGTATACCTATAAAGTGATGCAAAAGCACTGCACAAAATTCCATCAACCGTAGGTAGTGTTTATTTTTGAACAAAATGCAAAACACGTCAAACAGTTTTTTTATTCTACGTCTTCTCACATATCGAAAAAAATTTGTTCAAATTTGTCAAAGTTATGCCGTCATTTATATATTTTTTTAAATGACAACCTATATTTTTTATTACTGATTTTGGTAGCCTGGCGAATTCTGTTTTCAATGCTCTAAAATTTTCGATATGTTATAGGTACGTATTTGAAAAAAAAATCGAATCTTTTATACTCCTAGTACTGAATAATAAAATAATTGAAAACAGAATGCGCCAGGCTACCAAAATCAGTAATAAAAACATAAGTTGTCATTAAAAAACATATATTGTCGTCATAACTTTGACAAATTTAAATATACCTATGTTAGAAGACGGAGAATGAAAAAACTGTTTGACGTGTTTTTGCATTTTGTTGACAAATATACACTGTACGTTTTATGGAATTTTGTGCAGTTCTTTTGCATCACTCTGTATATACGCAAACATCACATTTAGCTGGCAACGTAGATACGAATATTATAATAGGAATTAGTTGTCTAAAAACTTGATGTCTGCATACGTACCTAATGGACACTTGACGTCTGCTCCGGAACCGCGTTTTCCTACACTTTGGCATTATTAATTATTATTACGTTCTTTATAAAATATAACACTATTATTATCACCAACAATGTCACTACTAGTAACTAAACTAAACTCCAGTGTGTCGAATGGTAACGGAATGGAATAATGGAAATAAAACTTTATAAAGACAAGGGCCTACGAGCCATGCAGTTTTTCTGGGAAAATTGCCGACGATAACTCCGCCTCTTCCTTCTCGGCCGTAACACGTTTCACGTTGAGATATCTGCTGCAGCTCTCAAATTTGGTTCATTTATTGTTTGTTTTTTACGCTTATTTTCTATCGTATCTTTTTGGCAAAAAGTGCAATAGATTTCTAATTCACAGTACTACGTCGAGGGGCGGCCCATATTTGACAATCTTACGAGATCGTAGTAGGGATGGTTTTAATTTTACACAACATTTTTACAATAATTTAGATATTTTTTTAAAAATATCGAAGCTGCATAACATCTAATTTGTTATAGACTACTTATTCCCCAAATTTCAAACCAATACAGTCAATAATAGCTGAAAAAACGTGCAAAAGCTTGAACCACCGCTGCGAAATCGTCCTTAATCGCCCCACACCTTCTTTACATTTAAGTTGTTATTTACCAACTATATTTGAACTAGATTGATAGTCTGTTCAACTTCTGGCATCGTTAACTTTTTTCATCTTGAATGCAGAAAAGCGTCTGATCTTATGAAAAATGACTTATGAGTTATTTATTTATCTTTATCTATCAATGTATTATCAGTACTTTTACTTATACAAGTTGCGAGTTTTTGGAAAAGTAATGTAAGTCTGTAATAGATATAAGCTCTATATAAGAACTTTGAACATGTATAAAAATAGGTCTTTTTATTTTTACTATTAATTTATTTGCAAGTACCCTTCTTATAACCCTTAGCTTTTTTCTTCCAATTATCTATTGAGTGACATCTTGAATTATACTTACAGTAGAGGACACGTTTCGAATTTTACCATGAGGAAATTAGTTTTAGTTTAGGTACAGTTTACTCGGGATATTTTTGAAAATTATTATTCTTCTTTTCCTTATTTGTGTGCCCTTACAGCTCTTGTGCTCTTTATTTCTCAAGCTCTTTTTAGATCATTTTAACTTATCATTGATGCATCCTAGCTTCAGAATTCTAGGCTGCGTAAATATTATACAACTACAAGATCAGAATGTCTTGAACCTTTATTAATACATATTTATTCCTGGTCGTATAGGACGGCGCGGCGAGGCGAGCGATCAGAACTTTACTATATCTACTATTACTTTTACTATTAACTTTACTATTACTTTCCATCGAATTATTACTCATTACCCAGAAAAATATTTTTAAAAATAATTTACATAAAACAAATTAACTACCTGAACATTTTACTTAAAACAGTAATGAAGATGATGTCCATACAATGTGACATTTAGATTTTCTAAACATACTGTCTTGCTTTATGTAGTCTGTTAAGCACCTACCTATCATCATTTTTAAGACTTTTTTATATTCTCTTTTTTTTCCTTTACCATTTTCAGTTTGTTACTTAACTTTTATCCTGTTGTAGTATTTCGCTCCTTTACCGCCATTTCATCACTGAGAAGACATTGCTTTCTATTAGTTTGTAAACAGTATTGATAAGGGAACATGTTTATCAGGTTTTTATGTCACTGAAAATAAAAGTTGCGTATTTTAAATTCTTTTGATCCGTCTTTTCATTTTTGAATAAAAACTTCAACATATAAACCTTTTTTTACCCAATCTAATGTCGTCATCGCTTGGAAAGCGTGCTCTATTTAATGTTGCCATTTTTAAATTGTTTTGAATAAGGCAACCACCTTTATCCACCTCACCCCCTGACTTACCACTACCCCCGCCTTTACAGCTTAACTCAACTCATATCGACTTAACCCACCCACCCCGGACATATCCCCCCTGTCGACTTAACTACACCCCGTCTTAGCCAACCTCACCCACCTCCACCTCGACTTACTCCCTGGGTTTACCACCCCTTCTGATTTAATAATACTACCGACATACCCATCCTCCCCCTGCCTACTACCCCCCACCCAAAACTTAGCCACCAGCTCACACCATAAAATTCAATATTGAATTCATATATCATACTATACTTAATTATACCAACTTTCTAAGCTTTTTCGGTCATTTTGGCCATATTCCTTAAGAGTTAAATACATTATGTTTTCAGACACTCGTATTCTAGTTTCTCAATAAACTTCCGAATTTGAAGTCAAAATTTAAAAATTCCGAAAAAACGAATTCATGAAAACTAGTTGTAGCATTACCACGAAAGATTATGGTTAGTTAATTTACTGAAAGGGAAACGTTCAAGAAGAGGAAGCTCAAATCAAAATTGAATATACCATGTAAAATATACCGGAGCCGGACATTTGGGCGCGGGCCACTTCAGCGCGAGGACACTTCGGCGCTGGGTCACTTCGTCGCGAGAAATTGTCTAGTATTATTGTAATGAACAAAATCTATAGGTACTTACAGGTAATAAATACAGTATGATCGATGAAATACAGTATTAGATAAATACGGTATGATGAAAAAAAAACTCAATATTTGCCAATCACAAAAGCTCGTATGTACTGCCAGATTTAAGAAAAAGTTTCTAAGCTGCTAAAGCATTAAAATTAAGATTTTTCTGCAAATTTCTGCATAAGGGAATAATTTGTAATAAGAACTTAATTTGTTTATTATAAATCCCTTATTGTTTATAAGAATTTTAAAAAAATCGAAAATTTTATAAAATCAATTAAATCAAATAGGAAAATTGACAATTACATTGAATATCGTACCACTGATAAATACGTGTCCCACTTCACAAATTTTGTCTCAGTAGGTAACACTTCTAAATGTGTGTCCACTGCTTACAGACAAAAAGCACTAGAATAACGCAATTTAACCAATTTAAGCGAAATTCTGGAATTAAGAAGGTGTATGTGTGTACATAAAAATAAAAAAGGCTACTCTGATAATAGGGTAGCTTTTCCCAAAAAATTAGTCTAATGGTCCAAAAAAACGTTTTATTTAAAGCTATCCGAAAGTTTTACTCTAATTTGCTGCGAAAAAATGTACATGCCCCGAACTGCTTTTAGTCGAAGTGTGCTTGCGCCTAAGTGTCCCCGCGCCGAAATGTGCCTGCGCCGACGTGACCTAGCGCCGGACTGTCCGGCGTCAAACTGTCCTCGCGCCGAAACGGCCGCGCCCAAATGTCCTAGACCTAAAATATACACCTAGACGAAATAAGATCGTAGGTGCATCCCAAATCTGCGCGTCCTGACGCCTTGTGGCTCAAATGAACCATTAAATGTCCACGCGTATCTGTAGATACTATAGGAATTCCGAGATTGTAACCCATTAAATGGGTATTTGCAGATTAGAATGCACTTTTGATTTTGTCTCACCCTAGCGCATATTCCAAATATAGTCAATTTTGATTTGGGCTTCCTCTTCTTGACCGTTTCCCTTGTGAGTTAATTATTAGCATTTGAATCAATGATGAAACCAAACACTGGCAACACAATATGCAAATAATATTATTGTTTACTATCATTTTTGACTTAGAAAATAGATTTAGAGATCTGGTAAAAGCATTCGGAAGGAAATCATTCCAGTCTTTGATTAAACTACTGATTAGTTCTTATTGTTTTCGTAAAAAAGAATTATAAGTTTATTATTGCTGTGTTTGCAGAATAGTTATTTATTTTAAAGGAAAATATGTTTACGCTAAATAGAATTATTTATATTAATAATATCATGTTTTGCAATATTATGCTTGGTTTTCAATCTAGATATTGCTAAATTTAAAACATATACTGGATATCTTCATAAAAATATTATGTTTTTTACTTATTGTTCTTTTTTAGATTTAAAACGCAATGTCTGCTGTAATATAAAAGCTATTTTGTTGCGCAAATTTGTACTATTATAAAAAAAATGTTTTCAACTAAAATACGGATTTTTAAAGGTTATTTGGAAGGTTTAATTTCATTGCTAATAATGATTTTCTTTATACCATACGTAAGGTTGAGTTTTGCAAAAGAAGAAACCTTTTGATTATTGTTTTTATGACACAGAAGCATTCTTTATAAAACATTTTGCTTGTTTCTAAACCACTATGACGTAAAACAGAACTTCACAGAGTGATCAACAGTCAATGAACAATGATCCAATTGAGCACCATGAAATGACAATGATCAATAGTCTATGGAATATTCAAGTGCTTTTTATACGGATCGTGTAGTTTATACATAAGAATGTGTAAGAAAAGTAAAGACATTATGCTGAACAAGGGTATTGTGAATTGATGAGAACGAGCGCTATACATTTAATCGTGCATAAGTTTAAACAAACTTATTATGTGCAAATTCGACACATCAACATCAATTTTAACATACTTCTATTTATCAAGAAAATAAAAGTTTTCTTGATTCGTTTAGTTCCACAGTAATTAACACAAACAATAGTGTTTGAATGAGCACTCAAGCATTCTAAATCGTTTTTCTTCAAAATTCAACACAAGAAGAATTGATAAAACTTATTCAAGAATAATATAAACAAAAGTTAATTAAAAAATATGTATCTGAACTAATGTTTCGGATCAAACCCCTCAAATGTGATTTTTATCTGCTATCTAACACTTTTTAGTGGTTTGTGTTTTACAATACAATTTTTAATGTAACAATCTGTAGGCGATGACTAATGCCATGCCATTAACATTATCTTCAATCAACAACTGATATCTCAGGGATATTGTTATTCATAAACAATATTGGAAAAAAACGACTGGGATTCCATAGCTACTATTTGCTTACGAGAATAGAAACGCGATGTACCAAACTCGCTGATCATTTACGATGTTTTATTCTCATTTAATTTATTTTATCCAGGACCACTATAGAAAGTTACACATTCCGTACAATCTAGTAACCGTAAAAATGACTCATTGCTCACAATCTCTAAACTGAATGATAATAACCATGGAAAATGATTTCCTACGATCACTAGTTCCGTTAAAACGCTATAGATGTCAGCACATGCAATATTATAATATTATTAATTATTTGAAATATAAAAATTCTGAATTTTAGATAAAGGTAAATTTATTTTGTTTAATTAACTTTTTACATTAAATTATATTTTGAATGTAAATCCATCTACAAAAAATAATCGCTTCGGCGGGGAATCGAACCCTGGACCGTCTGCTTGCTAAGCCAGACCTAATACCGTTCACCTTTCTAGACAACCTAAAATAATTTAATTTTAATTAATAAAAGTTATTATTACTATATAAAGTTATAATGAAATTGTTATTCAATTATTGTAAAATTGATTAATTCTTTACATTATTATATAATTGTTAATATAATATTATTCATTATTATTGCTATATTACAATAAAAATAATCAAAGCATTTATAATCACTTACATAATTCACAAATGCAAGCGCGATGGGTACACTTAAAGCTATCTTCCTTGTCATTACAATATGTTCACATGCCAAAATATGTTTACATTTCGCGGCAAAGGTGTTAATAACCTTGACATTTGAATTGTGATTGTTTATAAAAAAATACTTTTTGAAAACGATTACATATGTATGATTTAGTTTAGATGTAAGTATTAATAGTAGATTGGATGAAATTATACAGATCGTAAACGTATTATTCCTATTAAATATTTATTATTTACTTTTATCGTTTTCGAAATTCTAGATTTATCATGAGTGAATCCGATGATGGGAAAATGGAGTACACTTGTGCATGTACACCTTCAAACGTCGTGGAAGCTACATATAGCTTTATTACTTTTTTTTGTGATCATAGATAAAGTAATAAAGTATAGTGTGTAACGCGTACAAAAACACCAGTTTCACACTCGCGAGAAATTGGTTACACAATATACTATTGTTAAAAAGCTGTTATGTGTGCAAGTCTTTTCATAACTACTCTAGAAGTAGATATATTTTGCCCTTTTTGGTTATATTATACCTACAACGTGTACCACCTACATACATATCACATACCTAACCGAAGTTCTTAGAAATGCTTAAGATTATCAAATTCCATTATTTACTTTCGGACTATTCAAGATTTTGGATTTATAATTTAGCACCATTAAAACGTTTTTCTCTTTTATATCAATATACTGAGATCCTGAGAGTCAATCAAGATGACCTTTTCTAGAAAACAACCACTCTGTTTTATAGCACATTTTCGCATTTATCTAACCCTTGAGAGTTATCCTTCCCTTCTACGTGAAGTTCAATTTCTTTTTTTATACTATAATAAGTATTATACCACCGCCCGACAATGAATACAGCTATAAACTGTGATTGACAAGCTTCAATTTATTAATGTACTGTTACCTGTTTATCTTTAAGAGCGTTATTTTATTAAGAATTAAGATTTTTTTATAACTTAATATTATCATTTGAAAATCCAGAACTAGAACTTCTCTAATATTCTTGGAATTTATAAGGTTTTAAATTAAATTAACGAGCAATCTTTGAAATTTAAAGCAAGAATTCTCTTTATTATCTATCTCATTATTAACAATGCAAATTTCTTTTTAAAGGAACTGCAAGACATGAACAGTAGAAGACACACAGACAATTTCATCCCATCTCAAAAATCTCCAATACCCTTAAATAGATACGATGACTTCCCAACTGAAGACAGTCCTAAAGTAAAACCACGGCCACGGTCACCAGAACCTCGTCTAGTGGCTCGAGCCTTGTATAATTTTGTTGGTCAATCGGCTAGAGAACTAACCTTCCGCAAAGGAGACGTTATCTACGTAAGAAGACAGGTGGATAAAAACTGGTACGAAGGCGAACACAGCGCAATGATCGGTCTCTTTCCTGCCAACTATGTCGAGGTTAGTAGGTCTCATACTAGCGATGTCTGGGAAATCGATCAATTAAATTGTGAAAGTATATTCATTCAAATCATTTAAGATTTTGTTTTCTTTATTAAATGAACAATAAATTAAAATCGCAGATTTTATTTAAAAGAATTTTGTAAAAATGCAAAAAGTTAATAAACTGATAAGTGTTTAATTACAGATTATACCATACGACGGCCTAAAATCAACCCCAAGAAAATCCCACGAAGGTCAAGCGAGAGCTAAATTTAACTTCATAGCACAAACACACCTCGAATTATCATTAGCAAAAGGAGAACTTGTAGTAGTAACAAGAAGAGTTGACAATAATTGGTTTGAAGGGCGAATTGGTGGACGTAAAGGTATATTCCCAGTATCATATGTAGAAGTCTTGATAGATCCAGGTTCTCCGGCGCCACCAGTACCAGCGAGTAGTAAACCAGTTGCATCACCAGCCTCTCATTCATTGTTAGTTAATGGATCTGCTGGAGGAAAAGAATCAATGGGCAGCCACAGTTATATTCCTTCACTTCCTTCTCAGCAACAATTTACTTCCAGTTATCGTGCCAAGCCTGTACAAATAAGCGGCGGAGGGGGAAATTATGGTTCTTTGACAAAGTCTTCAAGCAGTTCTAAAAATCCCCTTAATGAAGTATTGCATATAGATACCCATTCGGAACCCGTACCGTAAGTATTATTTTTTTTAACCTATAAATTACATGATGCAATGTGTATGTTAAAATTTATTTATTTATTTACTAACAACATTGTTCAATGATATTAAATGATCCAGCATTTTTAAAAGCTGATGCAAATATTGTCGGAAATACATTTTCAAGATCAAGACTAATCAATGAATTTTTCTATAAAATGATGAACTTTTGACTTATTTTGGTATTTTCTATAAGAAAGAGACTTACTCCCAGTTAAGAGTTAATTATATTTACATTAGATTAAAACATAATTATAGAAGTCTTTAAACATGTATCAATGTTACTTAAAAATATTACAATTTGTAGCTTTTCTTGTATTAGCTGCATCTGAGAATAAACTGTATCATCCTCCATGATATTGTTTGTATGGTATTCGATTATACTTAAAATAAAGAATAATTCTAAATAACTCTATGCTTGAAGTAAATTCTATACTAAAAAAAAGAAATGAATACTAAATTTAGTGAAATACTTACAGGGCCCCAAATACAACAGTAGCAATCATTGGTGTCTCTTGCCCTACTAAGCAAGGTAGAGGTTATTAAAAAGAGTTCACCGTACCACTAGTAAATTTTGGATCTACTTACTGTTAAGGATTAAGCATTTTATTTATTAAGGTCCAAGTGTACCCAAAAAATGTAACGATACATTCCAAAATTCTAAACAAGATCGCAGTGGATTTACTTATATTGTGAATAACTATTCCAAATTTAAAAAAATCATTACAAAGGGGCCATTTAGACACCCAAATAGGGTGCATAAATCTTAACCGCATGATTAATAATGATTGTTTTTCCATAAATAATATAATACTGTGTTAACTTTGGTTTTAGATTAATACTCTAGAAATGTTAAAACTTGCTTTTACCTAACATGTTTTGAAAAACGATGTTTATTAATTAAATTATTTCACGTTTTTTACGTGAAAAATTAATTTTAGAGAAACTGTACATTTAAAGTTAACCAAGAAAATACCACTTAAGTTTCATGGTATTTCAACTATTTTCCCAAAATTTTAAGAAGATCGTATGTCTAAGGACTAGATTATATCCAAAAAACCTGCTTTTAGCCCAAAAACCTGTTTTTTGGCAAAAAGCAGGTAATAATTTAGTTGCTAGACATACGATTTTCTTAAAATTTTGGGAAAATAGTTCAAATATGTACTATGAAACTTTAGTGGTATTTTTTTGGTTAGCTTTGAACGTATAGTTTCTCTAAAATTAATTTTTCACGTAAAAATTGTGAAATAATTTAATTAATAAACATTGTTTTCCAAAAAAAGTTAAGGTAAATAAGCATTTAACATTCCTAGAGTATTAATTTAAAACCAAAGTTATCCATTATTATATTATTTATGAAAAAAACAACACACGTTTTTTTGGGTACACTTGAACCTTAATAAATAGAAGAAGGGTTTTCAGACGTGCGTGTTAGATTTTTTAGGATCTGTACACGTTCAGGTGAATTTTTTAGTAGTGTTTGAATAGTGTTGAACAGCTAAGGTCATCTGTCCCCCTTGTAACATGCAACACGAATACACACACCCATAATTGAGGTGGCGAAATTTCCCAATAAGAAAAATCCCGTCGCCCCAAGTGGGATTCGAACTCACGACCCTTGGAACATGAGTGATGCACTGACACCACTGGTGTACCGCCGGCCCAATTAAATATTAAATATATTATTATGTATATTAAATATATTACTAAATACTACAAGGAAAAGTGCAATCTAAGAGGCCTAAAGATTTATATAAAAAAAACTTTATGTTCGCAGCACTTGGCACCACTGCTTTCTTCCCAATCGATATTTCATGTCTGAATTTTGTGAGAAACGATCGAATTTTGCAGTAAGATAACGACGATTTACGTGTACAAATTCTTGGATGTATTGGCAAATTCCATGAAATAGATTATACTCTGTATTATTATTTCTCAATACAAATGTACACGTGTATAATTGTTTCAAACAAGACATCGAATAATTTCAAGAGATTGAACTTTTCAATTTCAAATTACTTGTTTTCGCGATCATATTTATTGCGGTGTTTCTGTTACACCAAATTCGCTCAATTTGAAATTGCCAATTCCAAAGTGTTAATTTGTTTATGAAGTAAGCAGTTTCATGTCTTAAGAGGCCATTTGCCTGTCGAAATTGCTTGCTCTGTAATGTCCTAACAAATGACTTATATCTTGAAAAATAATTAAGGTATCTTAGTGTTTTTTGTGTATTCTGATTAAGAAAGTGTCCTAGCATGCTTGCTTTGTAATGCATTGTTAGTTTTTCCCCTAATTTTCAAAAAATTTGTATTTGAGTTGCTACAAACTTTGTATTTTTCCAGTAACTTTATGCCTCATGTAACCCTGTGTTTGGCAGAAAACCAAAAATTAATTACAGTACCGGCCTGGTTTGGAATGTTGACTAGTCAACATTTTATCAGTTTTATTGCGTTTTTTTTTCTTATTTGGATTTCTTTATATATGTATGGATGAAAGGAGAAGAAGGGACAAGTGGTGTGTGGTGATACGCTTGCCAAAAGTAGGGCAGTTGGGAAAAAGTAGAAGGTGCGCGGACGGCCGTGAATGAGGGTGATTTTTTCGGCGACGCGAGTTAACGACGATGTGACGTATGTACGACGTAACGACCACGCGTGTGGAAGATTTGCTTAAATGACGTAAAGACTGAAGACTATTGTACTAATTCTCATTATCTAACCTGTTAATCTTTTATTTCGTTTTATCATAATTCATAATTGTTAACATCAAATAAATAATAGTTAAAATTCAAATTGGTAACTACCTTTTATTTTAAAACACCTTTACCTTTTGAATTAATAACCTATAATTGGGGGCTCTAGCCGGGATTGAATTGAATTGAATTGGATTGGATTGGATTGGTTTAGAACGATATAAATTAGTTTTAATGGAATATTAGTGAATATTCTAACATTTAATAATAAAAGAAATTGATTCAAGAAGTATGCCGTGTAAGACGTGAAAGAGGTATTAATTAAGATAAAAATAAGTAGTAATTTTGAAGCAAAAGAAGACGAGTGAAGTTGTGTTTAAAAAAAACAAAGCAGTTAATAAAAATAAATAAGTCGAGAATATATTTTTCTTAAAAACAAAACTAAAGTGCAAAGTGTTTTAAAATTTCTGAAAGACGGACAAACTGTAACATAATAAAGTGACAACCAAGCCGAACTTTATTAATGAGGGTTTGTGCGTGCAGTTTAAAAGTGCATATGTGTGTGGGCGTGTCAACTGCTTTTGACTGCATGGACCGAGGATTTTAAAAGTTGAAGCGACTGTCGGATTTCTTTGAGATAATTATTCTAACATTCAAAAAGTTAGACACACCCAGGTAATAATTTTCCATTTTATTTATTGCATGGGACCGAAAACCAAAAGTGAAGTTTTTGTAAACGATAGCAGACTGAAATAGGATATTTTAATAGAACTGTATTAAGTGAACAAAAAATCGAACAGTTCGTGTTTGTTCAAGCCGCGCTGAGAATTTTGACACTTAATATAATCTCAGGTCCGTACTTATTTAAATTGTGCAGAACATTTTAAATAAACTGTGTTGTTTCCGCCAAACTGAAGTGAACTTTTGTAATTATAATCGGTGGCGAACTATCTATAAAGTGAACATGGCGATGTCATTAGGCGATATTCCGATTGTGGCGGACAATATTAAGAAAGCGCCATTTAAAGCAATCAAGGCAGTGTATAAACTAAATTTCGAAGACGACGGCGATCGTACAAGCAGGAAAAAAGTGCGCGAGTTTAATGGATTTAGATTTATACGCGATTCGGACGAACATAAAGCGAAATTAGGTTATATTACAAAACACTTTTCCGTTAGTGACTTAACGATCGCTGCAAACATTTTGTGCGTGAATTATAACGTGGAGAAAAAAGACTTAATAATGAGTATCTGTGAGAACTTAATAAATTTAAAAGACTTTAAGCGAAAAATTGAGGAAGACAACTATGAAGACGAAGAGGAAGAAATTTGTAGTGAAAATGAGGAAGCACAGAAGAACGACAAAAACGCTCAAGAAAAACCAGATACTGAAGCCAGTTTTAGAACGAGTTCTTCTATTGCGACTCATCACGCACCATCATTTTCTATGAGCTTTCGTGATATGGGAGATTCAATTCGACCCTTTGATGGCACCAGTGCGTATCCAATCGAGAAATGGATTTCAGATGTTGAAGACATGGCTACAATTTTAGGCTGGACGGAACTTCACAAATTTGTATTTGCCAGAAAATCATTAACTGGATTAGCGAAGCTGTTTGTGCAGAGTGAAGAAAATGTTAGATCATTTGCTAGTCTGAAGCAATGTTTATTGAAAGAATATTCTGCAAAGCTAACAAGTGCACAAATTCACCGTATGTTATCAAAGAGAAAGAAGGAGAAGAATGAGTCTGTAGAAGAGTACTTCCTAAAAATGAAGGAACTGGCAAATCGGGGAAGGATAGAAGATGAATCATTATTTCAATACGTAATTGATGGTATAACAGATGACGTATGCAACAAAATGATTCTCTTTGGTGCAACCAACATTACAGACTTCAAGAAAAAATTGAAAGTGTATGTCGAAATGAAGTCAAAATCGGATGTACGACAACAACCGAGCAATGTAAGAACGCCTGTTTACTCGGGGAGAAAACCGAGAAATAATAATGAAGAACCAAGAGAAACCGGAAGTAAACAAAAAAGATGTTACAACTGCGGACTGATAGGACATATTTCGAAAGATTGTGCTCATTGGGAGAAAGGATTGAAATGCTTTTCCTGTCGGAAATATGGTCATAAGGCAACAGAATGTCTAGAGCGAGTAACAAGAGAAGTAAAGAAGAGTTCAGTATTGTTATCTGATATGAGGTCAACCGGAGTGTATACGACTGTTCGTTTTCATAAACATGTTGTTGAAGCACTAATTGACACAGGCAGTTCAGTGAGCTTGATAAAAGCCAGCGTATACCTAAAAATCCAGCAATCACCATTGCAGAAAGAGATAATTAAGCTAAATGAACTTGGTGGGAGTGAAGTGCAGACTTTAGGAAAATTCACGACCACAATTGAAATCAATGGTTTAGAATGCGAGATTTCAATGCATGTAGTAACCGATACTATGATGCCTCCTCCAATGATTATAGGAAGAGATTTTATGAAGAATTACGAAATAAATATTAGTAGAGGAGAGGTCAAATCGATAGAAAAAATAAAAGAAGAACCTCAAAATGATGAAGAGAATTTTGGTATACTTATGCATATTGAAGAATATGAAGTTGAAGAAGTATACACAGAAAATAAAGTATACAAGGAAGAGATTAAGCAATTGATCCAAGGATACAGTCCAGAGAAGACGCCTAAAAGTACAAGCATCAATATGAAGATAATTCTTACAGATGATGAACCAATTTACCAAAGAGCTCGAAGATTGGCTGCTACCGAATTGGAAGAAGTGAATAAAGTGATTGACGAATGGATAAACAATGGTGTTATCCAACCGAGTTCATCCGACTATGCTAGTCCCATAGTTCCAGTGAAGAAGAAGAACGGATCGTTACGAGTATGTGTCGATTATAGACGTTTGAATCGAAAGACTATCAAAGATCGGTATCCGCTTCCAATAATTGACGATCAGCTAGATAAGTTAAGAAATGCTAAATTATTTACTACTATGGATTTACGTAATGGATTCCATCATGTGCCAGTGGATAAAGATAGTGTGAAATATACGTCTTTTGTTACACCTAGAGGACAGTTTGAATTTTTGCGTATGCCGTTTGGTTTAAGTAATGCGCCTGCGGTATTCCAACGCTATATCAATAGAGTATTCTACGACTTGATAAACCAAAACATAGTGTTAACCTATATGAATGATTTAATCATACCAGCGGAAAATGACGAAGACGCGCTAACTAGAATTAAGATTGTTTTTGAAAGAGCTGCAGAATACGGTTTGGAGTTTAATTGGAATAAGTGCCACTTCCTAGTGAACGAGATCGAGTATCTTGGATATCGAATAGCAGACAACACTATCAAACCATCAGCTTCTAAAATCAAGTCGATCAGGAATTTTCCGAAACCTACTTCGACGAAAGATGTTCACAGTTTTTTAGGACTTTCGGGAACATTTCGTAAATTCATCCCAGATTATGCTAAGATTGCACGACCATTGAGTGAACTTTTAAAGAAAGACAGAAAATTCAAGTTCGATGTGCATGAAGAAACAGCATTTAATACATTGAAAGGACTACTGTCAGAGGAACCAGTGTTGAAGATTTACAGCCCAGAGTTGTATACCGAACTCCACACAGACGCTAGTCAGTTTGGATATGGAGCCATACTAATGCAAAGAGATCCGGAAGATCAGAAGATGCACCCTGTACATTATATGAGTTACAAAACCAACGACACCGAAATGCGTTATCACAGTTACGAGTTTTAGCAGTGATAAAAGCCCTTCAAAAACTCAGAGTTTATCTTATAGGGCTGGAATTCAAAATAGTGACAGATTGTGCGGCTTTTCAGATGACTATCTCAAAAAAAGAAGTTGTAGCGAAGATTTGGAGATGGGCATCCTACATGGAACAATTTCGCTACACAATTGAACATCGTTCCGGCTCTAGAATGAAGCATTGTGATGCATTAAGTAGATACCCAGTTATGGTAACTGTGGAAAATGAATTTCTAGAAAGAATAAAACTTTGCCAATGTCAAGACGATCATCTTCGAGTTGTTAAAGAACTCCTAAATCAAAACTGTCACTACGATAATTACATTTTGCAGAATGGACTTATTTACAAGATGCATGAAGACAGCAAACTGTTAGCAGTACCAAGTGCAATGCAGTCAGAGATTATTAGGACAGCACACGAAGAAAACGGACACTTCGGTCTTAAGAAAACAGACGATGTAATCACACGAGAGTTTTGGATTCCGAAGCTTCGGCCAAAGATTACGAAGCACATTCAAAATTGCATCCCGTGTATATTAGCTGAGAAAAAAGCAGGAAAACAAGAAGGTTTCCTGAATCCGATAAATAAAGAAGAGTTGCCGTTGCAAACTTATCACATCGATCATTTAGGTCCACTAACTCCAACAAAGAAAGGGTGCAACTAATTGTTTATTGTGGTAGATGGATTTACGAAGTTTGTTTGGATTTATCCAACGAAAACCCTTACAACTGGAGAAGTAATTTCAAAGTTAGACCAACAAAGACTAATTTTTGGAAATCCTAAAAGAATTATTGCCGATAGGGGAACGGCATTTACGTCGAACGCTTTCAAAGACTACTGCAAGAAAGAAGATATCGAACTATGTCATATCACTACAGGAGTCGCACGTGGAAATGGACAAGTTGAACGTGTCAACAGAACAGTTATTCCAGTGTTGACAAAGATGTCAAGCGAAAAGGGTGAAGATTGGTATAGATTTGTTGCGAAATTGCAATTAACTCTGAACAGTACCTACCATAGATCGATAGACTCTACACCAGCAAAGTTAATCTTTGGAGTCAATATAAGGCAACCTGAAGATATTAGACTAGCAGAAGCAATTCAAGAAGAATATATAAACGTATACAAAGAAGGAAGAGAATTGGAGAGCAAAACGCAAAAGCCCAAATTCTAAAAGTCCAACAAGAAAACTCCAAAAACTATGATAGTAGAAGGAAAAAACCGAAGAAATACAAAGAAGGTGACCTCGTTGCAATACGAAGAACACAATTTACCAACCTAGGTAAATTACGCCAGAAGTATCTAGGTCCATATAAAATCATAAAAGTTAAAAGAAACGAGCGATACGATGTTGAGAAAGTTGGAACTTCCGAAGGGCCAAAACGAACTGCGACTGCAGCAGACTTTATGAAGAAGTGGAGTACTTCAGAAGACGACGTAACAGATGAAGACGATGATGAAGAAGAAAATTCCGAGGGCGGAATTCTGTCAGAAATGGCCGAGATGTAGGGATGAAAGGAGAAAAAGGGACAAGTGGTGTGTGGTGATACGCTTGCCAAAAGTAGGGCAGTTGGGAAAAAGTAGAAGGTGCGCGGACGGCCGTGAATGAGGGTGATTTTTTCGGTGACGCGAGTTAACGACGGTGTGACGTATGTACGAAGTAACGACGACGCGTGTGGAAGATTTGCTTAAATGACGTAAAGACTGAAGACTATTGTACTAATTCTCATTATCTAACCTGTTAATCTTTTATTTCGTTTTATCATAATTCATAATTGTTAACATCAAATAAATAATAGTTAAAATTCAAATTGGTAACTACCTTTTATTTTAAAACACCTTTACCTTTTGAATTAATAACCTATATATATGTACATGCAATCAAGGCAAATAACTAAAGTAAAAAGCGCTCTTAAAATTCTCGTATCACACAATAGATTTAAGAGTGGAGTATTGGGATACTAATCAACGCCCACAAAGTATACTGTTAAATTGTTTCTGTTCCGACAGTTTTACCCACAGTATCTTGCAGGCAATAAAATTTTAATATTTAATGATTCTGAACTATAAAGATATTAGTATGCTATTTTCAAGCACGAATTGTATGAAATAATAGTAAATATAAAAATACCAGTCGTATTAATGCTTTTTATTTAAGATGTCAGAGAATTACTTTACTGTAATAATTTTATCAGTGAAAGTTTTAATGGTAGCGTAATATGAATTTTATATTTTTAAGTTGTAATCACCGTGAAACCACCCATCGTTCATGTTTTTATAGAGTGAATTAAAATGTAAATTTTCTCAACAATTATTTTTATTAGAGTTTTAGTGAAAAGTACAATGAGAAAACCAAGCGTTTTGAAAATTACATCCATTTGGCCCTGACTCACCGCCAACAGCATGTAATAGTTATTTATTCATAAGTCCTCTAAACAGGTCTTAAAGCGACCGAGCCCTTAAAGACTGTTAAAGGACGCATAACGAATTCCAATCTCAACATCATCAAAAGCAAGTATTTACACTTGAAGCAAAATACTCCATGGATTTCTTAGTCTGCCATCAATAGCATAGTATGAGCAAAAAGGAACTCCATCAAAGGCGCCTTTAAAATTTTGAAATCGTGTGTATTATAACACCACAAAATTATATCAAATTAATAACAACTGTCACTGTCAAAGGATATTTTGTATAGTTATCTGGTGTTATAATACTTATTTATGTACCAAGAGCGTTAGGATGATGATAACGCCAGGAGGATTGTTCCAGCTCGAGGGCTTGAAGGGCCCGAGGAATGGAAGTAGTCCGATGGGCATTATCATCTAGTAACGCCCGTGGTGCATAATAAAAGTGAAAAATAAGTTACAGGTGTGATTCCGGATAAGTGATTTACATGTACTGACTTTTGTTTTATTAAAATTTAAACAAATAAAAACATAAAAAAATCTACTTGAATGGAAAAAAAGCCCAATTAAAACGTAATTGATTAACATTTTTAATAACTACCTACATAATACCTATATTAACGTTCTACATCATTTTAATTCTCAATGATGTTTGTCTTGTCTAACGCAATTTATTTTTTAGTTACCAATTATTTTTAAGGTTTTTTTTTCTTTCATACAAACTGATGTTTTATCAATACTATTGTGAAAAATGTCCTTTTATCCCTTTTAAGCCAAAAATTCTTTTCAAAAATGGAATTTCGCTAGTAATCCAAACACTGTAGAATGCAAAAGCGCGCGTTCATATTTTCAATGCAATTCCATGTACAGTCAGATTCACAAAAAAGGAAACGACTCTTGTATCGAATATGTAATTTATATTAATTAATTTCGATTACTACCAATTTTAACAATGATTAATCATTAATAAGGCTTTATTTACATAATCTACAAATGTCGGCAAATATATAAAGTAATATTTTAATTAATAATTTATGTTCAAAGTACAAATGGAACGAAAATCGTTTCCTTTTTTATGAATTCGACTGTACCTCGCAACGCGCGTTAATATGGGGAATCTCGAGAGGCGCGTTGAACGCGCGTCATATAAAAGTGCGCGTTAATGTGTTCCCCAGCCAGCACACTGAGGTTATAATGACGTTATTTTTAAGTCATTATTCGTCATTATACGTCGAGGACGTCATATGACTAATAAATGATGTCCATAAGACGTCATATAATGGGACGTACGTAGACGTCTTCAAAACGACGTCTTTTGGACGTACAATACTATACGTACAAGTTTCATTAAAAAGATATTATTTTAGCAGGGGCCACGGAATACTGGTCATATTAAGGAGGTGGTCACAAAATAGAGATGTTTTGACTGTAGTATGTAATAAATGTTATTTCCAATATTCAACTATTTATTTATAATTTCTGTCTTAGTCCTAGTATAGGACGTTTTATATTGACAACTTTGGGCTGTGACATAAGGATGTCAGTTTTACAACAATTTGACGTCGTTACTGTCGAAAAAACGGCTACATTATGACGTCAGTGTGCTGGCTGGGACGCGTATATTACAAACCTATGTAGTCGCTAACGCGCATTAGCAAACTGGTTTCGTGAACTGCTCTGCTAGAATCCTGTATTTCTACTATGTACAGTAGGTAAAAAATGAATCCCAAAAACGCTTTCCTGTGGTACTCGGAAGTTTATGGGGTGTAGGTCTGTGAATTGATTTTGGAACTTAACCTGGAAGTTTAAACATTTTTCTTTAATTTGAGCAATAGCACCATATGCCAGGGTGTTCTAATATCAGTTCACGTTTATCAAAGATCCGGTTTGATTTCTTTAGGAGTTTTTAAATAGTTTGGATATTAGTGGTAGTAAATTGATCAGCTGATATTTGTGTCACATCTTCTATTGGGCTGGGAAATGAATCAATCCTAAAATAGCATTACATATGACCATTCTCAAAATCTTAAGTCCTTTCTCCGGCATTCTTTTAAAATTTTCTAATCAGGTCATATCCTAATGCTTTCTCATGATTTAATTGAGGTTCTGACTTCCGCTAGTGTAATCATTTTTTATTATTAGACCTAGATGGTGTGGTACCTGCAAGTATTTTGCTGTATTTCAGCTTCTTTTTCTAGAGTTAATTTAGAAAAGAATGGCGGGAAATCTATAATGTAAAACCATACTCGAATTTTATTAAGTTAGAGATAAGGTATTTGTATTTTCCCAGGTAGAAAGGTACGTTATAATAACGTCAACATCTGGTAAGAACTCGTCATAAAACGTCAGTGGATTAAAACTCGTCATAATGACGTCCAGTAAATGACGTGTGTTTTAAAATGGCATGGCACACATCACGTCATATTGTCATCTTTTTTAGGCAATAGATTTATTGATAGCGATTTGTTTATAGATTATTATTTTACCAGTTTCCAAAGTAAAAAACTAAATGTTGCAGTAATAGGTAGTTTGTATTGTAAGATTTGTAAGTAATATTAGTATTATTTCGAATATTTTTATAGTGAAAAACTTAAAAGTATGGCTTATTACAAAAATATTTGGCAAATGCCTTGGTTGGGATTATGAGGAAGTCTTGTGGTGATGCCTATTATTCATAGTATTTGATTTATCGTCGAAGTCTCGAAAGGAAACATTGTAACTTTAGATATTATTCATTAGAAATAATGAGACAATGTTCAATTAAACTAGACTATGAACTATATTATCTTTAATTTTAATGAACAAATTCTAGTTTGTAATTTTTAATATTTTTTTATTATATAACCTTTCAATATATGTTATATTATTGTATATTTTTTAATATATAACCTTAAAAAATACTAGTAGCTTATGTATTCTTAAAACTATGGTGGAAGGGAGGTACTAAATATAACTTGAAAAGGACGTCAAATTAACGTGTTTATAAGACGTGCAATTTAAGTCTAGCATATGACGTCATTGGTCTGAGACATTAGAAAATCATTACCACGTCATATTTACGTCATACAACGACGACATCTACGTCAGTCAGTGGCCAGTCTTTCACGTTATTCTCACGTGCCTTTGCTACCTGGGTTCATTCGAAAGGGTTTTATGCTGCATATTAACTGGTTATAACAAAGTGGAAATATTTAAAATTAAATATAAGATGGATGATACTCTCCAAATTAGCTTAATTACTAATTTGATTTGTTCCATTTGAGGTTGGTACTTAGCCTATTTCGACAGTGGTTATAAGAGCAGTTGATGTACCTTCCTCAGGCTGTACGTCACTCAGGAGAGGTGTAATGCTATGAATCATTATGAAGTTAAAATTTGCAAAAAATTCGTGGGCTATGTATTTGTAGTCAAGAACCTTTGAGCATTTCAAAATAGTATGTATCAGACTATCACTGTAACCTAAATTAATTGCCCTTATTTCTTCTTAGTTAGAAATATCTTTTAAAAATAATTGTATCTTAATCATTGTATAACTATTGCATCCAATCACATTTTATCATTTCACATTCTCAGTGAATGCATTTTGTATACAGTTTGGTCACATTCAAAAAAATGATGAAATATTTATCTAGACTGACGGAAGCTTAAATATCAGAAGCATTATCATAATTCCGCTAATTTAAGGTTAAAAGTGTTAACTACTTTCTTCTCTTAATAGCTCATTATCAACTCTTAATAGCTCATTATCATCACGCATGTTTAAAAAGTTGCTAAGTCACTATGTGTTCTTGCAGCATTTTCTAAAAAAAAACTTATTTGATAATTAATTATTATCAATTACGTATATCATTTTTTTCATTAACGAGTAGTTGTATAATTGTAAACAATTTTAAAAAGTAAATGCACTAAAGAAAAATTATGGTAATTACAAATTATGTATTTAAGTTTTCACACTTTTCGGCTTGAATAATCATAATGAAAAGGTGTTTTATTCACTTACTGTGCTTAAACACAGTACCAACACGGTTAAGGAACTTTGTTAAGCTGGTGTTTAAGATGCCTATTTATTTCTAAAATATCTTATCTTTTTGTCATTACTTTTGTAAAAGGCATAGTGAACATACATGTTATGAATGATACCACTTAATTAACCTATGTTCCTGCTCATATGTGCGAATATCTTCAAAATTTGGTTCGTATTATGCGTCATTCAAAAGACCCCAATGAGTAGAAGTTTTGTTGATCTGCAAGTAGGTACTTTGAAAAAAATCCCATAAAAGGGCACAGGAGAACAGAAAAGTGCAGATAGGTAAGATTTCAAAGTATTTTGAAATTGGCAAATTTGGCTAAAGCCCTTGACAGCAAGGGCTTTCGAATGGCATGACAAGTACTAAATTTCTAAGGTATTTTGCGCATACAACCAAGAAGATAGGTTAATTGGTATTTTCATTTAGTACATTTCAAGATATTTGTGTTAATCACTTTACCAAAAGCTATGTGCCTGTAGTAAAAGTTTTGTAGGTTTTAAAGTTACAGAATCAATCATTTCTTCATATTGCAATATTTATACGTATTAAGAGCTCTGTTAAAAGAGAGTCTAAGCTTTTGCCCCCTCAGGGAAGCAAATCGTCCTTACAAAATCATTTATTGGAACCTCTAGTAATACAACAAAACAGTTAAATACAGCAATAAACTGGTAGGAACATTTTAAATAAAACAATAAACTGGTAGGAACATTTTAAATAAAACAATAAAACTAATAAGTATTATATAGCATTCAGCTTAGTGATATTTCGCGCATTCCGCAGTTACGTACCGTGACGCGTTCCGACGCATTTTTACGATTAGCGAATCTCCAGAAATTATTTAAACTAAACTTTTAATTTCATGCATTTTTTGTTTTAATAAAAATACATTTGGTTTTTTATGCCTGGTGCCGTTTATGAGTATATCAAGCGAAAACGTGCGTTACGTACATGTGACACAATGGAGACATGAAATACTAGGTAATTAGAGGTTTTGCAATGGTTCTGCGAACTATTCATAAAAAATTTACGAGTTGATTAATTATACAATTTTAGAGAAAACACCAAAAATAATGCCATACGTACGGTTTGGTTTAAGCTGTCCTTAATGGTCAATTTAGATCTTGAAGGCGTTACGTATAATGTCACATGTGAAACGTACTGTGACATCCCAAAAATTGCAGATTTCATGCAATATTTTTATTGAAGTTAAGACACAATTTATTTTAATTTAATCGATGTTTAGTTATCATCTTACACATTATTTTATTATTCAATAACATTGAACTGCAATTTAAAACTAAACTCACTGACATTATTGCCTTTAACCACCACAGAAAATACCCTTAATATTGTACCATAGGTAGTAGGTACATTAGTTTAAATTATATGCGAAGTTTGCAAGGAAAACGCCTTAAATTCAAAAAAGAAAGAATTTGACTAATTTGTTTCCATTAAAACAATATTTTCTTTAGTCAAAGAAGTAAATACATTAATTCCTTCCACCTTTTGCATGGTTAGCCTAAGGTACAGATTTTCTCATATTATTGAATTTCTTACATTAGTTCAGTTTGGTGGTTAATTTTTCTTTAGAATTAATATTTTTTTTATTTTTTTTTTTCAGCTATCGAGCTTTGTACAAATATCGTCCGCAAAACGATGATGAGCTGGAACTTTTTGAAGGTGATGTAGTGTATGTGTTAGAGAAGTGTGATGATGGTTGGTATGTAGGTTCAAGTCAAAGAACAGGAGCTTTTGGTACCTTCCCTGGAAATTACGTAGAGCGCATCTAGCATCGTCGAGAAAACTCTATTTTATTCAAATTAAAAAATTGTATATTATTTAGATCTACATAATTAGATTTATATTCTGTTACCTTAAATTAGTTTTGCTTTAAAAGTTTGATTGAGAAAGATTAGCCGAGCCAAGACTTTATAATAAAAATTTACTGCCATTAAAATTAATGCTGAGAATATATATTACTAATTTTATTTTATTGATTGTTACTAATTTTGTTTTGAATCTTGCAAATAGTTTATTGTATATTTGTAATAAAGCAGTTTTCACATGTTTTCGAAAACTATAGGCCTAACATTCAAATATTTTGTTATTAAATGAAAGTATTCTATGAATGAAACATAATTGCATTTTATTGCAGTATGTTTAAATAGACATTTGGACACGAAAAAATTGCAACATCAAGAATGGTAACTTAATTAAACGAACAATATTACACAACTAAGCTAACGATACTTGCATTGCCATGAACAATAAATCAGTATAATATATGTATGTATAATCAATTTTTTTCTCTGTAGCCTTTTAATAACCAATTACTTAACTATAAACATAGTTTTGCTTTCCTAAGTTGCAATTTTTCGAGTCAGTAATAGTGTTTACTTAGAAACCAATCACTATATACAAAATTTTTAGATATAAGAATCTAGTCATTAGCCAAATAAAATATAGATTTTATTTTTATTTCACCAAATACAAATTTATTGAAGTAGATATTTATACACATACACTCACATACTATTTATAATAATAATTTCATTTTTATTTATAAGGATTTGTTACTATACAAAAATTAAAAACAAACCTACTAAGTCTTAAGAAGCATTCGAAGTAATGCATGTTCTTCCAAATATTATACAATTAGAATAATATTGTTAATTATATTAAGCAATTTTTGCATATGAACATATTATCTAATTAATTTTTGCATAATATCTGTACAAATTTAATAATTTAGCAACATTTATACGTGTCGCTAATTTGTTAAAAATTAATAAATAAGATTTAACTGTTTTTATTTATATAAACTAATCCAAAGATAGTACTGATAGTACCTAATTATAAACAAATTTGAATTTTATCATCTTAAAGAGCAAACTAATTTAATAATTAAAATTACTAAATCTAATATTATAAGAGATAGAATCATCCCACGAATTCTAAACACCACATTGATACATTTAACTGATTATTAAATATTTCATCATATATAAAAACTTGTATAAGGATAATCATGAATGTAGGGAAGTCAATAATTGTGTTCCTGTCTTGTCAGTCCCATTTTACATTGTATAAGACTTTCGAATTAGGAGTGCCTTTTGGAATACAATACCTTATAATAACCTTGTTGTTATTGTTTATTGTAATAACCAAGTTAAATTTGAAGTTAGAGATGAGGAAATACTCGTACTGCTTCTTAGATTATTATAATAATGCATATATTAATGTTTCAGAATAGTGTTTTCTTTATTTTGTTTTTTGTTTATTTATAACATTGTTTTCCAATAAACGACACAATCATTAAGCTTGTTGATTATTTAAAAATCTTATGTCCTCAAATCCTTGTCAGAAAGTTGCTTGTTATCAAAACATAAAATTAGTCCAGTCAAACTGTACGAAAAATGGGCTTAACTTGGAAAATGGAAGTACATACATACGATTTTTTCTTCCAGCATGCAGGCGGGGTCTAGAAAAGCTTAACTTGAAGTTTTCGACCCCAAATTCATATGAGCTTTTTCCGCCATTTTGAAAAGAAGGGATGAAATGTTGTTTTGAAATTATCTCTCTAACCGTAGGTCCCACAAAAAAAATTTTTAAAGCATTTTTGTCAGTAATACGATTATCTACAACTCTTATTTCAAACTTTTTCGCATAATATAAAAACTGAAAAACTTATGAGGGAAAAACATTGGAAAAAGAAGGGATGAAATGTTGTTTTGAAATTATCACTTGTAATTACACGAGTGCTTCGAAATTATCGATTTGTAATACGAACGTTGATTAGCAACCACGAGTGTCATTTTTTGACGTTTTAATTTCCCGACGTGCAACGGAGGGAAATTTGTCAAAAAATGACACGAGTGTTGCGTTTTAATCAACTTGAGTATTACAACAGATAATTTCAGAAGCACGAGCATGTAATTCGGTAAGATTATTTCATGATACAGTTGTTTATTTAAGCATCTACTTATTAACATAAAGATTAGTATTTGACATGAAAGTAAAAAATGGGACACATGTGACACTAGTTTTCAGCGTTGTCACGAAGATAAAAACAGTCGAAAAGGACAATAAAAAATTATCGAATTATCGCTGTAATCCAAAAAATAAAGCCTTGCGATTGGTCAAAAACGAAGTAGAATGAAATAATCTCTGTAACCGTAGGTCCGACAAAAGATTTGTATTGTTGTGGAATTGGTAGATGCGTACTTGCTTCCGTTCGTTTCCAACATTAATCTACGATTGTAAAAATAATAAAATGTCAAATGTTACGTAATTATTATTTTTAGGTTAGGCTGTCAATATCAAAATCAATTTTAGTGATGTCAATATCAATGTCATCTTTTAGACTGTCAATATTATTTTTAGGTTAGAATGTGAACGTTAGTACTGTTATTTGTTTTTGATCTAGTTATATTATAAAAAAAATAAAATAGGGAGATTCAATTGTTATTATTGATTTGATAAGAAAAATAAGCAGATAAAAACGAAAGTTGTTAATTCTTTTGTAAAAAGAGAAATAATAAATAAAATAAACTAAAATTTATAAAATAATAAAAAAGAACGAAAGAAAAAAGACTAAAGAATTTTAATTACCTAATCAAAGAAGATAAATGGAATAAAATTATAATATAAACTAATAATACACTTATAAAATAATTAAATTGGGAGAGAAAGAAGAAGAATTAAATTAATTAAAGAAGATAAAGGAAATTAAAGTAAAATATAAACAAATAGTAACTTATAAAACTTATAAAATAATTTAAAGAAGATTAAAAAGAAGAAAAAAGAGTAATAAGATAGTCTAAGTTGTGTAGTGAACTCACGTAGTATTTAATGTATAATCCCCGAGAATATTTATATTTCTAGATTGTAGTGGACAGTAAATATATTAGATTGGTGGTAATAAATGGAAAAGTACCACTCGACTGATGATCCACAACAGTATAAAGCATTTTTGTCGACAATATGATTGTCTACAACTTGTATTTGAAACTTTTTCGTTAATATAAAAAATGAAAAAGTTGTGAGGGAAAAACGTTGAAAATTGACGGTGTGGAAATTGTTGCTTAATTTTGTAGATGTTATAACTATTTCATTATTAGTTGAGCAAAAAAATTATTCTTTCATTTTTTTGTAGAGAATTTCATGACGAACAATTTTTCCTAATGACTTTTTTTTATTCCGTTTATTGATATAGGTCAAGTCAACGCTGGAAGGGAGGTTAGTGTACGTGAACTGCTTGGTACGCGTCGCGTACTATCACATATTGTGCATCGTAAACCTTTGTGCATGGGAACAATTATCGTCACATAGTTTGCCTAATTTACATTATCTTATTTAATACTTACATTTATAGTACATGCATTTGATAATTCTTCATCGAGTCTGCATCGACAGCTTGGTCATATTTAGTGACGTTTTCGCAGGTCTGCCCACTGCAATGCAGACAAATAGTGGAGCACTTAACGCCTGCTTTTCTGCACCCGCAAGCTACTTCAGGTTTCCCTTTGCATTTGCAGGAGATGAGTTGTACAAGGTTCCCTGGCACGGGTTCGGCGGCGCTTGTGATAGTTTTAAGACCTCGATGAGTTCTTCGTCAACCCCATTCCTCTGGATCCTTTTCAAATCCTAACCACGATTCAACCTGATGGTAAGTTCGAAAAATATGCTGTCGCGCAGAGCTTTCGGTGGGTGGAATTGCTGACAAATTAAATGTCTTCTTTGCCGCACTCGTGCAGAATTTTTTGTACATCAGTGGGTTTACGGATTTCTCGTTCTTATCGGCCCCGTATAAGGCCATCAAAAAACGCTCTCCAGTGGCAAGTAGAACTTGGGCATCGACAATTTTCGCTTTAAATAATTGAAGCGTTGAATGGAATTCCTCGTGTTTAAGAAGACATTGACCTGTTGGTTTTGCTCACTGGACTTGCAGACAATAAATGTAATGTGTTCTCCAGGAAACCGGCGAAAGGTAAATCGGCCACAACAATTTTTATTTTTGTTTCCCTCGCAACTTTCTCATTTTTTTATATTACGCGAAAAAGTTTCAAATAGAAGTTGTAGACAATCATATTGCCGACAAAAACGCTTCATACAAATTTTTTGTCGGACCTACGGTTACAGAGATAATTTCAAAATAACACTTCATCCCTTCTTTTTCCAATGTTTTTCCCTCACAACTTTTTCATTTTTTATATTACACGAAAAAGTTTAAAATAAAAGTTGTAGGCAATCGTATTGCCGACAAAAATGCTTTATACAAATTTTTTGTCAGACCTACGGTTACAGAGATAATTTTCAAAATAACACTTCATCCCTTCTTTTCAAAATGGCGGAAAAAGTTCATATGGATTTGAGGTCGAAAACTTCAAGTTAAGCTTTTCTAGACCTCCCCTGCATGCTGGAAATAAAAAATCTCATGTACTTCCATTTTTCATTTCAAATGTTTAGTTTGACTGGACTAAATCTAATATTGTTTTTGTACGACCATGCTATTTCGGATTGTTTACCATTACTTGGTTTTAGAACAGTAGGTTATATTTACTAAGCAACAACGCGTCGGTAAGTAATTACTTACCGTTCAGTTCTGTCAAAAACAGAACGGTAAGTAAATTTTATGTAATTTATAAAATAAAAGCATGGTCTTTAGATGTATTTCTTTCGTGAAAAATCATTTATTTTCAAAATAATTGGACTATTTAAAAAAATGTATGTTTTTGATTTAAATTTACTGTGACAAAATACCCAATAAATAATAGTAATTACAAACGTATCCATGGTAACGACAAAAATATCGTGACATTCAAAACTAAAATTACAAAAATCCTTAGCCAGACTCGGTGGATCAGTGGTTTGCATGTTTGCTTCATAATCCAAAGATCGCAGGTTCGATCCCCGGCCGAGCTGGTAATTTTTCATAGCAGAGAAAAATTTTAAACATACCTTCTTTTCAGATAGGAAGTAAACCTGTAGGTCCCGTGTCAATGCGATGTTTGGCACGATAAAGATCCCTACTGAGGGTGGAATTCTCCCAGATTCGGCTAAATTCTAGTAGGGTCGGCCAAATGATCATAGCAATCGGTGCCATGGATGCTCCGCCATCCTGATTCCTCGCCCAAAAACAAACAAAAAAACAAACAAACGTATCCACGGTAACGACAAAACCTACTTAATGTTTGGTGGATATACATTATACAGGGCAAAAATAAATTATCTTAAATCTATTTTTTTACCATTTTCGAGATATTTCCTTAGTTAATACCTTTGTATTCACAATGGTCGTACAAAAAATAATATAAGCATCTCAAACAGTAAGGAGTTTACCGATCTCCTCCAATATTGGCGACTGAGCGAAGCGAAGTCGCCAAACATTGTCGTCGATCGGTAAACTGTCCTTACTGTTCTTGATACTTAATATACTATTTTGTATTTGCGTTCACAATGAGCTCATTGTGACACGAAAACGATTTCATGATAGAGGTTATTATAACATCGTTTTTGGAGACTATTTGTTTTGTAAAATGGGTAAAATTTGTTTTGTATTACATATAAACACATTTAATTTTGACACACTCTAACCTCACAAAACGTGAAAAGTCATTTTATAGTGCTACTACATGTTAAACGCAAAAATCACTAGATTATAATGCAATATTTTTAATAGAGTAAATTTACAATTTCTATAAAATTAATGACGCAAAGTATAAAAAATAGTATATTACAGTAGAAGTGGAGACTAAAAGTTTTACTCACGCGTGTGTCGAGATTACACACGAAGCAAAGCCGAGTGTGGAACGACACACATGTGAGTGACTCAGTTTCCCACGAGTGCTGTATAGCGTTTTGTTCAATCCTGCTATTAGAAATTAAAAAAATAAATAAATTTAAATTTTTAGAATAATTGCTGAAAAATTAGGAGGCGGTTTTTGTTATGGTTCTCATCATTAGTCATAAAACAAACAATCAATTTGTCATTATTTGTCAACAAAGATCAATTCCCTGGTATTAATCAACCGATTTTTAACAATTGTAATGTTAACTTTCATATTTATAATTAATTTTGTTGATAGGTGTTACTGTTATGAATAAAATTGGTTAAATGTTCAGCTTATAACTTTTGTTCGATACCTCCTAAGAAAGTAGGTCTGTAGCCATAGTTACCAGCATGTGAAGGTTTCACTTTCGCTCACGTCTACTTTTGCTCACGCATTTTTGCTCACGCGTTTTCATCCACGCATAATTGAATTTCCATTTTGTCAAAAGAAATGTATTTTTAAAATAATTAACAATTCATAATTTTTTTACAATATGTATATCTAATTTATCAATCTTACAATTATTAAACTCAACCATTTTCAAAACATCGTCGACATCCTTTGTTACCTCTGTAGTTGCAACATCCAAGTGCGATTGTGCGGTTATGCCATTAGCAACTACATTAATAATATTGGAATTTTCATTTATATGAAACGTAGAAGAACCTGGTGCATTTTCTGAATTTTCTTTGGCAATCTCTATTTTGCTAGTTTTAGATGCAGAGACATAACTTTCTGCAACACTGTTGGACTTCCAAGAGCCATGACGTTTTAGTGTTAATATGTCTGCTCCTGAATCAGCCAATAGCGTCGCAGAGGTTCAACGTAAAGAATGACCAGTAAAATTTTCATATCTGGCAACTTCAGATACTCAGCAATTTGTCCTGGTACCTTAGCTATTGAATTGACTCCTAACACTTGAGAAATAAAAGTTCCTTTTCGACACTGAAGAAAAAGCCGTCCACAGGAATGGGTCTCCGTTCTTTGTACTTTTTGTATAAATCTAGAAAATTTATTCCCATTCCATTTTCAACGACTGTAAAACTCCTAGCTACACCAGTTTTAGTGAATGGAATTTTTACAACTAATGTTGGATTAATGTCTTCAAAATTTTCTTGTACATCATTGATCGTCATTCTAGATAATTCATCACAACGGCAGCCGCCGAATATGCCCATGATTAGTACAACTTTCTGAAGAATCCATCGTTGATCCGGCGCTTCCAACAAAAACTTGTAAACATCGTTTCTTGAAAATGTTGCAACCTTTTTAGGTTGATAATTCCTACATTTCGTTTTCAAAAAGGATGTAAGACTGTTGAACCTGTATGTACCATTTATTATATTAAAACTACCAATAGCTTGTTAGAAAACTTCTTACCTGGAGATATCGACATTTTGAAACACAAACAGTGTACTCTTTAACATTGAATACCGCGACCACGCTGATGCTGCTCCTACATCTTTAAAGTATGCCATCATAACATTGTCGTCTATTCCTTTGATCCTTTTCTCCGTCTGCCACTGTGTAAATTTTTCCAATTCTTTCTGATATCGAACTTTTGATTTTTCAGGCAACATTTGATATTTAGTCGCATTAGCTTGTTCCAGGACGTCCTCAGGGACAAATAATTCATCTTCATTATCCATTTTCAAAAGAATAATAGCACAAAAGTTACTCACAGTCACAATCAGTTCAATGAAATTGTAGAATTTGTTTAATTTGTTTGTTGTTTGTTTCCTTGACAACAAATTCCTTCAACCTTGATTTGTAGGTGTTTATATTAAGAATGACAATTTTTTCGCAAATAATTTCAAACTTTTTTCGAAAGTTATAGATTCATTTTCTAAGGAGGTATCGAACAAAACCAAATACAGCACTCGAGAGTAAGGTCGCTTTCGTTCACTTGAATTGCATCGTCCACTCAGCTTCGCTTCGTGGACGAACACGCAATTCGCGTGAACGAAAGCTTCACCTTCCTCACTCTTACTGTAAATAACTATGCTTATCGGGAGTGAGTGAAAATTTTTTCACCCACTGCTTTCGCTCACCCGTTGCTATGTAAGTATAGGTTGAATGGACAAAACAAACGCTTTCACCTTTGGTATCTAGGTAAGAAACAGTCATTTTCAACGACAGGATTGAACAATAGTATATTATACTTGTTTTATAATACGTATTGTAGCACTTGTTCCTTTGGAACACTCCTCGCTTCTCTCTCCCAAACAACTAGTGCTACAATAGACCGTCTTATACAACATACTCATAGATATCTGTCACAGTTTATTTCGACAAATTAATACTTACTAAAAAAGAAACTTGTTGCTGGCTGTTGAATTTTATTTAAAATATAAATTCTGGATTTTTGCGAATAACATTTTTGCCAACACAAAGATTATTATATTTGTTCTGTATGGGCTTTACAAGCAAAGCCACTTTATTATTGATTCTATAATAGCAAAATGCATTCGTTTTAGAAATTTTTGCTTGTGTCAAAACCATGAAAAATTATAACAGAACTCCAATATTACTTATAATAAAGTAGAAACTGTAAAAAACTTATTTTCTGTAGAGATTTTGCTGCAAACCACCAATGGTAATTCGATCTCAACCAATCACGTAAGTCTTTAACTGAATAAACTATACCTACGATAAATAAGCTCGACCTCATGGTTAATTTTGAATAAATAATTTTAAAAAAATGCAACAAAATGAAATAAATTGAATATCCTGAACTTACACAATCTGCATTTTCAATTATGGAGTAATCATTTCAAACTACATAAAATATAACTATTCTGAATGTAATTTTCTAAGAATAACTTCATTTTGATTGTCTCACTCCTTTTGAGATTTTTCTCAAAAATTCTCATTTAGAATCGGTAACACTCACATACTATTTATAATAATAATTTCATTTTTATTTATAAGGATTTGTTACTATACAAAAATTAAAAACAAATCTACTAAGTCTTAAGAAGCATTCGTCTAAAGAAGTCTAAAGTATATAATTAACTAGCAAATACCCGGCGCGCTTTGCTGCGCTTTATTGAAATTATTTTCTTGTCACATCAATCTCAGTACCCATTTTTAACTTCCATATATGGGTTTTTCGCTGTTATTTCGGACCACGATGGCCCAGTGGTTGCGGAGAAAATCGCATACATACATACATATATACAGACAGACAGACAATCTTTCCCTTTTATACAGGGTTGCGATTATGTATGGAACCGGGTTCGTTCTGCTAAAACGGTTTGAGCTAGAATCCTGAAACTTTAAAGAGACTTAGGACTCAATAAAAACTACTTATTAAAATTTTAAAAAAAATTTTTGATCCATAAGTTTTCAAAATGCAAAGCCAACTTGATTTTTTTTAAATGGGAACATGGGTTAAATGGGACATCGTTTAAAAGGTTATTTTTTTCCGAATTGAATGGTATAATAGGTTTGATGATTTGTTTGACAGAATTTCAGAAAAAAAAATAAAAATGAAAAATGAAAAAAAAAACGATGTCCCATTTAACCCATGTTCCCATTTAAAAAAAATCAAGTTGGCTTTGCATTTTGAAAACTTATGTATCAAAAATTTTTTTTTAAATTTTAATAAGTAGTTTTTATTGAGTCCTAAGTCTCTTTAAAGTTTCAGGATTCTAGCTCAAACCGTTTTAGCAGAACGAACCCGGTTCCATACATAATCGCAACCCTGTACTATATATAGATACGATATGGCGACCACATCTGGAACGTTTGTGTAGTCTTAAAATGTTGAACTTGATCAGCAAGCAGGATATACTAAATATCCCTGTTTCTTGTGTCGTGGGTCTAGGACAATTCGCCGTCGCCGATTAGCCGTCGCCTATTCGCCCCATTCGCCGTCGACAAATTCACCTATAGAACTTTCACCGTCAGTTCTAAATGATTAAAAAGCTCCCAAGTAATTAGTGATTGTTAATATTAAATAAAATTCACTTATTGTACGTATTTTTAAACACAATTATTATTTCAAAATAGTAAGTACAAAGGAATCCACAATAAATACATTTTTACATTTGGTTCTTATTCGTCAAACATTTCTAGAATTATAAAACGGATAATGGATTTTTATTTTACTCGGTAGAAAAAATTATGGGCAGTAGTCACTAATGCGAGTATTACGTTTTAATAGTCTAACTGTATTTATTTTATTTTCAAATAGAAGAAAAATATTAAAAACTTACAACACAATATCTTCCAGAAATTCTCCGAACATCTTTTCAATATGAAAGGATTACGGCCGCTTATTACTAACGTCCTTATTATGAACAACGGTTATACTGTAATTATGTCCATAAGCATAATAAGTCTCAGAAGTTTTTGAACATATTTTCAACATTTCTGCTTAATACAGCAGATGAATATATCGCTCCTCAAAAGAGAAATTGCTGAATAAAATAGTGATTGGCGACGGCAAATCGGGCCGACGGAGAATCAGTCCGACGGCGAATCAGTCCGACGGCGAACTGGACCTACGGCAAACCGGCGACAGTTAATCGGCGACGGCCAATCGGCGACGGCGAATGGTCCCATCCCCGTCATAGCCGGCCTAGGGATAAACACTGGACTCAGAAGAACTGGTCAGTAAAAACATCTTTAAATGGTAGAAACAAAAATGTCATTAACCCGTCTTTAATAAGTAAAGAAAAACCGCCTTTGCTTCTCTTCACATCAAATTGGGTATCATGAAAAGCTTGAAGTGTATTTAAGCTTAAGTGTATTGTAAAAACTTTCCAAATTTAAGTTACGAAAAGTAAAAGCTGGTATTTTTGATGGGCCGCAGATTAGAACACTGATGAAAAGTACGCATTTTACCAGCTCTGTGAATAGTATTGAAAAAATAACAAACTCGTTTGTTATAGTTATTAAAAATTTCTTCGGGAACAAAAAAGGCGAAAATTACAAAGATGTGGGTGAAACAGTGGTATGACTGCTGTGGAGTATTCAAAGATACTGTCCAAAAATAAACTCCAGGAAATCGTACAAGCCCGAATTTCTTCTTTGAAAATCGACGACAACCAAATAATTTCAGTTTATTCTGTATGTTTGTTTGTTAATTTGTTACCTTGTGAAAAGCACTTTCATGCGGTCTATGGAACCAATGCTTCTCTTAAGAATTTATTAAAAATAAAAAACAATGCTAACAAAAATATTTAGTTTAGTTTAGAAAATTATGGTTATCGTTTATTTAAATTTGTAATATTTAATCTACTTAAAGCTCAACATCAATTCCGTATGGCAAAGATTATAATTAAAGTACTATTTTAAATTAGAGTCATTAAAATTGCAAGGAAAGGTAATACAGATTCATAATTATTTATGTATTAAGGGCATAAAGAAGCTTTTATGGCCAGTAGCGTTATTTCTAGCCCGAGGCGTCAGCCGAGGACTAGGAAAAGGCTGTAGGGCCATAAAAGCAAGTTATGCCCGAAATGCATACACTATTTTATGCACAGATTGTTTTTATCTCAAATCTATTATTGTGTAAAAAATACAATTAAATGAGTACGTAGGTTACATCAAGCCGCTATGCGTATACTTATGTGCTTATACGAAATACGTTACTATAGTTACTATTCTAAAATACTTAATTTCAGCTTATTTTCATTGGTGATAAGTTTACAAATTATATTAAGAACCAATCAAGTTCTACAAATACAGCTCTGACATTTAATTGACGTTTCATTATTGCCCGTCGGATCATAAAGAGGCCCTTGGGGCATAAAGAGACAGTTATGTTTAGATAAGTCTAGCAATAATAGTCTAATTATAATGCATCTGTGCATAAAATATGTTACATCGGTTACATATACGATATACTGCATATAAGCAACTGATTCAGTTGCTTACTGCACTTCTTAGTTCTCGCTTTCGTTAGTGGGTGATGCGTTGTGGTGATACGTTTGGCATCGTAAGCTCTGTGCTCAGATGATTTGTTTATTATAATATGGTTATTTATTCGATTTAGTGTTTTTTAAATGTTACTTAAACACTGTAAATCTGCGAATGAGATTGTATTTTGAAACATTTTATTATTTCAATTTATATAAGTTGGGATTTTTTAAAGACAAATAATTCTATTTGGTTTGCTCTGTACGCAACATTTAAAATTGCTTATATCGAGCTGACTGCCAATTCGGCTGCTTCGGTAGAAGGTTTGAGTACTTCCGATACACCCGAATCACGGCGATTTTGTTGTTCAGTTTGTAAATTATTAGATAAAGAATTTTCAGCATACAGTTTTGGAAAAAAATCACAAATCGCTGTGAAAGGCATACTAAAACCAGAACTTCCAAATTTAACAACAAAGATTAAAACCTGCACCAGGTATTTTAAAATAGTAGACTACAAAAATAATGTATGGCTAACAGCCTCTAGTAGTTTAAATAAGTTATTCTGTTGGCCCTGCCTTCTTTTTGGTAATGAAAAAAGAACTGTTTTTCTGAGTTAAACAATTTCCACAAAGGTATGAAATGGCATTCAATATCTCAAAAAACTGTTTGGAAAATCACCAACTGAACACGCTCTAGATAATCAGTTAAAGTTGCTTCCCTTGCCTAAATTCTCGCCGCACGCCACTGTGAAATAGATTGTAATATACGTATTTCATACGTATAGTTCTATTTCTATATCATTTGTTTCTTACCCTGTTCTTAATGATTTATCAAAACCGTAAGGTATGGTTTAGGACAAAAACTTAAAGCGATAGGCAAAAACCAATATGTTTTTGGATTCAGTGCTCCAAAATTATACAAAAACATAAGATGTAAGTCAGCAAAAAATTGTGTTGGTCAGATAATCCATTAGATGCCTCTAACAGATGCATAACATATAATAACAATTGCTACTACCCAGCAATTTTATCTGGCGAACCAGGTCCCAGAAGCTATAAAGCTTGTTATGATTATTACTATTACGCAGGCACAACGGCACAACGTGCGGCTGCAACGGACTTGACAGATGGTATAGCACAAATCCCACATTTGTGGGATTGGTAGTGTAATATCTAGCGTGCTGGACTTTCATCCAAGTGGACCAGGTTCGACTCCTGTTGCCGCAGGTCTGGTTAAGGTTTCTCCAGTTTTCCTTAGCTGTGACACAAATTTGCGCTGTCCTATCTATAAGTCGGCTGCAGCCGCACGTAGGGCCTACGTAATAATAATAATAATCGCCCCCTCCCTCCCGCGCAAGCTTATAACTTCTGGGGCCTGATTTCAGGTTATGGGTTGTAGTAATTATTATTATTATTATTACAAGTGGAAAATTGCGGAAAACTCTAACCAGATCTGCCGGTACCGGGAGTCGACTCAGGATCGCTTGGGTGAGAGACGGGCACCCTACAGTATCAAGGCTATACAAACTGTCACACTTTCCATTTTAAATCTAGCTTTTGTAGGCAGTTTCACTCAATCACATTCATTTAAAAAAGCAACAATCTTAGAAGAAGCTCAAGAAGCATTAAAGTCATCACATCTCACAAACAGACCTGGAAGTTCTGGTGTCTCTGATGTCAAAGTCTGTTCAAGATCTACTGCAATAACACCTAATGCATTAGATGCAATAACACCAAATGCATTAGGAATATAAGGAATCTTAAAAACATCCAAAGCTTTAGAGGAAAAGAAAATGGAAAGAAAAACAGAAACTCCAGCGAAAAATGCTTAACACCATTCATAAATAATTTATCTGGAATGTTACCATATGCATTTTCATGATCTTAGATGCCAAGTCTGACTGTAAAGGAAAAATTGTATAGCAGACGCCCACCCACTTGCTCAGAATGTTTCCTTGGTTTTAGTCGTTAGGCACTAAACTATATCAAAAATGGAAAATTTGCAGTTTCTTGAGTTTTGTTTTTAATTAAAGACATCTACTGAATTTGTTTTTATTGAACCTACAACAGTCTAGGATACGACAAATAACTCCGCACGTTGCTTACGAAAATTGGATTCCACTCAAATTGATTGAAATTGTTCTGATCGAAAATCTCCAGGGCCACAAAGCTCTAAAATTAACAGTTTTAGTGTTACAGAGCACGAAAAGCATGGAAAATCCATACTTCGGTTTATGGATCCTTAACACTTACAGCCTCGGTAACGTCATCTGTGTATTTTTATTTGCGTTGATTAACCACGAGGAGGTTATATGCCCTGAAAAGGGTGAATTTATTTGAAATTAGAAAAAAACACTATTATCTTTTTTTCGTAGCATTTGAATAACATATAGTATTTATTTTAAGAGCTTATAAAGCCATCACTCTGTATAGTAACCATGACAAGTATAGCACTTTCGGAAAGGAGAAACAATGGGCTTTACAACCGTGAAAATATACAGGGTGTTGCATTTGAAAGTTGCCCTATCCCCGAAAATATGCTATGTCATTTCCAATAATTAAACCGAAAGTGGCAAAAACAGACGGATACTCAGAAAAAAAAATCAAAAAATAAGAAGAAATTATCTCAATTAATTCAAAAGTTATATATGTTTATAAAGGGTAAAATATAATAGGAAACACCCGGTATAATTTCACATGATACACATGAATGCAAAACAACATAGTTACCTGTGTTAATCAAAAGAAAAACAAAAATATACACAAAAAATGACGTTACCGAGGCTGTACCTATAAAAATCCATAAACTGACGCAGGAATTTTTCCTGCTTTTCGTGCTCTGTAACTTCAAAATTAATTAATTTTAGAGCTTCGTGCCCACGAAGACATTTGATCAAAATAGTATAAACTATAACATATCACAATTTCAGCCAATTTGACCGTGATCCAATTTCCATAAAAAAACGTGTGATTAAAGATGCAAAACTTGTTATTAACTATTATGTATTAACTATTACGAGTACTCCAATAGTAATGTGTATATATTCTACATATAATGATTATTACACAATTATTATTTTTATAAAAAAAATCTTTCTACTTTTCAAGGAATTATCCAATTCTGTCAACTCTTAGATACGTTCTCACATAATGTTATATGCCAAAGCTGAAAAATATTTATTTCAATTTGAATTAGTAAAAATCTCAAGAAACCTAAATTCGGCTCAATTTATTATTTTTAAAGTAGGAGGTAGTTTTATGTAGGATTTTTCGGTTCAGATTAGAGAATTAAAAGATGAGTTTTCTGATAAACTTAATAAACTGATAAATTTTGGAACGTCTGGCGCCATTCTACCACGCCCTGGCGCCATTCTACCACGCCCGCCGCCATTACGGTGATCTGTATTACCGGCAGACTGTGTAACGTCAATAGAGGGCGTCATGAAGGGATCTGTATGACCGGCAGACTGTGTACTACTACTAGAGGGCGGCGGCGCGTTATAAAGAAATCTGTATTACCGGTATGTAGAGGGAGGGCGCGTAAAAAGAGAACTGTATTAGAGAAAAAGAAGACATGCGGCCATTTTATATCACAGCATGTGGCGGGCGCTAAATTTTAATCTGTACTGTGAATCTGTCAATTTTAAATTTGTCATTTTTGCATCTGTCATTTATACGTCTGTCAATTTTTAATGTGTCATTTTAAATCTGTCATTTTTGCAGCTGTCATTTATACGTATGTCAATTTTAATCTGTCATTTTTGCATATGTCATTTTTACATCTGTCATTTAATACTGTCATTTTTGCATCTGTCATTTTGCATCTGTCATTTTAAATCTGTCAATTATGCATCTGTCATTTTGCATCGGTCATTTTTACATCTGTCATTTTAAATGTGTCAATTTTGCAGCTGTCATTTATACGTATGTCAATTTTAATCTGTCATTTTTGCATCTGTCAATTATGCATCTGTCATTTTGCATCTGTCATTTTACATCTGTCATTTTTGCAGCTGTCATTTTTGCATATGTCATTTTTACATCTGTCATTTTAAATCTGTCAATTATGCATCTGTCATTTTTGCATCTGTCATTTTGCATCTGTTATTTTAAATCTGTCAATTATGCATCTGTCATTTTTACATCTGTCATTTTAAATCTGTCAATTTTGCAGCTGTCATTTATACGTATGTCAATTTTAATCTGTCATTTTTGCATCTGTCATTTTAATTCTGTCATTTTTGAATTTGTCATTTGAAGGAGCCATCTTGGATTTCCCCAGATTTGAATTTTAGCGCTAACTCTGGGATTGGATCCTCCTTTTACTAAGCGGAAACTCTTTCTCTCTCTCCTTCTCATAGTATGACTACTTACCGGCTCTGCTTTGTAGCCTAGGATGTTCGTCATCGGAAAGATTCGGCTTTATTCGTGTACTCTCTCGCTGATAACGATCTACCTTTTATATATAGTCGCCCTTCACCCTTAGCCATGCTAGTCTCTTCACCCTTCACCCTTAGTCATGCTAGTCTCTTCACCCTCCTTCACCCTTAGTCGTGCTAGTAAATGAAACATCAATGTTTAAATATACATATTATTTATTTTGCTATACATTTAATGGACAATTGTAACATATTATTTGACAAATTATTCATTACACAGTATGAGTTGAGATCATCCCGTAACACTTGCAAATTGTTCAAATATTTTTGTAACCTATTTCTAAGATAGTTTATTTCCGCCATGGTGTTCTTAATACGACGGTGGAAACGTTGTCGTCGTTGACGTTTTCGGCTGCTGCTGATATGATTGCAGTAGTGTACGTACGGCATCGATAAACTTTTGCGGATAATGTTTTATTATTTCTAATAAAATGAACGAGTTCAAGCCACCAGGTGTTGTTGCGTTGTCTATTAAACTGGTAGCTGAGTAGTATCCGCATAACAGTTCGGTCGTGAATAAGATGGAGTCTGTAGGTGGAAGCGTTTTATAGACATCTTCAGGGCGTCTCAGTTGACCTTCTGCTACGTTCTCTATGTTTGCGTGGTAGAAACGCGAAAAGTCCAGGTGATGTAACGTTCGAGCCTGATGATTGATCAGCAGCGGTGCTAGATGCAATATAGACTGAAACTCGTAATCTTTTAAGGTTATAGTCCGCTGTTTATCATTCTGATGAATCGCCACCTTGTTGCCGAAAAACTCGTTGTGAATAATCTCGATGTATAAATTCTCACATAGATGGACTTTCAAATGTTTATCACGATGTAGTACAATGTCGTCCTTGCGGCAGCAGCAACCATAAAAGAAATTTTTAAACATTTCCTCGACTCGTATATCTTACAGCTCGAACCAGTCACTTTCCGACAACACTATTTCACCATGCTGGCATACGTTATTCACGCATTCGAGTTTCACTACCACGTCAAATTCTCCTTGGGTGTCGTCGTCGGGCGGAATAAGTCCTACTTGGATGTTATGTATATGGTCGTAGTTTTGTTCTTCACCTGGAGGTCTCGTAACATACAACGGATACTGGACAGCCCCTAGCAGTTGAACACGTATTTCACCTTTAGCTACTGCTGCTGCTACTGGTGTATCTACAATTGTAAAGTTTGCTGATGCTGCTACAGCATCATCAGCGTAGTATAGAGGCTGTTGTGACAGATCATGGAACGCTAAAATAATAATACAATAATCGATTAATATAAGCATAAACATACAAAAGTTTTAAACATCTTACCTAGTTCTTCTTCATTGTTCCACGCTTGACCGTCCTCGCTGTACTTGTCGGTACTTGCTGTTGATGATGATGCATGATCTGCAACATCCAGGCCTTCATCTAAACAACCAGCAGCAAAATAGACACAAATTAGCATACAAACACAAACTTGAAGCTTTATAAACAACAACTTACCTATTTCCAGGGGTTCGCTCTCGCAGGTCTCGTTATCATAACAATAATTAGGACTGCTTATACTCGACATCATCGTATTGCTGCTGCTGCTGTTGTACACGTACTGTCTGCTACTAGTACACGCTAACAACTGTCGACTTTATATAGTCACTTATACTTACCTAGATCCAACGCATGCTCAGTAACATGCATACGGTAAACAAGTGGTCGATGTTGACAGACAAGTCTCATCTTGTTTAATGACACGTCATCACAGGCAGGTGTGTAGGTAATTACCTCATTCTTGCTTCTCTCTCTCTCTCTCATACTAGTTATAGCTATCACTTTTTTTTCATGCCTTGGTACAGAGGGGAGTATAGTAATAATACACATATAGAACATTAATTTTTTACACGCCCAAACGTCTATTTATTGTCTCAAGTTCCTGTAAAAGCTGATTACATGCACTCACTGATTAATACAAAAGGAATTATTGCCACGTATAGGTATCAAGGATGCATAAACTAAACTTTCCAATGTCATAATTATTGTACCCAGATGACGCTTGATTGATTAATAACTTAGAGTTCCTTTATGATAATATCCAATACTACTAAAGTTGATTTGTATGTGTGTCCGAGCCCCATTCTCGCGTTCTATAAGGGCTCGAGAGATGGGCTTGGGCTCATTCGACGCGTAATTTGCCGAGGATAATGCACGACCGAAATTAGGTTATGTTTTAAAATTTTTTAAATTAGGTTGTTTTAAAAAATCGATAAATGCTGATTCTATCATACTATTTAGTGCTATTGAGTGTTATTTGGTACTAATATGTGCTCTATCGATAGAGAATCGATTGGAGATTTATGTAGGTCATGTAAATACTGACCTACTTTAAAAAAAATCGATAAATGCTATTTCTATCATACTTAAGTGCTTAGGCCCGTAGGGCCCATTATCCTAGTTAAATAATAAAAATAAGAGTTGGGACAACAGATATACCAGAACATTTACTGAGGCAGTGAGAGGTTGAGAAATAAGAAGATTTTATAGAATGTATTTCGTTTATTTTATCATCTTATCAAAAATATTATATTACATATAAATACTATTACAATACGGCTATATTACATAGTACAAATTAAATATTTACTTATTCTATGATTTTTCTCGCTTTAAGCTCTGTGATGACTGAAATTATTTCGTTGTCGTTTTCGAGACTGCTGCTATGAGCTTTCTTTGAGGCGTACAACAATTGTAGTCCATCCACTAGTTGATCAGTCGTACTCTGACATATCCAATCCGGTTTCATCATCTTGTTTAAGTTTTTGGGAAGACTAACCTCAAAGTCTGTTATTCTGTATAAATTTGGTCTGATTACATTTTCGTATTTCCTATGTTTAACGCTTATTAGTCGACCGTTGCGCCTATAGTCTTTCTTATGAGCATTAGTAAGTGAGATTATTTTCATATAGTTGTCGATATCTTCCTCTGTTGGACTAGGAGAGCTTAATCGTTAAAGCGTTAGTAAAGTAAACAGACCGGGTGTTCCATTGAAAAGTTTGTTTTTAATTAAAATATCTTTTCTCTGAAACTGTACTCGTGAACAAGCAAATCGCCACTCATCTTTGTCATTATATAGACCGTACCTAGTTTTATCTACGTTTTTGTTTTCTCCGTTGGTTAATAATGCTCTATAATAGTTAGAGAATTTTTGATAAATCTTTAAGTCAGAATCGCATTCTTCTTCTTCTTCTTCTTCTTCATCATCTTCAAAAGATGTAACTGAAGATGCTTGTTCAAGTTTCGGTGAGAGATAAACGGTCCCCGGTCGAGGTTCAGTTTTATCACTGTGAAAGTAGGCTAATTTATTACGTATAGCATTACGAGCGTTTATTATTTCATCATCATCTTCGAGCCTTATTTCTTTATTTGTGTCACGGGGTTTATTGGTATGCATACGTTTCAGACCCGCGTCTTTAATTATTACATCATTTCTAGGATTTGTCTTATTATTATTATTATTCGCACCTATGGTGGTACAATGGATTGTTTTCAAGTGCCTTTTATAACTACTATTACGTGAAAAAGATTTGAAACATTTAGTACAAGGGACTTTGTGTCCACGATGTATATTCATATGGCTTGCATACCCGGAGCGTCGAATGTTCAGACCGCATACATCACACAAGCGTCGTTCCATAACGTCTAATGAATGATCAGGAACAAAGTTCCTGTTTATATAGTCCAGCTACATGTACATAAACGCGCAATTTCAAACAGATACACGCACAGATGTACATTATAAGTATATATGTTACACGCCCAATTTGAAGTATATACACGCACAGACGTACATTATAAGTATATACACGCGCAATTTGAAGTATATACACGCACAGCCATACATAATAAAGCATAAACACGCACAATTTACAAATCATCGTGTTATATTCTATATCATTAACTCCCTTTTTTTTTGTTGCCTTTGCTGCTGCCTATGTTATCATGTTTGGTTTTTCTAGTCAGAGATCCATCATCATCTTGACATATTCATTTTCTTTTATACGAAAAATAAAAACATTAAAACATTTATCGAGTTCTCATAAAACATATACAATCATTTTTAATATGACTGAAAGCATTTACTAAATACAAAATTTATATATTTCATCTATTTAAAAAGACTTCCTGCAACGTGAAAGAATATATAAAAATGTACTACAATTATTTTTTATCAAGTGTTGACATAAGTGAGCATGCAGTCATGTATTTTATCAAACTTTTGCATTGTTTATTGTTTTCAACCTTATTTTGTGGAACTTCATAATCATGAAATAAATAAAGATTATTAAAAGTTTCACAGTTTTATTAAAATACAACCTGACAATATTGTTTCGACAGCTATGCTGTCATTATCAAAGGTAATATAATTATAAACAAACACGTCGCTAAGGTAGATACAAAATAGGTAACTAGATAAAATAATAATAATAATCATAACAATACCAAATGAATCTTGTCCCCATAATACACATAAAATAGCAGCCTACAAATCATTAGTACACAGAGCTTTAACTATTCCACTAACAAAATCAGATTTTAGCAAAGAGATATCAACCATTAAACAACTAGCACATGCAAATCATTATAATCCGAACATGATTGACACTTTAATTAAACAAAAAGATTATAGGTTAGCTATCAAAAGAATATATCCCATTGACAATCAAACAGAAGACACAAATTACATATCTATACCATATTTTGGCAAAATATCAGAAAACATTGCACATATACTAAGAAAAACCAACAATTATAAAATAACATTTAAAACCAACACTAACACTTTTTCATTTTTATTTAATGCTAAAGACAGAACACATAATATGAAATCGGGCATTTACTGTTTAAATTGTTCTTTTTGTAGTTCGGTATATATTGGACAAACACTTCGAAATTTTGACATAAGATATAAAGAACACGTACGTCATTACAAAAATAAACATCCTGAAAATTCGAATTACGCCAAACACCTTTTAGAACAAAATCACACAATGACTCCTCAAAATAATATTAAATTCCTACATTTTTGTAATAACAAACGCAAATTAGACATTTTAGAAGCCTTTGAGATATACAAACACAAACTCAGGGTACCTTTAATGAATGAACAACTTGAGCTCAGTAATTCTCCGTTACTGGAAGTATTAGATATTTATGATTATTATTATTATTTTATCTAGTTACCTGTTTTGTATCTACCTTAGCGACGTGTTTGTTTATAATTATATTACCTTTGATAATGACAGCATAGCTGTCGAAACAATATTGTCAGGTTGTATTTTAATAAAACTGTGAAACTTTTAATAAAAAAAACTTTTGCATGTTTGTATGACGTTAGCTTAGACCGTTACAAGCACTGCTACTGAAATAGGTATGCTGACTCCTGCGTCTAAGATGCACTGCCGAAATTGGTGTTGTAATTGTAACTCATTTAGACTGTTACTGTCTTCGAACTCGTTTAATGATAATAGCGACATGATGTTTTGTTACCTTTTCTCTCTCTTAAAACAACGTCAACGCGTAAATTTAGTACAAGTGAATCATTACAAAATAAGAAAAATCCTACCTTATGGTCGGCTAAAGTTGATGATTTTGGCAGGTACTAACACACACACACACACACACACAGAGTCTTATTTTAAAACCACTAAACGTAATGAAGCTCTTGAACAGTAGTCGAGTATATATAACAAGTATTGCTATGAGCTTGGGTTTTTATACCCAAACAGTGAACGAGCCCCTGGTGAATGCGTTACCAAACTACAATATCTTGCGCAATATCCCATAGGGTCATCAAAGCATCATGTGATGTGCAGCATACCTTTGATAGTTATCGCCTGAGAGTTTGGTAAAATCAAGTTCCCACGAGAACACCTGCCTGTTATTTATTGCGGTTTAAAAATGTAGATCTGAACATAGACAAGTTTATTCCACTCCCCTACCTGGGTAACAGCTTATATTTATTAACAGTCACTCTGTTCTTGGTTTATGGGGAAAAAGGGCATGTCTATAAATTCTAATACAATAGAGAGCTTAATTACGTAAAATAATAAAGCTACATGTATAACCAACCTTTTTTTTAAATCTGATTAGCAGATCTATAACAACTGAGAAAACAAAATACCTTTCTGACAATTTTTACTACTCGTCTAACGATAACAGGGAAAGATAGAAATCTTTTAGAACGACCTTCTCAAATGTTTATCGCGTAGAAGGGGCGATAGTTCTCAAACTCTTTGACAGACCACATAAAAATAGAACTTTATAAGCCGAGAAAAAATGCTAAAAATTCCAAGTGTCAAAATTGGCTGCAATAAAAATTAAATCTTTAAAATAATGGCTGGATTTACTCGACTATTACTCAGTTATTACAGAGTTCCTATATAATAATAATAATAGGTTATATAAGATAAGATTTAGGACATGTGGATCCAATGTCAAGAACGACTTGATTTCTCATGAAGTATTTTCACCTATCAACTTTCAGTTGTTTGATTTGACAAAATATGAAGATTGATGTCAATAAATTCTGTGATTCAACATTATTATAATGCTCTTAATATTCATTTACTAATAAAAAATACATATTATTATTATTAAGCTAATTTAATAATATAAAGAAAAATGTGTGTATTAGGATGTAAAGTAATGTAAATTTTGTCAAAATACAAAGTGTCAGACTATTAAGATCATGTACTCCTTGACATTGGATCCACATGTCCCAACTCTTATTTTTATTATTTAATATTATCATAAAGGAACTCTAAGTTATTAATCAATCAAACGCCATCTGGGTACAATAATTATGACATTGGAAAGTTTAGTTTATGCATCCTTGATACATATACGTGGTAATAATAATTCCTTCTGTATTAAATAAAGGTTACATTTGATAACGTTTTGCCCCTTTCTAACAGAACATTCAAAAAGTATGTAGTAACTGTCGTCGTCGAACAGCTTTTAGTACGTCTTGACGTAGTACTGTCGCTAACATTTTCGCAATATTTATGAGTGAAACATATGTAAGTAGCTTATGAAAAACAACCGAAATAACCCTTGCATCTCTGTATTTAATATTGCATTCTTCAAGGGCCTGTAAATTTTAATGTGCGCCTTAACCTTTATTTATTATTTGTAGAGAATTTTAAAACTACTACAATACATATATCAATTTAAGACAGCTTTTAATAAAGTATTAATTGTGCCAAATTTCAGATCTATATATAATTGTCACACTGACAGTTTAATTTATTAAAACCAAATTTCATAATTACCAACCTTCTAGTAAATGGTTTCAAATATGAAATGAAAAAAGAAGCTTTATTGAGAAGGTTTTTTTCACCTATTTTTCACTGTAAAAGAGAGAAAGATTGGATACTAATTAAAAGACAAATAGTAATTTAAAACATTTATTATTTTATATGTTTATATGTTGTTCAACATTAGTTGATATGTATCCTGAAAAAAAAAGTAAAGCTACATATATTTACAACGTCATATATAGAGTGATAAAACGTACATAAATAATCCAGCCATCTAGCTGGTCGAGTCGCACGTACAACTCGACAAGAACCGTAATGTCGCCAACTTCTAAATGGCCCGTTGCTACACTGGCCGCGACAAGCTTTGGATAGTCGGGTAGAGGGTCTCCACGCCCATACAATGCATCAGGAACTGAAAGATATTAACACCGTTTTAGTATGCTGTTTATAGATAAATAAAAGTCTACTTACAACGACTCTGTGTGTAGTGTCGCTATACAGTCGACGCAATACACGTCCGGCCCATGAGCGTACGGCCATCGATACATTTGCTGCAAAATTTACGATTTTAAATATAACTGTTTGTAATCAGAGAAAAAAAAACAACTTACCCATTTTAAAATATTTATAAACGGTAGTAGTCTCGTTATGAAATTTTTTATATAATGTTAGTCAACGTGTAACTTTTTGTATTTATCTAAAAACGAAATATGTAGTCCCACCCCCCTAAACATGGTGTTTTAAGATACAAAAGGTGTTAACGTTAGTTTTGTTTAGCTCCGATTGGATGAGAAACAATCCCTAACCTATTGCAAAAAATAATAATTAAGGGTGTCATAGTTTATGCATTTTCAATTTTTACAACGCTATAGAGAGAGAAACGATAAGAACGAAAATATATAGCCTAATTTAATTTACAAAAACACGTAATAATGTAAAACTGACACCCTCGGTTCTATTTATGAATTTTCTTGAGCTCTTATCTGATAGTCCTATCTGTCCGAAGAAAGAATTTTTACCATTATAGATTATAATCTATATGGCATATAAGTAGAACAAGTATATGCTGTTATCAACGAGGATTGTTAAATTCTATTTTATGTGTTCTGCGAAAAGAGCTTGAGATTTCCCAGAAATGTATACGACGAACAAAATGATGTCTGTATTGTCGTTGTTGTAAAATCGTCTATGTTTTATGACCCTGTCAATTGTTCAATAGACTAGAGTGTGCGTTTCATCTCACTTTAAACAATCAACATAAAAATAGGGTGTGTATTATGTTCCTACCGGTAGGTGATAAATTTCTGGAAAGAAAAACTGTTCCTACCGGCAGACGTTTTGTGTTTCTTTAACATTACCTAAAATAAAATATTTAAACGAAAGAACAATAAGTCGTGGCATATATAACATAATTGCGGAAAGAACGCCTTTTATTTAACTAAATGTAGTAAATAATTTTTAAAAGAAGTTTACCTGCGTTTTTTTTAGCACTCGATACGGTTCCCTTTTAAGGGTGTGCTTATCATTCAAACAATCCCCGTGGTATTTTAAACCTTACGAAACTCTAAGAGGTTTAAAATGTTTATACACGTGGTCGCTTGTTGTTGTTATAGCCGAACTGACTTGATTCTATACCTTTGCATAGATTATCATGCAGAAGAATTATCTCTAAATGACAATAATATAAAAATTATTGAATCAAACTCATTTATTGATCTGAAAAGGCTAACTTTGCTGTCGTTATATAATAACCACCAAATGACGCGCTGAGAAGAGCAGTCAGTGAGAGGATTCTTTAATTCGCTGATATTTTCTTAATATCGCATTCTCTATACTCGATGCATAAAATTCCTCTTTCTGTTTTTAACACAAATAAAATTATATTGACATAAATAAATGCAAATTTTTGTTAAACTTTATGTGGCATTAAATTATGTTACGCTTTGTAATGTATTTATCTTGTTAGAACTCGTACAATCAAGATTATATATATAATTACGCAATATTGCGTGTAACCTTTATTTCTTTTAGAGATACTTGCATTTCGAAAGATTTTAATTTACAGATTTAGTCATAAGTACTTTGTACATATAACATTTTCGTACGTAATATCTCTAGGTCTTCAAAAAAAATTCTTTCTTCTTGCGGCAAATGGGACGATCAGATAACGTTTCAAGAAAAGTCATAAACAACAGGGTTTACCTGACCGCTAGCTATAAACACAGGACGCATTTTAACAAACAAAATCATAATTTAGTTGATTGGCCAATATATCTAATTTAAATTATTTTTAAGTTATTTTTTAATATTATGAACTGATCAGAATGGCCCGCATTTACACCTTTGTTTTTTTTCTATCTCATTTACGAACTCTGATGCATGAACTAAAATTAAATCTGTTATAAGTAAACAATTCGTTTTTTTAGTTTCAATATATATAACACAATAAGATATGGCCTTCTGTCGTTTATACGCATTCTCATATTTTGCGCAGGTGTACCGTCGGTCCCTTTTGACCGTTAACGAGGCTGAACACCCCTTTTCCTCAGATGTAGTAAATTAGATTTTTTACCTTACGAACAGCTGTACGCGTGTTCATTCCTGCAGATTAGAAGGTTATAAAAGCGCTGAGCCCTTCCGCTTTTTAGGTTTAGTTTTGTTCTCGCCGGCTACGTTACGGTGATAGTGATAATTATTATTGTTTGCTTCAACTAAACAGGTATGTTAAAACTAATTATTATTATTCTTCTTGTGCGTGTTAAATTTCTGCTACTATTTAAATTCTAATATGTGTGTGTATCTTTGTTTTACGTAGAAAAATGGATTTGTTAAAACAACTGAACAAACCCTACACCAGCAGTCCGAAACATATCAAGAAATTGTGCGACTACGGGGTCAAGGAGGTCATCGAAATACTACAATTCCAAAGAGTCGTTTGCCGTGATAAACGTCAAAGCGTGATTGTTGTTGGTGAAAACTACGTTACATTTCTACCTAAGCGAATCAGCGACAAGTTAACAGATGAAAGGGTTAAGGAAGTTAACGAGCAGATTGCAGCTAAAACGATTTCTCTGGGCCTAGTGTACTTGGGAAAAACAGGCTGCGGCTATGATGACTGCATGTTTGTGGAAACAGATAAGGTATGGGGAAACATCAAGTTTACAATAAACCCCTTTTTTCATGTTCTATTGTTGTTGTTGTTGTTACAGCCCCTGGAACAGCAAATAGAAAACAGAGGTCAGTCCTGAAGTCCTCAAGCTATCATTATCATCACCAGCAATCTATCATCATTTTATTATAAATTAAATGTAGTCATAACAATATATTAATAATAAACATAATTTTAATTCCTATCTGGCTTTATTATTTTTTCTAGAAAAGGCGGTGGAAAGAGTACAGGCTGCGTGAGAGAGAGAAAGGTAGCAGCAGAACTTGTAGGTCGTAGCGAGAAAAATTCAAATCTGGGGAAATCCAAGATGGCTGCTTTAAGAATGACAGATTCAAAATGACAGATTTAAATGGCAGATGCAAAAATGACAGATTAAAATTGACAGACGCATAAATGACAAATGCAAAAATGACAGAATTAAAATGACAGATGCAAAATGACAGATTAAAATTGACAGACGCATAAATGACAAATGCAAAAATGACAGAATTAAAATGACAGATGCAAAAATGACAGATTAAAATTGACAGACGTATAAATGACATATGCAAAAATGACAAATGCAAAAATGACAGATGCAAAAATGACAGATTAAAATTGACAGACGCATAAATGACAAATGCAAAAATGACAGAATTAAAATGACAGATGCAAAAATGACATATGCAAAAATGACATATGCAAAAATGACAAATTTAGAATTGACAGATTCGCAGTACAGATTCAAATTTAGCGCGCGCCACATGCTGAGATATAAAATGGCCGCATGTCTTCTTCTTCTTCTCTAATAGTTCTCTTTTTACGCGCTCTCTCTCTACATACCGGTAATACAGATTTCTTCATAACGCGCTGCAGCCCTCTAGTAGTAGTACACAGTCTGCCCAGATCCCAGATCCCTTCATGACGCCCTCTATTGACGATACACAGTCTGCTGGTAATACAGATCCCCGTTTCATGACGCTCTCTATTGACGATACACAGTCTGCCGGTAATACAGATCACCGTAATGGCGGCGGGCGTGGTAGAATGGCGCCAGACGTTCCAAAATGGCTGCCTTCAACCAATCAGAAGCAAGGGGAGGAGCTACAGGAGTGGGGGTTAACCAATCAGAGAGCAGTAGGCGGGGAAATCCAAGATGGCGGCGACCAATCAGAAGCAAGGGGAGGGGCTACAGGAGTGGGGGTAGCCAATCAGAAGCAAGGGGAGGAGCCATGCCATTGGCATGCCAAATGGCATGTCCATTTCCGTCTGGCTCAAGTACCCCAATATCTACTGCTATAACAGTACAGAAACTTCGGTTTTACGGTCTAGTATGACTATAATAGTTATTTACCTGTCAAACTTTGTAAATGAATCTTTATGGACGAACTAGGAATTTTGTGGGGCGAGCGACGAAGGAACGAGCATCCATAATCCAGTGAGCCCAGTAAAGATTAATTACAAAGCATGCTGCGTACAAAGTTTTATTTCCATCTTGTTACGTGCTAATTTCGTAGCACCCTGTATAGCTATGCTTTTGTATTAAGTTGTATAGCGTTTAGGGATTTTTGCATTTTCTCTCCTTGTAGTTGCCATTTTGTTGTGGAACTAATTCCCTTTTTTTGATAAGAGGTTGTCACTTTTTAGTTTGATCCGCTCGTGAAGCTAGAAGTTCCTTGAAGAACCTTTTCGTGGACATCGCCGTCTAATTAATCTTTTCCTTTATGTTAAGTTATGGGAATTGCCTTAGTGCAGATTTGATGATTGATTGTGGCGTTAGTTTTCCGATTTAGTTTATTGGAAGCCGTTTATGGGATGTATTTCCACTTGTTCTTTTGAGGTTATGGAAGCACACCTTTTCCTAAGTTTATCGATTAACTTTTCTATCATTCAGTCTCTTATACTTAATTCTTTCGAGGTTTTTATGTATAATCGTCGTTATATGCAGGCGATATAAATCTCTCTTAAGGTCAACTTCCATTGAAGGTATTTATAAAGTGTTGTGATGGTTATTCTGTTAATTTGATTTATTTGTTACAGACCTTTTATTTTTTTCTCTAAGTTTGGGTTTATCCTTTACTAATTTTATTACTTGCCGTATAACAAGTATACGTTGGATATTTGGGTTGTTACAAGACCATTACGCAGACCTGGTTGCTGTTGTCGGGATCACGTTACGTTCGAGCTTTGGTGACGTTCCTCTTCAGCTCTAAGAACACACACCGTATCGTGAGTTGGTTATAATATAGCAACTGGTTACAACAACAGTAACGTTTGACAACTCTTTATTGTATATAAAACATTTATGTTATTTGTATATTATGATTTTGTGTTAAATGGTTTTTCACCAGTGTGCGTGTAGCACTCATTTCTAGATATCTGCTTCATATTTATAATTCTATCACATACCATTTATTGTATGATATTGTTAAGAATATTTGCGAGTGTGTACGTATGTCTTTGCTCCGTAATAGATGAATAGCTCACTACTGGAGCTGATGATTTCGCAATCTGATTGGTACCTGTAGTCGCGTTAAATTTTACCGTGCCCTTTGCTTATTGCTTTTGTGACTTTGAATCAACTTTAGAGTAAGTAATCGCGCTCGCATTAATCTCTTTTTCCCTTGCAATTTGTGTATATCATTCAATAACCACTATTCAATTTTTGCCAAGGTTATTTCACATTAAATAATTTGCCCTACTTGATAATTTGAATTAATTAATAATAAAGCACTGTATATAACTTACTTGAAGATTTATTATTTATATGTGTGGTATCTGGAGTTTATATTTTCAGCTATCAAGGAGTCATTATTGGGGAAAATCGACCACATTGGTAGTAGTCGCAAATGTGTTGTTCTTTTAAGATTTTGTCGGTCAATACTGTAGCTATCTTAGGCGATTCTTGGCGCCCATTACAGAAGACCTTTAGTGAGACCCACGACCTCCCACTAGTTAGCTGGCAGCCGACAGATTTAATTGCGGTTAAAGATTGTTACCGTTTCCCAATAAGCAGTCCCCATTTTGTTGGTAACAATCTTCTCCATCGTTTTTTATTAATTTATTGTACATTTTTTATAAAAAGATATTTTATACTCAAAGGCGATAGGATAATTTATAGCTAGACGTTGTCATGGGGTTGTGATTAAGCAACAAACAAATTTTATTAGCTTTTTGTTGATGAGCATTGTAGAATACATGTTTGTTTTAGGAGCGCGTAAGATTTTACAGGGCTGCAACTGAAACTGTTCATGTACTTAGTTACCATAAATGCCTATAAAGTCACCAGGGGCCTGTTTCCAAAAACAAAACATATGCGGTTTTCAATCATCTTTTGCATGTATTCATTGTATTTTGATTTAAGGAGTGGTCTTTGGGTGTGTTTTAAGCCCCTCAGGGAAGAGGGTTTTTGGCCATATACCAGAAGTCTATGTATTTCCAAATACAAAACATTTGCGGTTTTCAATCATTTTTTGCATGTATTTATTGTATTTTAATCTAAGGGGTGGTTTTTACCAATTTCGGGGTGGTTTAATCCCTCCAGGGAAGAGGGTTCCTGGGCATATGCTGGTATATACCAGCGGTCTATTTCCAATTACGAAACATTTGCGGTTTTCAACCATTTTTTGCATGTATTTATTTTCATCATATGTCAGGAGTGGTTTTACTCCATTTGGGGGTTGTTTTTGGCTCTAGCGCAAGATTTTGAGGGTATATGTTTACTTTTCTGAGAATTTCGGATTCGGTTTCAGCGTCGAAAAATACATCGGAATACCATAGTCACGTACCCAGGTGAGAACATTTTTTTTGTGGGGCTGTGTTATCCATGTTTACGTTATTAGAGATTACAGTCCGGAAAATGCTGTTTTACAGTCTAGTAAATATGACTGTACAAAAGATTTTCCGGATTCAAATAAAATGAATCAACTGAACAATGGTTTAGTATTTAGTTACGATGGATACTCGTTCTTCATACATAGATGTCTATGTTTTAAATTCGAAAATATATTTTATATAATTTTTTTTTAATTAAACACATAATCCAATAATTGTAGAATGAAATAAATTACGCTAAACTCCTGGAAATGAAATTGTACAGTTGAGTAAAATATTACGGACAAGGCGACGAAGGAGCCGAGTCTGGAACATCGAACGTAATTATCGTTGATTGCTTTTGATGCAGTTCAGCAACTGCTTTCAGATAGATATAGAATTGATGACTGATGAGCAATTAAGTATAATATTTATTCCATTTTAGTTTACTGATACCGATCATATTATTCATACTATATTCATGTACTGAATATTGTATTTCAAGTTATTAAATCTACAATCTTTATAATTATTTCATTCTTATTAAATTCACATTTTACAATTTTTTTGCTATGTTCAACAAAATGTTCAATAGGGAAATTAATGCTGATTGAGGATAATAGTTGATTTTATCTTTATAACTCAAAATCAGTTTTGGATATCTCAGATATGATTGCGTCATCATGTTCCTTAAATACATGAAGGGGAAAATAGGTACTTTTGGTTTACTCTGATCTTCTCCCGCCCGGTGTATACACGGAAGTGTTATCAGTTATTATTAATATGTATTTACTATGTATAGTCTTATCAGTATTAGTTCCACTTTTATTTCTTAATTTCAGTTGGTTAAATAGTTTGTTAAATCCTTAAATGCGATGTTATATTTATTATAATGCTTATATATTTGAATATATTGTTATCTTTTTAAACAAGCAAAAATTATAAGTAACAACAAACTTACTTTAATTTTGAAAATATATTGTAAAATAACCTTCAGAAAGTTCTTTCACTTTCTTATGCCATCAAATTTTATCAATTATCATTTAAACATTTGTGTTTCATGTCTTGTTATTTTCTTTCTACTTACATACAATATTAATCTGGTTATATCCAGTTCTTGCTATCAGTTTTATGTTCGTACGAATAATTTGGTACAAACAAGATTGTATTTAGCACAAATGCAAAAGACGAGAAGATTGTTAAAATAGGTACTTTTTTTATCTTTCTAAGAACAAACAATGTATTAGTACAGTAAGTGTAAGTTTCACAAAAAAAATTCAATTGTAAATAAATGTGTATCTTATAATTTTTATAAAATTTTTATCTTATAAAAATTATCTTATAATAAGTTAATAATAAAATAATTAGTTAGATATTTTTGCATTTTGTTATTAAAATTAATTTGTTGTCATCTTCTTACCACTACCTACCAGCTTTAAAATAAATTTGATATTAAATATTTTTCTTGGTAGATTTTCAAAAAAATTCTGAAATACAATTTTAATACTGAAGGGGGGGGCACAAACACAACATAAAATTCATTGACTTTACTTAACCGCCCGTTCTCTGGCAGCTATCTATCGACTCCTAAAAAACATCAAATATGGACATGTGATGGCTAATTTGAAACGCCCAATTCTGGGTAGGAATAGTATATTCTTTTTTAATTTTATCTACTTCTACTTACTGCATGTTCGGGGAATTCAGATTAAAACTCTGGTATTTCAAGAAAAAAATATCACTAAATAAGTTTCAGCAGATCAAAACGATGAATTATTGTAATGATTATTTTATGAAATGTTCAAAACTACTATCATTGACCTCCATACAATGATACAGTTACAATGAAGACATTGTCACATACATTGTTGATATTCTTATGCGACCACATTGGTGAACTCTTCTCTCTTAATGTAAATTTAACTGGTTAGTTTTATCTTCAGGTTATTACTTAAAGATTTAGTAGATGTACATATGTCCCAGAGATTAGAGAACGACAAAAATGAAGGAAGTCATTTTAATCATCTCACAAAATAATCATTGTACTAATTAAAACGTTTTGTTGTGGTAGAATTTAGTTAATAATAAGCTATAGGTACAGGATTTCTATGAATTTGCATGTTTTTTCTGCTTATAGCAAACATATGCAGAGTTATATTTCTACATGTTTAAGCCACATATGAATCACATATGTCAATTTGAAAGTGCATATAAATACATGTTTAGGTGTTTTTTATAAATGCATTATAAATTTCAGCATTTTAGACAACCAACCAAGGGCGGCTTAGTTGAGTCTAGGGGACACCCATAATTTAAGCTTATTGTTAAATACTAGGCTTTAAAATATTTTACTGCCTTAACCATTTGTGTACTTGTTAATATTTTCTAAGAAAGAAAAAGTTAAATTTAAATACTTACATCCTGCGGTATTGTGATAAATAGGTATTAGGAAATTCCATAGACCCTTTGACAACTTCCTGTTCATAGAAAAATTTGCCTGTACTTTTGTTTACTAATCTTGTAATCTTTCAATTAAGACAGTTCAGAAATTGCAAACTGCATTTCAGTTTGAAATTTTAGAGTGTAAAGATGGGTAAAGAAAAACGGTCTGTGCCTGTTACACTTCGAAGTTATCTTAAGGAATTCAGTGTTCTTACAACTGACGAAAGGTGTTGTATTGTACAGTGTGCGACGATAAAGTAACTGCAACGAAACGCTTTCAAGTTAAACAACATCTGAACACGGTTCGACATCAAAAGTGTGTTGCACTGAAATCAAAAAAACAAACATTGTTATCGGGGTACCTTAATAATTCGCGCGGTGAGTCCAGCAAATCGATCGAATTTAATAAAAAACTATGTAGTGCATTAGTGGCTGAGTGAATTAATCACTCAGCATTTCGCAATTTTCTGTAAGAAATTTCAAAAATGCCAAATGACCCGACTAGTCTACACTCAGAAAAAATTATTTACCTCGTTTATACGAAGAGACCATAAAATCAATTAGAAAACATGTGGCGAATAACTACATATGGGTTTCCATTGACGAATCTACTGACATTACTGGAAGGTGCGTAGAAACTTCATTTCCTTCGTTTTGTTAGTAGAATTTAACTAATTAAAGACAGCAGAGCAATTTACGGATGTTTTATTTTCTATTTTGTTAGTTACATATTTAATCACAACAATATTTTTGCTTGATTAAAATATAATTTTTTTTAAATAACTGTTTTGCGCTAATTGTTTGTAACCGACTAATTATGTAGTTCGATAAAATACGTTTTCAGATACGTGGCTAACGTTATAATTGGTGTTTTAAATTCGGAGAAGAATCCCAAATCCTATCTATTAGCAATGGACGTTTTCAAGAGCACCAATCATTGTTCTGTGGCAAAATTGTTTAATGGTTCGATGGCTATTTTGTGGCCGGACGGCATACAGTACAACAACTGTTGTACTGTACTCCTGTTCGTCACCGACGCGGCACCGTACATGATCAAGGCTGGAGCAGGCTTACAAGTTCTGTACGAAAAAATGACCCACTTGTCTTGCCCATGCAATGCATAGAGTTGCGGTAAATATATCCTAACGTAAACTCTATAATCTAAGATGTAAAGAAAATTGTTTGTAAAGCTCCATATCGCATACAAATATTTAAGGAGAGTGCTCAAGAAGTGCCTCTCCCACCTGAGCCTGTAATAACAAGGTGGGGTACTTGGTTTCTGCAGCAGAATATTATGCAACTTATTTTGATATTATTAAAGCATTTGTAAATAAACTTAATAAACACGATGCACTATGCATACAAAGCGCACACACAGAGAGAAATACTTCATAAGAGCTTACTAATTAGTGTGTTTCGCAAAGTTTATGGATGACATCTTATAGATGTCGCCACTTGTATTTGTCGCTATTAATGTAAATTCGAGATTTATATATAAACAGGCCACAGCAAAAGAAAATTTTAGTGTTATATTTGTATATATTATACATTGTATAGTTATATACATATTAGTTACATTTTCTACAATAAAGATATGTATATGTAAAAATGTATATTTTATTTGTGATACTTATTAACCTCTTGTACAGAATATTTGTGCCAGAGTATTCCACAATTTGTATAAATGTGAAAAAGTTATTGAGTTAAATACTACTATTAAGTAATTGTGGCACAACTAGTACAACAATTGGACAATTTTGTATAAAATTGTATGCAACAACCATTACACATTCTGTTTTAATGAGTAACACAATTTGTTATGAAAACTTATAGACAACTATTTATTTGATTCTACAAAATTTCTATTGACTTCCACAAAATGTTATATTTGAGCTTATACACATCCTTACAAAAAATTGAAAACATTATTTAAAAAATCTTGACAAACTAAATGACACAATCTTGTTTTATAATTCTACACAAATTGTCCCTGTCACTTTTTTAAGACCAATTTGTTTTACAATACCACACAATTGTTGATGAAATTTATATACATTTTTCTCTGTGCAGGATGCTTTTAATACTAAGGAGGTGAGGGCAGAATTATTGTTTGTTTTGACAAATTTTGTGCGTTTAGCTAAAGTAATTCAGAAATTAGAAAGTCAGCGAAATTCATTAGATGAATCTCTTGAGCATGTAAAATTGTTAGGTGTTTCTTTGAATAAAGTAAAAGGGTTTGACTAATAGATAAAACAAAAATTTAAATCCGTTATAGACAAAAATCCTGGTTTTCACTTAATTAAAAGCATAAACGATGCATTATCTAGCCAAGACATTTTAGACAAGCTAAAACATTATTCGCTTGTAGAATTAAACAATTTTAAGTATGCCCCAATTACGTCTTGCGATGTGGAACGGAGTTTCTCAAAATATAAAACAATATTTAGGGATAATAGGCATATGTTTACTTTTGAAAATTTAAAAATGTACCTCATTGTGAACTGTAACGCTCTATGTTTAGAAAATATAATTAATTAAATTATTGCATAGGATGTCTAATTAAAATAATTTCTGTAAATAACGCTAAACAGGTGTTTTTTTAATAATAAAAGTGCATATATTTATTAAAAATTTCTAATAAACGCATATTTCATGATTTTTAAGTGCATATTTCACGTTTTTTATAGTGCATAAGTGCATGCATATTTCAGCATTTTTAAGTGCATACAAATCCTATACCTAATAATAACTATTATTACGATAAATTTTGAAATATGTACCTAAGTTTTTTATTTTGCATTCTTCGAAAGCGCAGTAAGTAAAATAAAACAAAAAAAATATGACAGTCTTACCCAGAATTGAAAGACGTCTGAAATGAGGGTCTATCACATGACCATATGTACCATTTCAAGTTTTTTAGAAGGCCAGAGAAATGGAGACTAAGTAAAGTCCATGAATTCTTAGGCTGTGTTGTATCCTCCTCAATACTTAAGTTGATATGTTTCAGGTTTTTTCTAGAAATTTACCAAAAAGGAAGATATTTAGGGTGAATAGCTTTCATTAAAACATACTAGAGATTCGAAGAAGATACACTTAATTTGAGGAAGCGTAAACTGCCAGACAAATTAAATGAGGCTCGTATAGGTCGTTGGAAAATCAGCTGCGGTCACAGTTGCCTGTTGGATTGCCTAATGGCCGGATTAACACTGAAGCCTACGAAGCTCGAGCTCCAGGGCCAGACATGGTTCGCAGAATCGCAAATTCATATTCTAAGGTCTGGAACTGAAAAGTATTCGTAATGGCTACAACAAACTGCTCTGGAAGCGTTCATTTTCAGCCCGAAAAGGGCAAAACATTATTTTAGATCCTCTCTTAACAAGAGAAATTATATGCCCTGTCAATTTTTAACATTGAATCAGAAATAACTGATTATGTAGATTGCCAAATTAAAATAACGTAAAAAAATGATTGCGTAAATTAATTTGGGTTTAAATTTATGGTAATAGTGCATTTTTTTGTTAATACTGTCAAAATTATAAGAAAATGTATAATAAACATACATAAATATAAATAAGACACAAAATAATTGTTGACTTTGATACGTACTTTTATTTAAGTTTGGTCGCATTAGCTATTCGGAAAGTGTAAACAAACCAACTGCAACGATATTGGTGGGCTCGCTTAATGACTGATGTTTACTTAAGCGCGGAGATGCGGATAAACGTCCAGTATTAATGTTCACCTTACACGGTGCAGTTAAGGTGCATTTCTATTTAAGGTTTATTTCTATTGTGTAAGTGTTGTGACTGAAAGTGTTCTTTTAAATATAGAATAAATTGTAAAGGAAAAACTAAAATTTAAATACGCTCGTAGATGCAGGAATGCCTGCTTGTTGACCGGAAAGAGATTGTTCTCTAGCGCCGAAACTTTTTAAGAACAATTAAAAGTGTCGAGAAGAAAGGCGATCGATATTTTTACTGACGAAACTTTAGTTAACGCTGATGGACAATGGTTTTATTTTTTTTATTTTACTAGTTAAATACATATTTTGCAAAAAAAGAATAATAATAACAGCTATTTCAGCCTTGAACTATTATTTATTATAGTGGGCGTTTACGTTGTAAAACATGTTTTTTTAAGACAAACACATATTTGAAACTCGACTTTGTTATTGGTAATGATACGTAACGAATCTAATTTAATTGTGGTGTTAAACATTTTCATATTCGTTTTGGATTTCGCGCGCTAGAACGTACACTCTAAGCGGTAACGCGTCATTATGTCAGCGTAGCTTTGAGTGGTTATCTGACGACTGCTTGTTTACGCTTTCCGAATAACTAACGCAGCCGAAGTTTAATAATGTAGCATTAGAAAGTGCCAGACATAGAAGAGCTTCAGAGCGCCCAGGAGATTAATCCGGGTCTGCTAATGATATCAGGGTCGAACTTGGAAATATTGCTGATGAGGCTTCTTCAAATTCGCCAATTTTATTTGAATTAAAAACAAAATAAATTAGTAATATAAATATTGAAATTATAAAAAAATATTAACTATAATGAAGGGTAAGTAATAGAAATATTCTATAATATTATACCTTTCGCTGATTTCTTTTCAAATTAAACGCGCAGGAGTGGGAAAATAACTTTTTTTTAATGTGCGTCTATATACTAGATTATTTTATAACAGAACGTGTTTTTAATTAAATCAGATCCTAATTTTATTTCTTAATATTAAAAACCAAAAACAAAAGATGCAATCACAAGGAGAGGTAAGTAAGATTGATTATAAAGGTAAAGCCAGTTTAGTTTAGTGGTAAAAACATCGTGTTTCTGTGCAAGTGACCACCGGTTCACATCCCGATGTTGTTTTGCAACATAACGAGTTTATTTTATTATTTTTTTAAATTAATGTTCCCACTAAAAAATTGAATTTTAAAAATTTAATTCTAATAATAAAACAAATAATGTAAGGTATAGTTATTTAATAGCTATTTAAAAACCTCCTGCATTACAAGGGAGCACGTGCAAAATTAACTGCTACCTGTGAAGATTTTCTAAGAAATTCTAGTATTATACTATTATGACCGCTTTCTGTATTTTCAACGCAACTTTAGTTTATGATGTTATATTTGTTACGAACATACGACAAAAGGACGCGGATATTTGGACGCGCGACAAAAGGACGCGGAAATTTGGACGCATGAAATTTGGACACATGTAAAATTGGACGCGCGACAAAAGGACGCATAGTTACTTTCCTTCACACTTCATCCAGGCTTTGGACTGGCAGTAAAAATACTGGCCTGTTTAAAAGTTTATGTGGTTGTGGCGGCCATTGCCTTGTCATTAATATTTTTTATTTTTTTATTTATTTTATATATATATATATATATATATATATATATAATGTTTATATACGCGCATTTATCTTTCTATTCATATATATATATATATATATATATATATATATATATATATATATATATATATATATATATATATATATATATGATACTTCACTACTTTTCCGGGTTTCACTCCGCGTATTCACTATTCGGCTCCTAGAGGAACCAGACAATGGTTGACGACGTTTCGGCAAGATCACACTTGCCATCTTCAGGTCACTTCTAACTTCCTTCTGCTTCGCGTGGTTACACGATGTAGACTCTGAGTCTACATCGTGTAACCACGCGAAGCAGAAGGAAGTTAGAAGTGACCTGAAGATGGCAAGTGTGATCTTGCCGAAACGTCGTCAACCATTGTCTGGTTCCTCTAGGAGCCGAATAGTGAATACGCGGAGTGAAACCCGGAAAAGTAGTGAAGTATCATATAATATCCGCGGAAACTTAAAATGTAACATATATATATATATATATATATATATATATATATATATATATATATATATATATATATATATATATATATATATATATATATATATATATATATATATATATATATATTATCTTTCAGAATATGCAAACAATTTTATTACTCAATTCCATAAGCAGTTACCATCCACGGTTAAAAGCTTCAAAAATACGTCCTAATCTCTTTATAATTTTTTAATTAAGTGCGTTACTAAGAACAAATAATTGCGTAAAAACTACGCAACTTCAACACGATAGAATTGATTTTGGAGTTATCTGTATTGAATAAATCTACATAAACCTATGCTGCACTATAGGTGTTATTTCCCATATTACGAGTCTTATGTTTGATATAAATTATAATCATGATCATGCTTATCAACTGCACTGATGTCTATTTTGAAATACAGACATAACATTTTTAATTTCGAAAACAAAAAATTCCAAATGGTTGTGCTAGTCATGGACTTTAAATGTCCCCAAAGAAAAAAGATCAGAGATGTTACATCAGAAGATCCTCGGGGTCATTCTATTGGACCTCTCCTGTCAGTTGATTGGTACAGTTAATCATGATCAAGACATTTTATAACAGAAATAGCATAGTGATAGGAGTAGCTCAATCCTTTTGAAAATAGAGAAGTTCTTCGTTTAGTGTCTGATTCCCATGTTCACCTACCTGATTCTCCAGCTCATGTAAAATCAATGGCTATATTGTTGTACTTAGTTAGCGTTTTAAAATAACTTGCATCGGTCAGACTTTATTGAATATACAAAGGACTAATGATGGAATCTTCCAATATTCTTGGCCAAATATTGATTTTTTTCTGGATACTGCGTAGGGATCTCTCTCGTGGCGATGACGAGCACATCTGATTGATCTTCTGCTTTTAAGTATTTAGAAAGGGTTGGTTCAAGCATTTCCTTATCTTTTTGTAATCTTTTACAACCCCGATAATCGTTTAGTTAAAAAGAAAAAGATTCGTTATAAAATTAGAGTGCCGGTCGACAACCCTCTGACCGACTAGTAATTTCAGTTTAGGTGAGATTTTAGTAAAACCACTATAATAGTAGAACTTAGAACATATGGAAACACCTGTTTAACATTGTTTAGCGGGTATAGGTTTCTACTATGATTCGCTCGGTTTTTCAATGGGACTGACTCTTTCTTTTCGGATCCGATTTCGGCATCGAGTTTTGAAAATAGATATGTTTTATTTACATTTAGCATAAATATTAAATTTATAATTCACTATTAACAGAAAGTTTAGGGTAGGTTAATGTTCTAGTACTATTGGAACAGAAAAAAAAGTTTACTTTAAAAAAATGATAATGCCCAATAATGAATAAAACGATTATCGGGGTTGTAAAAGATTACAAAAAGATAAGGAAATGCTTGAACCAACCCTTTCTAAATACTTAAAAGCAGAAGATCAATCAGATGTGCTCGTCATCGCCACGAGAGAGATCCCTACGCAGTATCCAGAAAAAAATCAATATTTGGCCAAGAATATTGGAAGATTCCATCATTAGTCCTTTGTATATTCAATAAAGTCTGACCGATGCAAGTTATTTTAAAACGCTAACTAAGTACAACAATACAGCCATTGATTTTACATGAGCTGGAGAATCAGGTAGGTGAACATGGGAATCAGACACTAAACGAAGAACTTCTCTATTTTCAAAAGGATTGAGCTACTCCTATCACTATGCTATTTCTGTTATAAAATGTCTTGATCATGATTAACTGTACCAATCAACTGACAGGAGAGGTCCAATAGAATGACCCCGAGGATCTTCTGATGTAACATCTCTGATCTTTTTTCTTTGGGGACATTTAAAGTCCATGACTAGCACAACCATTTGGAATTTTTTGTTTTCGAAATTAAAAATGTTGTGTCTGTATTTCAAAATAGACATCAGTGCAGTTGATAAGCATGATCATGATTATAATTTATATCAAACATAAGACTCGTAATATGGGAAATAACACCTATAGTGCAGCATAGGTTTATGTAGATTTATTCAATACAGATAACTCCAAAATCAATTCTATCGTGTTGAAGTTGCGTAGTTTTTACGCAATTATTTGTTCTTAGTAACGCACTTAATTAAAAAATTATAAAGAGATTAGGACGTATTTTTGAAGCTTTTAACCGTGGATGGTAACTGCTTATGGAATTGAGTAATAAAATATATATATATATATATATATATATATATATATATATATATATATATATATATATATATATATATATATATATATATATATATATATATATATATATATATATATATATATATATATATATGTTACATTTTAAATTTCCGCGGATATTATATGATACTTCACTACTTTGTTCGTGCCAAATCTTCCTCCAAGAATAGTAACAAATTCACATACTCGTTGAGAATAATGGTTGTCTTCGTTGCATTCTCCTGTCTAAACCACCTATCCATGTATCTTCAAAGTAATTAGTCACTGTTAACAGTACATTCTCATTTTCCGTATAAAAATTGCTATCAAGTAATTCTTCGTATGCTGCAACAATGTCTTCCTCTGGCACAAAAGCGAGAGCCGTTCATTGTCGCAAATTTAGGGCGAAATCAGGATCTTCCCTGTTTCTTGCTTGTAATCCTGCGCTTTGAATATTTCTTCATATACATTGTGTGAAATGAAAGAAACACCCGCGTACTCTGGTTTCTGGAAATTGTGCTAACACGGCATTAATTGAAGCTCTGTCAACATCCACCATAATCGTTGTTGGTCGTAATCCTGGTTTTAACCTTTTTAGTTGTTGAAATAAACGTGTATACGTTTCTTTTGTTTTGTTTGGGGGCAATGCATATACAGTAGTAATTACGTCACTGTATTGTACTCCATGAATTGTATATAGTTGACTAAATAACGGTGGAGATTTAAATGTACCATCCGCATACCAGTGTTCACAGTGCTCTATGAATATCAAATTTCTTTCTGTCGAAAATAACAGAATACGCTGTTCACCAGAGCCACTATCATATAAAAGGAAAGGTTCACCACGACTGGTCTGTTGGTATTCGGTACAACAAGCTCCGTTAAACTTCTGGGATTTGCTGGGGCAGCTTCTATTTGTTTGGGTACTCGTTGTATGGTTCGTTTCATGGAAGAAACCGAAGGTAGTTGTCCTGACGCAGGACAAAAAATATCCCCCAATATATTAGCCAATGTAGCTTTAGGGGTTTGTTCGACGTTTTAGGACATTTGCTTCATTTCATTGGCAGCTTTTCTTGCTTCTAACTTTGCAGCATCAGCAATATGGCTGTGGCTAGAATTTTTCACGACCTCGTTTCCCAATGTATGTACTCTTCCAGAACATTTGCACTTGTAATGCGCACACTTCCAAATGATTTTTTCACCGACAACGCGTTCTTTTTTGTGAATAAAACCATTGTAGACTAACATATCGTTGTCTCTTTGACTTTTTACAAATTGCAGCACCATCTTTACAGAGCAAAGAACGTTGAGATTTTGTCAAGCTAATGCAATTTCGACCATTATATACCCAAAAAGTTAATTGTTTTCGATAATATTCCCTGTAGTTAATAATGTTTGGAATTTTAGAATTCTTTTAGTATAACGACTTCTTAATGCAGTTATTAAAATTTTACAATTAGCTTTCTAATGATCCTTATTTATTATGCAAAATGTAACGACCTTTTAATGCAGTTATGGGAATTTTACAATTCGCTTTCTAATGACATTTATTATGAAAAATGTAACGACTTCTTAATGCGGTTATTGGAATTTTACAATTGCGCACAACTTCCTGTTAGAAATTTTAAGCCTGACGCTGTTACCAAATTTAAACACCAAACAAAAAATAATTTTTAAGAAAATAAGAAGTGTTAAGCAAAGTCCTTTTGTCGCGCGTCCAATTTTACATGCGTCCAAATTTCATGCGTCCAAATTTCCGCGTCATTTTGTCGCGACAGCATTTGTTACAAGTTGAAATTATTATTTCAAACCAAGGCTATTTTTTACAATAAGTATAACTAAATAATACGTTTGTAATAAAATGAATAAATTTTGTTGCAAATACTTTTCAATTTCTATTTAATATCCATTATTTCTTACCTTCTAGTTCCTAACAACTTTCAGTAACTAAAGTATATAAGAAACACTTGTATTATTACTTATAATTGAAAAGCAAAGAGAGGAAACAAAATAATTATAAAATCAAATTTATCTTACAGGAGGTTTTTTTTATTTGCACTAAGGCGACCTTTCTTTCAGTCAAATTCTTTATAAAAATGGCTTTCAAATTCATTACCTGCGGAATCCAAAACACTATTTCGATGAAGCACAAATAGCTTAATATTTATATTTATTCAGATTATGCCAGATTTATCCAAAAAATAAACCGTGAGAATATGGATATCAACTTTTTTTCAATGTAAATAGTCAATCTTCACTCCTATAGCCTAGCGATTTGTTTATAAACTGGAGACAACGACCTAAAGACGTCTCAATTATGATATTTTATATTTAATAACCGGTAAGTTATTATGGAGTATACTCTACTGCAAATTGAAGAAATAATCAGAAAAATTAACTTAATTTTTCGTTCGTGGGTAATATCTTACTTAACTCACTTGTACCATAAATAACTATTATATGTACGTCTTATTCAATGATTGTTGGCCAGTTCAACAAATCTGCCTTTAATTTCTTTGTAAGAATTCGATTCGAATAAGAGTTCGATTTATTTATTTTGTTGCTTTTGGTCGAGGAAAGTGGTAACTGAACATTCTTCATACCTAATAGTCATGGCACTGATTGTTATGGTTATATGGCCGGCCTGATAATGTGACAATGTACGTTTTGCATCTTTATTCAGGTCCTTTGAAGCAATAAACGTTGGCGATTCAATTTAAGGACGGCCAAATAAAGTGCAAACTTACTTCCCTCATTCCTGTTATTTAAAGCTTCTAGAAGTAAAAAAGATTTTAGCACAACTTTAGCTTAGTTAATAACCATCGCATGAATATAGAAAGGTCTAGTTAAAAAGAAAAAGATTCGTTATAAAATAAGAGTGCCGGTCGACAACCCTCTGACCTACTAGTAATTTCAGTTTAGGTGAGATTTTAGTAAAACCACTATACCCTGGCCAACCAACAGAAATAGTTAAGCCACGCCCAACAAAAGTGATGTATATTTGAAAAGAGCTTTTTTATTGGTTGGTTTTATAAAACCCGTATCACAAGCATGCGAATGTGTTACTGTTTCGAGAGCTCCGAGTGATGACCATGTGTAAAAGAAGTTGCCTAATTACATTATCTAATAATTACTTCATTTTATAACTTTTTAATCAATTTTTACTTTTTATAGCAACATATTTAAATTATTTTAATAATCATTTATTAAAAGAAGATCAACACCATTTATTTAAAAAGAAAAAATTTATAAGAAATTATTCACTGAATTAGCGTCGCAGCGCTAAGATTGCGCGTTTACAACATGATTTTGTTGTAGTGAGTGGTTACAGTTGGTATTAGTTATTTATTTAGTCGTTGTTTCGCTCTTAATGTCACTTAAGTTATTTTAAATTTGCTTGAAGATTTCTAAGATTTAGTGCACATTTGTGAATATTAAGGTACGTACTGAAAACGATTTATATTGATTAAGTCTTGAAATCACATTTTGCCATAAAGTGAAAAATTTATCAATAATGGATCAACCTGTTCTTTCTCCACCGAAAAAACGGATAGCCAGACATTTCTCGGTCGAAGAAAAAGAACGTGTTGTTGGTATCTATAAGGCTTACGCTGGAGAGAATCCACACAACCTTAAAACGAAAAATGTCGAGTTTACTGCAACAGCAGCAAGTAAGGTTTCACTTTATACATATTATTATGTACTTATATAAATTATACTGGGTGGAAATAAATGATTTTCATCAAGTTACCATTGCATTCCCCATGTAAAAGCACGACGTGCCGCTCTACGAAAATAGAGAAGGCAGTACCATAACCTCAAAATATACAACAAAATAATTTTTAACAATTGTTTAACAGATTGATTTCATTTATTGACAGAACTAATTTAGTACTAAATCAAAAAGAGTAGAGCGGTACAGAAAAATTTACATGTGAAAAAATTCCAAAGGGAACTTGATGAAAATCATTTATTTCCACGCTGTACATGTTCATTTAGGCATGAGCGTATCGAGTTTTTCCTTTTTTGAAAGAAATGAACCACCTACTCTAAACAGAATATTAACGGCTGCTCACGACAACGACGATTTACCGCTACTGAAACGGAGTACTTTATGGAAATTGTTAAAAGAAATTGGCTTTCGGTAAGAAAATAAACTTTTTATTTCTACATGTTGTAATCGAATTGGGTTTGGCTATATAGGTTTTCGAAAAGGTCGCGCAATAGTGTTCTAAGGGAAAAAGAGAAGATTATCGCCTGGAGACGACGTTTTCTGCGACAGATCAGAAAGTACCGGGAAGAAGGCAAGAAATTGTACTTCTTAGATGAAACTGGATGAATGCTGGTCATACTGTACATAAAGTATGAAAGGACTCGACAATTTTGACTCCGCGGCAAGCTTTCTTACAAGGACTAACGACTGGCTTAAAAGATCCATCTGGCAAGGGAAGTCGTCTTATAGTCCTCCATATAGGATCCGAGGACGGTTTTGTTGAAGATGGTTTATTATGCTTCGGATCTAAGAAAACCGGAGATTACCACGAAGAAATGACAGGTGAAGTTTTCGAAAACTGGTTTACAAAAGTTCTGGGACGCAAGTAAGTCAATTACTTTTGAACCAGACATGGTAAAAGCCGAATTCCTGCATCTTGTACAACAGGCTGCCGTTACGCCAAATTATGTGGTCGATGAGATGACAAATGAACAGAATGTTATGGTTTTGCCATTGCCCCCATATCGTTGCGAATTCAATTCTATTGAATTGATATGGGGTCAAATAAATGGGGAAGTAGCGCGAAACAATACTACTGTCAAAATGAAAAACCTTCGCCCGCTATTTGACCAAGCAGTCAAACATGTTTCTGCCGAAAATAAGAAGAATGCTATTTATCATGCTCAAGGCGAAGAAGAAAAACTGTGGCAGCTTGACATTGCTATGGACCTAATAGTGGAACCATTGGTCATTAGTGTGGGGGACGACTCTTCTTTATATGAATCTGATTTACAGTCTGATTAACCTTTAGAGTCCTGAGTATATTTTTGTCACGTAAATGCCTAAGTGGGGTAACCTCTGGACCCCATGTTTTTATTTCATAATAGTGTGCAGTAGAAGCTATAGAATTAGAATTAGAATTATAGAATTTGTGTGAAATTATAATATTTATTAAAAAAACAATAACAAAAGCGAAAAACTAACCAAAAAAACATTTCATTTTACAAAAAACTTTTTTTTATGCAATTAATGAATCAATCAGATAGTGAACACTCCGGATTACATACAACTCGCTTTGCAGCTTTTCTGTGACTGTCATATACAAAATTTTTGCATTTATCACACTTTACCCTTGATTTTTTGTCTTCCATCCTAGGGCAGCGATAACATCTTGCACGCTTTCTCTGTTCATCAGAAGCTTCTGCAAGTGCAAGAGTATCTTTTTTGTAGACGCCACAATCTCTCAGTGATTCAATGACGATAGAATGAATTGGTGTTTCCAAGCGACGAATCATGTGTGGTCTTGTAAATTGATCCCCCAGTTCTAGAAGAAAAACTCTTCTTCGATGTGACAGCTGCTTGTTCCATTCAGGATTTTTTTGCACAAACAAAATAAAAGAATTTAGAGCACATATGTCTAGAATGTTCATGAAAAGTCTGAATGGCCATCGAGCTGTACGTCTAGCACATGTAAATTCGCAAATCATTTTATCAGCGTTGTCTACGCCTCCCTTGGTACTGTTATAATCTAAAATCATAACTGGTTTTTTATTATCTTCTTCGCAAATACTATTATCTGAATGTTGTGTAGACAAAATGTGGACCAATTTTCCTTTTTTAGGAACATATGAAACCATAGCCACGTCTTGACAGAATGCAAACAAAGAAGATTTTTCTGGTCTTCCAGCAACTTTCAGTTGGTCTGGAGTATCGGGTTTACTTTTCCTCACTGTCCCAAGTAATGTCAATTTTTTTTCTAAAAGGAAGTTTGCAAGACCTACGGACGTAAAAAAATTATCCGTTGTTATACCTCGTCCTGTTCCATAAATAGGTTCAGTCAAGTCGCTAACTACACGAGATCCCTGGTCTTTTTCTGGTTTTCCACCTGGTGGTTTTCCAGTATATACCTGAAGATTGAACAAATATGATGTTTTTACATCAGCTAAGGCCCAAATTTTAATCCCGTATCTAGCTGGCTTTGACTTTATGAATTGCCTAAACGGGCATTTTCCCAGAAACCCTACTAATTGCTCATCGACAGTCACGCTTTCAAAAGGTTCAAAGGCTTTTTTACAGTTTTCTGTGAAAATCTCCCAAACATCTCTGAGAGCTGCTAGTTTATCTGTGCATTTTCGATCTTGTCTTGTGTTCTTATCATCAAATCTAATAAATCTCAGGATTTGCAAAAATCTGTCACGCGGCATCGCTGCTATGAAAAATGATCTTTTTATGGATTTATCGGTTGTCCACATTTCACGTACCGATTCTCGGCGACATCTAAGAGCTCCTGCTTTTATTAGCACTCCCAAAAATGCATCCAGTTCTAGTGTATCAAAATTTTTCCATTTTCTTTGGCGATCCGGATGTTCTTCATTCCAAGAAGACACAATTCTTTCAGCTTCTTCATTTGTGTGACGGCAGATTATTTCTTTTATGTCTTCTGTTAGTAGTAGGTTGAAGAAGTCGTTTGGTGTTACTGCATTCTGTACGTAATGTGTTGGGCCAGGTTTAGTAGTGACTATATTTCTTTTCAGGCGCCTCGTGACTGGTTTTGGAATTGTCGACCACTTCAAACCAGATTTAGAAATAAACTCTTCTCCAATTTCTTCTATTTCCGCAATTTCATCCGTTGGTTCCATGTCAAATGGTTCTTCATCCACTATTTCTAAGTCATCCTCAGATTCAGAAACTTCATCCCTGGGAACAAAGTATTCCTCGTCATCAGTTTCACTGCAAATATCACTTTGATTGTCTATAGGTTCGTTATCACTTTCATCGCTATAACTTCCAAAATTATCGGCTAATTTCTGAAGGTCTGCTTCAGTCAAAGGTACATTAGTTCTCTTTCCACTCATTTTTCAAAAAACAATGTCACAAAACCAGTTTATCTAAAATATATATTGGTTACGTAAATGCCTGAGAGGGGGACATTGTGGGCCCACTCACCGGAAATTGTAATAACTTTTAAATTTATAGCAATTAGTCAACGACAATTGGTGACACATAACCTTAAATTACTGTTGACACATAGCTAGAAGCTAAACGCAATACTGGTAACTTAAACAGTGTTGCCACTCACAACATGTAGACTGGGGTCCCCAATGTCCCCCACTTAGGCCTCTAAAGGTTAATTAGTCATATTATAATTTTAATTTAACAATTGGTATATTCACTATAATAGTTTGTTGTTATTTTATGTTATTTTGTTGTTTAATTTTTAATTTTTTTAACAGATGAAAATAATTGTCAAAATCATTTGTTAAAAGCAGATTGTTATCATCTACTTAAAAGAAAAAATACACTGAAGGAAACTTTTCTTCTAATTGGCATTGCAGTCCTCATATTCCAATCGTTTGTGTGGGGATGACTATTCTTTCGTCCGAATTACACTCTACCGCGCGGTAGAGTTCAACTCTTAATCAGACGGATTCCCAGAACAGTTGAGAAGATTTTTCTCGTTGATAAAGCCTCAGTACACTTTGTCGTGCTGTCAGAAGAGCACGTTAAGCAGTCGGTATAGACAACCACATAACCATATTTTGGTGGCTGTCGTTAAAAATAAAACTGCCCTGTGCGACGCACAAGTATATATTTACCTCAGTGGTTTAATAATAATAATTTCTACAACCCATCACCTGTGAACCAGGCCCCTGAAGCTATGAAGTCTGTGCGGGAAGGAGGGGGCGATTATTATCATTACGCAGGCTCAACGTGCGACTGCAGCGGACTGATGGAATGCGCAAATCCCACATTTGTGTCACAGCTAAGGAAAACTGCAGAAAACCTTAACCAGAGCTGCCGGTACCAGGAGTCGAACCTGGGCCGCTTGGGAGAAATGCCAGCACGCTAGACAATTCACTACCAAAGCTGTTTGGCAATGTTAATTTCAATTAACATTTATACAATACAATTAATTAGTCTTATACATATTATAATTTTTAATGTGACAATTTGTATACCTACCCTTCTTTAAAATAATGTTTTGTTATTAATAAAACTATGCTTATGCATTTTATGATTAATGCTGAGTATGATTCAACGAAAATTATGCAGTTTACGCTTATACGTTAGTATTATTATTCTTATTATACACCACATATTCATATTAGCAGAGAGGCACCTTAAATCTATTAGTAACTATGCAAAAGCATAAGCAGCTTAATTAAAGCTGCTTTGTTTGACCAAATTATACAGTCTAGCCATAAATACTGTCAGTACTTTGAAGGAACGTAACACAAAAATGACACATGATGCAAATTTAAAACAATATTTAAAATATATTTAAAAACTACAGATAATTCTCTTTTAACGCATGTATTGGTTATTCAAGATGTCCACCGTTACTGTCTATGCACAACGATAAACGCTCCTGCCATCGGGCGATACATGTACGCACCGTTTCTAGAGGAATTTTTGCCGCTGCCTCTGTCTTGCTTTTCTTTAGCGACTTCAAATTTTTATGAGGTTTTCGACAAGCCATTTCCTCAAGAGTATTCCATAGTTCGTAGTCCAGGGGGTTTAAATCGGGACTTCCAGAGGGCCAATCTGAAGCTGCTATAAAACCAGGAACATTGTCCTGCAACCACTTCTGCGTGGATCTTGCTTTGTGTGTCTGTGTGGAGTCTTATTGAAAAACCCAATCAACTCCATCAAACAAAGTATCGTTTAGAGGCTTAACAACAGGTTCCAGGACTGTGTCTCGATAAACCTTTGCACTCGTTTTCACACCTGTTTCGCAAAAATGAATAGGAGTTACTCCATGCCACGACACATCCCACCAAACCATGACAGAACTTGGGTGATGACCCCGTTGAACGCTGGAGCTTTCTCTTTGGCTTTATAGGATGACCGGGCATATACCCTATCATTTTGCTTGTTAAATTTTTCCTCGATCGTGAAAATGTTCTCGTCGGTGAACAGAATATGTTTGTATCCGCCTCTGCCGTACAAGCGTTTCAACTTTTTCGATCTTTCGAATCTTAACGCCTTTAACTTCTCTGTAAAAAGGTGATGTGTAAATCATCTGTGATAATGCGTGAGACCGTTCTCGGCGCGATATTCATTTCTCTAGCCATGATTTTCTGCTTTCGTAGCGGACAGAGGTTGATTCTTGAACGAATGGCTTCGACGACGTGTTTTGTTTTTGCATCACGCGGCCGCCCGGCTCCTGATCTATCAACAACATCACCTGTCTCTTTAAAACGTTTCAATGTACGATACACAAAGCGTTCACTGATTTGAAGCTGTTTTAGGAGCGAGTGAATCTACGAAGCACTATGCCCTGCCTTCATCAAACCGACGACAGTAACGGGCACGTGATAATCGGACCACTTCATTGTTTTTAAGGTTAGTAAGCAACCGTGTTTGTTACTATACTACTGAACGCAAGTATACCACTCCCTTTTACAGTGTGACCACTTTGTTCTACTCTGAATTCCCTAAATGCAACGGCACTGACAGTATTTATGGCTAGACTATGTAAGTACTTTTGCAAGCGAGTATTTTTCCAGGTTTACTAATTAGTTATTTCAAAACTAAACCTATCTGACATTTACTTTATTTTATAATTTTCCTTAGCAATTTTAACTTTTTATAAAAACAGAGAATATTGTTATGATTTATTTAAATCGAGAAAAATATAGTAAATGAAAACTTGGCGCGCTTTTATTAATTTGTACCGTGTGAAACTGGCTTTGTTCCCATTGGTCTACGCAAACATACATTTGTGGGGGAGTGACTTAACTATTTCTGTTGGCTGGACAGGGTATAGTAGAGCTTAGAACATATGGAAACACCTGTTTAACATTGTTTAGCGGGTATAGGTTTCTACTATGATTCGCTCTGTTTTTCAATGGGACTGACTCTTTCTTTTCGGATCCGATTTCGGCATCGAGTTTTGAAAATAGATATGTTTTATTTACATTTAGCATAAATATTAAATTTATAATTCACTATTAACAGAAAGTTTAGGATAGGTTAATGTTCTAGTACTATTGGAACAGAAAAAAAAGTTTACTTTAAAAAAATGATAATGCCCAATAATGAATAAAACGATTATTGGGGTTGTAAAAGATTACAAAAAGATAAGGAAATGCTTGAACCAACCCTTTCTAAATACTTAAAAGCAGAAGATCAATCAGATGTGCTCGTCATCGCCACGAGAGAGAGCCCTACGCAGTATCCAGAAAAAAAATCAATATTTGGCCAAGAATATTGGAAGATTCCATCATTAGTCCTTTGTATATTCAATAAAGTCTGGCCGATGCAAGTTATTTTAAAACGCTAACTAAGTACAACAATATAGCCATTGATTTTACATGAGCTGGAGAATCAGGTAGGTGAACATGGGAATCAGACACTAAACGAAGAACTTCTCTATTTTCAAAAGGATTGAGCTACTCCTATCATTATGCTATTTCTGTTATAAAATGTCTTGATCATGGTTAACTGTACCAATCAACTGACAGGAGAGGTCCAATAGAATAATCCCGAGGATCTTCTGATGTAACATCTCTGATCTTTTTTCTTTGGGGACATTTAAAGTCCATGACTAGCACAACCATTTGGAATTTTTTGTTTTCGAAATTAAAAATGTTATGTCTGTATTTCAAAATAGACATCAGTGCAGTTGATAAGCATGATCATGATTATAATTTATATCAAACATAAGACTCGTAATATGGGAAATAACACCTATAGTGCAGCATAGGTTTATGTAGATTTATTCAATACAGATAACTCCAAAATCAATTCTATCGTGTTGAAGTTGCGTAGTTTTTACGCAATTATTTGTTCTTAGTAACGCACTTAATTAAAAAATTATAAAGAGATTAGGACGTATTTTTGAAGCTTTTAACCGTGGATGGTAACTGCTTATGGAATTGAGTAATAAAATTGTTTGCATATTCTGAAAGATAATAACTAAATTTCCAACTTGGTAACTTTCATTTAAAATATTTACGAATTTCTAACGATACGTAGAAACAAGCAATAACAATGTAATGTAGATTAATTTTTAAATACTTTTTTTATTATTAATTAGTAGTCATCTTACACTTAGTTTGTTTTGTAATTTTTTAAACAAATTATAACTAAACACAAACATACTTTCTGCATATCCAGAAATTACTGGAAGTACAATGTGGTTCATTTTTATAATCACCTTTCTAGATAACCTTAAGCCATCGAAAGTATTTAAAACCCTTCAACTTTTTGTTTTTGTATTTTTCATAGTGATAATATACTATAAACATAAAATGACGTTATCCAAATTGTTATGGTTTCCGTGGTAAGAAAGAATTCCTTACTTTTCTAAATCAGTTAAAAAATTTTTATTTCATTTTGAGATTATTAGATAAAATGGCATCAACTTTGGTGTTGAAATTTAAAATAATAATATAAATCTTCAATCATGCTGAAAACAAAATAATACATTATTGCTAAATTCCCACCAAGATGATCCTTTACGCAATTTATTTATAAAAACTTCTGATATTGCAAAATTTGTAAATTTAAAATGATGCAAGGTTTTCTTTGATAAGTAATCAGGATTTCAGTTAGTCAAGAGTCTGGGAAAGTGGCTGAGTTAAAACCTTTGTTCTCTTCCTCACGAGACACACCTTTGATTAAATTATCACATATAGGCCTACACATTCTACTAGCAGACTCCACAAGAAAGATACTCTTCAGGTTTAGATAAACTTCTAACAATAGCCTTTTGATTTATTTATAAATGAAAATCAAGCTTTTATGATATGTGTAGTCATGAAATGTGTATATGGTAAATTATTATTAATTAATCTACTAATAGTTTCTTCTAAAGGTTTTGCTTTGTGATAATTCTTACCATCGCCCCTTCTATTATCTTTAAAAATAATTAATAAGGTGGACCTTAGTTACTCTTGACGATTCTATTACGGCTTTGTTTATGAAAAAACTTGAACTTTGCCAAAAATAATTTTTTCCATTTTTTCCAATTCCATTGATTATTAAATATTATTCTAATCTAATATTCTACTTGTTATAGGAAAAAGGAAATTATTTATAAGGAAAAACAAAAAATAAAAGTGATCAATGTTTTGTGTATGAACTATTTAATAGTTTAGGCTATTTACTAATTAATGCATATAAATTTACAATTTACAACTAAACTTATTAAAATATAAAAAAAATCTGTATATTATAAATACATATGTACTAATTCGGAAATAAGAAACAATAATAATACAGTGAAACTCCCATAAGCGGACACCCGGTGCCACACTTTTTGTCCGTTTATTGGAGACGTCCGCATTAAAAAAACTATGTCCGGTTATAGGACATGTCGACTTAAGAGAGAACTACGACTCAACCAATACAAACATCGGCAAAATGTATGCCAAAGTTCCGATTTATTTACTCTACGTAAAAAAGACATTCAAACATTATCTTGAAGTAAAAATCAGCGTTTGCTGGCAGTGCATTAAGTTAGACAGAATTAATCATTCCGTTTCGCATTTGCACGTAATGCGTGAAGTTGCATGCCGCATATTTCCCTTGTATTTTTTAGGGTAATAACAGCAAAAAGCAACTAGTATGTCTTATATCATTGTTTTTTTTAACAAAGCAACGAAAACAATGACGAAATCGTCGAATCGAAGATCTATTCGTTATTAAGTCGTTTGAATCATATGCTAAACCCTCTGCTGTTGTCACAATAATACGAACAGCATCGCGATCACTAATTTTGCATGCATCTAAATAAAGCGGCAATGAGTTTTGAAGAGAAAACTTGTTGTTTTCCTTTTTTCCGTTTTGGATTGCTAGACCGAGGTATGTCTAAATCACCTTTAACTTCCGAGGCACCGGAGACCTGCAACTTGTCGCAGGAACGTTCTCAATGCTGAAAGCTTCAAGTAAGGCAACATTCGTTGATCCTTCATCGCTGGATGACATAAATTGCAACTGTAACTGTTTCTGTAATGCCAAAGAATATTTACTAAATTTATTTCCAATAAGTTAGAAATGTATTTAAAATAATTAAATTCCTAAAAATATTGTCAGTAATTTAATTGTTGAGCCCTTTTGTTGCAGCATCTCTCTTCGTTCTGCTCAAAGATTTTTCCGCTTCTCTTTTTCTGATAAAGTGTAATCACTAGCACCCATTACTTCAACACGCCCTTCTTTCCCCTGCTTCAACAGAAATATTTTGTCTTCTTCGTTGTTCATCATGTCCAAAGCATTTGCATGGCTGATATCAAATCAATCGTCCAACGATTCTTTAGATTCTTGGTCTCGTCGTATATGAATCGCAGTTCGTCGATTCGAAGTCCTATTTAGTGTTTTCCACTTCTGATAAAGCGGTTCTAACTTGTTAATACTATCTGCAGTTTTCTTCACTGGAATTCGTGTATTTTGCCAAAAAGTTTCAACTTCTTTTAGAACTAGAACCGCACTAGTGCAAAGAGATTCTAGCCCACTTTACGCAAATTATAAAAAAGCGCTCGTATAACCTCACCGATACTCTACAAATTTGTACCAACAATGTGTTGTTCGAAATAGTCTAATAATAGCTATTTATGTAACAAGTACGCAAAATGTACGTTTAGCGGACGAATCGAAATTAAGGACGAGGCGTCAGCCGAGTCCTTAAGAAGATGAGTCCGCTTAAACATTTTGCGTACGTGCTACATACAAGATTTTTTGGTACTAGTTCACCAAAAGACAACACGAAATTTTTCATATTTCGAATTAGCAGATCACTTTCCATTGTAATTTATAAGTAAGCCAGTAATTGGTAACCATAGCAAGGAACTGATTTGTTGAAACAATTGCATTTGTGAAAAAAAGTTTGTTATTGTATGCACACATTCACACATTACACGAAATGGATAAGATTCCGGAAGAAATTGAAGCTAGAGCCAAGAATATTATCTTGAATTTATTACCAGCCAAATCTAGGGAGCAGTATGAAAAGGAATATCAGTTATTTAAAGAGTGGGGAGTGAAAAACAATGTTGGAACTGTCAGTGAGGAAGTAGTTTTGACATATCTACACGAAAAATCGAAAATTTTAAAACCTTCGTCATTATGGAGTAAATATTCAATGCTTAAAGCAACTTTAGGTGTAAAAGAAGGTGTTAAACTAGAAAACTATTCAAATGTGATCGCTTTTTTGAAACGTAATGCTGTGGGGTACGAATCAAAAAAATCTAAAGTGCTGTCAAGGGAAGAGGTAAATAAATTTTTAAAAGAAGCTAGTGATGACATATATCTGATGACAAAAGTGGCTCTTGTGATTGGTATTTGCGGAGCATGTAGACGGGAAGAATTGCATTCTCTGCAAGTTTCTGATATTGTCGATATGGGTAATTCTTTAATTGTGACTCTGGCCGATACGACAAAGACAAACAAAAAACGAGTGTTTTCTGTGACTGCTGACGCCGAAGCTATCAACCCTTTGGAATTATATCATAAATATGCCCGTCTCCGTCCACCTGTGGTAAACCACAATTATTTCTTTGTAAATTACCGGAATAAGAAGTGTACAATTCAGCGTGTTGGAATACACACATTTGGAAAAATGCCTTCAGTTGTGGCGCAGTACCTGAAGCTTCCTAATCCTGAGTTGTATACGGGACATTGTTTTCGGCGTACTTCTGCTACGTTGGTTGCAGATGCAGGAGCAGAGTTGGTAACTTTGAAACGTTTAGGTGGGTGGAGATCAACATCAGTCGCGGAAGGATACATTGAGGACTCAATCGAGCAAAAGAAGAAGGTTGCAAAATTAATTATGGGGAAAGGGGAAATGTATCAGTCAACTTCTTTAGACACAACCGAGAACACAACTCCTGTTACTGGCACATCGACATCAACTTCTTTAAATATTACTCATGGTGATGCTACACTAACGTTAACTTCTTCCAATAAAATTCATGCTTTTTCAGATTTAACTCATGTTGCTACCGCATCTACTGTTGAAACTATAAAAGGAGCAGCGGAAGAAAGTACTTTTACAGGAAATAGTTTTTATAACTGTAATTTTTCGTTTTATGGTTCAAAACAAAAATTTGTATTTCGTTTTGTAACTGTTGAATTTTATATTTGTATTTATTATCTATATTTTAACAAAAAAATCCGCTAAAGTGTTGCCATAGCAGCTTTAAGTACTAGGCCTTTAAAAGGGTTTTAGCGGCGTTTTATGTTGCTATGACAGTTGAGGTTGCTAAAGAAGCGTTTTGCGTTGTCAAAGTAATCCCGAAAATAATCATTTTGGGGAGCGTGTACCAAAAAGACAATTTATCACTTATTCTTGTCTTCATTTTTGCTCACTGTGACACAAATTGTACTAAAGGATAAACAAGCGAGTATGAAATCGGTTGTGAAAGAAGAACAGTCCCTCGGTTCAAACAGGATAGAACCGTGCCCTTGCCTAGACTGGGTATCGTCGCTGTAGTTCTTCTCCTTATTGTAAAAATCTGAAGTATCGAATAAATTGTTTAAACTTTTAATAAGTGAATATTGTTATTAAAGGATGATATTTTTATATCATAACAATAACTTTCATATTGAAAATGTTAAATTAGAGTTATATACGTAGAATTAGAGTAAAATTATTGAAACTTTCAAATTTCAAATCGATTGTAGCACCTCTTCCCATTGTCCAATTGAGTTTTTCTTCTGCAAGGGAATTTTATTTTTCCTGACTAGAACAAATCTAGAGGGTTGCGTGCAAAAAATGCGATGGTCGAAAAATAAGGTCCATCCTAATAATTAAACAAGCAAACTAGAAACATCATTTTCAGCATTTTTCAAGACTTTTGACAATGTGTATTTAGATTATTTATTAATTAAAATTGATTTTTACACAACAACAACAAAATTTAAAAGGTGCATAGAAATTACATAAATGCCAAATTAGTAATCATTGTATCAATTATCAACTTAAGGAATCTAAAAAATTCATTTGTTAGAAAGAAATGATAGACTTTTAGACAGTGTGTAAAATATGTATTTACTAAAATATTAATTATCAATGCTTAATGAATTTGGTAGTACACGGAATGAAATTAAAAATAAATTAAGCTTGTATTTATTATAATTTTTGTTTTTAAAATCTACAAAGAATAACATTGGAATTTCAAATGAGTGCAATTGATATAGTAATCTGAATTTTTTCAAGGTAAATTAATTTTATACTTTAGCATTAATACAATTTATTGTTTTCACATGATTGATGTACATATAAATAAGTTTATAATAAAAACATTGTATAAGATAGCCTTATTTCTATTCAACATAAACACTGTGTAAATCTTAAAATCCCCACATTCAAGATATTGTAACAATGTCCTCATATAATTTGGGAATCCCACTTAGATTTCAGAGTACTGAAATCAGGGAAAATTCAGAATAACATAAATCGGCGATAAAACAATTAAAATTTCTCCAAGTCATTCTAACATCAGATTTATAGAATTTAGTAAACAAGAAAATGTTTACTAAATTATCTCAAAGAGAATATGAATACAAAAGGAAAAACGCTAAGACAAGCTTCCATTGTCATAAAAATACTTATGTAAATTTTGTGTTAACTATTGAGGGCATCAGGATGGCATTTAATCTCTTCAGATAATCATACATACTTTTTTAAATATGACGTCGTTATTAATAGTTACCTATTTATTTTTATTACAAAACTGGAGTAAGAAGAAAAACAATTATGATTATACCAAGAAGAGTTGACCATCAAAGAACTTTCTAAGGTCGATCTTTTTATAATTTGAAAACTGCAGTTATATAACATATTGCTAATTCTATGTAGTAGGTACATAATAAGTGTCCTTTTTGTTATATTCAAATCTGTAATTAATTAGCATTTTGGTCCTAGTTGGCGGTTGATACAATAATTTTAGTTTAAATTTAATGTTCTACTATTACTAAAAAAAGATCAATTAGTATAATGTCCCTTGCCTAGATTGTAAAATCTTTAATTTCAGCAACTGCTGTTCATACAGAAAACCTACACAATTTAATATAAAATTAGTGATGTATAATTAATTTTCTATCAGGCTTGAAATTATTAATCAAATCTTAAATATAAAGTAAGCCGAATTTAGAACAGGTCTTCATGGTTGTTAAATTACCAATAACATATTAATATTACATCATAATATTTAATACAAAATATTAAAAAAGCAAACTCATGCAAATAAGAAATGATTCACATTGGTTTTATGAACTAAAATTACTATCTCTTCTTTTTTAGTATTAAGAAAGTGGGAGAAACTGATAAATTGTCAATAAATTTCTCGTGCTTGAGGCTTCAGTAATAGCCAGTTTCATGCTAGTGTTCTTTCAGTTGGCAGTGTTTGCTCTACTGAAGTAGCAGTTCTATGTGAGTTTGTTAATAAGTTTTTACTATTATATTACATCGGGATTAATAAGAATTTAATTACCAATGAGTATAAACCATGTATACTTAATACTATTTTAATCATTTTAATTTATATTTTTACTTTTTTTATTTTGAAGTAGGTACCTAGGCATATAAGAAAGGTAATACATTTTTAAAATTATTTATTTGTAATTTAAATTCTTATTAGTTGTTTTATCTTTCCTCTTTATTATTTGCATATATCATTTTATTATTGGTATGTTCAATTATGGACTATAACTTTTGTTGTTGCATATTTGAATCACTTATAAAATCCTTAAATATTCTGTATAATTATATCAAATTCATTCAGTTATAAACTAAAATATTACACTTTAAAGGTATTGGTGAATGAAATGTATATTCTTAAACTTTTGTAAAATTAATATTTTATCTTTACCAAAAAGCATTGCACTCTAATTATTGCTTAATCTTGAATAATGTATGCCTTATCAGTGTAATTTAAATAATTCTGAGGCGACCTTAAGATAATTTGGTTAATAGATGTACAAATTGTAGATAAGGATGATTTTCTTAATAATTTACAAATAACCCCCATGGTAGGTGTAACATGATTAAAAATTCTTAGTTCAGGGACGTTCATAGTACCTGGTAAAAAAAATTCTAATTTTAAAATTAAATTGCAAGGTATAGTTGACATGTGGAAATATTGAAAATGACCATATAATGTAAAATTCAATTAAGTAAATTAAATCTGCTAAAAAATGTTGATTATAGGTTTTTAAAGGATGTGGTACTCAAATATAATGGCAACAAAAATGATAATCAAAACATAATAGATAAATATAACTACATACCTTTTATAGTAGTATATATTATTAAGGTTAAGGTTATCAGTGTCTTATACTTGGCAATTCTGAAAATATCTTTTTAACTATTTTATTGTTAAGAATACAAATTATCATCTATGAAAAAGGTTGATTAAGTAATTACCCAGTCTATAGGCAATGCTAATCATAACATCTTTGCTGCTTAAATATTTAGTTTGTTTATATAAGAACAATTAAAATTTTATTATTAATAATTTTATTTCTACATCTCAGTTTACCATTACATTATCATTTCTGTAAAATAATTTAAGAAATAGATTAAGAAATAATTTATACTAATAAAAAATATTTCTTGTGTAATTGACGTGCTAGATAGTTTTTCAGACAACAATGTTGCAAAATTTTTGATAACTTTCTTATGCTTTTGTAATTAAGTATAACGTACTAAATTATCATAATAATTAATAATTATAACTATAGCATTCAAATCTTTATCTTGCCATGTGCTTCTACAGTTGAGTTCACTTTTCTTTTATGGTGTTGTTGATATAAGGAAGGCAATAATCTCATGGTTTTTAATCATTTTATCACTAGGAGATTTATAGAAGTGTATTACCTGCATGATAAATGGATATTAGCATATAGTGGTTGTGATGTTAAAGTCCCATTGAAAATAAACATTAAAAAATAGCAGGTTTTTCCATTGTGGGCTAATTAAGAAACTCCATATTTTTAGTTTTATCAGCTTGGAATTCTTAAAAGAAAACATTATTAATTCTGAGAAAATTCTTTTTAGAAGAGAATCTAAATTTTTTATCTGAAGCTATGTAACACAATAATAGCATAGAAGAAATCTGAAGGAGATTCGTTTAGTTATGTTAGGGTCATCGATTGTTACTTTTGATTAATTTATCATTACATATATTTTATTAAAAAAAATTATTGCAATATAGCATGTGCCGTGATTTTGAACATGGTCATGTTGCTGAGGATTCTTATATAAAGATATGCTAACTTTAAGTGTGTTGTGGTATTTTATCATATTACACATTTTCATTTCAATGTACAATGTTAATGATAAGAACATTTTCGCTTCATGTTAAAAATAGAATGATAAGAAAATCTTTCTAATTTAAAATACATTTTTTCCATATGTACCAAATGACACAATGTACAATCTTAAGAATTTCTTAATTTGGAAATTAACAATAAATTGTTAATCTCAAAAAAAATCTTTTTTTCAATAAATATAACTTATTTAATATCGCTTTTAAAATTTCCCTATGGCAGAACTGTACTTTGAAAACTTGAGAACTAAACTCACAGGGGGTTAATTAATTTCAAAAATAATTCATTGAGTTTTGATAAAATCTACTAAAGTAATAAAAGTGTTTATACTACTATTTATAGGTAAATATTTTATTCTTAGAACAAATTACCTGACTTAAATGAAACATGCATTTGGACAATTATGGAAAATACAAGCATATGGATCTCATTACTACAGGTATTTTTCCTGTGAAGATGAAAGTAGTTGCAAGAATTTTTTTGAATTTTTGAATAATGTAATTAGGATTTTCTAGCATTAGACAAGATAAATAACAAATATTTTTAAATTTTATATGCGGGAGAGTGTCAATTATTTTCTATTTAAGGTATTATTTTAATATTTAAGGTATTTGTAAGGTCATGAGTTGCTTATATCAAGTGTTGAATAATCATAAAATTGGATATATCTAATACAATGGCATCTCAATACATACACCCTTGGTTGGTAAAATTATTATTGAATTAAGTTAAGAGTAGATTTTCACCTATAAAGATTACACATCGATAATTGCTAAACAACTTTCTTGGCATGAAATTAAACAGTATTGCATAAATCAGTTGTTATTAGTCATAAATGAGGGCGAGGGTCAGAATTCAAATCATGGATAAAGTGAGGTTTTTTTACACTTGTTGTGAGTAGGAAGATTTTTAGATGTAGTTCAAACAGTGAAGAGTAAGTTCTTTTCAGGGGGGAAAGACAGACATTTTTTATAGAATGAATGAAAACTCTTCTTTGTCTTTTTAAACGCTTAAGCCTTAATGTATTTAACAACTAATTATCATTTTATTCAAAGAAAGTTATTCAAATTAAACTTATCGCCTTATCCAATCTCCTTAAATTATCCAAATATTTTAACATCATCAACAACGTAGTACATTTGAAATACTCCAACTGAGAAGAATAATCCTAGCAACTTGCTAATTAGAAGGCAGAAGGCAAACTGCCTATAGCGTCTAGACCTCGCAATGCCAATGTTCAAAGTTGTTAAAATAGAGTATATGCAGCCAAATAATCTTCATTTGTCAATATATCTGAAAAGTAAAAAAAAATAATGCATCAAATTAATTTTTAATATTCTGATTGGAAAAAAGCTTTGTGGGACAATCACCTCTGCTTCCAAAAATAATTAAAATAGTTTTCTTCTCCAAAACTACAAAAAAAACACCCTTTTTATTTTTTAACTATACCAAGCTTATACTAAGATGATTCTATAAAAAAAAGTTTCAAAAGGGTGATAGTGGTAACACAGGAGCAATGTCAAAATTTGTAAAAATACTTAAAATTTGCCTTCGGAGCCTGCTACTTTTCTACTCTGCAATGTCTTTGGAAGTTTCTTAATATGCTCTAAAAAATCCAAAAACTAGCTTTAATCTGACACCTGGATGAGCCAGATAACTCATAACAGAAAATAAGGGAGTCATGACAAGTTCAGTTATAGATGATGCACAGTGACGGGTAGCAGAATTTGCATCAAAATCGAAATTTTTCAAAAACTTCTACTTCGCCCATTTTTAATGCAAAAAATCTCGAAAAAATAATTTATTGTCATTTCATATGTATCTACGCAAGGAAAAAATTTGAACAAAATTTGAGACATTGAAGCATATGGCCTTAGTCGATTAGGCATGAAACTAGCCTAGTATAAACACGGATTTATATAATTATTTTGATCTTTGTTTGTTTGACACCTTTCTCTTATTTAGAAATACTTTTTTTATAGTGTTCAAAAATTTGTAAATTTTGCAATATAAGTGATATAACTGCCAGAAGTAAGTGGCGTATTTAGGATTTTTGCGGGAGGGTGGAGCACTACTAGATTTTCGGGTTTCTACTGGAAACCACGGTTTCGGTTTTGCTACTAACTACTGAAACTATACATAAATGGCCTAGGGCCGGTTGCATAATAATTATTTATTTTATTTTGACATGATAATCGTCTTTATTGGCACTCAATTGCGGGCGTAATTTGGCTTTTTTAGCCCGAGGGCGTATAAAGTTGCTAAGATACAAAGAAAACGTTTCTATAGAGTTCTAACAATTTTAATAAATAATTATAACTATTACATTTTTTCAAAATGAAATGTGCAATTGCTTGCAATTATCCTTTCCATGAAGCAAAATAAAACAAAACGTTGTATGTACCACGGGCATAATCAAGATAATGGCCTTCGAGAAATTAAAAGCCCTCCTTCGTCGGGCTTTAAACATTCTCTCGTGCCATAATCTAATAGATTATGCCCTTAATACATAAATAACTATTATGTATTAAGGGCGCAAGGAGGCTTTTATGGCCGGAAGCGTTATTTCTAGCCCGAGGTGTTAGCCGAGAGCTAGGAAAGCTATCGCTACCCATGTCTAATAATAACTCGATTTAAAATAAAAATTGTTGTTTTTTAGTATTTTGGCAACTGATGATTTTATAGGTATAGGCAATGCACTCCATAAAGTTTTTAAAATTTTATTTTCATAAAGCATGAAATGTTCTGGAAAACTCAAAAATGTAAAAATATACAGGTGCTCCAAAAATTTTATTTGACATGACATTGTGGCCACCCTGTATAATGTCAAATCGTAAAAGCAACACAAGTGCTTGTCAATAAAAATAAGCTGTTACTGTCAATAGGCGAAAAATCAAGATAATTAACTACGCAAATAATAAAGATTACGTTAAAAGTATGACAATGACATCACAATTCGTTAGTGTTACATGTTGTTGCATCATATTTACAATATTTACATTTTGCTTGCTTCGTACGAAAACTATTAGTAGTAAATAATTTGGAAAATTCTCATTGAAAAAAAAATTGTAACTGTAATAAAACGGCAAAGTTTTATAAAATAATGGTTTCAGTTGATGTACGGGTATATTTATATAATATACTAGGAATTTTAAAAATATTTTAGGTCATACAAATACGTTGAGATTTCCGAAATTTCCCGCCATCATGTTAACAGATTATAAATTTGCTTAATTTCAAACCTCCTTTTTAAAAACCTAGTTCAAAACATTTTTAACGACACTTTTATTTAGAAAACCCCAGCTTTTAAAAGTTTGTCGAAATTTGAGCGCCTACATTTCTAACCAATCAGAGGAAAATTCGATTCACGAGCTTGAAAGAAGGTCACGTGAACTACACCGAGCTTATATAATTCTGTTTCCGTTCACAGAGGTCTCTTTTCCATTACAGCCGATAGAAGTCAGTTCGTTTAGTGCGTTAGTGCGAGTTGCCATACAAGGTTCAGAATGCCACAATCACATATTACAAACGGTTATACCAATGGACACATGCCATATGATATGGAAGATGGCTCGGATTTCCTCTTTACATCAGAATCTGTTGGCGAAGGCCATCCTGGTAAGTTATAATTTTTTGGAAAATTCTAGCTTGTTATTTATATAAAGATGGCTACCGGTTAGAGATATTCTTGTGCGCACAAACCCCATGCTGAAGCTGCACGCTGTATTTATTTTTGTCATGGAACAGAAAATACCCTGTCTGAAGGTCTTTCGGGACCTGTATTTACCTATCAATTTTGAGGTTATAATGCAACATGTGTATTCACACTTAATGTTGCATAGTATTTCACCGTTGCGCGTCACCACGTGTTGCCATAATTTTCTATTGCAAATCTGATTTTCTGAATAAAACAAGTCATTTTATCAACTGATTTAATATTAAAATGAATCCTGTGATTTCCAGACAAAATGTGTGACCAAATCAGTGATGCCATTCTTGATGCACACTTACAACAAGACCCCAACGCCAAAGTTGCTTGTGGTGAGTTCAAATACAAATATTAATATTTTAAGCAATTAACAATGTTTTTATTGACTTGTTTATACAGAAACGGTAACAAAGACTGGAATGATTTTACTTTGCGGAGAAATCACATCAAAAGCCGTAGTAGATTACCAAAAGGTTGTTCGTGAAACCGTAGCACATATAGGTTATGACGACTCCTCAAAAGGTAGGAATTGAATGATTTTTTTTATCTTCTAATTTTCTTGTTTCACGATTCATTTTTTTCTTATCTTCCTAAGCACTGCTTTAATTGTGCATTTCGGAAGTAGTAGTTGTGACTAATGATTTATGCAGGTTAGAATCCTAGAATGCAGCTTGTTTTGAACTTTGAAAGTGATTTCCTAATAAAATGTGTTGATAAAGTTCATGGGGTCGAAGTTAAATATAAATATGTACTTACGGTACTCAGTTTAGTTTTAAATTAGTTGTACATTTTTGCTCTCTCAGCTGAGCTTAGATTTTATTAATTGGATACCAGAAGAGGAATTTAATAATTGTTAAAAAATATTTAAAAATAAAATCAAAACAGTTTCTATTATTGGCTGATCGCTTAAAAATTAACGTATAGGATTTGACTGGCGAACATTGAATCTACTTGTGGCTCTCGAACAACAATCTCCGGACATAGCAAATGGAGTACATATACAGCGACAAGAACCAGATATTGGTGCAGGCGATCAGGTACTGATGAAATTGAAATAATGGGAATACATATCCATCGTGGCAAAAATAATCTAAATAACAAAGTGCTTTCGAAGTCTTCATTTATAAAAAAATTGAGCTTTGTGTGCTTATTATTTTCATTTATGCTCTTGTGGCCATACTTTCTTGATTTATTCATTTGTAACTTTATCATTATTCATTCTTACACTAGAAGGATATAGATTTTTAAGAATATTTTATAAAAACAAAAACGTGGGAAGTCTTGTAGAACTTGTTATATTGTAAAAACAACGTAAGCTAAGTTTTTGAAAATTGAGAAAAGTTCAAACGATATTTGTAAAATTGTTTTACAATCAAGTTCTACAAGGTACCTTTGGGAGGAATATAACAAATCCGTGGTTTAAATAACAAATCATATATACATTGCATGCATCTTAATTTCATGCAGGATTTGACTACAAGACCTGCAATGTATTGTTGGCATTGGACCAGCAGTCTTCCAATATTGCTGCAGGTGTGCACGAGAATCGACCAGAGGAAGAACTGGGTGCAGGCGATCAGGTGAATTTCCATTAAGTGTTAGTTCGATTAGTTTTGATGTTTTGAATTATTTCTGTTTGCTAATGTCTCGTTGACTTTCTGTAAATGGTAGAAATTGAAAAAAATATTTTGGTAATGGTTCTTCTTCCTTGGTTTTGGTGCCTATTCTGCTTATACTAGCTTTTAATAAGTCTTTTGCTTTGATTATAAGCTTTTCTTCACAAAATATTCTATATTTTGCATGATTGTATATTAACAGCTAAGTTATATCTAAGTGAAAATATAGTTAACAGCATAAAGATTTGCATAAAACAGATCGCAAGATACAATGTACTGATTTTTGTGCTGTTGACGATACATCTACTAATGTAAGATTTAATAAAACAAGGTGCATGCTCTACGATAGACATCTAGATATATATATATATATATAGATAATTGCACATAACAATGTCCACATTCTTATAATCAACTTTATTTATCTGAATGTACCAAAAGTGTGCAAGAGAAACGATGGCAACAGGCGTTCCCTTCCAATCTCAATATTGGTTGAGGGCAATGTCCATTGTACATTTTCTATTGTTTTTATAAAATACAATTTTTGTAATAAATCGAGAAAATGATGCGCCTATTTCTCTGTCTTGCTGTCTTTCTCTGTTATCTTTTATTTATTTCTTTTTTATGTGCTTTTGGACAAACTAACAATATCAACAATTACTGCAAAATGGCTTTAGTAACTAATAAGTTATTGTAGTTGTAAATTTTCATTTACAATCAATGATTTCTGCAAAAATAAAAAATTCAGAATATTTTCTATGAACAGCCTTTTAACAAATCTTAATGATCCATGCAAAGCAAATAAAAACTAATTGTTGCCATGTATTTTTTTATTTTACAGTATTTTTTATATACTATGAAAAATAGTTGCACATAATTATTCTAGTTTATTAATAGTGAGAAAAATGATATTATACAATTTAAAATGTTAAAAGTTGGTCAAATACAAAAAAATTTACTTGGATTCTTTTCCATTTGGCCATACCTTTGGTGTTTATTAATATTTTTTATGATTTATTTTCTAAGAGCAATACAAATATCGAAAAAAGCTTTGCTTTAAATTCAACTTTTGGAAACTGCTGGAAATAATAGTCGAAAATGTCACAAACTGTGACATCAGCTGTATCAATGTATCAATTTAAAAATGCAGTTAGGTGCTATTGGTTTCATAATGAACTAGGACACCGAAGGTAATATGATGCTATTTTTTAGCATTAAAAAATAATAATAAAATAGAATCACATTAGCCTTGCTTATCCTATAGATCATTATGAAATCAATAGTACATCCAGCTCAAACTGTAATTTTTAAGCCAATGACTAGCAAACCCATTTTTTAAAAACAAATTTTTTGGCAGGTTAACGAAATTAATAAAAAATAAACAGTATGGTATTATAAACAACATGATGTCAAAATAGCTATTTACACTCGAATGCGGTAAGTCGAACTTTACAGGGCGACAACTTTGTTTAAGGCACGAGCCCGTAGGGCGAGTGCCTTATTAGTTGGAGCCCTGTAAAATGACTTGACGCATGAGATTTGTATAAGATTTTTTGGCCGACAAGTTTTATAGAAAATAAAAAAAAATAATTCAAAACATGCACATAATAGTGTGCTCTTGGATGACATTTGTAGTTTCCAAACGTACAATAGATGGCGCTGCGGCGATTTAAATTAATTAAATTTTAATTTTTTCTATTAAAGCCCGAAATATTTTTAATAATAACTTAGGTAACATGTATTTTATTACATAAACTTAATTATTACAAGAATAGTTGGTTTCTTAAATATCTCTAATTGCCCAGTGTTTTTTAGTATTTTTACCACATTCGCTTGTCATTTTACGACATCATGCGTAAATATGAAGCTACAGTTGACGTAAACAAAACTGAAACAAACGTTTTAAAATACAGGAGGCCAAAAACTTCATTAAACAACACTTATTAAAAAACTATAACATAATATAATAGCATAAAAAATGTCAGTATTAAAAATTTAATTTAAGAATGTTCCGGGAACAATTCTAAGTCAAACACGTGACTGCTACGAGACGCCTAATGATCGCCGCATGATTCGCGATGCATTTGCATTTTCACCCTTTTAATTTCTTTAACCCAGATTCTTCAGTTTTTTTGTTGAACTTCTAAATAGTCAGATCAATACACGGTAATTCATTATTCGGTTATTATTTATTCATTATCATTCGGTAATTATCAGACTTTGAGGATAAGCTTCTCTGGTCATTAGAAACATAAAACCCTAGTAACATTTTTTGGTTAAATGAACTTAAAACGTTCTATTGATCTGGGGGGATTCCCCTGTGTTCTAATAGTAGGAAAAGCATGCAGAAATGACATCATTTTAATACCGACCCATTTAATGAGATCGTGAAATTTAATTTGTTATTCGTTAATAAACAGATATTAGTTAATGAAGTAAAGATATGCTGAATAATTTAATGTATCCATCAATAGGTATTGTTATTTTTTATTTTTATTACACTACTACCGAGGTCAATTCCCGGTGCAGGCAGATCTGGTTAAGGTTTTCTGCAGTTTTCCTTAGCTGTGACACAAATGTGAGATTTGCGCTGTTCCATCTGTAAGTCGGCTGCAGCCGCACTTAGGGCCTACGTAATAATGATAATCGCCCCCTCTCTCCCGCACAACCTTATAGCTTCTGGGGCCTGGTTTCAGGGTATGGGTTGTAGCAATTATTATTATATTATTTATTTTATTGGAAGTCTAAAATCTAAATACAGTAGTACAAAGTTCCTTTATTAAAGCCTTTATTGCTTTATAACTAATTTTAGAAGACTAATTATTTCTGTAGGTAGCAATTACTATATGGGATGTGAAAGCAGTAACAGAAATACATGGCTGGCCCGGAATGGTTTCTAACAACGGCCATACGCTTCAGCTTTCGTTTTATTTGTACATACGAACTAAGCGATTTTAGATACTGTAAAAGTACACAATGTTGAACCCAAAAAATAGTGGAAGAAAAATATGTTAAAAGCTAAATGTTCAGTTAAATTGAGGGTGCAGGAAATGCAATACCGTGTATCTTAGAAACCGCAACCTTATGGAACCCAACTTTATTTAAGACTTTTATGATAACAATGCAGTTATGTCACGGAAAACAAAAACAAAATATTGGTGCAACATTTGCTAATACTATCAATCATTTTAAAAAGTGAGGTTAGACGTACCATGTTATTTGTTCCTGATCAAAAAGAACTAAAACAGTAACTAATGTATATCCACACTTTTGATATTTTCTATTATCTCAGTATTCATTTGTTGCATAATGATGTATGAATCAATTAATATTTATATAATATTGTTACTCATTAAAAATTATTTGTGATTGGTGATAATAATATTTCTTTATTATCACGCTCTTGTTTAAATCATTAACTATCAAAATTTTATATTTTCTGTACAACAGCAGGGTCATAATTAACACAAAATTGGGATAAACAAAAATATGAACAGTATGCAACAAAACACGAAACTAACTCAACGTAATAGTAAAACAGCAATAAATAATTTAAATTTGAAAATTAAAATGACAACTAAATGTTTCAAGTGCTTTCCGCTTTGAAAAAGATAACTAACCTTAATCTCTTATAATTCATTCATTTGAGATTGCAGTGTGGTGGCAATTCTGAAAGCATATAACATGCACAAACATGATGACATAACTGAACTGTTATCGTAAAAATCTTATATGACCTTTTTGCTCAATTTCTATTTTGTATTCAACATAACATACAGATACAGATTGTCTGACATTTTTAATAAACCCTGTATAACATTAATGTTATTTATCAGGCTCAGACTAAAACCTTGCCAATTGTGTAGTCGAGTACATAATCCCATGTGGTTGTGTCGGTACAATTATAACAAGTAATGAATTGCTTTTCATCATTTTCTATGTACGACTACATGGAATGGGTCCACAATGGGCAAGATCATGCTCTGGGCTTGGTAATAATCAAAACCATAACAATTAAATGAACAATTTTGACGTAAAAAAAAATATAAAAGTGCCATGATTTCATATCGGGAAGAAAAACAAATGCTTTTTCCAATATGAACTTTTAGTATTTATATTTCCTAGCATATCTTATCTACTTGTTAAGTTCCACCTAACTATACACAGTTTAAACATGCGCGTCAACGTTGACTAAAAATAACCTCTACTGGACACCTATTTCAGTCACTTTGGGACAAATTGACGAATGTGACCTGTTAGATGTTTATACATCCCTGCACTCTACACAAGCCATTAAAAGAAAAGTATACTGAGATGCTATTCCAATTCTAACCTTTTTCTTTTTTTTTCTATTAGAGCTTTAGTTCTGCTACTAAACACATTGATTTCCTAACGTCTGAATCTTTGCTAATAGTACCATGTATTACCCTAAACTGCTTTGTATGTGAAATTTTCATTGGGTCCTTATACTTTACCATGTGCAAATAGGTGACATTTTTGAAGCGTCATCTTTACAGATAGGTGTGGAACTAAAGTATTTGGTACTTCTCTATGGATATGTCCAAAATTTAGATTAGTTGTCACAGTTCCCAACTAAGTCAAATGAAACGGGTTAGATGCCAAAAATTTATTGAATATTTATTATTTCAAAAGTAATCATCAAAACTGTTAATAAACCCACTGCATGCAAATTTTTCAGTGGTGCACTGCAGGTGGTTTGTGATAATGTGTGTATGGAACGTACCAAATTACGAATTTCTTTCAGAGTGATCATCAGTTTTTGAATGAATTTCTTGTCCTGCAAGTTGCTCAACAGTCAAAAAGCGAACTCCTTGTTCTTTTTTACTCTTCTCCATTTCTGATGTTAAGCGAACACATGTATCGCTAACCTTACTTCCAGCACAATAAACAAACTACTAATACAAGTTGACACTATTTACCCAGGTCCCAGACAGATGTCTGTACCGTTATCAAACTCCAGTGTTAACCATGAGTAGTGATGTAAAAAAAACTGTTTTTTTTCTGACTGAAAAAAACGGGTTTTTTTTGAAAAAAAACCACTTTCTGGTTTTTTTTTCAGCAGACGGGTGCTTAATAATAAAAACTTCTTGTAATGATTAGGGAAACAAGAGACCAACCGATTACTTTTCAAATATACATGTATCAATGACCTATAACCTTCAATTTAAGATTTGAACCGATGGTGAGGTTATTATATTTAGTAAATCAATAGATAAAAAAAAAGATGAAAATCTTATAGCAAGATCAGGGCATAGGTCAATATATTTACTGTCATTTAGTTTTACTGCAAAAATTACATATTTAGTAGCTATTTTTTTAAAACGTTGAATTATATTACAGTGACAATTCAACACATTATTTATCAACTAATCAAATTTCATAAATTTAGTCAAACCAATTAACAATGCAGATTACAACAATAATCACCATTGGTGATAATTACAGAGATAATTTGTTAAATTTTCACATGAATTTCACTTTTGGTCCCAATTTTTTTGATAATCTTGGCCATCATATTAGATTATACTTGTAGTGATTCAGACGATAAGTGCGAGTTGTGCTTTGCACTCATCACAATTTCCATCTCGATCAACTACTTGTGTTATGACATTCAAAATTATTGGCAAAATTGGGTGTCCAGTCAACAGAAATAGTTAAGCCACGCCCTACAAAAGTGTGGCATATTTGAGGCGAACTTTTTTTATTGGTCTGTTTTATAAAACCCGTATCACAAGCATGCAAAAAAAAGTTGCCTAATTACATTATCTAATTATTACTTTATTTTATAACTTGGCAATCAATTTTTAATTTTTATAGCAACATATTTAAATTATTTTAATAATCATTTATTAAAAGAAGATCAACACCATTTATTTAAAACGAGAAAAATATAGTAAATGAAAACTTGGTGCGCTTTTATTAATTTGTACCGTGTGAAACTGGTTTTACTCCCATTGGTCTACGCAAACATACATTTGTGGGGGAGTGGCTTAACTATTTCTGTTGGCTGGATAGTGTTTAGTAGTATTATATATGACACATGCTGTTAAATCAACCATCGGAACTTATTAATTTGCTTAATTACAAAGCTATCACACCAATAGTAAAAAACAAGTGATCATATTACCTTATTTTGATCTGTTTCTAAGAACATAATTTGATTCAAATTTTCTCTCATCGAATATAACTCGTAGTATGATTAATAATCGATGATTCTACTTGTGAAGCTGGAGCACCGTATTCAAATCGCCCTATACAGGCTCCTTGAACTGCAGTTTGGTTTCACACGTATGTGTCATTGATAATAATCTTACCACTTGTTATATTATGGCTGACAATCCTCTCATACAGGAAAATTACACTCGTCTCCTGCGTCAACTCGTGTAGTTTTCGTTGCGAAAGCTACTCATATCTGAAATGACAAATTTTGTTGGAAAAAATTAGACCACTTGTTAAATTATATATGAAAAAACTTTTTTTTTTTGAAAAAAAACCTTTTGGTTTTTTCATTTACATCACTAACCATGAGATATATTATGGAGACCCATTTTCATTTGACTGCCCCTTATATTTTACAGTTTTTACTAATCTAATTGAATAGTACTGTTTGACTTCAACACTTATTTATTTCAAGAATTTTAGTGTCTAATCTACAAATTATCTTTTAAAATACAATTATTCTTCCTTGTAAGATCCTTATTGTAAATAATCGCAATAAATTTTTGAAATAGTTCAATTACCTATTAGCCATTCCCAATTTGCTTGGATTAGGATTTTGCCTATGTAAATGGAAGTTATTTTACTTTCAGTGTAGTTAAAATCTTTTCTTTCAATCTCAAATTAACTTGTAGGTTCAATTGGCTTACATTGTTATAATTATGTTAAATGTTACTATGTGATTTCTCATTATTTTCTGCATCCATAACCTTCAACAGACTATAGTATGAGCAAAAAGTAACTCCATCAAAGGTTCCTTTGAAATTTTGAACTTATGTGTATTATAACACCAGACAATTATAACAACTGTCCCTGTCAAAGAACTTTGATTATTTTGTATAATTTTCTGATGTTATAATACACATAAGTTCAAAATTCCAAAGGCACCTTTGATGGAGTTAATTTTTGCTCAAACTATATATAGTATTTCATTTTTGTATGAAGTTTCTGTAACAGGAATATTTTTGCTACTGTAATTATCAAAATTCTCTTACAATTATACAGTAATATAGTTTTTGCAGAAGTCATTAGATTATCTAAATCAGTTTTTATCCATTTACAAAATTAATATTATTGATTGGTGATGGTTTTATTAACAATTGCATAAATACTAAAAAATAAAAAATTATTGACTCAAGAAAATCTCTTTAGGGTTTGATGTTTGGGTACGCAACAGATGAAACAGAAGAATGCATGCCACTCACAGTCGTTTTGGCACACAAACTCAATTATCAGATTGCTGAACTAAGAAGATCTGGAGAATTCTGGTGGGCCAGACCAGATTCAAAGACACAGGTAAAGCAAAATGAATGATAACGATTTCCTGAATTGTTTTTACTGAGGTGTGACATTTTCTATTTAGGTTACCTGCGAATACAACTTTTATCACGGAGCCTGCATTCCACAGAGAGTACACACTGTCGTGGTTTCACTTCAACATAGCGAAAAGATCACATTAGATGAATTGAGAACTGAAGTTTATAACAAAGTCATTAAATCAGTCATTCCTGCAAGATACTTGGACGAGCAAACTGTTGTTCATATTAATCCATGCGGATTGTTCATTATTGGTGGACCACAGGTTAGTATATTAAATAATTTACCGAGACTTCAGTGCAGCAATATTGTTTATATTGAGATTTAGCATCAATTTCCAATTGCAATTATTTTTGGAACTACCACAATATCTGGCATCCATGAAATGTTGCATCATAAGTTTTATTTAGTACATTCTTACTCTCAAGTTACAGACAGTGATGTATTTTGATATTTGCTACTTCTGATGCAAAATGATTAAAATTCAATTCTGAGCAACATTCTTAAATTCATCATAAATTTTTTGAGCGTCATATACAAGAAATTTTAATTTTTCTCATTTCCTTTCAGAGTGATGCTGGTTTAACCGGCCGTAAGATAATAGTTGACACATATGGTGGTTGGGGTGCTCATGGTGGTGGAGCGTTCTCAGGAAAAGACTTCACAAAAGTTGACAGATCGGCTGCATATGCCGCCCGTTGGGTAGCTAAATCCTTGGTCAAAGCTGGTTTGTGCAGACGTTGCCTTGTCCAAGTTGCTTATGCCATTGGTGTTGCTGAACCACTTTCCATCACAGTCTTTGATTATGGCACTTCAAAACTTTCTCAGAAGGAACTGCTTTCCATTGTCAAAAATAACTTTGATTTGCGACCAGGAAAAATTGTAAAGTAAGTATCAACAAAATACATTTAAATAACTAAACTTTTAATAGAAGTTGCCAATGATTATTCAAAAATGGAGTATTTGCTACTAATGATGCATACTGAATTAGAAATGCAATAACTGAGACAATAACAAATTAATTATTTAATATTTCCTAAAAACATTTTACGACCTTAAATACTAATTCTAGATTTTTTGTAGGGAATTAAACCTTCGAACACCTATATACCAAAAAACAAGCGTATATGGACACTTTGGACGAGATGAATTTACTTGGGAGCAGCCGAAGGTACTCCGTCTTGAATGACCTGCCCTTCCTTTCCCTAGACCACTCTTCTAATCTCCTATTATATCCTTTATTTTTAGCTCTCCTTGTTTCTGTAGTTCCTTCTGTGACGGCGCTCTGAACCTTGGGCTGTGCTATTGGAACTGCTACAGTAGGGGAGGGCCTGCTTAAAGCAGACCACAGTAGTACCTTGCGTTTAATATTCACAAATATTAATCAAAGGGCTGCTGCAATGCTGTGTTGAGTGAAACGTTTGGTTTCTACTAGACTAGTTTTCGTATCTAGTGGCTTTAAAGCACTCGGCACATTGTGTTGTGTTTACGAAAAAAATTCTAATTGGAAAAGAGCATTTCCGAAAACACTCCGGTCTGTATTAGGCATGGCCTATGATAGTATTGGGTGCGGACATTGTAAAGTGTACTGTTAAGGGTAATTTAGAACAGCGCATTTACCTAATAAACCTTAGTATAAAGATGCTGCCACGGATTCAAGTCTTTTTAAGGTGTTATTTTTTCTAATAATATTGAAAAACTTGAATTATATACATAAAAAGTAACATTAGTGTTTAGATCTGTAGGCACAGTGAATTGTAAATGTGAGTAGTAAGTTTTAATGTTGTGTAGTAAATTATTAATTATAATAAAATTGTATTATGCGAGTCAAAAATTTTAGCTGTAATGGACATATTGTATTGTTTTAGTTGCAATTCTTCTAATTAATTAACTGTAGAACAGTTGTAATTGAAGCTTATCGTTTTTTTTTCTTCAAATAAAATTATTTTCAAGAAATACCGTCTATATTGATATGATGTAGATATTAAATTGAAGTTTTAAAAATAAATCGATACTTAAATTATTTGTGGACTTGATGATTAGAACAGTGTTTCCTTTACCCTAACATCCTTGTGAATCTAGTGCTTTATGTGAATTGTAAAAGGGGTTTGAAGGAGTTCAGCTTTACAAATAATTTCTTTTTAAACACTGGCATTGTTTGTCATGGTGATTGGCAACAAAAGCAATAAAACTTTGTTCAATGGGTTACATGTCTAAATATCACACACAATATAGGGTCAGTATGCCAGTAATTGACCACTTAAGAGATTTTTCAGAAATACAAATTTATAACTTTGTAATATATTTTTTTAAACAAAATAAAAAATGGTATAAAGTGCAGTTATAGTCTAAGACTAAATATCAATAATACACAAATTTAAAAACATTTTGTTTCATATAAAAAAAATATAAGAGTAAAAAAGTTAGAATTTTCCAGTAGTTAAACACAAACTACCCAGTGTTTGACCAAATTTTTCGCAGTAATTGAAAAGTGTTATAATATAACAAATAAAACGTCAGTTTTTTATTATATATTGTTATAGAGCCACATAGTATGTATTGCATAAAGAAAAATGAACATTCTTAAAAAATATCAAAATATATGTATATTATTTTTGATGACATGCTAAAAATAAAAATGGAAAGAAAAATTACCAGTAATTGACCACTTTACGAAGCCAGTGGTTGAGCAGTAGTTTTGTGCAAACAAATACTGGAAACAGCTATTTATTTGAAATTTTAGTAAGAAAAACAGGAACAAGAGTAGCTTACTAATCTTGTAGGGGTGACAAAAAACAAGATTCTTTATTTTGCATAAAATTAGTGGTTGGTCAACTACTGGTAAACTGATAGATTTCGAATTCTGTAATTGACCACCACATTTTTTGCAAAAAAAGTGTCGCTTAAAAAAAATATATATAACAAAAATTTATTAGTTCGACCTTTCTAATACTTGCACAATATTTATAATATAACGATTTTCATTAAAATCCCGGATGATTGCAGATTTCAATAGAGATTTGCAATTTACTTGCTATGCTTACTGTAAAAGCACAAATTTAGCTGTCAAATAAACGAATACAAATTCCACATGTATTTAGACAACCGTTTGACCAAGATAATACAGCAATGTGGCACCATATAGTAATTGGAGGTGCAATAATCGCTTGAGAAAGAAAATGTTCATGAAGATGTACAGGTATCTTATTTTTTCCTTTAAAAATGAAATTTGGTCAACTACTGGGTGATGGTCAATTACTGGCTTACTGACCCTATCATGTCAACATACCACATGCAAAAATATCTTTGAAAGAATATCTTGTGAAAAAATATCCTAATACAAAATATCACTATTATGTTTAAAATATAATAATTTATTTTATGTCCGATTGCATTATAAAGTACTGTTTATTGTATTGTTTTGCGGCAGTGAACTGGCTTATTATTGTACTAGTAAAATAAAGTGGTAGTAGTAAAATAAAGTATATAGTAGTAAAATAAAGTATGACAACTGTTTATTACACGTCAAATTTTCTTCTGTCAAGAATAGATGTCAAATTTATAAACTGATTTTTTTTTGATAATTAGCCAATTTTAGGAATCGAACATAAAGCTTTGTATGCAACTCTTACATAATCGGACCTTATAGACTCGCCCTTTTTATAGGCCTTGCTCGCTTCGCTCGCTCGGCCATAAACTGGTCTTATCTATAATGTCCTACATTATGTACTTGTTACATAAATAGCTATTATTCCATTTCGTATTTCAAACAATTGTTTATATACTACAATTAGTAAAATAAAGTATAACTTGATCTCCGTTGTCAGTGACACCGGAGTTCAAGACTTTCTTGATCTCCGTTGTTGTTGGCAACGTAAAAATCATTGATGTTGCATAACAGCCACACGTGACATGCTGCTTTCTATCTCCTTGGTTACGCGTATGATGACCCAGACAAGGCAACTTGCTTCATTATACAATAAATTCGGATGAATTTTAAAAGAGAGAAATTAGGATTGAAATACGAAATAAAATAAAACAACTTATGCAATACAGAGATCAAGCTCCTTTAAATCCTCGAAGATGTTATAACGCCTCGGCTGGTGCCTCGGCATTATAATACATCTCGGATTTAAAGTATCGCTTGATCTCCTAATTACATAATATATATTATTCAGTAGAAACCTCTATATTGACATTTAAATACTCATATACAAATAATTACATATATTGGTAAAATTATTGTGGAAGAATTTAATGTCGTCACTACAGATAAAAGTAGATCAATTTTAGGGATTCTTTAAGGATTGCACAGATATCTGATAAAAAATGCCAAAAGTATAGGCAATGCTGAATGCGTTTATGAACATCTGACTTGAATAAACATGTCACATATATGATACCTGTAAATTTGATTGACACAGGTGACATTTGCTAAAGTTATTTTGTATTTAAATGCTTTTCGAGAGTGATTAGTATTTCAATAACAATAAACAACAGTTATTCTTAGAACTTGTAAAAAATCGCGATTTTATCTACATAATATTAATATTATGTCAGTCCAAGGAAAGACACTGCATTCGCAGTCTCAGCAGTTATTGCTGAATGTATTAAACTACTTCGAGAGGGAAAAAGATTAAGTACTTGGTAGCATTTAAGTTGATTAAAATACTAAATGGTTTTATTATTTTGAATGTAAAAATGTATTTGAAAAGTAAGAATATACATATACTTCTCTATATTGAAGGTACTACTATTACAACCGTTAAAAATGAGTTAAAAAAGTGATTTCTTGTTTTACAGTACTTGGTAATAATTCTATAGAACTAGAGAACGTATAATGTACAGTATTAGGCATTCGCGAAAATCTGTTTCCTACTGAAAATGTTTTAAAAATTTCAAAAATAACAAGTATCAATGTTAAAATCTAAAACAAGGCTTCAAACGTTTAACATTACTTATCCCTAACCTCAAAAAATCACGTGCTATGACAATTTCGTAAACATCAATAATTGTCAAACTATGGATGCTGATTTGACTAGGAGTTTTTTAATCTTATACCACACAAAGAGCATCGATGACCAGAGCTCATGTTTCCCTGGACGGATAGTATCTCTCAATATTAAATACAGTATCATAATAGTTCTTACTAACTTTAAGATATTTTTTCATGTAATATTTTGTTGGGATATTTCTTATTATATTGTAACAAGAGAGAAAAAGAAAGAACCTCTTCTCGAACAACAAATGCAATATTCTACAGCAATCGAGAGGATTACTGATCGCACGAAGCCTGTGAAACAGCGCGGTTATTCTAGAAATATATAGTAGTTTCTAGCGGCTTCTAGTACGATTATAGGAGGGTATAAAATCGACTTCGCCGATAAAAAGAAGCAGTCAACAGCGAGTCATTAACTGTGTATCACGAAATAAATAGTAAATGTGAAGATAAATGTTGTATTAGAAATTCATAGTCTGTAAATAATAGTTTTAATGGTTTATAATCATAGCGTTAATTTATAGTGTATTCATTAGTGTTTGTAAATAAATATTTCTTATTAATAGACGATTTAAACGGCACTTTTGTTATTATTTTAAAAAGGACGTTACAGTGGTGTTACAGGTGTGAGGTTTTTAAAATAAATAAAATCGCGTAATAATTAAATAAAGTGCTGTGAGAATAAATCTTTAGTGTTAAAAATAATTTCAACAAACAATTAAAATGGTGATGAAATTGTTAAAAGATCTCTTAGTGATAGATTTAAAACGGGAATTGGACGAGAGGGATTTGGATAGTAATGGAAAGAAAGAAGTTTTGATACATCGGCTAAGAGAATGGCTTTTAGAACAGAAGGAAGATCCTGAAAATTACCGCTTCGAGATACCTGGACCCGCAATTGGTACTAATTTGTTGTTAAGTAAAATGGAAGAAAGTTCTAGAAAAGCTGAAGAGAATGCTAGAAAGTCCGAAGAGAATGCTAGAAAGCTAATGGAAAATACTAAAGTGCTGGAACAAAAAGTTTTTGAAAATGTTAAAATGCTTAAAGAAGATTTACATGAAAATTCTAAAATGCTTAAAGAAGAATTACTTGAAAATACTAAAGCACTGGAAGAAAAAGTACTGGAAAAACACGAAGAGAATTCTAGAAGGTTTGCAGAATTACTAGAAAAGGCCGAAGAAAATGTTAGAACGCTAAAGGAAGAAATACTGGAGAATTCCAGGAAATCCGAAGACAGTTCTAGAAGGCTTAAAGGAGAATTGTTGGAAAATGTCAAAGCGTTGGAAGATAAAGTTTTCGAAGAATTTTTGGAGAATGCCAGCGCGTTAGGACTATTGGAAGGTAGATTGGCGGAACAAGATAGGGTAATAAAGATGGTAGAAGAGAAAATAGCCCAAATGCATTTACCATCAACAGCTAAGAAAGACGACATAACCGATATGTTAGAAGATAGAATGAGGCAACTACGGTTTCCCTCAACTTTTGAGTTTAATGAAGTAAAGAAGCAAATTAAAGACGAAAAGGGACCTGCCGTAGGGATAAAAGTAAAACCACCCACGTTCGATGGAAAGATACCTTGGTTCACCTACTACAAACAATTTGAGGCTGGGGCCAACGGATGGACAGGCAAGGAAAAGGCCGTTTCTTTAACTGTGGCTTTGCGTGGAGACGCGTTGAACGTCCTGCAAACAATCCCAGCAGGACAGGAAAATGATTATCAATTGTTAGTGTCTAAATTGGAGATGAGATATGGAGACGCGCATCTTCAACAAGTGTATCACGCGCAAGTGAAGAATTGTATCCAGAAGAATGGAGAAAGCCTTCAGGAGTTTGAAGCCGATGTTGCGCGGCTTGACCGATTGGCGTACCCTACGGCACCCGATTCATTTCTGGGACAACTCGCTGTGCAGACCTTCATTGATGGGTTAAGAGACGGGGAAACACAACAATCATTGAGGCTGGCACGACCAAGAACAACTGATGATGCGCTTGCTCACGCCTTAGAATTTGAAGCTGCAAAACAAGCGTCCCGAGGTCACGGGCGTGTTCGGGCCGTTGTGGAAGAATAAGAAGAAGGTTCTAAAGATCACCTAGAGGAGTTAGTACTGAGAGTTCTTCGGAAGGAAGAAAGCCGTAAGAAGAATCATCAAGAAGTTCGAGGGCCTCGTTGTTGGAATTGCGGCGAACAAGGGCACATACGACGTCGTTGCCCTAAACCAAAACAAGTTCAGGTCGACGAAAGGGGGCGAACGTTGACCTTGAGTGGAGATGCCCCGGAGATCACCATCCATGCCGTAACATCGAAGAACAATACCAGCAGTTTGTTCGTAGATGGGAAGATTGCTAATCGAACTGTCCCCCTACTCATTGATACGGGAGCGACAAAATCGATTATACGCCCTGACGTTCTACGAACAAGTATGAAGCTGTTACAGACAACTACTCAACTCCGTACAGCAACAGGTGAAGTGATACCAACACGTGGAGTGGTGAAGATGAAGATTGGCATTGGAAGTGAAGAACGTGATCATGAGGTGCTGGTAGCCGACATCATTGACGAATTCATCTTGGGAATGGACCTCCTGAGAAAATTTGGTTTTACATTGGACTTGAAGGAGGGTATTTTGAAGGTTGGTAACGAAGAACTTCCGTTGCACCCACTAGAAGATCCTGTCGTAAGGGTTTTGCTAACAGAAGATGTGATATTGCCGGGTCAAAGCGAGATGGTTGTCGAGGCAGGTTTGGATGGAGATCTTCGGGTAGGATGTGTGCGAATGATGGAGCCTGTTTGTGATAAGAAGATCCATAGTGGCGTACTGGTGGGAAAAGCGCTGATCAAGGTTGGAAAGACAGTACCGGTGAGGCTTATGAACGTTAATGTGGATCCGGTGACATTGAAGAAGAGTACCCTTGTGGGACAGTGTGTGCCAGTATTCCGAGTAGTCAGGTGTATGGCTGATGTTCCAAAACCAGTGCCCAAAAACCATGGTGAAAAATTAGTGGGTATGGTTGTTAGTTCGTGCGAAGACCTAAATAGAACGGAAGTGAAAGAGGTACAGGGTTTGGTTCACCGATACCAAGATATCTTCGCTCTTGACGATAGCCAGAAGGGACGAATAGATATAGTAAAACATAAAATAAATACAGGTAACTCTATGCCTGTCCGTCAGCAGCCGAGGCGTCTACCTCTAGCAAGGCGAGCAAAAGCCGAGAAGATTATTACCGATATGGAAGAACAAGGGGTCATCGAGCCATCCAGCAGTCCATGGGCATCACCGGTGGTCCTGGTCAGTAAGAAGGACGGGTCAACGAGATTTTGTGTGGACTATCGGCAGCTCAATAACGTGACCAAGAAAGACAGCTATCCCTTACCACGCATCGACGGCACGTTAGATACCCTGTCTGGTTCGCGATGGTTTTCGACTTTGGACTTGAAGAGTGGTTATTGGCAAGTTGAAATGGAACCTGAAGACCGGGAGAAGACCGCGTTCACTATTGGTTCCGGACTATGGCAGTTTACAGTTATGCCTTTCGGTCTATGTAACGCTCCGGCTACCTTTGAGCGTCTAATGGAGACCATCCTGAGAGGGCTGCCGTGGAAGACCTGCCTGGTATACCCAGATGATGTGATTGTAGTCGGAAAATCATTCAACGAACATTTGAAAAATCTAGAGGAAGTGTTTCGAAGATTACGTGGAGCCAATCTGAAACTGAGTCCGAAAAAGTGCCACATATTCAGAAAGGAAGTGAAATATCTCGGGCACGTCGTATCACAAAATGGAGTGGCAGCCGACCCCGATAAGATTCATGCAGTCCAAGAGTGGCCAACACCTAGAGATAAACACCAAGTTCGTAGTTTTCTTGGGTTATGTACCTACTACAGGCGTTTCGTTCCTGGGTTTGCCAATATAGCGAAGCCCCTGACAAGGTTAACTGAAGATGGGCGCGAGTATGTTTGGAGCGGAGAGTGCGAAACAGCTTTCCAACAGTTGAAGTGTGCCCTGACAACAGCACCAATATTGAGCTATCCACGGACAGAAGGGAAATTCATACTTGACACAGATGCAAGTAACCTGGCCATTGGGGGTGTGCTTTCTCAGATACAGGATGGACAAGAAAAGGTCATCGGCTATTTTAGTAAGGTTTTGTCGAAAGCCGAAAGGAATTATTGTGTGACCAGAAAAGAATTATTGGCCGTCGTGAAGTCCGTTGAGCACTTCTACAAATACTTGTACGGACGGAAGTTTTTATTGAGGACGGACCATGCAGCGTTAAAATGGCTTCTACTATTCCGTAATCCTGAAGGCCAGGTCGCAAGGTGGATCGGATCGAACGATTACAAGGATACGACTTTGACACAGAACATCGAGCGGGCACTAGTCATCGAAATGCCGATGCTCTTTCAAGAAGACCCTGTCCAACGGACTGCCGTCATTGCTCTCGTTTGGAAGAGAGGGCTTGCCAACTATTAAGGACTACCATCGTCAACGACAATTGGTTGCCGGAAGAATTGCAACGACAGCAGGAGGCTGATCCCGAACTAAAAATGGTACTGGAATGGAAGCGTGTGGGAGAAAGGCCTGCCTGGGAGGCCGTCAGCCCTTTCAACAGAACGCTCAAAGCATATTGGGCCCAATGGGAGTCCTTGAAGGTGGAAGACGATCTCCTGAAGCGAGTACTGGAGAGTGAAGATGGCACCACCATTAGGTCTCAGTTCGTGGTTCCAAGAAGCCGAGTGGCTACAGTGTTGCTACATCTCCATGACGGTGCCTCAGGAGGACACTTCGGTGTGAAAAAGACTTTGGAGAAAGTTAGGGAGCGTTTTTATTGGGTCAACTGTAAAGAAGACGTGAAGGAGTGGTGCCGGAAATGTGAACTATGTGCCACTGGTAACGGACCCTTGGGGAAACGAAGAGCACCTATGAGGCAGTATAATGTGGGTAGTCCCCTGGAAAGAATAGCTATAGATATTGCCGGACCATTTCCTGAAACCGACGATGGGAATAAATAGATCTTAGTAGCAATGGACTATTTTACCAAATGGCCAGAAGCATATGCCCTACCAAACCAGGAAGCCGCGACTGTTGCTGACGTACTAGTCAAAGAGTTCTTCAGTCTCTTCGGAGTGCCAATGGAGCTGCATTCGGATCAAGGCCGCAATTTTGAGTCTGTACTCTTTGGAGAAGTCTGTCGATTGTTGGGCATTCGCAAGACTCGGACCACACCGTTACATCCGCAGTCCGATGGAATGGTAGAACACATGAATCGGACAATGGGCAAATATTTGGCCAAGGTCGTCTCCGATCATCAACGAGACTGGGACCAATACCTGCATTTGTTCCTAATGGCTTATCGTGCATCGGTCCACGAAACAACCGGTCAGTCACCAGCGTCTGTGATGTTTGGACGCGAGTTACGGTTACCGTGTGATCTGGAATTTGGGTCTCCACCTATAGAGCAGGAGGTAGCCGAGAATGATTATGTCATCAACTTAAAGAAGAAGTTGGAGGATTTTCACGACCGAACGCGAAACAATAGCCGAATCTCGAGTAACCGAATGAAGACTTTGTACGATGTGAGAGCCAAAGAAGGAGGGTTTCAACCTGGACAGCTGGTTTGGTTATACAACCCGCAAAGACGTCGGGGCTACTCTCCAAAGTTACAGCGAAATTGGGAGGGCTCATACCAGGTGAAGAAACGAATAAATGATCTAATCTATCGCGTCCAGAAATTGCCGAGAGGGAAACCAAAGGTGGTACACTACAATCGTCTGGCGCCCTATGAGGGAAATAATGACGCAGTCCCGAATCGGGAAGATGAGGCTGAAGTGGCTATCAATACCGTAAGGCCTGAAGATGATCAGCCAACCTTTAGAGAATTTATGGCTGCGTTTTCTGGAACTAGAAAAGCGCGATTCGGAGTCACGACTGAGATGCAACAAGATCTCTTCCGGGTCCCTGGTGATTATTCCATTGCCCACTGTGTCTCCGAGGATCTCCGTATGTCCAGGGGGATCGCAGTAGTGTTTAGAAATAAATTTGGACGGCTGAATGAACTTCGAGAACAAAATCCCTCTGTTGGTAAATCCTTACGCTTGCCTGATCATGACCGATCCATTTACTACTTGGTAACCAAGCAGTTTTACTACCAGAAACCGAGTTACGCCGACTTGTGGAGGGCATTATGGAATTCGAGGATCGAGTTGCTTACCAGGGGTATTAACAAATTGGCAGTTCCCAAACTCGGCTGTGAGCGGGACCAGCTGGATTGGAGAATCGTTAGAAACATGCTGGAAGTTGTCTTTAGAGGTACGGATGTCAAGATCTTCGTCTGCAGTTTTGACCCACAGCCCGCATTAAGGCCAACGAAGAGTGTAGACTGTTACTTCTACCGTAATGGAACGTGCAGTCGAGGTGAAGACTGTCGATATCGTCATGACCCGTTATACAGGAACCAGATCATAAAACCTGTTCTGGGACAGAACAGACTTGAAGAAGGGGGCAGTGTAACAAGAGAGAAAAAGAAAGAACCTCTTCTCGAACAACAAATGGAATATTCTACAGCAATCGAGAGGATTACTCATCGCACGAAGCCTGTGAAACGACGCGGTTATTCTAGAAATATATAGTAGTTTCTAGCGGCTTCTAGTACGATTATAGGAGGGTATAAAATCGACTTCGCTGATAAAAAGAAGCAGTCAACAGCAAGTCTAGAAATATATAGTAGTTTCTAGAGGCTTCTAGTACGATTATAGGAGGGTATAAAATCGACTTCGCCGATAAAAAGAAGCAGTCAACAGCGAGTCATTAACAGTGTATCACGAAATAAATAGTAAATGTGAAGATAAATGTTGTATTAGAAATTCATAGTCTGTAAATAATAGTTTTAATGGTTTATAATTATAGCGTTAATTTATAGTGTATTCATTAGTGTTTGTAAATAAATATTTCTTATTAATAGACGATTTAAACGGCACTTTTGTTATTATTTTAAAAAGATCGTTACAATATTAATACATACTATACATATTTTATTAAAAATGAAATTTTCTCTTTTTGCTTTAAAATAAATTATATACATAATAATAAAATAAAATAAAACATACATTCTTATTTACAACTGTAATTACAATTACAAACAAATTAGTATGTGTACAAACCATATTTCCTTAAACCTAACCTAACATTGTAATTAAATATATCCCTCGATATTAAATACAGTATCTCACAGTAGTTCTTACTAATCTTAAGATATTTTTTCATGTGATATTTTTTATTATATTAATACATATATAACGTTGAAATTCACAACCCATTGTTTGTTTGATGGTCACTGTTTAAAACCAAGCTTCTCCGTTGTTTGGTTGTCACTGGTTTTCCCTTTCTTTCTGTTTATCGTGAAGTCGCTCCTGCGCGGTTAAACTTCCTTCTCAATAGTAGAGTTGAGTAACAAAATGGATGGCTTTGGCAGTAGAAGTTGAATGTTCGAGATATGTTAGAAAATTGATTTTGGATATAATTCGCTTTAGCGGAATAAATCTCGTATTCAACAGAATGATCGCTTGATTGGTTATATGCGATCAATCGTCAAATTAGACGGATTACGTTCTGGTGCTAACCATTTTAGGTAAATTCTTTTCGTTTCATTTCCATGCGCTAAATCTTACAAAATGTCTTTTTATTTTAGGTAATATTATTTCCCTAGCCGTCACCTTGGGGGAATTGTATTGTAAAAGACCTTTCAGTTTATAGAAAGGTAAAAATCTTCAAATATTTAAAATTAATACAATATACAGGGTGATTTCTTTGTAGGTCTTTTTGTTTTGGGTTTTGTTGTTCGTTGTCGTTTATTCTTGTTCCTGCCTCTCTGATCGTGGGTTCATTTAGAAGGTCCTTCCCCTTTGGGTCCGTACCTACATCTATACATGTTCCGGATCGGAACAAAACAACCAGATATCGAAGGGTGAAGCGAAAACTCCTAAGCAAGGCTTTAAATAAAACAGCCGTGGGTATTCGAATGGTGGGATGTTTGTCTAAACTTGTATGTATTCTGTGTCATTTTATTTATGTTTATATATATATATATATATATATATATATATATATATATATATATATATATATAATAAAATACATGATGTAAATTCTTGGGCCTATAGGTTCTAAAAAATATAATAAGATGCAGGATTTCAAACACTATTACTCCTAGACAATATTGTTTCGTCCTCACCTAGACTCATCATATATATCATCATATATATATATATATATATATATATATATATATATATATATATATATATATATATATATATATATATATATATATATCTTGTCTTTGTGACACCCAAATTGCATATGCATTGTAAGAATGGCACCCAATTTTGCAATCCGACACCCGGCATTGGGTGTCGGATTGTTTTTAGCTGGAAATAGAGTGTATATAATACAGACCCATCTACACTTAAAAAAACACAACTTTTGATAGGGTGCCAAATTTACATCTTTTATATAGCTATATACAAATTAGTTCTAGAGGGTCTCCACCAGGCGGCGCTCGTTAATATACAGCTGTATATTTTTATATAATATTTGTCAATGTGACTACTTATTAATTATTGCATTTAGTGACACCCGACATATGGCAACTCTGTAATACCCAATATAACCCAGTCTCTTATAACATCTCTGAGATGTACTTTTCTTGTAACTATGCTAACGTAGCAGTGTTGGGGATCAATCAATTAAATGTTTAATCAATTAATCAATTGATTGAACATTTAATTGTGACATTTAATTTGCAATTATATTTAATTGCAACTAACCTTTTAATTGCGGACTGCAACTAAATTTAGTTGGTTAGTAACTTGATTGCAGTTAATATATCATTTGCAATTGTGCAGTTAAACATTTTTCAATTAACATGTCAATTGCAATTAAAAATCGCAGCTAACATTGTTACAACTAATACTATTTATGAAATGTTTGAATTACGTAAAAATTAACTATAAAGATCATTCTGGTTTTAGTTTCAACATATTGCATTTCAACCTTGTACCATGCGTAAACAAAGCTACCAAAATATAAATAAAAAGTACAATTGAAATGTTTATGAATGTATTAGGTCAATTGGGTGTACAAATATACTGCTCAACTAATGAACTGCACAATTTGCACAGATTGGTGTAATTTTTTAAATATTTAAATATTTCCCATAAAACCAACGAGTATTTATTTTATAATACTTATATTAAGCATATTTAATTGCATTGTGCTTCAATATCAACTTACGTATTAACATAATAATATTTTTATTAATAAAATATACTCAAATACCAATATAAACAAATTGTCCAGTTCATTTGTTGAACAGTATATATATATATACACTTATTTAAATATATAATCTGTGTAATCTCTATAAAAAGAGGAATTGTATAATACTTTTAATTTAAGAATTTAGAAGAACCGGACAAAACACACTATGATCAAAAATTTATATTATCACGCCATTGAATAGAAGAGGACACAAGCAATTTTCTGCTATAGACTGCATAAGACGTTTTGTATGAATTATCTATTTGTTTAATTGTCAAATCTCCACAAATACAAATGGCAAAATATCGTACATTTGCCAGCAAACGTAACGTCCTAGCTGTAGAAAATTAAAAACATCGGTATTCTTAAGGGATGAATTAGCAGGTAATAAAAATGCGTATCTACCCCTTAAGCTTAAAACATATTTTAACAAAATTTAAAATAACACCAGATGGTGAGAAATAACGGTTCAAGGGATTTATTTACCACCTTGGACTGTCAATTTAGGATTTGCAGGTGTTTGAAAGTGTTCTTTATAAAAAATAATTTTTTTGCCATTTATTCAAGTATTCCAGTATTACTTATTTATAAACAAAAAAAGTTACTGATAAGTACTATACCTACTTCTTGATTGTTTTTTTATTTTAAATTTTCTATATAAGGCTTATATATTAAATATATATCAATGACAATTTCACCTTGTTTAATTGATTTCTCATTTAATTGTTTTCGGAAACAATGACTAAAAGTTGACATATTTTAAATTGAAGCTTATGCTTATTTCTGGCAAGAGGCAATTATAATCAAATGCGTGTCATCTTGGCAACATATTTTTCTGAAGAAACTCTTCATCAACTTCAACCTTCAAGTAAATAATTTCTTAAAGTCCAAACGGCAAAATACCATTTCTTTTTTGAAGAGATACTCAATTGTCCTTGTACTTGATAAAAATAATTATCTTTTTCATTCGGTCTTGGTCACCATCCTTTTCTAGATAACCATCTATTTTTTTGAATTGCTTCATTTATCTCGAAATTCCTGGCCGTGAAAGGACATTTAATTTCTACTAAGTGTCCAGAATTTTCTTCTATACCGACTGTTGAAGCACCGAGAAGTAGCCATTTCGCGTTTATAAAAAGCCCACAACTAGAAATGCGAAAACCAAATTTCTTTTCTAACAAACATTTAGCTCATTATTTTTCCTCAAGCTGTGGCTCTAGAAAGAAACTCTTTATAAAGGATTCCAGTAACGGTTGAATCACAACCTGTTGTAGTAGATCGCGTCTTACAAACTTTACCAAATAATGAAGTAGTTAATAACTCTTTTCTATATTGTTCAATCAGACATTGTGAGAATCAGCTTGCAATCAAGTTTGTGCTTCTGTTTCTTTGTAGTTTTTCTCTGATTTTTAAAATTTTCTGGAAATTCCACTATCAAGTCTTCAAATGCATCTACTAGACACCTCAATTAACACTTTATTTTGGAATCGTTGAATGGTGTCGGTGTTACTTTGTTTGGTACAGCCCCAAAACTGAATACCATAGGTTCATACAGGCTTCAGTATTTGAATAATAAAAGCTTATTGTGTAGAGAGAGAGTGGAGTTTCTTCCAATCAGCCAATACATTTTTCTGTATTTAATACCAAGTTCTTTTTTTTAACGTGTGCTTTCCATCGAAGCTTCGCAAGTGTAATGCCTGTGTTAGAACATGGAATCTGGTTGTTATTTATGCTGACTGGCGTATATTGGATAACTTTATTCGTAAAGTTTACATGTACTGATTTGGATTCATTCAATTTTATTCTCCATCTTTTTGTCCTACAGTTTGTAATTTTTCTATGGCTTCTGCATTGGTTGTTTTTACTGCTAATATAGCTGTGTCATCAGCAAAAGTAGCAAAGGTGTTGTTTTCTAATGCTTGAATATCAAAGTGTACAAGAGATACAAGATCGGTCCTAGTAACACTTCCTTGCGGCACTCCTGCTTTAATTTCCTTCAATTCAGAATAAGCACCTTCCTGCTTGATCCCGAAGTATCTGTCAGAAATGTAAGACTTCAAGATTTGAGAATATTGCTTTGGCAAGAATAGTTTCAGTTTATAATTTAGACCTTCATGCCATACCTTATCGAATCCCTGTACTACATCAAGAAAGATGTAAAACAGACATTATTTTCTTCTAAGGATTTCTCTATAATATTAGTGATTCTATGTACTTGATCGATAGTTAAATGTTTCTATTGAATTAAATTTCTCTCTTCAATGATAGGTTTTAGTATTTTTAACAATAATTTTTCAAATAACTTCGATATTACAAGTAGTGAAGATATAGGTCTGTAAGATGGAACTTCATGAGGTGACCTACCAGGTTTGGGAATCATAATGACCTCTGTGTATTTACACAACCTAGGCACGTACTTTAATCTAAAGGCAGCGTTTATTAGGTAAGTCAGCTTAACTGTAGATTTCCCTGGTAACTGCTTTAACACTTCGCCAGTTATTACATCGAACCCTGGAACTTTTTCGGATTGATGTTGTCTTTGATTTCAGACATTACTTCCTTAGGTGAAGCAAGGCTTCATCTTGAATGAATCGCAAAATTATTTGCTTTTTGCTCGTTATTTTTTGTCCACTTTCCAGCTTCTTGTCTTATTGAAGGAATTTGGGTTATTGGCCCTTTCACCTTGTTTGTAGCTTTCCAAAGAGAATAGTGCTGCTGCCAGTCGTTTGTTTTCTTAGATACGCTTCAATTGATTCATTCTTTACTCGCTTGAATTTCTCTTTTTAGTTGTTGACTAGCACTATTCAGAAGTGTTTTACCTTGAGGGGCTCTAGATTGTTACCACGTACGTCTTAATCTTCTTTTTTCTGTGATAGTTGATGATGCAGCCCAATTTTTGTAACATGTATGTTCTGGGACCTGTTCCTCTTTGTTCTCGGCCCTTTGACAAACACAGACTTGACATACAATATTTTGTCTGTTTAGCTCCAAAAATTGCAGCCACTCCAGAGAGTGAATTACAATTTCCTCCACCACAATAAGATCGTTTTGTCAAACTGCCATCACAGACAACTGCGATCATTGGTGTGCCATTCTCATCTATAATTCAACATTCTATGGCCAATCTAGCTTCTTGTTCCGCAGCTTCTCATGGATTTCCAAGCTATTTCTTCCCAAGCGTTGCATACCATAGTATGAACATTTTTATATAGGGTAAAACTAAAACAAGGAATATCCATAGTTTATGTAATATTTTTAACTATGTGTAGCCGCCAACAGCATTTATGACAGCAGTGACAGCGGAAATGTTAATATCGAGTCTTTTTGGGTTTTCCAGACAACAAACAGCTTGAGACTAAACCAGCTCTTACTTCTTTGAATAGGGAATACTTTAGGTAAAATAAAAACATTTAAAACATGTTATCATCCACTCTAAATCTCACCTCTATTTTTTCTGTACTAGCTAGGTACATCATCACCTTCACTGCTTATTGTAATATTTTCTGTGCTGAAAGCAGTGAAGCTTGTTTGGTAAAGTATTATAGAAATATTAAAGTTATCAAAGTGGTAGAAGTTATGACCAAAAACACTTTTTGGAAATCTCACTTTGTAAACAATCTCACTTCAGCAATCGAATTGTTTCAACCAAAGACTTGGAGCAAATTAAATTGTAGACATTTCGGAAACGGATGGAACGAATTCTAGAAATTTATATGAGCGGATAAGAAAAGTAACGTCATCCATCTTATTGAAAAATATAAGGGTTATTGCCAGCAAATTTTGAAAAAAATTAGTAATATATAATATAGGGCTCGTCCAATTCATAAATTTCCGTTGAAAACTAGCACTAGGATGCTCTTTCCTAGCATCGTCTAGCACCCAAATTTTAAAGCTAACACCATTTTAGTTCCAGAGCTACTTAAAGGTAAATTCGAGAGAGGGGAGGCTAAGTTAACGCCAGCCCCGCCAATTTGTTCTATCCTTTTCAAAACTTAGCACTAGATAATCCATAGCACCCATGTTGCGAAGCTAGCAACACAATAGGGGTGAAAATATAAGGGTTAAAAGCACCGTAGATGTATGTTTTCACTTTTTTTCTTGAATCTTTCATCATCGAATGTAGAATTTTTATACTACCTATACTTCTATGATACAGCCAACTCTCATCTATCTACCTAACAATGAAAAAGATTGACTTGTTCATCACGAAGCGCTTCCAAGTTCTCCTGACAGCACTGGGCCCCGTATCCTCATAAAAGCTTGGACATGTCCAACTCTTCGTGAATTATTTTCCAAATTGCACTGACCACTGTCCTATGAGATACCTGGTTGCTAGATAGTTCCAGGTAGTCAAAACTGCGAATCAGCTGCTCTGGATATTCTCGGTAAACTCGGGTCCCAGGATTCGTTGAGTCGGAGAGCTTGCGAGTTTTCTCCAGCCTTTAAATGGGTTGGGATACCCAAGCACAGAAACCCGATACGGCCGAGCCGAGCAAGGTTATCTTGGGAAACGACCGTAAGAGATGTTGATACGGACACGAGTCGTGTTTGAACTAAATACGGTTCTGGGTATAGAAAACACTGATCATTTTGGAATTATCTCCTGAAAAGTTAACTAACGTAACTGTAGGGGTTTTTGATCCTCTTCTATAGTTTGACTCCTCCATTACAGTCACAAACTATCTAAAGTGAATCACTACCACAAATTGCACAAAGGTCAAGCATGTAGTTGAATTTTGAATTTTGAAGTGGATTTTCCCAGAATACTACTCCTATTTATATAACAGAATCATATCTAACGCATAAATAAGACGATAAAACAAAAATAGATTGCAATTATCTCATTTAAGAAAATTGGATTCATAGTTACAGGTATTATTTTACGCTGAAAGAAATTTTGTGGTAGTATTAATAAGAAGGGTTTATTATGATTAATTATAATTTATTATTATAGAACCAACCAAATTTTTGTAACATTGAACGTCTTGCTGTTGTCTGTTCATCGACAATAGTTAATATATTTGGTTAAATTAAATTATTTGTGTCGGTCCATATTGTATGAAGTTGGTTAATGATTTTATATAAATAAAACTGCAGAGTAGTAAGAACTATAAGCAAGAACTGAAAACAAATGATTCATTTCCGCTTGTATTCATTCACGAATGGAATTTTTTTAAACAGTTGATTTTGCATTCGTTCGCGAACGAATAAAACTGCCTTCGTTAAAATTTAATTCTTGAAAGAATAAATCATAAATTTTTAAATATAAAATTCTTTCACAAATGATAAAATACGAAAAGAATCGAATCTTTTTCATTTGCAAGTGATAATTTCCTTACCCTGTAATAACTAAATATTAAAAAAATTAAAATACATCGTTAAGATTTATTAGAAAGTATTAACTTATGAAATTCTATTTTACATATTAAGTATACAACTTGTTGTCAGTCAGCAGAAAATTATGTACAATACGGCATAAAGTTTTGGAGTTTATAAAGCACAGTACAGCAATATTGTAAGCTGATTTATTTATCGTAAATCTTTATCGAATTAACTTTCTTTGTATAAAAAATAATCAATTTTAACTAGTAATATTAATAATGGATAATTTGAAGATTATTTGATATGGATTGTAGGTTTAAATTTAACACCAAAGGTTAGTTTACTATATATAGAAAACATATCTAAACATATTGTTCTAATTAAGTTACATTAAAGATTAAAGAATCGACCGCACTAAACATAAAACATTCCTTTTCCGTGATGTCATTCCGACCTCTCGAAACTCAAACCCCTAAAATTGAATAAAAGGAGCATTGCTTTGTCTAGAATTGTCATCTTCAATTCCATCTGCTCTTTCGAATTTACAAGTGTTATAACTTATATAAAACAAGACTTGATATAAATTTGTTTTATAAGTAGCCACCATCCAAATTAAATATTTATATTCTGAACCACTCGTGGAACATATAATGTGTTTAACAAATATATCAATGCCACCAGTTTATCAGAATAATATGTCAAGTGACACCCGCTAATTTGGCAACGTTGGAGGGTGCCAAACTGGTAATTTATGATATAAAAAATATACACTTGGGTGCCATTTGCACTATATATATGCTGGTGTCATTATGCCCAGTTTTATATTGCAATTATATACACAGGGTGTCACTTTTACATTGATCGTGCAGGGTGCCACTTTCTACAAAACACATGTATATATATATATATATATATATATATATATATATATATATATATTGCAGTGATATTGGATAATTAACAATAATAAATTATTTTTAAAAATTTTATTATATATTTTGAAACTGTGAATAATTGCCGTTCGATCGTAGATAATTACTTTATAATTAAATTGATTTTTTAAAATGACTGTGAACTTTGGAAATGCTTCTCAACTTCCCTCTTTTATAAATTCTAATATGATTTGAAAATACCTTTTAATAGATTTAATAATGCAATGGTTATATAATATTAATGTTACGTTAGTTCTTGACTAACTCCAGTTTACGTAAGAGAGTTGGGCGCCAGTTAAATAACTTAAATTAACAGAATTATATTTAATAAAGACTCATCTCAGGGTGAATGTGGTTTCTTGTGGTATTAAAAATATACAAATTGAAGTTTGAAATCACTTTTAAAATTGAAATCTTAATTAATTTTAACTATTACTAAATTGTTCAAATCACTTTACTACACTTTACAAACGATAGTCTTTTCTTCAGCAAATGCCAATACAAAAAGGAAATAACTTCCTACCTTTTTATAATACTTCTTTTTTTTTTCTTTTAGTATAGATGTCCTCTTTCCCAAACCATAGGCAGAGTAGATCACTTTATGTTGACCCAGGGCTGGTTTCCAATTCAGGGTTGACTTTCTTCCTTTTGCATGGATTTTCCATATAATATCATCCACACACTTGACTTTGGAACTCACTTTTGTTTACTAACTGCGGGTTCAATTTCCCTTTTTCGTAAGATACTTCTAGTTGTTTTTTTGTGTTTAATTAAATAAAACACCCGTTTATGGTTTTAACGTTGATTTATTATCTTGCCTAACTTTAGCAAGTAATTTATCTTAAAGGTGGTTCTTTATAATCATATACACTTTTACAATTTATACTTATTACACCTTCGCCGTATTCAAATCACCAACTAACTTAACTTGTCTATTTAATTCTAGACTATTTAAATTTTTACAATATTATCAGCCACGAATTTACTTTGTCGCTTGATTTACTATAATATCTTTACTCTTTCGTCGTTTAACAGTAAGTGTCTTTTATCTTACACGACTTTACACCGTCGCTTTCTATCAGTAAGTCTATTTACATTTTACTATAGTCTTTAATACGACTTTACTTCGTCGCTTTATTTAGTGAAGTCTCTTTACTCTTTCGTCGTTTAACAGTAAGTGTCTTTTATCTTACACGACTTTACACCGTCGCTTTCTATCAGTAAGTCTATTTACATTTTACTATAGTCTTTAATACGACTTTACTTCGTCGCTTTATTTAGTGAAGTCTCTTTGACGTCACCTTACGAACTAAAACAAACTGTACACTCATATAATACATAATAGCAGATTAATATTCTTTATAAAAGTGACACATCTATTACAGATTAATTACACAATACTTTTACGCAATAATAACGATCTATTTACATTAACTAACCTTAAAGAATCACATAACCCGTCGATATACATATTTGAAATTATACATAATTGAATTACATCATAACAAAAACTTGCGAACAACTGGATGTTACGTACACTTAAGTAATCGGTGAGTAAGCTATTTGATAATAAATAAACAAACATGTATTATTTAATCTTATTAAAAAGTATACACATTGATTGTATAATCAATGACACTCCATTAAATAACTTAAAATTATTTTTAACTGGAAAAGTTGATAAAAATATTTCAAGTGTTAGTATTTAGCAAAGATTTTAGATTTTCACAAAATTTTCAAAATTTTCCAAAATTTCGAAACTACCATCCACAGCATTTATCCCCTCCTGTTTCAAATAAAATTGAAAATGCAATTTTACTTTTAAACACAAATAAGTTAAAACAGCAATACTAACAATATAAGTTATACAAATAAATAATTTTATATTTTTAAACACCAAAAATCTTTTTGTATTTTAATCTTTTATCCCAATAAACTTGCCCTATTCTAGATCTGCTAACTAAACTATCTACACTATATACAACAATAATTATATCTCATCAATCCTCATCTCCATCCTATTCATTTAATTATTTCATAATTCTTTTGCTTTATATCGACATAATCATAGAATTTCCTACTTAATTATCAAATTTCCGTAGTACTTTTTATTAACAAATGCACTCTTAATAAATTTACTAATCTTTTTGCTTATCATATAATAATATATTTCAATCATAGTTTTTTATTTTATCTATACCACAATTGTACTTTTGTTTTCATTTTCATAAGATTTATACTTATCATAATCAAATTCATCACTATTCACCTTATAAACTTATATCTTCTTATTATTCATTAATCTTTCATTTATAATTTTATTTTAATATCATTTCCTAATCCCCATTTTCCCCTATAAACATTTCATAAACATTTTTCATCTAAATTTTAATTTTTAATTTATTCATACACTTTCCCTCTTTCACTTTTAATAACATAATACATAAGTCCTAATTGAGTATAAAATTCCATAAGCCTGTTTATTATATAAAGTCAAATCAGTTATTAAGTCTGAATCATTTTAAATTACGTCATATCTGGGTTTCTTGTCACAAATTGGTTATGTAAATTCTAATTACAATAATATTCTACAAAGATCTTTATTTCTTTCTTCTGCTTTTGTAGTTCGTTAGATGAATATTATCAACTGGTAAAATTTGTCTTTTCCTGGGTTTATTTCCAATCCTAATATTTTTCCCCTTTCCTCTATCAAACTTTTTATTTTTCTTTTCAATTTTTAAATTATTAATCATGATTTTATTACGTTTGTTTTTATTTTCTTTGTATTTTAACTTTACCTTTTTACTTCTAATTTTTTTACCTATAACAACCTTTTTCTTACCTTTTCTATTATAATCTACCTTTTCTAATTCCCTTAAATTTTTCACTTTCTTTTTGTTTGTTAATTTTTCTTCATCATTAATATGTTTAACTACAACAGCCTCCTTCTTAGATTTTCTTCTACATTCTAATTTGTCAATCACTATTTCCTCCTTTAAAATTTCCTTATTGGCATTATTTCCTACATCTATCTTTCCTAATTTTATTGAATTTATTACTAGTTTTTTATCTTTTGATTCTGTACCACCACCCTTGGGAAAATGAAAATATACTTGTGGTTGTGTCTTATTTTGGTGAGTAGTGGTACAAGCAATTAAAAATTTTCTTCATCGTGTTGCGATTGCTTTTCCTTGAAACTTACAAATTTTTCCTTTGTAGGACTATATAAATGACTAGGCATGTTACGTGATACCTCTCGCTCCATATTATATTTACTACAGTTACCCTCCTTACTATTCTTACAGTATCTATCATCCCTTCCGTGCTCCTGCTCTATTTTATCATGTTTCGCAAATTTTCTATACTCATCCCGTTCATCAAATCTATTATCACTAACTGGATTTCTAACATTTCCCCGATAATTATCCCTATTTCTATATGAAAAACTAGAGTTAGACTGTGTAAAATTCCCATTCCTCAGACCAGGCCTCGTTGATTCTCTTTTAAGACTATCTAATTCGTCAAAATTTTTCAGTATTTGTAAAAATCGCTCAAAATCTTTTACATCATCAGTGTATACTTTCTCCAAAATAGGCCTATCAAAATGTTTAGCTAATTGTTTAATTACAACCGCCTCTTCTATCTGATTGTCTAATTGATTAATCATGAAAATTTTATTCAAGGCATAGTTTTCCCTTGTAGTCCCTTGAAGAGGGTTAAATCTTCCAAATGTTAAATTTTCTACGACTTTTTCTTGTTCTGATAAACCCCAATAATGCGCCAAAAATAACCTTTCAAAATCTTCAAAATTAAGGATTTTGTTTTCATTTATTGAAAACCATTTTTCTGCTTCACCTTTCATCAGACCACGAATAATTGATAATTCATAATCAAAATTATATGATTGTTTAAGACTTATCTTCACATTACCCAAATAAGATTTCATATTCTTTATAAAAGTCTTAGGATGCATTCTTTTATCCCCATAAAATTTAGTAATATTTTGTTCACTCAAAGACGGTAACACAATAGGTACGCATGAATGTTGTCCTAAACTTGATTCAGTTTGGATACTTTTTAATTCATTAACCTGAACAGTAATTTGTTTCAAATCCTCTTCTATACATTCGGATCTTTGAATACAATTTCCTTGAACTTCGCCTATCTTATTTTTAAAATATATTAAATGAGTATCTTGAATTCCTTTTACTTTTGTTATTTCTTGTGAAAAGGATTCATGTTTTTGTTCTAATTCTGTAAATTTCTTTTCATTGTCTATTTTCAATGCTTCTACTTTACTATTCATCTCTTTTGTAATCGCCTCAATATCATCTTTTAATTCTTGTTTTATTTCCTTTATATCATTTTTAATTTCTTGTTTCAAAGTTTCTGATTGAATTCTCATTTCTTCTTTCATTTCTTTCATGTCTTCAGACTGTTTGTCAAATTTTGTATTCAGTTCTTCTTTGTCTTGTTCCCTTTCTTTTTTTTTTCTTCAGATTGTTTGTTCATCATTTCCTGCATTTGTGCCAACATTTGCGAAAGTTCAGATTGCGCTGGCTTGACTTCTTCGCCGTTCCCCTCCATTGCTGAACTGGTTAAAGCTTTCTGCTTCTCAGACACAACTAATTCTTTATCTGTATACTTCTTTTTTAATACTAAATTACTTTCCGCGGCAGAATATATATTTTTAACTGACGTCATACATTAACCACTAAAAATCTTTTCTATTTCTTTAATTATGCTATTATAATCTAAACAAGCTAATATAATCCTAACAAGCTAACTATTACTATAAGCAAAATAACCTACAAAAACTAAATAATCTCAAAAGTCAAATAATCTATTAAAAGCTACTATAAGCCTACTATTTTTCAAAAGATTATATAAACCACAAAAGGTTATATGTACCACAAATGGCCCCACGTTGCCGGTCGCCATATATAAATGCTGTAATATTGGATAATTAAAAATAATAAATTATTTTTAAAAATTTTATTATATATTTTGAAACTGTGAATAATTGCCGTTCGATCGTAGATAATTACTTTATAATTAAATTGATTTTTTAAAATGACTGTGAACTTTGGAAACGCTTCTCAACTTCCCTCTTTTATAAATTCTAATATGATTTGAAATTACCTTTTAATAGATTTAATAATGCAATGGTTATATAAAATTAATGTTACGTTAGTTCTTGATTAACTCAAGTTTACGTAAGAGAGTTGGGCGCCAGTTAAATAACTTAAATTAACAGAATTATATTTAATAAAGACTCATCTCAGGGTGAATGTGGTTTCTTGTGGTATTAAAAATATACAAATTGAAGTTTGAAATCACTTTTAAAATTGAAATCTTAATTAATTTTAACTATTACTAAATTGTTCAAATCACTTTACTACACTTTACAAACGATAGTCTTTTCTTCAGCAAATGCCAATACAAAAAGGAAATAACTTCCTACCTTTTTATAATACTTCTTTTTTTTTTCTTTTAGTATAGATGTCCTCTTTCCCAAACCATAGGCAGAGTAGATCACTTTATGTTGACCCAGGGCTGGTTTCCAATTCAGGGTTGACTTTCTTCCTTTTGCATGGATTTTCCATATAATATCATCCACACACTTGACTTTGGAACTCACTTTTGTTTACTAACTGCGGGTTCAATTTCCCTTTTTCGTAAGATACTTCTAGTTGTTTTTTTGTGTTTAATTAAATAAAACACCCGTTTATGGTTTTAACGTTGATTTATTATCTTGCCTAACTTTAGCAAGTAATTTATCTTAAAGGTGGTTCTTTATAATCATATACACTTTTACAATTTATACTTATTACACCTTCGCCGTATTCAAATCACCAACTAACTTAACTTGTCTATTTAATTCTAGACTATTTAAATTTTTACAATATTATCAGCCACGAATTTACTTTGTCGCTTGATTTACTATAATATCTTTACTCTTTCGTCGTTTAACAGTAAGTGTCTTTTATCTTACACGACTTTACACCGTCGCTTTCTATCAGTAAGTCTATTTACATTTTACTATAGTCTTTAATACGACTTTACTTCGTCGCTTTATTTAGTGAAGTCTCTTTACTCTTTCGTCGTTTAACAGTAAGTGTCTTTTATCTTACACGACTTTACACCGTCGCTTTCTATCAGTAAGTCTATTTACATTTTACTATAGTCTTTAATACGACTTTACTTCGTCGCTTTATTTAGTGAAGTCTCTTTACTCTTTCGTCGTTTAACAGTAAGTGTCTTTTATCTTACACGACTTTACACCGTCGCTTTCTATCAGTAAGTCTATTTTACATTTTACTATAGTCTTTAATACGACTTTACTTCGTCGCTTTATTTAGTGAAGTCCTTAAAACTATGATTTTCTAAGCTTATATACTATTTGCTATTTACATAATTATATTACACAATTTGACGTCACCTTACGAACTAAAACAAACTGTACACTCATATAATACATAATAGCAGATTAATATTCTTTATAAAAGTGACACATCTATTACAGATTAATTACACAATACTTTTACGCAATAATAACGATCTATTTACATTAACTAACCTTAAAGAATCACATAACCCGTCGATATACATATTTGAAATTATACATAATTGAATTACATCATAACAAAAACTTGCGAACAACTGGATGTTACGTACACTTAAGTAATCGGTGAGTAAGCTATTTGATAATAAATAAACAAACATGTATTATTTAATCTTATTAAAAAGTATACACATTGATTGTATAATCAATGACACTCCATTAAATAACTTAAAATTATTTTTAACTGGAAAAGTTGATAAAAATATTTCAAAAGTGTTAGTATTTAGCAAAGATTTTAGATTTTCACAAAATTTTCAAAATTTTGGAACTACCATCCACAGCAATATATATATATATATATATATATATATATATATATATATATATATATATATATATATTTCATTATATATATATATATATATATATATATATATATATATATATATATATATATATATATAATGAAAAGTAGTGAAGTATCATATATATATATATATATATATATATATATATATATATATATATATATATATATATATATATCAATGATTAGAAGTAATAATGCGCGTAGAGATATACAAGAAAGAGTTATAATATATATATATATATATATATATATATATATATATATATATATATATATATATATATATATATATATATATATATATATATATATATATATATATATATATATATATATATATATATATATATATATATATATATATATATATATATATATATATATATATATATATATATATATATATATATATATATATATATATATATATATATATATATATATATATATATATATATATATATATATATATATATATATATATATATATATATATATATGATACTTCACTACTTTTCCGGGTTTCACTCCGCGTATTCACTATTCGGCTCCTAGAGGAACCAGACAATGGTTGACGACGTTTCGGCAAGATCACACTTGCCATCTTCAGGTCACTTCTAACTTCCTTCTGCTTCGCGTGGTTACACGATGTAGACTGACGTCTTGTTGCAGCGGTTGGTCTTTATATACGGTTACGGTGTTGCGCATGGTTGCGGTCGGCTGGTTTTTGGCGCGGCTGCGTGTCATTGGTCTCGCTTGATCCGGTGGCTTTCTCTCGCTTTCCCTTTTATCGTTCTGCTGTGCTGGTTTTCGCTTCTTGACGGTGATGCTGGTTATAGCTGGTTTCCAAGCTGATGGTAGTCGCTGTGTATCGTCCCTGGTATTAAGATTGTTCGGACGTTTCTCGATCTCAATGGCTTCTCTTATGGTTCGTCGGGTCTTATGTTGTATATTCGCTAAAACTTTTGTATTTTCGAAATCTATGTTATGAGATGTACTACTTACATGTTGTGCTAGTGAAGACGTTCTCTCATTTTTGTTGACTGCATTTCGGTGTTCTTCTCTTCTTACTTGAATTCTTCTGTTGGTCTGCCCTATGTAGGATTCCCCGCAGTCTTTACATGGGATCTCGTATACTCCTTGGCTTTCTAGTGGTATTTTTGTTTTTGCGGATGGTACCATGTTTCCAATCTTTTTGTCGGTGTTGAAGATGGTGTCGATGTTGTGTTTTCTCAGCACTCTACTTATTTTGTCAGTGGTCCCTTTGATGTACGGTAAGTGCGCTTTGGATACCGATGTTTCTTCTTCCTTTGGCTTTGGGTCCCTTGGTGTTAACGCTTTCTTGATATTTCTGGACGAGAAACCATTTTGTTTTAATGCCAACTTCACCTGTTCTAGTTCTTGATGTTTATTATCGTCATCAGTCAATCGTTGTGATCTGGTTATTAATGTCTTGACTACTGACTGTAGTTGCGCTGGGTGGTGATGTGACTGCGCGTTCAGGTAGCGATTTGTGTGGGTTGATTTTCGGTATACTGTGTATCCCAGGCTGCCGTCTTCCTTCTTGATTATTGATACATCTAGGAAAGGTAGTTGATTGTCCTTTTCCACCTCCATTGTGAATTTGATCTTCTGGTGTATGTTGTTTAGATGCTGTAAGAAGGTCTGCAGTTTTTCTTCTCCATGGGTCCATATAATAAAAGTATCGTCTACGTATCTTAGCCATAGTTTAGGTTTGTCACTTGCCGTTTCTATTGCTCGGACTTCTAATTCTTCCATGAATAGGTTCGCTATTACCGGCGATAAAGGTGATCCCATAGGTGCTCCTTCCACTTGTTTGTACCGTTGATCTTTGTAGATGAAGTAGGTGTTGTTTAGGCAGTGTCTTGTTAACTCGATGATTTCATTTGGGACTTGGTATTTCCGTTATATCATATCTACTGCTTCTTTTACTGGAACATTCGTGAATAAAGAGGTTACATCAAAGCTTACTAGCAGATCTCCTGGTGCCACTGTTATGTCTTTTATACGCTCGATGAAGTGGCTTGCGTTCTTTACGTAAGATTCGGCTTCTTCGGCATAAGGTTGCAGTTGCTTGGCCAGGAATTTCGCTAGAGGTTGCAGTGGTGATCCAATGGAGCTTACGATGGGTCTTAGTGGTACACCTTCCTTGTGGACTTTTGGTAATCCGTACAGCTTAGGGCATGATGACGACTTCTCTCTCGGAATTAGTTGTAACTGTTGTTCTTGACTGAAACTGCAGGCTTTTATTTTGGCTTTAGTGGTCTTTTCCAAGTATGTTGTAGGATCCGTTGAGATTGTTTGGTATCCAGGATCATTTAGTAAGGTTTCTATTTTGCTTTCATATTCACCCTTATCCATGACTACGGTTGCGTTGCCTTTGTCTGCTGGTAACACGATTACGCTAGTATTCGCCCGTAGGTCGCGTAACGCTTGGATTTCTTCGTGGGATAAGTTCTTCTTCGGTGGCTTGGCTGTTCTCAGTATAAGTGACACGTCTTGACGTATAATTTCGGCGGTATTTCCTGGGATCCCTGTTATTGATGCTTCGACTCCGCAAATAATGTTTTCTATTGGAATCCGGTTTGGCGCTACTGCATAGTTAAATCCTTTCGATAGCACGCTATGTGTCGCTTCATCCAGCGGTAGATCTGAAAGATTGAAAACTACCTTCTTTGGTTCAATTTGGTGGTTGATGTACTTCCTGGGCTGTTGTTCGGCTTGTAGCTTCTCAAATTTCTTCTTCTGGTTAGAAGTTGTCAAATTAGCGTCAGTTTCTGCTCGAAACTCCGTGAGGTTATCTAGTGTTGACCATAGAGCTGGATGAATTGTGTTACTTAAACGTAGGTGTAACTGTAGTAGCTCGATGTTGATGCTATTTAGCGCCCTTCTGGTATCGTGAATTGCTTCTCTCGTCAATGCTAGGCTTGCTCTTCTCAAGATGTTCCTTGTTTGGTTGTTCTTTTTGTGGAACGTCAGCTTCATGGAATTTGGTATTATATTCTCGTCCCGGCAGCGTTCCAGGAATGCGAGGTTGCACAGCAGCTTGTTTCTTTTGGATCGTAGCTTCTCCAACTTCTTGACGTCTCGTAGAATCTCCTCTCCTAAAACCCTCCCGTAAAGGTTATTAATGTTACATTTTAAATTTCCGCGGATATTATATGATACTTCACTACTTTTCCGGGTTTCACTCCGCGTATTCACTATTCGGCTCCTAGAGGAACCAGACAATGGTTGACGACGTTTCGGCAAGATCATACTTGCCATCTTCAGGTCACTTCTAACTTCCTTCTGCTTCGCGTGGTTACACGATGTAGACTGACGTCTTGTTGCAGCGGTTGGTCTTTATATACGGTTACGGTGTTGCGCATGGTTGCGGTCGGCTGGTTTTTGGCGCGGCTGCGTGTCATTGGTCTCGCTTGATCCGGTGGGTTCTTAATACCAGGGACGATACACAGCGACTACCATCAGCTTGGAAACCAGCTATAACCAGCATCACCGTCAAGAAGCGAAAACCAGCACAGCAGAACGATAAAAGGGAAAGCGAGAGAAAGCCACCGGATCAAGCGAGACCAATGACACGCAGCCGCGCCAAAAACCAGCCGACCGCAACCATGCGCAACACCGTAACCGTATATAAAGACCAACCGCTGCAACAAGACGTCAGTCTACATCGTGTAACCACGCGAAGCAGAAGGAAGTTAGAAGTGACCTGAAGATGGCAAGTGTGATCTTGCCGAAACGTCGTCAACCATTGTCTGGTTCCTCTAGGAGCCGAATAGTTAATACGCGGAGTGAAACCCGGAAAAGTAGTGAAGTATCATATAATATCCGCGGAAATTTAAAATGTAACATATATATATATATATATATATATATATATATATATATATATATATATATATATATATATTTATTAAATGTGTGTACAATGTATTCATGCATGTTAATTTTAAGAGCAACACGAGATCTCGAGTAGTAGAATTGTCTTAGGGTAGTTTTAAGCCAACTGTGATACAAATCACCATTCACCGTTTTTTTCTTTTATTAAACATTAAAATTTTTGATTTGCACAATAGACAATAGTTACAATTAAAATAAAGCCCTACTTAGAAAGTTTACATTTCACTACGTGTGTTTTATTTATTTATTATTTATTTATTTGTATGATTTTAACATTGCTTTCCAGTTCGTCATTTGTAAGTATATATGTACGGTACGACCAAAATATTGGAAGTTGCCCATATTTTAGTAGAAGATCTATTTCTTTGTTTGTCTGATAAGCTTGAAGCTTTAGTAATAAACATTGTTTTTAAACGAAGTGGCGCTTGTTTTTTTATCTTTTATATCTTGTATAACCCCGCCCCTCTCCGACTTATTGGGGGTTAGCCGGCAAAAACTAAAGCAGTGTTATTTGGATCAAGCTGATACTTCCAGCACAGCTATATTTTGGGTAGGTTAGATACTTATTTATATAAAAATAGCCTTTGTGTTTCTGTAGGTTATAGTAAATTGGCGCCCAACGTGGGGTCTGTTGTTGAAAATTCCACTTTGTTAAAACCACTTAAGATTTGTTGTTCTTGCATCTTAGGATAGTTTTGGGGAATATAGTTTGCCTGATAGATTAAGTATTTAGTAATTTAGGATAAAGAACCAACTCCAGGATTGATTTTGTAATTTGTTGTATTCTTGTTACAAGTTATTTGATTAGTATTGATTATTAATCTTATTATAAATTGGTTATTTGTTTTGTTAGTTTTGATTATTAATTAGTTCATTATGGAACGGAAGATTCATATAGATAGGTTAAGTAAATCAGAACTATCTTATGAGTTAGCTATTAGAGGTCTTCCTGACTCTAATGTTGATAGTATGCGAAAGTCTCTTCGACAGTTAATGAAAATGGAACAAGATCAGTCCGTACTTGAGTTACCAGCTCATCCGTTTACTTTTGAAGAAGATTCAGATGCTATTTCTACAGCTCTTATTGAACTTAATACGGCTTTGGAGTCATTTGATGATAGTGTGGATTCTAATCCTTATAAAAAATTGCAAAGTAGGTTAAGTCACCTATTAGGGCTGCGGCGATGAAAGCCAAAGATGAGGCTTCTGCATCAAAGCGGGTCGAGTTCATTGGTTCATTCAATCCATTCTTGGATTAATGAGCGATATTCATGATAAAGCTTCAGTACCACAGGTAACTGATGAAGTAGCTATTCAGTTAGGGTTAGGTTTAAGCGTTGGGGAAGCTATTGTTAATTCTCATGCGGGCAACCCAGCAGCTTCTTCTACACTTGCTGCTCCTGATCCTCAATGTGGTCAGCCGAAGTCTGTACCAGTCTTTAAATGGGGACTTGATAAATTTGCAGGACATGAATCTAAGATTTCTTTAAATGCTTTTTTGCAAGTTGCGAGTTGTCTATTGCTCGGAATGTATCAAAGACCCAGTTATTTGCATCTGCTTTGGATCTTTTTAAAGACCAAGCACTTTTGTTTTATAGGTCTAGAAGAAATGAAGTATCTGATTGGGACTCTTTGGTTAAACTTTTAAAAGAGGAATATCTCCCTTTAGATTATGATGATAAGCTTTTAGAAGAAATTCGTAGGAGGACTCAAGGTCCTAATGAACCGCTAGGGACTTATTTAGTAGCTATGGATAATTTATTTTCCCGATTATCAACAAAATTTTCTGAAGGGGTTAAATTAAAATTACTGTTAAAGAACTTAGCTCCATTTTACCAATTTCATTTGTCGTTTAAGGAAATTAATTCTATCTCTGATTTACTACAATTTGGTAGGCAGCTTGAAGCTTCAAGGTTGAGGGCGGACAGTTATGTTCCTCCAACTAGAAGGAAAACCGACTTAGAGCTTGCTTCAGATGTTTCATCACGGTTGTGTTTTAATTGTAGGAAAACAGGACACATGCGTTCTGCATGTTCTTCTCCCTTGATTAAACGTTGTTTTGGTTGTGGTGAGATGGGCGTCACTAAGACTTCTTGTAAGAAATGTTCTCCTAGGGATAATAATTTGGGAAACTCGACATTAATGGGTGGTGTTAGTACCGAGTCTTCTTTTCAAGCAACCACTGTATTATTAAATTTTATCCTTGCTCATGCCGAAGGAGATGAACGTCCCTATTTGTCTATAAAAGTTTTGGGTCATGATTTGTTAGGTCTTTTAGATTCTGGTGCTTCTCGGACTATAGTTGGTAAACCAGGTTGGTCGTTTTTATGTAGTTTAGGTTTTGGTGCTGGTTTATCTAAGTTTGGAGCGACTGATTGTCGCGTAGCAAATGGTCAAACTGTGAAGAGCATTGGTCAAGTTGATGTACCGATCGAACTTCAGGATCGAATGCATATTATTTCTATTTTGGTAGTTCCGGATCTTCCACAGACTTTGATTTTGGGTATTGACTTTTGGAACCTTATGGGTATTGTTCCCAATTTGAGACAAGGCAGTTGGCGATTTGTAAAAGATTCTGACAATTCGTCGGTTGAACTGGAATCTATTGAGGTTATGCCTCTTGGCCTCCTGAACAGAAATTGGAGTTAGAGACAATTTTGAATGAGTCTAAAGCACTTCCAAGTGAGATGTTAGGTTGTACGTCTAGGGTTGATCATGTTATTCGTACAAATTCTGAACCGATTAAGCAGAGATATTATCCGGTTAGTCCGTTTATGCAACGTCTTATCGATGAAGAACTCGATCGTATGTTGAGCTTAGGTGTCATTGAACCGTCTTCTAGTGGCTGGTCCAACCCAGTCCTAATGGTCAAAAAGAAAGATGGGACCTACAGATTTTGCATAGATTCCCGTAAATATACGGCTTTTACAATCCCCAATCGTGGCCTTTTCCAGTTTACTCGTATGCCTTTTGGGTTACATAATGCCCCTGCGACTTGGCAAAGGTTCATTGATAATGTTCTTGGTCCGTCTTTGGAACCATATGTTTTGGTGTATCTGGACGATATAGTCATCGTTACAGATAGTTTTGAAAAACATATTCAAATATTAAGAGAGGTTTTTAATCGATTGTCTTTGGCTGGTATCACTTTAAGTTCGGATAAGTGCAAATTTTGTGTTCCTGAGCTACGATACTTAGGTTACTACATAACCTACCGTCTTCTAGTGGCTGGTCCAACCCAGTCCTAATGGTCAAAAAGAAAGATGGGACCTACAGATTTTGCATAGATTCCCGTAAATATACGGCTTTTACAATCCCCAATCGTGGCCTTTTCCAGTTTACTCGTATGCCTTTTGGGTTACATAATGCCCCTGCGACTTGGCAAAGGTTCATTGATAATGTTCTTGGTCTGTCTTTGGAACCATATGTTTTGGTGTATCTGGACGATATAGTCATCGTTACAGATAGTTTTGAAAAACATATTGAAATATTAAGAGAGGTTTTTAATCGATTGTCTTTGGCTGGTATCACTTTAAGTTCGGATAAGTGCAAATTTTGTGTTCCTGAGCTACGATACTTAGGTTATGTAGTTAGTCAGAAGGGAATTCATGTGGATCCTGAGAAAGTTCAGGCCATTGTGAATATTCAGCCTCCTCGGAATGTGACTGAAGTTAGAAGTCTGATAGGTTTGACTTCATGGTACCGTCGTTTTGTACCACAGTTTTCTGATATCATTCAGCCGTTGACAACCCTTCTTAAGAAAGGTGTCAAATTTTATTGGTCATCTGAGTGTGAATGTAGTTTGCGGACTTTGAAAGAAGCTTTGGTTAGGGCACCTATTTTACGTTGTCCAGATTTTGAGTTGCCATTTACTGTTCAAACCGATAGTAGTGGTTTTGGTTTAGGTGCTGTCTTGACGCAACAGATTGTTGGTGAGGAAAGTGTAATATGTTACCTTAGTCGTTCTCTCACTCGTCAAGAGCGAAATTATTCTACGACTGAGAGGGAATGCTTAGGAGTTTTATGGGCCGTAGAAAAACTTAGACCATATTTAGAAGGCCGTCGTTTCACGGTGATCACCGATCACTATTCTTTGGTGTGGTTACATAATTTAAAAAACCCGACAGGTCGTTTAGCTAGGTGGACTTTGAGGTGGTCCATCGCAAAGGTAAAGACCATTTGGTACCTGATGCGTTATCACGTTCCGTACCGATTCTTGACAGTATTGAGTCAGGTAATGAGCCTGTTATAGTTTCTACCGATAAGTGGTATAATAGTATGGTTGATAGGGTTCGGGCTAAACCTGCTAGGTTTTCTCAATGGCGTATTACTAATGAAGGTTTATATAAATTTATGAAAACCGAAAATGATTCTGATACCGTTTGGAAACTTGTTGTACCTAAAGAAAATAGACTTGCTATTCTTCGTCAAGCATATGATCATCCTACTTCCGGTCATGGTGGAGTATATAAAACATATCATAGATTAACTCCCAAATATTATTGGCCAAAAATGCAAGCCGATGTAGGTCGATATATTAAAACTTGTCTTTGTCAAAAATGTAAACCAGATTTAAGACATCCTGCTGGTCTGTTAGTTCCGCAACCAATTGTTGATCGCCCTTGGCAGATGGTCAGTATAGATTTGATTGGTCCTCTCCCGAGGAGTACAAAAGGTTATTCAAATGTCTTAGTCATAGTGGACTATTTTAGTAAATTTTGTTTGCTATTTCCTCTTCGGAATAGTTCAGCGAAGATGGTTTGTTCGAGAATTGAAGATGAAGTCTTCTTAGTTTTTGGTGTACCTAGATTGGTGTTGGTAGACAATGGAGTCCAGTTTAGTGGTCGTGAGTTGCGCACTCTTTGTAGTAACTATTCTGTAAAAATTCGTTTTAATGCGCATTATCACCCGCAATCAAATCCCACAGTAAGAGCGAACAGAAATGTTAAAACTATGATTCGTTCCTATGTCAAAGAGAATCAGCGTTCTTGGGCAGATGAATTAACAAAGATTGGGTGTGCCCTTAGAACTGGTCGTCATGAGACTACTGGTTACACTCCCTATTTCTTAACTTTTGGTAGGGAACATATTTTAAAAGGCACTGATCATAAAATATCTAATAAAGTTCAAGATCTGCAAGTTGATCGTTCGTCTGCTACTGGTATTCCTGATAAATCGCAGGGAGTTTTTGAGGTAGTGCGTAATAAAATAAAAACTTCTTTTGATCGCAATAAACGTTACTATGATCTCCGTAAGCGAGATACTCAATTTGTTATTGGTGATAAAGTTTTAAGGAAAAATTTTGCTCTTTCTGATGCGAGTAAATATTTTTCACATAAACTTGCTCCTCGTTATATTGGTCCTTTTCCATTTACAAAAAGGTGTCTCCTTGGACTTATATTTTAGCTGATGAACTTGGTAGGGAAGCCGGTAAATTTCATGCGCAAGATTTGAAAGAGTATGTTCCGAATCATGTCGGAGATTAGGGTCATTTGGTTGTTTCTTTTGGGGGAACCATTTGGTGGTTTGGGTTCCACAGAGTTCAGCGATGGTTAGGGCTGTCCTCATTTGGAGCGTTTAGTGATACGCTCAGTTCGACCTAATATCTGTCGACTTGTTAGGGCTTATTACTTTTTATTTAGATCTTTGTTTTGCAGGTATCTATTTTTGGCTTTTATACCAAGATTCTTGATATAGCAATTTCGACTTTTTTTGTGGCTTAGCCAAACTATTTTTTTTGTATACCGGATTTGACGATTTCTCTTCTCCTTTTTATCTTCTCCTTCTTTCCTATACCGATTTTGACTCCATATTTTCCATAGCACGGCTTGGGCTGGATCCCCAAGACCGTGGTTCTTTTGGGTTTCTTTGGGCTGAACTCCCTTTTTAACCCCCGGTTTCTTCTTCTTTTGTTCTCTGTCTCCAACGGTACGTGTGTGGTGTCCGGGTGGTTAGTGTTGCTGAGTAGTGCTTCCGAACCTCGGATGCGGGGGTTTGGCGCGTTCAGTCTCCACGACGTTGGAACTGGCAGTGCCCCGCATCGTGTGTGAAGTTGTGCTCCTCAGTGGCTCTGCCGTCTGCCCACTTCACATGTGTCCAGGCGAGCCCTTCTTTTTCACTCTGTTTTCTTTTTCTTCTTTTTTCCTCTATACTACCTTCTCTTGGGTGCGAGCAGAGAGTATGTCGGCGGCTCTCTGTTCAGTTCTTTTTGCTGGCCATGTTCAGTGGTTCGTGCTGGTAGGTTTTGTTGTGAGTCGTTGCCAAGCCTCGGGCACTGGGAGTTTCTCAGTGGTCCCTTCCCGACGTGGAATACCACTGTGCCCAGTACTGTGTGTAAAGCGCGTCTTTGCAGTGAACCCTGCTTGCCCGACCATTGTTCATGCTTCGGTGTGGAACCTTTTGTTCCTCTGTTCTTTCCTTACCTCCACCTCCAATTTGTGTTTGTCCTTTGTTGTTGTATTTTTTTAATTTTTGGATCACCCTTTTGGTGTCCATTGTTGGTGCCATGTTCTTTCGTCATGGTATTTTTCATCCTGGTGGGTTGTTCTTTCGATTTATTTTGGGGCAAGTTAGATTTTTAGCAAGGCTAGGTTATGCTAAGCCGCGAAAGTGTTTTCGCGACTGGGAGTTGAGGGGGGAATTATAACGTTGAAATTCATAACCCATTGTTTGTTTGATGGTCACTGTTTAAAACCAAGCTTCTCCGTTGTTTGGTTGTCACTGGTTTTCCCTTTCTTTCTGTTTATCGTGAAGTCGCTCCTGCGCGGTTAAGCTTCCTTCTCAATAGTAGAGTTGAGTAACAAAATGGCTGGCTTTGGCAGTAGAAGTTGAATGTTCGAGATATGTTAGAAAATTGATTTTGGATATAATTCGCTTTAGCGGAATAAATCTCGCATTCAACAGAATGATCGCTTGATTGGTTATATGCGATTAATCGTCAAATTAGACGGATTACGTTCTGATGCTAACCATTTTAGGTAAATTCTTTTCGTTTCATTTCCATGCGCTACATCTTACAAAATGTCTTTTTATTTTTGGTAATATTATTTCCCTAGCCGTCACCTTGAGGGAATTGTATTGTAAAAGACCTTTCAGTTTATAGAAAGGTAAAAATCTTTAAATATTTAAAATTAATACAATATACAGGGTGATTTCTTTGTAGGTCTTTTTGTTTTGGGCTTTGTTGTTCGTTGTCGTTTATTCTTGTTCCTGCCTCTCTGATCGTGGGTTCATTTAGAAGGTCCTTCCCCTTTGGGTCCGTACCTACATCTATACATGTACCGGGTCGGAACAAAACAACCAGATATGGAAGGGTGAAGCGAAAACCCCTAAGCAAGGCTTTAAATAAAACACCCGTGGGTATTCGAATGGTGGGATGTTTGTCTAAACTTGTATGTATTCTGTGTCATTTTATTTATGTTTATATATATTTATTAAATGTGTGTACAATGTATTCATGCATGTTAATTTTAAGAGCAACACGAGATCTCGAGTAGTGGAATTGTCTTAGGGTAGTTTTAAGCCAACTGTGATACAAATCACCATTCCCCGTTTTTTTGTTTTATTAAACATTAAAATTTTTGACACAATAGACAATAGTTACAATTAAAATAAAGCCCTACTTAGAAAGTTTACATTTCACTACGTGTGTTTTATTTATTTATTATTTATTTATTTGTATGATTTTAACATTGCTTTCCAGTTCGTCATTTGTAAGTATATATGTACGGTACGACCAAAATATTGGAAGTTGCCCATATTTTAGTAGAAAATCTATTTCTTCGTTTGTCTGATAAGCTTGAAGCTTTAGTAATAAGCATTGTTTTTAAACGAAGTGGCGCTTGTTTTTTTTTATCTTTTATATCTTGTATTACCCCGCCCCTCTCCGGCTTATTGGGGGTTAGCCGGCAAAAACTAAAGCAGTGTTATTTGGATCAAGCTGATACTTCCAGCACAGCTATATTTTGGGTAAGTTAGGTACTTATTTATATAAAAATAGCCTTTGTGTTTCTGTAGGTTATACATACTATAATATTTTATTAAAAATAAAATTTTCTCTTGCTGCTTTAAAATAAATTATTTAAACATACATACTGCTATGATATTTTATTGGGTCAAATAAGCATCGCATTCGTGCGACAATAAAATTTTATGGTGATAAGCGCTGTCCTAGTATATACTTTACAACACTTGATCAGAAATTTATTTAAATTTAAAGACCACTATCACTTATGTTTAATAGTAGTAAGGCAAACTGAAAAGTTACACAAAAAACAAACACCACTTACCTTTGTGATGAAAAGAAAATTTGCTCCGGCTATGATGTTAAAATCCAAAGACAAGCTCAGGAAAATTGCATGAGTAAATTTCAGGCGGGTCGGGTCGCTCTTTAACAAAATAATAAAATATTGTTCAACTTATACCTGTTAAATTCTGTTAATGGACACAAAACAAGCAAAATACACAAATGCGAATCTCCTTTTTAACATTTAAAATATTTTATTAATAAACACAAAAAGAATGAAAAGAGAAATGAAAACAAAAAAAATTCTTATTACATAAAATGGATTCAATTAATTATTGGTGCCAATCGGATTTAACAAAATAAGAATCAAGAGACAGTCTAATTCTATTTGTCCTGCTCAATTTTTACTTGATCAATCCCACGATCTTAAATTATAATTGAAGGAAGAAATGAAACAAAAAAAAATAATAAATAAATAAATAATAAAGTTGGTTTGAAAACAATTTTTTAAATTCCAAAATTTTGCGCCACTCGTTGCGTTGGTGAACACGCATTTCCATATAATTGTTCTTGTGGATCTTCTTTTGTAATTTATTACAACTATTAAATATTGAATAATTTATCTCCAATACGTGAGTACATAAATCAATTGTCTATTTTCCAAAAATTCTTATTACATCCAGTTTTAATTTCCTTCCATCCAGAAATAAAGGTAAATACGTTTTCCAAAAAATTTTCTTATAAATAAATAGTCCAAAAACCAAATTAACACTTCCACTTTCCTTTTTATTTAAATCACTTTAATTGTTCATTGTTATAATAATTATTAAACACTTTTTAAAAATAATTAAATTTGGATGACATTTGTCATAACCTCACTTTTTTGACATTTCAATGACGTAAAAATCTGTCACACATAACCTCAAAATTTTATTATTGCGTGATCTGACATGGCTTTTTCTATATATGAAAATCAACAAGCAAGTAACCAGATTTTCGGTCTGCTTTTATATTTTTTTCAAAAACAAATGACAAACGTCATTTTCCACTAGCAAAGTCTGAGAAGTTACTAAAAACAATTGAACATCTAACCTAACAAGATCTCATAACCAAATTATGGTTGAAAAATTAAATTAAATGTTTAAACAAATTACATAACTACTGCATGTCTAACGAAAAGCAAATTTAACTCCAGGATTCAATGGCAACCATCTTGAATTTCCTGACAAAACATGGTTTTATACAAAATTAAGATAATAACATTTTCACACCTTATTACTTCCTTTTTTAATTATTAAATGAATCCACATATCCTATTTCACGATATTTACATTAAATTTGGCACCAAAACTTTAAATATTAACAAATTTTTACCATTTTAGCAGATAAGGTTAAAACGATACAAATTTTAGGCTTCAACAGGCTAAACCTTCTCTATATAGAGCTGCCTACTTGAATATTCTATTCCTAAAGGTACTTTAGAACCTAATTAAAAATATTGCAGCAAAACATTTTGGCTCCAAATGCATAGATTAATGAAAATTATACATTTATCATGAAATTTTATGAATCGTTAAACCAGCATGGGATTTACTTGAAATTCAACACAAACTGTGAGTATAGTGGTGATTGCTTGCATACACCTTTCCATCTATGCCTTTTATAATTTCCAGGTGAAACTACACCTTACAATGGCTTCAATTATGAAAAACCAAGTCCAACGACCTAACAATATGCAAATCGTAACTTGTCAAAATAATTTTTCAGTTTTAAGTGAAAAATCCGTTTAAGATCTACTTCTTATTATTATCAAGTGATGTAGAGTGTATTCTTTACCTATTAAATAACAAATTATTTTATTCAATTCAGCTTTGTTCCAGTTAAGTCCAAACCCCTAAATATATAGGCAACCAAAATGACATATTCAACTATGAGTGCTGAAATCACAGCGATACGTTCTTATTTACAACTGTAATTATAGTATGCGTACAAACCATATTCCTTAAACCTAACCTAACATTGTAATTAAATACATCCCTCAATATTAAATACAGTATCACAGTAGTTCTTACTAACTTTAAGATATTTTTTCATGGATATTTTGTTCTTGGGATATTTCTTATTATATTAATACATGCTATAATATTTTATTAAAAATAAAATGTTCTCTTTTTTGCTTGAAAATAAATTATTTAAGCATATAAAATTAAATCTTGGATATAGCAGCAAATTGAGAGCCATATAATTTCACACCCTAAAAAACACCCTTAGACAATTATTTCGCCCTCATTTTGGACTTGTCAGTTTGGAAGGCATTGTCTGAAAGCCTGAACCTCTGTACCTGTTGCTTCTTTATATGTAAATCTAATCTCGAATTTACATTAATAGTAACAATTACAATTGGAGACATCTATATAATGTCATCCTAAAGCAACTTCCATGCAAAAAAACACACGGAAGTAAATATTATTAAATACAGTGAAGTGTCGTTGATCCGAATCTACGTTACTCCGAATACCACTATAATACGGACCAGCAATTTATTTACATTGATTACATTGTAATCCGGATTTAAGGTTTTGATAATCCGAACTTTAGAATTAATTGTTTTTATTCATCAAGTTTTGTTTAGAGTAACGAATGCAATAAGTATTCAGATGTGTAATTTGATACAAAACTACCGTTGTAGATAAGATAAATAAGATTTTATTTTATTTATGTTTACGTTATATTTATATCTGATAAATTCTTATTATAAAAAGTCACGTATTTTTTAAAAGTGGTTGCATTGCAACTTTATAATTCATATTAGTTACAAAGGTTTAAGTTAAAAAAGAACTGATACTTCTTTTACAAATTACGATTTTATGTGTCTCCGGCATACTGCATATAAAAAGACTTTTTGCTAAATTTAAAAATTGTTAAATGTAAAAAGACCGCATTGTAACTTTAAATATTAAACATTTCCAGATTTGTTATAAAATCTGAAGCATCACTATAACAAAGTTAAAAAAACGTTAAAACCTGCGGAATATCCGGAGATGGAAGAAAAGTTGTTTGCATGGTTTTAAATGTCACCAATATCCTCCGAAATTTTGGCCGAAAAGGCAAAGCATCTATCCAGCAGTGTGCGGTGCATACGAAACAGTGGAAGCAGTCGCGATACGACGTAGGTGCTATCACGCTCGTACACATAGCATACGAGCCTGATAGCACATATCGCGACTGGTTCCACTGTTTCGTATACTCTGCATGCTGCTGTGACTTTATAAATGATGTTTTCAAAACGATGACGTCAGGGCAAGTAAAGATTGAATACTTAATTTTAAAAAGACACAATTTGCGTGTGTTAAAAATCGCGGGAGAAAAGCTGTTCAATGATGGCTTTGCAATGGGCGGTAGAAAATTTGAAATAATTGTGATGCCGGAAGATTAAAAAAAAACATCATAACTAACGTATTAAGTTTAAAAAACACGGAACAAGCAAAAATCACCGCCTTTTTTAGTTAACGACATAATAATGCGGAATATTATTTTTTTTAAAGCTTTAAAGCAGTTTTTGAGTAAATATTTTTGTAGTTTTTTTTATTTTTAAATAAATGTTTTTGCAGAATGTTTTAATTGCATTTATGTACAAATATAACATTGTAACACTGCAGACGCAATAATCCGGAAACCGCGATGGTTCGGATTGCCCCTGTTTTAATTAGTCCAAATTAACGAGACTTCACTGTATAAGATTTTACTAAAAATAGCATAGCATTCTTTTTTGAAAACGCCCTGTATTAATTTCTAAAGTCCCTAATAATCCATTTGATGCAGCATACTTTTAAAAATAATTATCATGTCAAATTTCAAATTTGTACATGCATACACTCTTTGAAAATGCTTGTAACAGATCGCAGCTGTCAAATTTTTGGAAAAATGAAAATATCAGAATTGATGAAGCATAGTTTATTAAACAAATTAGTTTTAAAATTGCCTCAGGAATACTTATTGATAATAAAAATTGGGGTGTTTTAGTTTTTTTTATTTATTTGTTTACATGTTGGGTAATTAACAGGAATCTGCACAATACACGTTCCCAATTACAAATTACCACTCAATTTAAAATAAAATATTTAACATCCAAACCGTAATAACATCAAAATTAATACAAGAACTTAAAAACAATTTACAAACCTAATGTTTAAGTGTAATTACTGTCAAGAATTATCTTTTAAATCCGGACATGTTTCGTTATTTAAACAATACAAATTATAGATGACATACGGGAGAATTTGACCATAATTTGACGCATAGTTACAAAAGGGGTTTAAAAAGTAAGGGCATTCATAGACACTCGTGGAATCCTAATATTGAAACATGATAATAAATCCGAGCAATCAATGAAATTATTAAATATGTTGTATAATGTGATCATGTCGATCATAATTCTTCTTGAAGAGAGACTATTAAGTTTAATAGAAGTAATTGGAAATTTATTCCTTACAAATCTAACAAATCTATTTTGTATTCGTTCTATTCTTGATTTGTAGCAGTTAAGTGTAGTAATTAAAATAAAGAAGTTGACTTCCATTTCCAGTACAGCCGAAAGTAACAGAAATCTGAAATTATTTTAAAACACTTAACCTAAAACCATTGCCGCAAAATTTCAAATCACAACTATTGGGTTCCCATATTCTAACGAAAACTCGTGACACACCCTATATGTATTTATTGTATAAGAGTTGAGCAAACACGGGTCAAACCAAGTCTAAACTGGTTCTGGAGAGTTCTAATGTTGTCCCTCACCAAATCACTTCTAACGTGACACACATCAGATTGTTCTAATTTATTACATTTATTTTCCAAAGATGCCAATCAATTGGCCTGAAGCGTTAATGAAGGCCAATATCACTCCTTAATGCTCATTACAAGATAGGGACAACAATAACACTGTGCTACACATGAAATACACAAGACCTCCTACCTACATAAACGGTTTGCTATTGAAGAGTAAAGACTTTTCATACTTGCAGAATTTTCCCATCACTTCTTTTTCCCAGTTTCCAGCCCACTGAATGTACCTCACTCACTTTTGGTGCCTTGTACTACTCTAATGACCAGAACTTAGCCATTTCTATTTACATTTTGGAAGTCTTTTCTCTACTGGGAAGATAAGAAGTGTAGCTTTAAAAAAGTTCAAAAACAATGAAAATCGGTAAAGAAATTACTGAGTTATAGTCTGAAACAGTCACGAAAAAAAGTTTTTCTTTTGGAAATGCTCAAGTTTCGGCGGTTCAAAATGATATTTACTCAACAAATAAAATTTCTTTCTCTTCATTTATTGAAGATATATTTTGTTTCATTTCTAATAAATTTTTGTTTTTTTAAATTGGTTAACAAATGACTGAGTTATGGCCGATAATATGCAAAACAATTTCTTTTCATTATTTTAATCTGTCATTATAGTCCAGTCAATGTGTACATTTTATCTTGCAAAATCTCAAGCAGTTTTAATTTTTGGATATGTTTTGTATGTTTGGGCTCTTTATTAGAAATCCAAGCTTTCGATCATGGCATTTGCTGATTGTTGGCTGATATATTGAAGAATTGAGGAAAATCTCGATCTTTCTTCGGTTTTCGCAGAGTACCGGATAAGTGGCCCCCGATTAGAGTCCCTCAATGCATTAAGTAAAGGTCTGATCACACATTGTGACTAATTGTATGAGATATCATGGTCTGCTATGATTAGCATTTTGACTAGTTGTTACTCTGTCAAAAGTTGACAATTTAATTTTGTACTCTGTTTTGTCTAAAAGTAGATTTTTAATTTCATATTATGTAATATAAATAAACTGTTTGCAAAGTTTTTAAAATGGTATTACTATGAGAATATTTATTAGATATTTTATGTTTCGATATTTACCAATTAGTACTGACATATTGTAGGTTTGATAATGTCGATAACGAACAGAAACGACAATAAAAATTTTGGAAAATAAAATGTGTTAACTGGCACTCATCATGTAGTATGTATACAATGTACTAAATGAGCATAATACTAAACCAACACTACAATTACATCTGCAGATAATCTAACCTTTACTACTTTAAAACTACTAACCTTTTCAAATTATTTGAAATTTGGCTGTTGAATTTTTAGAAATAGAAGTTCTTTAAAAAATGTTTAGATTTCTCAGAGTATTAATAATAATCAGCAACAGTGGCGTGTGGTCCATGGAAGCAATGCTTGCCTTGAGAATTTATTATATATCTAATATTGAAATTCACAAATTGAAAAGTATAAAAAGTTAGTTAGTCTTCGTATTTTTTAAATCATTTTCTTGCCGTTTGGTTACGAAAAGTTAGGAAGCTCATGAAGATCCAAGCTTATCTACTAGAGGTTTAGGTACTTAAGAGTAAGTAAAGAAGTCCCTCTTCTTACTTATTATGTATTTCTGATTGTATCAATTGCTAGTCGGCAGTTAAGTGTACCGTCCATTTGAACCTGGGGGTAGGTGATAACGCATTCGATGTAACGTTTTAACAGTTGCTTTGTCATAGTATGTGCTTTTTCACACCATAAGATTGTACTTGACTGCACATTTTTTTGCATGATAACTTTTAACCAATGCATGGTAGTAGGGAAAGAATGGGGTTTTTGGGACCACCTCCCACCACTTTCTGCTTTCTGCCAAGGTCAACCTTCAAGGCTAAATTTTCTGGCGGTTAAAGGTCAAGGCTTCACTGATTTTTAAGCTGAAAGTTAGCGGTTCAAGGTTAAGACTAACACTTCTCTGGTTTTAAGTTCAAGGTTAAATAAAAATTAAACAATTTACAATATTTATTTCTTACATTTATAAGTTTACAACAATATCAATCATAACAATTATTAGGATTAAGATAGTTCGTCCTCCATGGTCATTTAAGAGAAGGTAAGGCGCCTAAACAAAAAAAACGTAATCAATTAAATATTATACTTACTGTTCTTGGTTTAAAAAACAGAAGAAGAATAACATTTTTAAAATTTATTAATAAGAGATTGAAGCATGCTAAATTAAATCAATTAAAGATGTAAAATACATACTGTTAACGGATCGACACATGAACGGGTGAAACTGGTTGCTATGCACTTCTCATAAAGTAGGTCAACTGATTCAATTTTTATATATATTCCTTATTATTAAGATATATTCCTATAATAAAAAAAAGCATATAAATATGTATATATGATTATATATATAATAACTTACGTAAAACTATTATAATTTAATAAACCGTTAAAGAAAGCATCCCATCCGAAGTACACTAGTTGAATGATTGCTAACTGTAATATGACCCTGGGTTGTGCCGTTCCTCTAACTGAAGGTAGCATCGACACTGGTGCCTCTAGCTGTGGGTCATTGACCACGACCATCTCGTTAGTAACTAGTTTTTTAAATTGACCGACAGTATTGCTATAAAGATGAAATTTGCACATTTTAAATAACTACATTTTTTATAAAGATAAAAATATTTAATGCATGTTTAACAACTGATTATTTTTAATATTCCTTTAATTCAATTGTGTAAATTTTCATCATTCATAAATAGCCGGATATTGTTTAATGGTTCTTTTCGAGTACTTACTTTCATTGGTAATTTAACGAGAGCTGTTTTGTTAAGATAAAGGTTGACTGTAAAACTGTGGATACACCCAAGCAATTTAAATCTTACAAAAGGTCAAAATTGTAACATTCAGGTACCGTACCAACAATTAATAGGTACCTTAATGTATCTTGCAGTAATGACAAGACCTGACATATCATATAGCGGTAGTTTTTCAAGTCAATTTAATAACTGCCATGAAGAAACGCACTGGAAAAGTGCAAAAACGATTTTAAGCTATCTACGAAAACTAAAAATTATTGTTTAAAGTTTGAAAAAGATAATGGTAGATTTTAGTTTTAGTTTTATAAAAAAATGTAGATCAAAACCATGAAACAATTTATTAGTTGTTTATTAAATTGCTTACAATAATATCTCGTAAACAATGAAATACATAACAATTATTTGAATCAATATCTCTCGTCAGGTAAGGCGTGACTCCCGAAGGAAAACGTTTTTCACGAAATCTGAATTCTCTTTCATCGTTAAATTCTTTTTCCGTTAACCACTTTGCTGCAGTGAACGTTGCCCAATTCGGTTTGTAAGGTTTACTACATCAAATGTTCCGTTCAGGTTCATCACTCAATTCATTCCAATCTGAAGTGCAGATGCCTTTGAAGAAGATGAGGTCGCATTTATCAGGCAAAAGGTTAATAGCGTGGCGATGTTCCAAAGCACGTTCGGTACATGACTCCTTGAGTATTCATGACTTCACCATCTTCTTTTAAATATAGAATTTCTAAACCAGAACACGAAGAATAACCTTCATCGGCTTCACTCAGTATAACTATAGTATCCGGAAGTCTTCTTCTTTCAATTAACAAAACAGTGTTGTGAGTTTTATAAGGAGAAAACACGATTTCACTATCATCAACAGTCGTTTCAAGTGTCCAAGAATGCAACCAACCCATTTCGATGTGTAACTGAGTAATACAGAATCTTGACTGAAATCAAACTCAAACACCCCACCAGAATTTAAGAAGAGTGGGGAAAGCAATTGTTTCATTGGCCACACCCTCAGCCTATACATAACCTCAAACTCTGGCTCTCGGAACTATACTCGTCTAAGAATGTTATGAGTGGCTTTTGTTATTCGAAATCAAACACCCCAACATAATTTTTCTATTATAATATTGAAAAGATAAATTGTAAGGAATATCAAATACAATGTCAGTGTCGCGATACAGCATAGAAACTTACATAGATTGGGATATAAGTGTATATAATCCTCGTAAACTATTTAATATTTGCATCGATCGCGTATGTGAAATGATTAAAAACTGGGGACAATGGGAAATCCTTGTGCATAAAGAAGGAATTGTACCTGTGTTGTTTTTGGAAAGAATGAAACCTAGATATAACTGCGTACATTGGGAAAACATTGATAAAAAACGTTCTTTGCTTCTTCAGAAAGAATATGAAGAGTGGTTGTTTGACGTAGAAGAACGAACCCGAAGTGGTATTCGATGCGATTCAGCGGAAGAAATATGGGGAATGATGATGCCACAAGGAATAGAAAACGTATAACAATTATTATGTATACGGAGAATTTGGTGGCAAGTTTCCGAAGAAAGCATATGTCATGAATGTGTTAGCGGATATATAGAATTAGGATATGATGTAAAACGTCATGATATACATTATCATATGGATCCATACGTAGTTTCGCTATTACTACAGAGCTATTCCCTTTGGTGTAGTTCATGTATAACAATGCCACTTGCAATGGCGATGCGAGAGCATAAGTGCAATTCTTCGGAAATAGGACACAATAGTTTATAATTCTTAAATAGTTTATGTTGATGTCATTTAATAAATAAGTAGCCATTTATATCGAGTGTTTTTTTTAATTTGACGTCGAAGGCGGCTATGGGTAGTTGATTGTGAACGGATCTTGATCGTATTAATAAATGTCATTGTCAAAACGTTCAAATCCAACCTCTGTCCAATAATTCACAATCGACTATTCACAGCCTACGTTGACGTCAAATTTAAAAAAACACTCGATATATTATGTCGTTTTTATTATATTGTATACATAATAACATTTTAGATAGATAATGTATAATTTACTTTATCAAAAAGCGAACGATGCAGATGTGAGAGAATTCTACGTCCAAAGAAGCTAAATCTTCAAAACACTTTTCAACCTCGTGACAAGTTGGTTCTATTACATTAAGTTGAAAACAATCTTCTAACGGTTCAGTCACATAATGCGGATTTGTTGTTATGGTGTGCGAAATGTCCACGAATGCTCCATTGATCAGTGTTCCACTAACTACGAAAGTGACTTCTGCAAGTAATTCAACATGTTTATTAAGAACATCTTCGTTCTCAACAGTTTTTAAAAATCGAGGAAACTGCCGTAGTAATTGTTCCCGCACCTCCTCCATACCTTGGATCACGTTGTCGTTCATAATTAAGTTTCACAGCAGGTGAATTTTAAATCAAACCAATAAATGGTTAGGTACACAATAAGGGAAAGTAAAGTAATAACTGCGAATAGAACTGATATTGTTGCCGCTATTATACAGGAGCTCGAGGGGGGACCGGGAATGTGGGAAATGGTAGGATCACGATTAGTCCCGAGAGATTGACAATTTGATTCGATAGAGTAATTAGGATAACTATATTTAATTTTGAAGGAAGAAGGTTGAGAAACGTTGCGTAGGGATACGGTGAATACGTTGACACCGTGAAGAATGTCACTGGTTAGTGCGTACCTAGTAGGATCACGGGAAAACACAATGGATCCAGAAACAGAGTCCGATGGTTGAGCAACATACAGAATACCGTCGTACACTGCACTTAGCACCACCAACAACTTTACAGGTAACACTGGCATTGTATTAGGATCGATTGAGATGTAATCTCTACGTAAAGGGAACTTAACTATCTCCTACTCCAATCGGTAACCTTGAACCATATACCCCTCCCTTACTTTTTTTTCATTAAGAAGGCTCTATATAAACTGGATGGTAGTGGTATGGGTTAGTTGTGTTATAATGGCTTTGATGAAGAAAGCATTTCAAACTGTAAAGAATGTTCCGATGGAGTTCAAAGATCCGGTTCGAGAGTTATCTCGAGATGAGCAAATCACCACCCAACATGCATCCATCCATCAATCATCCGAAGGTTGCAACATTCTGAAGCCATTATTTTACGCTACAGCGCATTATTTAAACAAATCCAGATGTAAACTACTTAGCATCGGACTCTGCCCTATAGAGTTAACACCACAAGTGAGATTGACGGAAATGAAAAACGACTACATCAAATTTAACTTGGAAGAATGGGAAAATCTTGAAAATAATCACGCAATCATCAAACACTTCTTACATAGCTATGAATACTATGCACCAATACCCCTTCTCTACAAGACGATTACGTTTAGGAATGTACAAGATAAGAGAACTATGAGAATTCAGGATCGTCGTGACAACACCGAAGTATGGTTAGGAGTCGAAAGTGTAGTTAAGTTAATGGAACTACTTACAATGGTCAAGTCACGATTGAAGCTGTTAGAAGAAAAATTCATAGACTTTTATCGAACCTTGGTAAAAGGTCTTGCCGAAGCAGAAGGGGATGTGTATGAGAATTTGAAACAAGTTTTAACTTCCTTACCAACGAGTGGAAATGTCATAATCGGTTTAGAGCTATTAGCAGTTCAGTCCGATAGAATTGCGTACGATGTTAAGGGTTATGTGTTATAATATCATGGACAAGCTAAAGAAAAAGGTGACTTTCAACGAAACGAATAATTCCGTACGGTACATGGTAGTGTGGGAATATGCCCACAGGCAAGCGCGAAGATCAAGATCGATGTGGATGAATGCCGCTTTAGATCGGTATAGATTTCAAAGACGTATAGAGAATTGTGGTCGAGTGTTAAATAATATTTTAAGTGAAGAGCACAGACATTTTATTTACCTTACCGGAAGATTCAGGAGCGACTTCATCAGGGTGCAGACGTTCTGCACCGGAAGGTTCAGGAGCGTCTTCATCGGGGTTCTATTCCTTGTGGCATCACAATTTATCTTTTCAATATTATAATAGAAAAAATTATGTTGGGGTGTTTGATTTCGAATAACAAAAGCCACTCATAACATTCTTAGACGAGTATAGTTCCGAGAGCCAGAGTGTGAGGTTATGTATAGGCTGAGGGTGTGGCCAATGAAACAATTGCTTTCCCCACTCTTCTCAAATTCTGGTGGGGTGTTTGAGTTTGATTTCAGTCAAGATTCTGTATTACTCAGTCAAGATTCTGTATTACTTAGTTACACATCGAAATGGGTTGATTGCATTCTTGGACACTTGAAACGACTGTTGATGATGGTGAAATCGTGTTTTCTCGTTATAAAACTTACAACACTGGTTTGTTAATACAACATTTTTTTATAAAACAAACTAAAATCTACCATTATCTTTTTCAAACTTTAAACAATAATTTTTAGTTTTTGTAGATAGCTTAAAATCGTTTTTGCACTTTTCCAGTGCGTTTCTTCATGGCAGTTATTAAATTGAGTTGTAAAACTACCGCTATATGATATGTCAGGTCTTGTCATTACTGCAAAATACATTAAGCTACCTATTAATTGTTGGTACGGTACCTGAATGTTACAATTTTGACCTTTTGTAAGATTTAAATTGCTTGGATGTATCCACAGTTTTACAGTCAATCTTTATCTTAACAATACAGCTCTCGTTAAATTACCAATGAAAATAAGTACTCGAAAAGAACCATTAAACAATATCCGGCTATTTATGAATGATGAAAATTTACACAATTGAATTAAAGGAATATTAAAAATAATCAGTTGTTAAACATGCATTAAATATTTTTATTTTTATAAAAAATGTAGGTATTTAAAATGTGCAAATTTCATCTTTATAGCAATAATGTCGGTCAATTTAAAAAACTAGTTACTAACGAGATGGTCGTGGTCAATGACCCACAGCTAGAGGCACCAGTGTTGATGCTACATTCAGTTAGAGGAACGACACGACCCAGGGTCATATTACAGTTAGCAATCATTCAACTAGTGTACTTAGTGTAGGATGGGATGCTTCCTTTAACGGTTTATTAAATTATAATAGTTTTACGTAAGTTATTATATATATAATCATATATACATATTTATATGCTTTTTTTTTATTATAGGAATATATCTTAATAATAAGGAATATATATAAAAATTGAATCAGTTGACCTACTTTATGAGAAGTGCATAGCAACCAGTTTCACGCGTTCATGTGTCGATCCGTTAACAGTATGTATTTTTACATCTTTAATTGATTTAATTTAGCATACTTCAATCTCTGATTAATAAATTTAAAAAATGTTATTCTTCTTCTGTTTTTTAAACCAAGAACAGTAAGTATAATATTTAATTGATTACGTTTTTTTTGTTTAGGCGCCTTACCTTCCCTTAAATGACCGTGGAGGACGAACTATCTTAATCCTAATAATTGTTATGATTGATATTGTTGTAAACTTATAAATGTAAGAAATAAATATTGTAAATTGTTTAATTTTTATTTAACCTTGAACTTAAAACCAGAGAAGTGTTAGTCTTAACCTTGAACCAATAAATTTCAGCTTAAAAATCAGTGAAGCCTTGACCTTTAACCGCCAGAAAATTTAGCCTTGAAGGTTGACCTTGGCAGAAAGCAGAAAGTGGTGGGAGGTGGTCCCAGAAACCCCATTCTTTCCCTGGTAATAATGTTTACTTTCAAGATAATTTTAAGCTACAGAGTATAGCATAGCCTCAACAACTTCAGTATGTCATACTAAATTCATGTTTCATACATATTGTGACATAACCTCCATCATAACCTCTAATAAGGCAATTTTGACATCACTTTCATACAATTTGATAAATACTGCCGTGCTAAGTGAAAACAACCTATCTGCAAAACTGCAATGTAGAAATGTACTATATAGAATGTAAATGTGAGCTAAGAAAATATATGGTATATTTCTGAGTTGATGTTTTGCAGATAGGTTGTTTTCGCTTAGCACGGCAGAATATTACCAGTAAGTTATTTATTAGTTGGGTTGGTACTCCATAGATTTTTAGTAAACCAGTAGACCAAATGACAAAAGTTAGTTTTAGGTTATGTAAACTGTCGCAAAAACCAGTGGTGTAGTTAAATTAGACTAATAGTTGAACTATACCACTGGTTTTTATGACAGCTGAAACAACCTAAAACTAACTTTTGTCATTTGGTCTAACAGATTTACTAACAATCCACGTAGTAGCAACTCAACAATAAATAAATTACAGACAACGATCACACATTGATCGCTTTTAAACATACTACTTTGGAAATTCATTAGTAAGAGTATTATTTATTGGTTAATTAATCTAATTGTACTTCCCACAGAAATGAATTCAGTTATATTATTTGTGACATAACATAAGCAAATTTAATTATATTCTGTGGCCGAAGCTTTTTTTAAAAACTTTATTTATTGAATATAATAAAACACATTTATTTATTTCGTTTGCAGTCGTAGAATATATTTTATTAATTTTTAATTAGGAGAAAACTCTCTTGTTAACATTAATGATACAAATGTATTGATATTACTTTGTCTGTAATTAATTAATTATTTAATCGAAGTTTAAGACGAGCTTAAATAATTAAATTTGAATTAACACACTTAACAGAACAATTTTAAAATTCACATTTAAATGACATTAAGCAAAATAATTAATTAAAACTCGAATGAGCCTTTATGTTTTACTAGCAGGACAATTTTAAAATCCACACCTAGTTTTATACTCACACAGGATAAACACTTGTTGAATACTTAATGAAGACTTGTGTGTTGGATGATGATTTATAAAGACTTGTGAGTTGTATGAAGATTTATAAAGACTAAAGACTTAATATTAAAACAGAGGTATTTATACCTTATCTGCCTACACAGTTTTCATGGTCATGAGAGAATAAATGCTAAAGAAGTTTCTCATAGAGATAACGTCCACTTATCAGAAAGCTGGTAATTTGATATCGTGAGTTTTATTATCTTAAGCAATTCTCATGTAACATGATCTTATCTATAGTGCGATTCTATGTACGTTACTAGCACCTATCACATACAGCAGCCACAAGAAAGATGCTGTAATAACCTATTAATATCAGAGGTTGTAATTTCTTGATTTATAAAAAAGAAACTGTCTTTTATTTTCTTCAACATTGGTAAAGGTTATTTAGGAAGAGCTATGCTATAAAAGCAACAAAGGATATATTATAACGATTGAATCGTAATTTATATTTAATACATTTCCTTACATTTTGTAAATCTATTTACATATGGTATGTCAGTAACACAATCCATAAATTTGTGAGACATAACTGCAGTGCCTTAAAGTTACTTGCGTTACTGTTCGATAACGATATTTTTGCACAAAGTTATGAATTTCAATCGATCATGTAATAAAAGTTCTAGTGGTTCCTGCAAAGATCTGGAATAGTTTAGCACATAAAAGGATAATGCAGCAGCACACGTTACGGAAACAGACGCAATGGCAGTTGATTATTCATCTATAAATGAAAATTATGTATTTGTACGAAGAGCTTGGACGGTTATAAACAAATATTCATTAGTAACGAACCAAGAATTCTACTCTATTATAATCAATGAAACTTTAAACGTTATAACTGTGAATCCGTTTAAATAATAATTGCATTTCCAAAACTGTGGGAAGACCGTCATTTAACTCTGGGGCGTTATCAACTTCCCCTGTTACCAGGCAATACAATATACAGTACATGTCTAACGATCCAGAATATGGTATTTTCACATCGAACAAAAAAGTATTTTTGCTTACGAAGATCAGTTTACAAGGAGCTTCATCACACAAATGATGGATATCTTGCTACAGTAGAAGTACTATACGAAATTGCTGGAGCCATAAGGGGTTTAATCCATGATTACGGGACTTGAGGAAAAGTATGCATGGGAAACAGTTCATAATTGTCCTATTGTACAACATGACAAAATTATATTTATTCTTACTCTCCTTCTTTGTTTTCTCTTCCCTTGTTTGTTTTGTGTTTTCTTGTAATGATGGATAGATACATTGCTTCAAATAATTAGCATACCATTTGACTTCGGCTGCAACAAAATCAACAAAATTTTCAGAGATGATACGCTTTTTAATAAATATTGCTAGTTTATTCTTCTTTAGTCTCTGCTGTTTTTCTATTGCGTTTTGTCTGAAATTGATTGTTGTAACATTCCCGATTCTCACAAAGGTTTTTGGGCGTCTTTCATTCTTTCTGCTCGCCTGATTTGAGCAAAAGAAATAACACCCTTTGAAATTGAAAGATGGCCCGCTCGACCGGTTTGTGCTTTACGGAGGGGAGCAGCGTTCTCGATCTTAAGTTTCCTTTTGGAAGCATTGATGCTGGTCTTGCAGATCTAATCTAGTTAACACTCCAATCTAATTAATTGAAGGTGTACTTCAGCTTCAATTGAAGCTACACAGAAACAAGTCGACTTTCCTATCGTTTCTCTCAATGCTGGTTTTAATCAACTTGGGTAGTCCACACTCAACGGTCACACTAGCTCGAGTTGGGAGCGTTTTATAACAAACAAACATCCTTCCGTTTTAAACACAATTAAATTGAGTAGCACTGCAAAGACACCTCCTTTGTAAACTGAGAACTATCCCAGATACTAGGTTGAGCTAAAAGTTATCGTCACTTTTAGTAAACAAAAAAAGAAGTGTTCTTCAAAATATAGTCCATCGGATTCTTAACTTTCTGCCATAATTCTACTAATTTACGAATTTGGTTGCAGTACCATCATTTCTTTGGTGGCGAAGAGATTGCGGCATTGTTCAGCAACTTCTGACTCAACCTAATAGTTCTAGATACAGGACTCTGACAATCAGAACAAGATGAGCAGGTTCATCTGTCCATCACTGCATGCCGAAATAGAAGAGGGGAGGCGCAAATGCCTACTACAAGGTCGTCTCTAGGTATACAATGGGCTACTCTGCAATACAGACATGACTAATTAGTTATAGTTAGTTGTAACACACACCTGGAGAGATACATTACTTGAAATATAACATATGTTAAGTTTTATTTGTATTCCTCAAACATCAATCGATTAAAGAGCAGTTTTCGTGTTCATCGATTAGAAGTTCAACCAAATATTGGCAAAGTATTTCTTTACAAACCAATTTAACTTGACAATACATTACGACAACCGTGATTTTGCCGACAGAAGTAGTAAAACTTTGGTTTCTATATTTCATAGTGCACCTCCATGTGCACCTCTACATCAGACACAATAGGTACCATGAGTCTGGCTATGTGTCTGCAAGAGATATTTCCATACTTCCAACTACTGCAATATTTTTAAACTACCTTCATATTAATCACACATTATTAATTGACATATGATATGTGTCTTCAGCTCTCTAACATCAGCCATAACTGCAATTTCTGGAGTGTCTGGACAGATATTGCGTGTTTTGAGAAAAGCCACCAAAAGATATAAATGTGACTATACTCAATTTATCCATTACTGGTAGTTTCCTATAAAACTTATTATTATTTACAAGAGTAATGTCTAGTACAAGGCACAGTGGCTAACTAAACATTATATTACATACCTACTTACATGAGGTACGAATTAATGTGCGAGTATGTATCAAATTCTTTCCGACTACACATAACAATGTAAAACACAAATTACATAAAAAATAATTAAACAATGTAGTGTAGCCGAACGGCTACATTACATACAAAAGAAACACATACAAGAAAAAACACATACAAAAGAAAGTAAGTTTTGTCTTGGAGTTTATCAAACACACGTACACTGTTAATTTAATTAAGTTTGTTTTGTCATCTAAACTGTTTTCTAAATGTTTACATTTTTACATAGGGTTTTTCTTTAAGTCAGTTCTGATTAGGTCCTCAAGAAAGAAGGAACTCACTTTCGGTTTAAGTTTATAATTTTTCAATTTTCAATTATTTAAATTCAATATATTACTTCTTTCTACGTGAAAGTAATAAAACTTCAATAATTTATGTTTGTTGTGAAAAATGTTATAAATTGACTTACTAATTTAATTAACAATAATAAATAAACTCGTCTTTAATTAATAACTATAAACTGTGTTTATATTATTTGGATTACCTCTCTCCCTTTCTGTAAGAAAGCGAAATTATAAGGTAAGTGCACTCTTTTATTATCTAGCCCAGCACTTCAACCCCTTGCCTCTGATGACGACGCTATCAACTATAATCTATACTTAAGTTTTCAGCTTAGGGGTACGTGCGGACAAGGGTTACAACTAAGTAATCCCAAGGGTTACAGCAGCAATAAGTGTATGACAATATGGTAGTATGACAAATACTTAACCTATATTATATCTGTTTATGTCAACAAAGATTTGTCAAAAAAACAACCGAAAATGTCAGCAAACCATAAAAATATGTATTTAGCCAATCAGAATAAGTTAACGATGAGACCAGACCTTTAGTTCAACTTACTTCTAGAACTCTAGACTACTTGAACCCACAGCACATTTTCAAGATATGTGTAATGTAATTGCATTTTTATTAAAGCAAAATACTCCATCCATCAATAACGCAGGTCTTTCAAACTTTGCACAACAACAGTCTGATATGAATACTATCACTGTGCAAAATATAAAAAGGAAGTCCTTTCGTTAACTTCCAAGTTAGGAGAGTTCTAATTAACATCTCAACTATCCCTGGCTCGTACGGCCAAGCAGCTGACTCCTTCTTACTTGGCATATGAATAGTACAAGACCACAGCTGTCACTGTGCAGAATATAAAAAGGAAGTCATCTCTTTAATTTCCGCTATGCGTCTCTTAATTAACATCTAAACTATCTCTTTCGTACCCCCTGGCTCATACGGCCAAGCAGCTGAGTCCTTCATACTTGGCATATGAATAGTACAAGACCACAGCTACCACTGTGCAAAATATAAAAAGGAAGTCATATCTTTAATTTTTGCTAGAAGGCTAGTATTACCTTAACTATCGCTTTTACACTCCCTAACTTACACTACCAATTAGTGTAGTCTTTTATACTTATCAGGTGAATAGCACAAGGTTGATACTATTATTGTGCAAAATATGAAGATGTTGTAATATCATTAATGTCTTTTGGACCTCACACTACTGCAGGAGTATTGGGCACTACCCAGCAAACTCAGCTGATGCCTCCAGTAAGATTGAAATTGCTAACTTTGCCTAATATCTATATTAGCGTTGGGCAAATACAAAAAAAATATCTTTTGAATGGTTGTTGTTGAAATTTTTAATGAGGTGCTTATCGGGTACTATTCAGCTACAGTTTGAGTGGAGAATGGCTTTGCGGAACCTAATAGTTGCCAAGCTACAGCCTCTTCAAAGTTTTGGTAATTCTGATCATCATTAATGATCAAGCCAGTTTTGGGAAATGAAGGGTGTTGATAAAACCAGTCTCTGAGCTTATCCATGTTCTCATTATCTCAGGTAATGTGAGAAGGCTTCATATCCACATGTTGCTCAGATGTTACTGAGTTAATATCACATTATTTCTTAACTCCATCAAATATGTTCTGAAAATGTACCATTTCTAGAGTCCATCGAGTAAACACACTGTCTGTGATTCCACCACGGGTCTGTTCTCCAGAGCTTTTCATCGTCTTCATCAGTGTTTGTTCTATAGTCAGATAAAACAAACAAAACCTGACCAAAACTCTTTTGTGCATCTGATGGTCAAATATCCTTCAGTTGTGAATTTATTGTATTTAGCAGCATCCATTCTTTCTTCCAATTATGTCTACATGTCTTACAAATAGAGACGTACACCCTCCATATAAAAAAAATGCATGAATGAATGGCAGCATTTTTTGGACAAAAACAAGATAAAGAGCCCAGTTTCCTATTCTCTCCTAGCTGTATCTCGGCAACACTCAAAGTGTAGCAAATCTAGTCTACTTTAAAATTAAAAATAACCACTTTTGCTGTAAAACACATCATTTATAAGATATTCTTAGAAAACCGAAGAAATGTCGAAATTTTTAATAAGGACCCCAATGTACAAAACATATCCAAAACTCAGAACTACCTGATCTTTTGCAAGGTAAGGCCTGTTTTTCTGACAGATTGGACTATTAATACAAATTTAGGTTTTTCTAAAAATATTCTTTTATAAACTTCATCACTGAAACATAAAGAATTTCTGAAAATATTATGCATATGCCAATGGACTAAAGTGCATCTTTTAATCCTGAATGTGAAGTTTATTTTCCCGAGCGTAAGCCAGGGCAATAAACACACGCGAGATTAAAAGGCTCTTTAGTTCTGTGGTGTATACGCTATTTTTGCACGACCTAAAGACTTAATCGCAAAATTCCCAGAAATTACTGTTAAATGTCATTCTGACAATTGAAATTTTTTTTCGTAGTGGGTTAGATTTCCTTGGATATAACGCAATTATTTTACTTTACTCCATAGAGAGTAAAACAGCTACTTTACTCCCTCTTTTGAGGGAGCGAAGTAGAGCTTAACATATAGGCCGTACAAAAAAGTTTTTTCTTGTTTTTTTTACGCTATAACTCACGTCAGTTTTTACCGATTTTCATTATTTTTGAACTTTTGTAAAGCAACACTTCTTCTTCCCAGTTGAAAACAGATTTCCAAAATGTGACAAGAAATGCCTAAGCTCTAGTCATTAGAGCAGTGCAAAGTACGAAAACTGGAGAGGCACATTTATAAGTGGATGGTAAAAAGCTTAATTTCTAATAAAGGGTACGAACATGCAAAACATATCCAAACACCAAAACTACTTGACTTTTTGCAAGGTAAAATGTACAGATTGACTGGACTATAATGACAGATTAAAACAACGAAAAGAAATTGTTTTGCATATTATCGGCCATTTGTTAACCAATTTAAAAAAACAGAAATTTCCCAGAAATGAAACAAAATATATCTTCAATAAATGAAGAGAAAGAAATTTTATTTGTTGAATAAATATCATTTTGAACCGCTGAAACTTAAACATTTCCAAAATAAAAACTTTTCTCATGACTGTTTCAGGCTATAACTCAGCCATTTCTTTACCGATGTTCATTATTTTTGAACTTTTGTAAAGCTACACATCTTATCTTCCCAGTAGAGAAAAGACTTCCAAAATGTAACTAGAAATGGCTAAGTTCTGGTCATTAGAGTAGTACAAGGCACCAAAAGTGAGTGAGGTACATTCAGTGGTCTGGAAACTGGGAAAAAGAAGTGATGGGAAAATTCTGCAAGTATGAAATGTCTTTACTCTTCAATATCAAACCATTTATGTAGGTAGGAGGTCTTGTGTATTTCATGTGTAGCACAGTGTTATTGTTGTCACTATCTTGTAATGAGCATTAAGGAGTGATATTGGCCTGTAATTTGAACAGTTCAGTTGGTCACCTTTTTTATACATTGGAGAAATTACCACTTCAGGCCAATTGATTGGCATCTTTGGAAAATAAATGTAATAAATTAGAACAATCTGATGTGTGTCACGTTAGAAGTGATTTGGTGAGGGACAACATTAGAAATCCCAGAAGATTTCCAAAATGTAACTACAAATAGTTAAGTTTTGGTCATTAGAGTAGTGCAAAGCACCAAAAGTGGGTGTTGTACATTCAGAGGGCTGGAAAAAAAATACTTGAAGTGATGGGAAAATCCTGCAAGTATGAAAAGTCTTTATTCTTCAATATCAAACCGTAACTACAGGTAGGTCTTGGGTATTTATTTTTTTTTATTGGTAACACAATATGTAACTAACAAACATTTGAAAGAAAAAGCAGAAAAAATGCCAGGGGAATATCAATGTGGTTTCCGACCTAATAGATCAATTGTAGACCAAATTTTTGTAATGAAGCAGATTATGGAAAAGTGTGTAAAGAAGATTATTAAACTCTATGTGCTTCTGTTAGATTTTAAAAATGCTTACGACAAAATAAATAGGAGAATGCTGTATCAAACATTGTAGTAATTGATTGCAGTGTATACGAAACAGTGGAAGCAATCGTGATATGATGTATGCGCTATTACGCATATTTGCAATGTCGCATTGTGACTGCTTCCACTGTTTCGTATGCACCACACACTGCTGATGCGATGCATAATGGGGAAGAGTGTTTCTTTATTCAGTATTTCTTATGTAGTTCAAATATATTTAACAAAGTATTATGTTTAATCAAAGGGGTAGCAAACTATTTATGCTTACAAAGAAATTCACCGCACATAGAAACGCGGTCCAAGGGCTTTGACCAGCTTATATTTCATTGCACCTAAACAGATTCTTGTTTGTTAATAATATTAATGTTTCTGACTTCTAATTAAACTTCTACTTAACAATATTTTTATACAAATATTTATTGGCAAAACATGCCTACTACAAGAACGCAGATTAATTTAACGAAATGAGAATACGTAATAATAAATATCAAGTTGTCTATTTAATCTTGGATAAGTCGAAGCATTTAAAGTACATTTACAGAAATTGAATTGCGGGGCTCATAAATGTAGGCAGCCAAAATAATACGAAACAGTAACATTTACAGGTAGTAAGTAAAGTTTAGGATCTGCTCTTTTGACATCATTAAATTCTTATACTATACAATAGAAAGAAAAATATTTTTTAGGGCTGTTGAAGTTGAAAGAATTATGAATAGAAATGTTTCAACAACTCGTTTTAAGGACGATTACTTTTATAGAAGAATTATTAAAACAGTTAATCGTGGGCTTCACATGATAAGTGCACAAGTCGGAAAAGCCTTACAGGAAATGTAACACTTTTGTTGCTATCAATGCTTATGCATGATTTTATTTTTGTTATTTAAACGACATCTAATTATTTTTAAAATATCTGACAGTTATTTTATAGAAACGTATTGATATTATACAAGGTGTATGTATAGTTATGTAATTCACCTACTAATGAGTTACAAATTGATAAAATTACCTGTTCGATTTTAATCTTTGTAAATCCGATAACGGATCCAACTATAATACATATACTTGAATACTATTATGCAATATTACTTACTTTGCTCTCAATCTTTTCATTGAAGTTCTGACACTTTTCCTATTTATCAGCCTGCAACATTTTCTTGATTTTAGCATTGTTAATAAGTTACTCAAATTATATAGTGTAATAAGTAGGTACTTGGATTAAACAAATGCACAATATAAGGTGTCGGAAAAAGATGTATATAATTACTTTATCGACTACGAAAATATCTAATGCAAAATATCGACAATCACATTGACCAAAATATCATTTTATCAAAAAACAAATTATGGAAAAATGAATCAATCAAAAACAAATGATCAACTAACATTGTTATTGATGTAAAATAATTCGAAAACATTTTTTTGCAAAATCTTTGTGTTGTATGTCAATAATCTTACCTCTTTTATTTTTATTACCTCTTTTTAAATGTTATAAATAAGAATTTCTGTTTATGCAATCTCTTAAATATAAATATCAACAATGTATGAGGGTAGGCTGACAACTGATCTACTTGCAGTATTTATAATATTATTTTAACATTGTTAGCTATGATGTCAGATTCATTGTTTATTGTATTTAACAAGTGCTAATTTGTTTTGATTTGTAGTGTATTATTTTAACATTGTTGTTAATTTCTTTGTTGTTACCTAGGCAGCTTTAAAGCACATATGCTTTAAAGGCCTTATTTCGCACGCTTAAGAGTACGATATACCAAGATTATGAGTCAGGTATAAGAAAAAATATTTTATCTTGTGTTATGCTTTAAAGCAGGGGTTCCAAAAGTGCGGTCCGCGGGCCAAATGCGGACTTCAAATCCTAGAAATGCGGCCCACGATGACAATTCATCTGCGATTTAGAATTCATAAAGCTAATTTTAAAAATAAATAAATTTTATCATATTATAATTAAAAATTGCTTAGTTAACAAATAGTAAAATTTATATGTAATATATTTTGTTATTATATAGATTGTATATATTTTATTGACTTAACGGTCGCCCTCAGCTGATTAGGCTGATGATAACTGATGAATATTTACAAGTGACGTTAAGAATACATTGAACCGACTTAGAAGCAAGACTCGATATTATTAAAAGAAAACAACTGCACAAGTTACAACTTCTGATTGAGGAAATTATTATTTTTTCTTTTTTTATTTGAAATTATTTAGTTATTTTTGTTTAATTATTTTTGAAATGTGTTAATAAACATTTTGTAATAAAAAGTAATTATTGTCATAAAGAACGATAATGTTATAAAATTAGTATAAATCTTTCTGTTGTGTCTAACTTTTTATCGATTTGAACATATTTTTTGGCCTGCCAAATATTTTGGAATTTACAATTTGGCCCACCTAGGCAAAACTTTGGGAACCCCTGCTTTAAAGGTTGTTTGTGTTATCATCAGTCAATAAAATACACAGTAGTTACTTTATACTTTCAATAAAGTTTATTTGTTCTTTATCAAATATAGTCACTGGAAATATACTATGCAGTAAGAAGAGAAAGCAACTTTTTGCATCAAGTATATTACATTATCAATACGAAAACGAACAAACACTTGGGACAATCACAATAACAACAATTCATTTAAAATTACTTTACTAAGCTTCCAATGTGTTAATAATACAACTAAATTTGAAAAATCTATTGTTCTAGTTTTATTTCATGTTTTATGTCTTCAGACAAGTCTACCGTGTCAAGTTCCATGGGCTCATCTTTAACAGCAGTCTCTTTGCTATTCTTTTCCCACCTTGATTTACTTTCATCATGTTTCCTTTCCTTTTCATTGATGTCTTTATCCTTTCTAGAGTTCGTAATCTCTTCTTTATACATTGTGCTTTTCAGTACGGGATCTATCTTATCTCGAATCTCAGTTAAAGTTGTTTGGAAAAGTTTGTAGCATGCCTATTATATTAGAAATAATAAATTACATATTTTCATTTAAAGTATAGCTGTACTAAAATACATACCGACATTCTAATTAAAGATTCTTCTGAAGTTTTTAATTTTTCTTTATAATCCTTTAACTCAGAATTTAATGACCTTATACTGCTACTCGATTTATTGTATTTTTCGGTTATTTTGGTGTTTTCTGATTTCAAATCAATCATTCGAACTTCTGTTTCAATTCTTGCTTTATCGCTTCTTTCAAGTTGCGCCATTAACTTTGTGACATCTACGACAGCTCCTCTGAACATTACCAGGCCTGTTAAAATATTGCAAAATTAAACACATTAAAAATACTTTTTTTTTCTGATAGTTACCATCCTCTGTACTAGCAGTACCACCCTCTCCACTGCCTGACGATTCTAACCTCTTAGATGGTGGATAGTCACTTTCAAATATAGGTAATAGTCTTTTATTTCCTGTTGCTAACTCCATTAGGTTAATGTCTTTTTCAGAATCATCAATTACAATAAAATCTTCATCTTTTGGTTTATCAGTAAGTTTACGATAATGCAAAGAATCCCTTGATATCACTTTACCAACTAATTTCCTAACTTGAGCTCTAGATAAATTTAGACCTAATGTGAATAAAAGATCTTCCATGTCTTTTTCAAAAATATAACCACAATGAGTCTGATCAAAGTAAACAAATGATAATAATAAGTGACGATCTTTGGTAAACATTTTAGGGCGTTCTTTCTTTTTTCTGTCTTTATCAGATTTTTTCTTATCTTTACTATCCTCATCATCATATTCATCATCGTCTTCTGTATCATCAACATTGTCACTTTTCTTATCATCTTTTTTATTGTCCTTTCTTCTATCTTCATCTTTTTTCTTTTCATCCTTGCGATCTTCACTTCTTTTTTCTCTGTCTTCTTTCTTCTCTTTGTCATCCTTTTTATCTTTATCTTCACGTTTTTTATCATCTTCCTTTTTTCTATCATCATCCTTCTTTTTGTCATCATCAGCTTTCCTATCATCTTCTTTTCTCTTTTTATCCTCCTTTTCCTTAACTTTTTCAGGAAGTTCATATAAAGCTCTGTATATATTAAAGCCAAAATCGCGCATTAACATCTCATTAAACAATTCTGCAAATAAGGAAACTTCAAATGAATGTTCTTTGGTGTCTTCGGGACGATAATCTAACAATAATGAAAGTGACATTGTTGTGCAATCAAACTTTCCAGATTTTGCTGTACGTGATGGATGAACAATGATGTGTTGTTGATCAGGAAGTGCATAACGTTTTTCTAGTTGTGCTTTTTCCTTCTCATCTAGTTTTCTTTCTTCGGCCTAGCAGAGAATTTACCATAACAAGCAATTACAACATATATCAGTACTCTATGTCATTCAATTCTTATCTAGTAAAACTTTGTTTTAAAATAGTGGTAATTGAAGGGGTCGGCTGTAACAACGTTGTATGTAACAAAATGATTGAACATCAACACGAACTGGCAATAGACGTACAGTATTGTTAAATGGCTTACTACAAGTTCAAACTTCTAAAAACTAGCATTCTGGGAATCTGTTTATGAATATTTTATATCTTTATGATACCAATACAAATCCAATAGGGATATACTAACTTTATTTTTACGGCAATACCTCATTTCAGCAAAATGTTACATACAACGTTGTTACGGCCGACCCTTCAATTATTAACTTTCATAGCTTTGGTATGGTGGCAACTGTGCAACTTATAGTGTGCGTTTATTGTGCACCAACTTTAAAGTTATGAAAGTAACCCAGTTGAGTAAAATAAAAGTGATAGTGTATAGTTTTCAGGAAAAGCTAATTTTTGTACACAAGATAAGATATAAATTAGTATAAAGCCAAATTTTTAAAATAATAAAATTCTAACAACAAAAACAGAGAAAGAGGTTAGAAACCAACGTTATGTGTGAATTTCGTATAAAAAGAGCAAAGTTTGGAATACAAATAGTTTTTGGTTTGAGGAAGATGGCGGCGATGTAAACACTGCTTGTAAATACCTCCCGAAATTTTGCGTATTTTAAGTGCGAATAAATATACGTGGAGTGAAAGAAAGTGAATGTTCTATGTAATAAAATTAAACGTGTAAACAAATACCAGTGGTTTCAACGTTTTCAAGAGACTTAGTTGCCTCTGCAAATTCAAGTAAACGCGGATGTCAAGCATCTTTTATTCCACAAGCAGGAGTTCTGGCAATGAGCAAAAATTATCAAAATATTGGCAACAAAAGAATTTTGGTGATTTCATAAAAAGCAAAAGGTAGAGGAGCAACAAAGACCCTGAAGATTTTGAGAAACTGGAGACAGAATATTTAACTTTCTATAAAAGCGTAAAGATTTCAAGAACCCCACCAAAAGATAGGTAATTACAACCAACAAATAAAGAAATACAAAACAAACCACAGCTAGAAACAATAGAAAACAAACCACCGCTAGAAACAACAGTAGGGATGTCGTGGTTGAAAGTTATAGAAAAGTTAGAAGAGATGAAAACGGAGTTGAAAGAGGAGTTTAACTAAAAGCATGAAGAAATATGAAAGAAGAATTCAAGAAGGCTAGAGAAAAATGGGAGAAAAAAGCAGTAGAATAGAAAGAAGAGAAAGAGATACTGGAGAGAAGAATTATCAAACTAGAAGAGAAAGTCAAAAATCAGGCTAAAGAGAAGAAAAAATTAAACATCGTAATCAAAGGGTGGCAGTGTAAAGATAATAATGTTAAAGAAGAGACAGAAAAATGGTTAGAAGAAAAGCTGCAGTACAAACCAAAAATAAAAGAAACTTTCAAAGTAGGAAAAGATAAAACCAAGCAGGTAATAATAGTTAATGGAAAATTGCGAAGATGAAAATTATGAAAGAAAAGAATAAACTAAAAGGCACAAAAGTTGTAATAGAACATGATCTGACTGGGGAGAGCGAGAAATCCAAAATAAAATAAAGACAGTAGCAAAAAATGAAAAGAATAAAGGCAAGAATGTACGAATTAGATATAAGAAGGTGACATATACAGAATGGAGCAAAGGAGTCACTAGAGATGGAGTAAGGTTCAAAAAACTAATAAAAGAAAATAGAGGGTGGGGCAAAAGGCGATGAAGAAAATCAAGGAGAACATGGACAGGATATAAAACAGTACAGGCAAGGGGAAAGAGACAAAAATAAATATCGCAAAAACAAAATATGGAAAATAGGAACATGGAATATGAGAAGTCTAAGAGGCAAGGAATCAGAGATAAACTGCGAATTCAAACGGGCGAAACTAGACATACTACTCTTACCAGAGACTAAGAAAAAAGGAAAAGGATAAATAGACCTGCAGGACGGGAGTGTGATATTCTATAGTGGAGTACCAAAAAATGAAAGGGCAGCAGCAGGAATAGGCTGCATGATCAAGAAAAACTTAGTAAATAAAGTGTATAAATGGAGGGGCTGGTCGGAAAGAATAATAACAATAGATATTACGCTCGGCAAAGAAGACAAAATAACAGTAATAGGAATGTATGGTCCCAATGATGATGATACCAAAGCAGCAAAGGATAAATTCTGGGAAAATCTAGGAAGGGCATCAGACAGCAGCAAAGGAGAACTTTATATAGCATGAGATTTCAATGGAAGAGTAGGGAAAAGAAGAAACGGGGCGGAGAAAGTAATAGGCAATCACGGAGAAAGCAGAAGAAATAACAACGGGGAAAGATTAATAGACTTCTGCACATATACAACCTAATAGTGACAAATACGTTCTACAAACACAAAGATATCCACAAATACACCAGACATAAACATAAAATAGTAGAGAAGCAAAACAGGAAGCTCATTAAAGATGTGAGAGTCAAAAGAGGGGCAGAAGTATACAGCGACCACTTCCTAGTAGAAGCAAAAGTCAAAATACCGGGGACTAACATAGAGGAGGATCAAAAAGAATGAAACGAAAACCAAGAAGTAACAAGAACATACAAACTGAGAGAAAAAGATGTGGCAAGACAGTACGCCCAAATGGTGGATAGATTAATATTAGAGGAAGTGACAAACATAAAACATATCACAGCAGAACAAACATGGCAGAAGCTTAAGGGAATAATTATACAGACAGTGAGAAAAACATGTGGAGCTACTAAACAAAGAAACGAACAACACAAAAGAACGAGCTGGTGGAGCAAAGAAATAAAAACACAGATACAACTCAAGAAGAAAAACATGGAGAGAATACTTGGCAAACAGAACAGAAAACAAATATAACAGATATAAAGAATAAAAGTGGAGAATATGGTAATGGAAGCTAAGGAGAAAACACGGAAGGAAGATGGAGGAAGATAGCAGGCAAAACAAAAAACTTTTCTACAAAGTATTAAAAACACTAAGGAAAGGAAAACCCAAAAGAGTAACAAGAGTAAATACTAAACAAGGGGAAATAACAAAAACCAACTTGGAAACCATGGACAGATGGAAGGAGTACTTTGAAGAACTGCTGGAAGCAGGTCCGGAAGAAAACAGTACAAATCTGGAAGATGAAGAACAAAACAACAGCGAAGAGCAGCATGAAGACAAAAAGAAGACCACTAGAGAAGAGATGGAAGAGGTCATAAATAAGATGAAGAACGGGAAAGTCCCAGGCTACGACAAGATCACACCGGAAATGGTCAAGTAAATGGAGGAAGAAGGAAAGAAATGGTCGTTGGAGATATACAACAAAGCATGGAAGGAAGAAAAAATACCGAAAGACTGGAAAATAAAACAAATAGTATCCATACACAAAAAAGGTGACAACACACAGTGCGATAACTACAGGAGCATAACACTATTAAGCATCCCACTTAAAGTATATGAGCGGATAATAGAATTGAAACCGAGAAGCATAACAGAACAGACACTGGAAGAGGAGCAGAGTGGTTTCTGCAAAGGAAGAGATACACAAGACCACATATTTACCATTAAATAAATAATTGCTAAAAGACTACAATACAACAAAAAGACATTTCTGGATTTCAAAACGCATTTGACAAAGTGCCAAGAAGAAAAGTATGGGAAAGCTTAAAGAACAGGGGGGGGGGTAAACCCAAAGCTGAGAAGAGTGATTAAAAGCTTGTATAACAATACTAGAAATAAGGTCATAAGTAGGCTGAGTGTACTAGCGACACCTTTTAAATCATTTTCGTAAGAAGGGGAAATCACACACTCAGTTTGATACAAACTCTCGGCAATGCATCGACTTATTAAAATTTAATAGTTGATAAAAGAAGTTGTTTATTTTAAACAAGGCGTTATCAATATGTTTCTATGAAATTATTAAAAGTATTGTATGTAATCTTTGAATTAAAAAACCTTGTTTTCAAGACAGTAAAATAAAATATAAGACATTTGTTCTGACAAACCAAATTTTGATAGAAATTCTTCGACAATGAGGAAGTGTATGATACTTTATAAATAAATGTATGTAACGAAATGATCAAAATAAAAACAGTTAATTAAATGCAAATATAAAATGCCGCAAAAATCTATAGTATTTTACGAAGTAATTAATAAATTAATAATCAAAACTAGTATTTGATAATTAAAAGTTAATTTTATGACATTCATTATATTACGTTAATTTGAACAAACTTTAAAATAAATATGTAGAATGTCATTTTTATAAAACTTCACATTTCTTATCTAATAGAACGGATGGGAGGGCCAGGCTATCTATAACTACAGTCAATGTAAATACGTTAATGCAAATTCTGCACTCAAATCCTAAGCCTGGTCATAAGTAACAACAACAGCTCCAAGGTGTTTATAACAAGGAAAGGGCTGAGACAGGGAAGAGTGATCAGTCCAACACTATTTAATCTCTTCATGGATGAAATAATAAGGAAATGCAAAGTAGAATCCTAGATAAAGCATATAGGATACAGAAACTTGCAACCAATATATATACACGAGGGTCATTTTTTAAGTAAGAACCGTTTTATAATGGAGTAAAAGAAACTTTATTTAATAACACAAATTATATCAAAAACTAAAATATGAACATTTTTTCACTTTTCAACATAGTCGCCATCAACGTTCAAGCATTTGTCAAGCCGTGGCACCAGCTTTTGGATCCCTTCATCAAAGAACTCTGCCGCCTGACTATTAAACCAGTTCATAACTGTTTCTTTAAGCATGTCATCATTGTCCACCAAACGATTCCCACCGAGACATTCCTTAAGTTTTAGAAAGAGATGAAAGTCTGATGGTGCCAAGTCTGGGCTGTAAGGCAGATGATCCAGTACTTCCCAGTGAAAATTGTCCAGTTGCGTTTTTGTTCTTGCTGCAAGTGTCAAAGTGTTGAAGGTTCTTGTTTGAACTTCCGTGGGCGTGACGGGGAGTTTGAATGATGCCATTCACTGGATTGACGTTTTGTCTCTGGAGTGCAGTACACAATCCACGTTTCATCTTCAGTCACAATGTGACTCAAAAATTGTCACCATCCTTGTGGTAGCGCTCCAAAAAGGACAAAGAATGTGCTAGTCGCTTTTGTTTGTGTTCTTCTGTCAACATTTTTGGCACCCATCTCGCACACATTTTTTTGTAGTGAAGTTTGTCACTAACAATGTGATAAATTACCGACCTTGAAACTTGAGGGAATTACTGATGAAGCTCATCAATTGTGAAGCGCCTGTTTCGGCGGATTTCCTCATCAACGTTTTGTGTCAATTCTTCATTCATGACAGTTGGCCTTCCAGATTGTTCTTCATCATGAACATTTGTCCTCCCTTCATTGAAACGCCTACACCATTTACGCACATTACCATCATTCATTACACCTTCACCATAAACTTCAACAAGCTGCCGGTGAATTTCAGCAGGACGAACGTTTTTTGCATTCAAAAACCGAATATCGGCGGGATTACTGATAGACATGGCGACAAACTACGCAGTATAACCACACAACCAGCACTGGCAGAGACGTGAAACGTAATGGCGGTGTAGTGGAGGACCGGCCAAGAGTTGCTGACCTTGAACTGGCGTCACCTGACTGAATGCGCAGACACGATGCGCAATCGGTTCTTACTTTAAAAATGACCCTCGTATAAATATATATATATATATATATATATATATATATATACCGGGTGGGGCAATAGTGTGGGGAAGTCCGATAACTCCTAAACGGTAACAGCTAGAAAAATCGTTCTAATATGGATGTAAATAATGGATAGAGGCGCATCTAGAGAAATTACTCTCAAATATACAGGGTGTTACAGAAAAGTGCGGCACGCTTAGGTAATTTTTTTTTAAATAGAATGCCCCAAATATTTTTGCATATTTAACACCTCTCTTGGCAGGTTTTAAATTGTTTGCTTGCCCGCAGAATTTACCAACGGTATCCTGAACGGAGGCTCCCTAAAGTTCACAGCTTTCAAAACCTGCTCGATAGATTTGTGAGGACCCGCAATGTACAGTATGAAAAAAGTGAACGAAGAAAATGAGTTATCTGTTGTGCTGGCAACGATTGAGAATCCCCATGTTAGTCAGAGGGAAGTGAGTTCATCTGTAGGAATAAGTAGACGTTCTGTTGGTCGAATCTTAAAGAAAAATAAGTTTCATGCATATCACATTCAAATGCACCAGGAATTAACTGATGACGATTTTCTAAAAGTTTACAGTTTTGTAATTGGGCCATAGGTAAAATGCAAGACGATGCTACATTCTACAACAATGTTTGTTCACTGATGAGGCAACGTTTCATAAAAATGGATTTGTTAACAGGCACAATTTCCATTATTATGCTACAGAAAATCCCCACTTTTTCAGACAACTTGATAACCAGCACAGATGGTCCATAAACGTTTGGGGGGGAATTATTGGAGAACCTGTAATAGGGCCACATTTTTTTGATGGTACATTAACTGGAGCTATTTATCTTCATTTTTTGGAGAACTATCTGCCACAATTATTGGCGAACCTTTCTCAAAGGATCCGAAATGGGATGTGGTTTCAGCAAGACGGTGCTCCACCGCATTATTTACATGCAGTAAGAGATCACCTAAATAATATCTACCCACATCAATGGATTGGAAGGAATGGACCCACTAAATGGCCTTCGAGATCTCCTGATCTTACAAAAATGGATTTCTTTTTATGGAGATATGTGAAAGAAATTGTTTATACAGAGACACCAACCACAATCCAAAATATGAAGGATAGAATAATACATGCTTTTTAGAAGTATCACTCAGGCAATGTTAAGAAACGTACAAAGATCGTTCCAAAGGCGCATTGAAATGTGTGCCCATGCAAATGGGCAACGTATGGAGCATTTGTTATAGTTTTTTCTTTTGTTTTATTTGAAAAACCTTGATTTTTTAAATAAATAATTTTTTAATTGTGTATTTGCAGTTATTTCTCAATAAACCAAACGTGGTTACAGATAGCTATAGGGACGTACGTACAAAAAATGTTCGTTATTTAATTCTGCATTACAAAGGTACAAAATATACAGGGTGTTCCATTTGAAAAAGATGTGAATTTTAGCTTTGAAGTTCTCTAAATTTAAAAATTAATTTTGAACACCATATACATGGTGGGTCCATTTTCTTTTAAAGAAGAGCACCCTACAAGCCCCTGCAACAAAATCCCTACTTAAATTCGTCTTCACAGTTGCGGCCGTGAAAGCGGTAAACTGTTAAGTGGAATAATGTAAAACTCAATTTTTTTGAAAAAAATTTATAACTTCTAAACCGGTCATTAAATGGCGCTAAAATTTTAGATATGAATAAACCTGCCAAGAGAAGTGTTAAATATGCAAAAATATTTGGGGCATTCTATTTAAAAAAAGTACCTTAAGCTTGCCACTTTTCTGCAACACCCTGTATATTTGAAAATAATTTCTATAGATGCGCCTCTATCCACTGTTTACATCCGTATTAGAACGATTTTTCTAGCTGTTACCGTTTAGGAGCTATCGGACTTCCCCACACTATTGCCCCACCCAGTATATCAGAGTGCACCTTCGCAGACGACGTGGTAATTATAACAGAAACGAAAGAAAACCTACAGAGAAACCTAACCATATGGAATAAGATACTGATAGAAACCAAGATGGAATTAAACACGAAGAAAACAAAAATACGGTGGTAAACAAAAAAGGACACAGCACAGAGATAAAAATAAATGACAAACACAAAAATATAACTATCTTGGAGTGACGATAGACGAACAAGGTAAACAAGAAGTAGAAATAACAGAAAGAATAGAGAAAACAAACTATTTCAAGCGATCAACAAGCCTTTTATAAGCAAGAGGGAAGTGTCACGAGAAACAAAAATGAGCGTGTTTAAAACAGTATTCAGACCAATATTGACATATGTCAATCCGTATGGATCCGAATCTTGGGTAATGTTGTGAAGGATGAAGAGAAAAGTGGAAGCAGTAGAAATGAAATTCTTGAGGAGAGTAAAAGGTGTAAGACTCAGAGATAGGGTGAGAAACACACAAATCAGAGCGAACTCGAAATAACCCCAGTGGCAGCGGTAAAGCAAATATGGAAAGCTAAGATCACAGGGAGAAGAAGCAGAGGAAGACCTCAGGAGACAAGGTGATAGGGAAGATACTGAAGGCAAGGGGCAAAACATGGCAGGAGCAAAGGTGATAGCTCAAGTGAGAAAAGAGTGGTGTGAATTTGTGTACAGTGAATAACGCGAGTGAGGAAAATTGTCAGAATTAGAACGACAGAACACAAGTACACCCTAATTCAATTAGTAACAGGGATTTTGATTATAATGATAATAATAATAGCTTTGGTTTAACATATAAAGCATACTTACACGAGTTTTTATAGTACCTCAAAACTTAAACTTACCTCAGTTTTCTTTTCTTCAATAATCTCCGGTTCCGGTTCTGGTTGACTATCCTTTGAAGAATCTTCTGTCTTTTCAGATTCCATTTTTAAAGATTTGGTAAGTCTAGCTACCAACTGAGATTTGAGCCCCTTGCTATTAATATTTCTTGCTTTGAGTTCCGTTCTTAAAGCACTGACATTCATAGTCTTGGCATCCAGCTGGGAATAATGTGTAGGTTCTAACTTGTTGTCATTAGTTGGTTCCTCCTCCTATAGAAGAAAAACATATCACCACTGAAACGACAAAATGCAGCTGACCAATCACTCATCCCACACATTCTTTCACATACAATACAATCACATTTCAAATGTTCAGCTTAGGCCGTTACACACTGAAATGTTGCTCTGGAGAGTAGAGTGGCCCAGCCATCATCAGCGTATACCTAGCCTATCTATACACTAATTTATAAAGTAAGATGCCTTTTCATCAGTAGTGGGTTGTTCATCACTCTCCTGGTCAGCTTTCAGTTTGTTTTCCAGCTGCTTCCGGTAGCTAACGTGGAGGCCATCCCACTCCAGGCGGGTAGGCAGACAGCTCCAAACATCTGGTAGAAATAGCACCACGGTTTCAACCCTCGCAGGTATCACCTTGCCCTTGTGGGTCGACTCGTTGCGATGGTAGTAGAGTTCCAGGAATCGGTACCTATTGGAACACACAGGTCAGCAGGTCATACAGAGCCTTATCGAGACACATTCTAAGCACACGTGACTTACTCTCCTCTCCGCTGAAAGCTATAAACTTACTACAGACTTAAAAAGAGACAAAGCACTTCCATGCAACTCCTGTTGTTTTGAAGTTAATGAACAACTACATTAAAAAAGCATGTTTTGCTTTCTCTCACGAAATAAGGTTATCGATCAAACAAATGCAAAAGCAAATAACAGTTACAGAATTGTTATTTACATCAGTATGCCTACTTTTGCATAGTGATCATTTAATTTTTTTAGGCAATATAGTAATAAATCACAGAATTGAATATTAATAAAACACAATTACATTTTATGTGTAAAACATATAAGGAAGATTATTTTGGCAATAGCATGAGTGTAATTCTGAACGACAATAAAAAACAAACAAATAGTTATTTACATATCAACAGCATAAAGTGCTCATTTGCTGTCCAAGTACTGAGATTTATAGACCAAGACAAATCTAAGACAACAGACACACTTTATACAAGAAGTGTTCATACAATACTTTCTGTCTTATTGTTATATTAGTTCATAGAAGAAATTAAAAATAATGTGCCGAGTCAATCAAATAATCATAATAATGTTAATTAAGGTAATCGATATAGCTTTTATACTTTAAGTTTAAAAATATATACAGTATGATCAAAAAGTCTTTGGATCAGGGTTGCCATGAAATTAACAAGCTGTCCATGAAATTATTTATTTCTATTATTTTTGACATTTACTTCACAATAGTGTCATGTCAATAGATACTAGTTCAAATAAATTCCATTCTGTGTTCTTTTTATAAATGTTATTAACCCATTAACGCCCAGCGATCTATCCGTAGATCACTTAAATCTTGTCGCTGTGTGGTGAACTTGAATGTTTGGGGTGGTTGTATGTGCTCGTTTCTATTAATAGGCACTCAAGGACGAGCCGTCGGCTAAGCTAATTATGATATTTCGCATTCTGTAGTAAACTTTCAAGGGGTGAAGTGTTTGAGTTTTTGTTTAACATGCCCCTTATTTATTATACAGGGATAACATAAAAAAAATAGGGTAGGTAACAATATTGGTTGTATATGTTATTATCAAATGTTTTGTTTATTAGGTAATATAAAAGCTATAATGATATTTTATATAGAATTTGAATTACATACACTAAAACTCAGCGATCTATAAATACGCTGGGTATTTGTATTATCATTTTTTAAATTATTTTCGTAACAAGTTTGTATTGCTTTTAGTACTTCAACATGAACAGAGAGCCCTTTAAAACCTTGGAAGAAGCTTTGGCTTACTGTTTTTCGAGTGAAATTGAAACTGACATAGCTCTGCTCCCACCGGAAGTGGATGAACTGACAGACGAAGATGGAAATTCTGACGATGAAATCAGTGCTCCAGCCATACTTAACGTTCCCAGAACTGTAGAAGTATTGGAACAAGACGACATAAGCGACGAAGACGTCGAACAACCAAAGGCATCGACATCTGCTAATGGTAAAAAAAGAAAAAGAAACTCGTCCAAACTACAGATGAACTGGAAAAGAAGTTCGCCCTAGTCTAGTCTCGTACAAAGAGAGGAAAATTATATTGCAAATTTAAGAAATGTTGAAAGGGATGTAAAAGGAAAAAGTCCTTTGGTTTATTTTGAACAATTCTTCAAGGAATAGGTGTATGACTTGATTGTAACGGAAACAAACGTTACGCAAAAGAAGTAAAAAATATACAAACTTTTTCAACAAATAGAGACGAGATTAAAACCATTGTTGGCTTTTTAATTTTTGCGGGGTACCACACTTTACCACGTGAACGGGACTATTGGTCCGAACAAGAGGATTTGGGAATACCGTTAGTAAAAAATGCAATGAGCTGCAATAAGTATTTAGAACTGAAATCTATGTTACATGTTCAAGATAATTCACAAGCTCAGAATAACAAGAAAGACAAATCTTTCAAAATTCGGCCTTTGTTCGATCTGATAAATGCAAATTTCATGAAGTGGGGAGTTTTCCACGAACATTTATCTATAGACGAAATGATTGTACGTTACTATAGGCACCATTCCCTAAAACAGTTTATACGTTCCAAGCCAATCAGATTCAGATATAAACTATGGGCAATGTGTGGAATTGATGGTTATTGCTATAAGTTTAGTTTATACTGTGGAAAAGAAGCCGAGGATAACCAATCATTAGACCCTCTTGCAGTGATAGCGAACCTTTTTGAGAAGTGGGTCAAATTTTGTTCATTATTTTTTTAAAACTAGCCCGTGGGTCACTAAGTCAGAAATGTCACTTGGAAGGGGCGTGGGGAGACTTGTCAGTTGCCCCTTTTTTTTGGTTCTCACTTTTAAAATCCTCTAAAAAGGTTTACGTTTCCTTTTTGTTTTACAACTTTTATTTTTGCAAGTGAAGAGCAAAGAAAGGAGCAAAAGAAATTATTATGACATTAAAATTTTCAAAACATACAGGATCGGCCTACTACAATATTAGATACATTATATGTATCTCTTTCTTTCATACTAAGTATGCACTTTGTTCGCTTCAACTCACGTCTGTTTTATATATATAATTTTGGCCCCATCGGTATATACAGCGTGTATTACATATAATGGGTTTTGGCTTAATGGGTAACATATGAATAAAGGAAGAAGGCAAAAATGAATAAAACTCCGCACTATCTCAAAAATAAATTTTCACTAAAAATTGTTGGGCACCCGAAAAAAAAAAGCAAATTGAGGACGGCCCTGGGTCTGGTGAAGCTATTATCTCTATGCTGATCATTAATTTAGTTTATTTCAAGCAAAAATATGTTTACTATTTAAACTGTTTATAGGTAGTAATAAATACATAAATGTGTCAGGAAGTAGACTAGACAATGACCGCACCTAATAAATAGGGTTTTTTTTGTTATTATTACAACTACTATATTTCGGTATTAGGTTGCAAATCGTTATTCTCATTAATGATAAAGAATTTGAATTGTATTTAATCTCGGACATCGTTAGAAATAATAAGTAAATTGGTAGTTTATTAAAATCAGTTAACAGTTAAAATTGATGTAAAACGAAATATTAAAAACATGACATGTCCTTGTCATGTCCTGTGCATCGCTGCAACTAAACTACTAAGAACGTACAAGATTGTTTATTTTAAAAATAACAATAGTATGCTAATGGTAAAATACGATAATTTCTAGTGATTAAAACAGCACATATGACGCAATAATTAATTCATTCAGATGTAAAAACACTTCAGCTTTCACTAAATTCTAAAAACTTTATTTTCTTAACAATAAATAATACGTGACAAACCCAAATTGACTGCAATACAGAGGGTTAATTGAAATACTTACCATATTTTTTTACTTTTAAAACGAAAATTAAAAATATGTTCAAACAGTTATTGTTTCACTTTGCAAATTGGCTTTTACAGTTTTACATGAATTATATGAAAGACTACCGTATTGAAAAGAACTTTAGTTGTATTTTAAATATTTAACAAAATGCCTATTAAGAATTCGCAGAAGGGAAAGTACTGTATCCCTTTGAAGTGTGTCGTGATCTGTTTATCGAATTACCAGTTTTCAGAAATTATTGTCATCTGGATTTGTATAAAAGTTCCTTAAATGTGTTCTTACATTTCTAATCTACCTTGAAATCGTTGGAAATATGACACCACTTGTATAAGAATTAATTACACCAAGTTATTGTAAGTTAATGGATTGACCTAAATATAATATTTTGTGTAGATAAATGCGGTAAAAGGGGAATTGATTATGTGAGTATGTATGTTCGAAATAATCTATATGTTATAAAATAACAATAAAACAAACATAACAATATGTAATTACTAATTACCGTTAGGTGTAAAAAATAAATGCCATGTTTCTTTGCAACATCTATTTTAATGTCAACACAAATGCATATTTAAAGTTTTTGCATGTGATCATATTTCTACGAAGTATTTACTCAGTAATAACTTCTGACCAAATCTTTTACGTTAAAGCATGCAGACAGCCATAAATTTGGTTTTTTATGTAACTGACAACAACAATTTTTAATAGACAGGTACATCTAAAAAGGTATCACATTTGTAAATTAAATATGTATTTGCTATTTATATTATATGAAAATTTGCTCTACTATATTCCACCTATCTACCATTCTGCCAAAACCCTTCAATCAATATACACCCTGTCTATATTTTCGATTGTTCTCTCTTTTATGATATAAAAAATAAGTTTATAAAAATCAACGCGTGGGTCATTTAAAAAGCCTTCGTGGGTCAGTGTCTGACCCGCGGGTCATAGGTTCGCCACCGCTGCCCTCTTGGAACACGCGAATTCTCACCAAATATTCTTTGCCAATTTTTTACAAATGTGAAATTATTGGTGGATGATTATGGATTTGAGAAAAAAGAGATTTCGGGCAACGGGTACATTACGGAAACACATTATTTTAAATGCTCCACTACTGCCTGAAAAGCAAATCGAAAAACGTGATTGAGGATCGCACGATTATGTATTTGATGAAGAAAACGAAATACTTTTAGTAAGAAGGAATGACAGCAAATGCGTGACCATGGCCACAAATTATGATGCTATTGAACCCATGGCTTCAGTTCAAAGATGGAGCAAAAACGACAAATCCAAAATAGCAATTCCACAGCCAGCAGTGGTCAACAATTACAATAGATTTATGGGTGGTGTTGATCAACATGATTGGCTTCTTGAAAAACACCATATACCAATAAGAGGAAAAAAATGGTACTGGTGCCTTATCACAAGTATTGACATGGCAGTTGTCAATGTTTGTCAACTACATAGAAAAGTGGAACAAACATCACTTCCTGTAAAGGAATTTCGTCGAGCCATTGCCGTACCTTACCTAAAACTAGGACACGGATCTAGGGTTACCAAAGGAAGACCTATTTCTACGCCAGCAACCTCAAGAACACGCATTCCAGGGGATATTAGGTTTGATTGGGAAAAATCATCTAATTAAAAAAAGGGCACAACAAAGGCGTCAATATTCAAGTTGTAAAGGAAGACCACTTACCTATTGTTCTAAATGTCTGGTTACGTTATGTACTGCATGTTTTCCATTATATCATACACCGTAATTTATTGTCGCTTAAAAAAAAGTAGTATTAAGTTATTTTTTTACATTGTAAACTTACTTATTTTAAATAATTTGAAAAAAAAGTAGTTTTTATTTTTCAGATTTTTCTAACGAGAAGCGCCCAGCGATCTATTTATAGATCAATATTTATTTCTCAAACTATTAAAGTAATCGAGAAAGTTTACTAATCAACTTTTTTCAACACTATTAAAGAACATGATTTCATAGTTTTTATTTAAAAATTCGAAAAAAAAATTAATTTGGGCGTTAATAGGTTAAGTAATACTTAAAATACGCTAACCTAACATTTTTTGTGCACTATGGGGCTCTGTTTAGCAGTGTCAGCACGTCTTATTTTCTTGACACAAGTGGCTGTGTCTCCATTAGCGATACTCTGTACAGTTTACAAAAACTACGGGCAGTAGAAGTAAATAATTCTATAGATGGTTTTTACATTCCATGGCTATTGCGCTTCAAAGACTTTTTGATCATACGATACTTTATGATCTGAAATTCATTATGTGCAAAATTCTAAAAGTGCATTTTTGGTAACCAGAAATGTATCTGCAAAATATGTGTATAAACAAGGTGTGTACATTTTTCTACTACCAGCCTGAATAGGAGCCATAACAAATAGATTTTGGAATGATAAGAAATTTCGCAGATGTTATGAGGCTTTAAGAAAATAAAACCATAATTTGTTTTTCCTATTATTTCATTACAGAGTACATATTATTACTTATATTTTTCCCAGTATTGTATTGTTCTGACATTAGGAAGTAAGCGCCATAAATTCTCGGCGCGGCAGGCTTCTACAGGTGCCAATATGTTCAAGCTCGGTTGCATTATAGTTGAACATGTAAGAGGCCTACACTATATATATTACGGCTAGAAGCATAATTAATAGATTTTAGTAGCCACTCAAGCATCGTGATGAGTGCGTGAATATGTTGCAGCTACAGAAAATTGAGTACCGCGCGGTCATTAAATTTTTAACAAAATTCCACTGTAAAAAAGTGGTCAAAATGTTTCCGTTTGGGGAAAGAATCTATTGAAGATGATGAGCGAACTGGTCGGCCAATTGAAGCGGTAACGCTTCAAAAAGTTGCAATCATTGAAGAAATGGTATTAGAAGATCGCTGTTTGAAACTTAAGGAGTTAGCAGTGATGTCTGACATTTTGGAAATAAGTGTTCGCCGAATTCTTCATGACCGTTTGGGTATGAATAAAATTAGTGCAAGATGAGTACCATATGTTCTTTCTGCTGTTCAATGTCAACGTCGCGTCGAATGTGCGCGCTCATTTTTAAACGTGTGTGGAGACGACCCAAAGCCAATTTTGGAGTCCATTGTCACTGGAGATGAAACAATGGTTCTGTATTATGATGCTCTATCCAAAAGGGAATCGATGGAATGGCGGCGACCCGATGAACCTCGTCCCAAAAAGGCGAAAGTCGTTCAATCGACAAAGAAAGTTATGGCAACAATATTCTGGTATTGTAACGCCACTTTACTGATTGATTTTAAAGAACGCAATACAACTGTTAACTGTACATATTATGCATCTTATTGCATAAATTGAGAAACAATATTCGTGAAAAAGTCGAGGAAAATTGACAAGAGGTGTTCGATTATTACACGATAATACACCCGTTCATACTGCCGCAATTTCACACCTGCTAAAGAAAAGTACTTTGTACCTGCTAAAGAAAAGACAATCTTTGTGAAGTGTAATTAAGTGAATTAAACAATTTAATAATAATTAAACTTAATTAGTGATTTTAATTTAAAAGTCATTTCAATTACAATTTGTACTTTATTTTTAACCACGAGAATCCACATTCGCTCTGAGATGAGTGTTTAGTAATAATTTATTTCAGTTATTTTAAGTTACTTAATTGGCGCCCAACTTATTTTATGTAATCTTGCGTTAGTTAAAAATTCACGTAACATTTTTATATACCTATTGCATTATTTAAAACTATTAAAAAGTATTTTAAAATCATATAAAAATTTATAAAAGGGTGAAGTTGAAAAATATTTCCAAAGTTCACTGTCATTCAAAATCTCAAATTAATTATAAAATACATCAATTTTAATTATAAAATACATAAAAGTAATTTTTATTTTTAATTAGCCAACATCACCGCGTATATTTATTTTGCTAGCCAATATGGGATAAAAGTTCAAATTTTTCTTTTTATGCAATTTCATCGCAATATATTTCCAAATAGGCAAAAATGGAGATCGGCCCCTTTATTACTCAGGTCCAGTATTAATTGTTTTGATTTCAGTAACATAAATGAAACTTATCATTCATTTACAAGTTGATATGGACAACAGATAACAATATTTATAATTTCCCTAGGAACAAAAGTAACTTTTAGATATCCATTACATAGATCATGTTATCAAAGGGAAAATATGCTTATAGATGTAATAATTATTTATGTACCAAGGGCATTATGATAATAATGCCAGCAAGACAAAGTTCATCCGATAGACATTATAATCTAGTAATGCTTTATTTTTCATGAGTATAGGTATGTACAAGTAGAAAATTAGTTTTAAATTTATAATTGTTGGCGTTGTCAAGGACATTGTTGATTTACCTTTTTGACGACACCATTTAACAATAGTATATTATACACCAAGGTGGTGAAGACTGTTATTATTGACCGAGCACCAAGATTATTTCGCGAGGGGCTTTGCTATCAAGAAGCTGCTAATCAAGTAGTCTGATGCAGATTGACATTTCCACTAATAACTAATGGCATTTTTATTCAAATAATTTTATCGTGTTATGTAATTTCAAGCAACAAATACTTTAAAGACAATCTCCTGGGTATACAAAATTATGTTGCACAAGTTTTTGTTAAACAACTATTCTTGGATTCTCAAAACATTTGAATTTATCCATTATTAACCTAGGTTAATAATAGAAAAAATTATTAACCACTACTATAGAAATTCAACTTCTCAGTTGGCTAGGAGACGCAATAATTGTCAACTTCATAGCTAGTAGTGGAAAAAATTTATTTTTTCTTTTGTTACTCTACTATGTTAGGAAAGGCTACTAGCTAATGTCTAAATCTAACGTGGTATTTGCAAACTTCTGATTTATGATGTTAATTTCCTTTACCAGAAAATCGCTTATATCTTGGAAACTATTTAACACAGAATGCTAATGGGGGGGGGGGGTGTTTTGAACAGTATTCAATAAGATCTACAACTTTTCTAGTGACCTTTCCTCTAAAATAACTAGGGGTGCCAATATTTGAGAAATTGTGTTTTTACATGCTATTTGCCTATGTTACAAAACCGATTATACACCCTGAATATCAAAATTCAATAAAACATATAATAATCAATTATTAAATAGATCACAATAAGTTTAATTAAATAAATAAACAAACATATCATATAAGAGTATTATTTATGACAAGAATTACTAATTTGTTTAATTAAATTATGAAAGCTGTTGTAGAAGAAATCAATAATATCACAGAAGTCATTGCCATCACGCAGCATACAAGTACTGGACAAATAGTAACTATAATTTAGAAAGAGTGATATGGAATGTGGAATAAACATTTTTGTATTGTATTTCTAGTAGGTACGTACATTGAAGGTAATGACTGATAGAATTTTAAAACAGTCAATTCTATTAGTAATAATTTTGTATAAATAACAAGGATGAAAATGTCTTGCTGAAGTCATCTCCGAGATGACTTTAAGCACATTATTGTAGTCATATTCACCCACTCTCCAGTTTAGTTTGAATGCTACTACTTTTAAAAATTTATTCTGTACCTTTTCAAACTGGTCAATGCATTTGTTATAATGTGGATTCTATGTCAGGTTGGAATATTCTATTCTATATTCAGAATGAAAGTGTCTGCACCATAGCACAATAAAGTAATTGTAAAGAATAAATAGAAAAACCAACTGATGATCTTAATAAGTTTGAAGCAGAGAGGCATCATTATGAATCATTCATTCATCAATATTCATCAATATAAATTTCTCGAAAAATGGTTAAATCATCAGCCAATAGCAAACATTTTGAGTATTTGATGCTTTCGTGAATATTGACAAATAAACAAAATAGTACAGGTCCGCAGTGTGAACCTTACAGGACACCGAATTCGACGGTAATTTACTCAGATATAAAATTCGAGATACGTACAGATTGCACCTGAGCAGTTAAATAGCTTTCTAACCATTTAGATAAATAACCATTTATGCTAAGGGCAAATAATCTTTTAAGCAAGATAACATGAGGCATTCTATATAATATGAATGGAAATATTAATGCGCGTAAATATACATAAAACAAGGGGATTATAATGGAAAATCGCGCAATAGGGTAACAAGAGAAAGTAAGTTGCAGCCGTATACACGTGTTTCGCACTTTTTTGTGCTCACCAGTACGGCATAGCAGATAGAAAGAAATAAAATAAAAGCAACAAACTAGAAACGTTGTATAACACAAGGTTTCACAGATAGCAGCCCAACCACACATTTGCAGTATCGGCTTGAAGACACTGAGTTTTCAGTGCAACAACAAACGTCACTACGGAGGCGGCTATAGCCACTACCGTCAGACAACCTTGCAGGAATTTCTTAAATAAAATTAACTTATTTTTTAGATGCTATTAGTGCTATTAGGACTTTTTTGTTTTCACGTTGGTAACAACAAAAATATTTGAATTTAAATTGTCATATCTCTGTTTAACTTTTGTAAATTTAGTAAAAGTTGTAACCATCCAACAAACATAAAAATTCCTAGCTTTCTAAATATATAAACAATGTCCTTGGCAACGCCAACAATTATAAATTAAAACTAATTTTATACTTGTACAATATATTCTTGTGAAAAATAAAATATTGTATGCACCACAAGCGTTACTAGCTGGGCGACTTCCATCCCTCGAGTCCTTCAGTCCCTCGGGCTGGAACATCGTCGCCCTCCTGGCATTATTATCATCCTGACGTCCTTGGTACATAAATAACTAATATGCACCTCATGTCGTAAATGTCTTTGCAGTCTCAGAAGAATTTCTAGGCCTAGTCTATCTGCCTTGATTGAAAAGATACACTTACACACTTGGAACACAAATAAATAACTAGAATCTGTTTTATTATTTTTGTAGTAATATACATGACACTATTAACTGCTGTAGTTGATAGTAACTGAATAAACAAATGTTATGTGTCACTCATGTGCCATAAAAAAATAGCTATTTACAAAATTAGGCTGGTAGCAAAGCATTCATGGCCGAGCTAATACATCGTGAACTAGCAAGACCATAAATGTGACTACTGGCCATTGTCTTATAAAATTAGCAAATATTTAGGATTATTATTTAACAATCAAAATAGTGGTATGTTTTGAATAGGTTTGCTATTAAAAAAGAACATTCATAAATTTACTAGATGCATTTTTTAACTTAAGGAATTGTGTAACAGTTCGTTTATTAAATACCTACAAGATGTCATCAAGGGTGTCATTGTTACCGGGCTAGGCCATAAAGGATAGGCCATATCTATAGGATGTGTTGCTAAGCTACTAGGCAGTTTGCTATCAGTTTAGTATACAAAAATATTTACATAATGGATATCTCTCTTGACTTACATTCCTAGGTTAGTGAATTAATTTTGTTCTGTCATCAGTAGAAATCTCCTTAATGCCCTCAAAGCAGGCATGAATGACCTCTTATGATACTGGTAGTAAAAAAAGGTACTCATTCATTGGTCATACAAAAGGTTAGACATTATTCACAACTTTTTCTAAAGCAGTTGTATTACAGTTTTGCTTATTATTAGTTGAACATAAAACAGAGATCTGAGATTCCACAAATTTGTAGGATAGTTATAAAGTTGGGTAATTTGATAGCTGGCAATAAAAAATGAGCAAACTTTTGTACACAAAAACAATTTATAATCTGTCATATAAAAGCATAATACTGAATTTTATTATACTATGGAATTTATGACACGATTTCTCAATTTAAGTCAACAGTAGTATTTAATTTCATTTTCGTGGATAATCTTAAAACAAAAAGATATTGGTTTACAATATGCTTAATTGTATATTTTCTGCAATAATGGCTTGTTCAGAAAGCATGAGTCAGACTGCGAGTCGATGTGTTAGTTAAGTGCGTGACCTAACGCGCCTTGGAAAGTGAAGTATCTATGCAAGTGCGGGTGCAATTAGGAATTCAAGACCAAGCAGTGGTCATTTCACATGCATGAATTTGCAGTCTGAATAAGTCTTATAAAAACATAAATAACAGTAAAAACAATTAATTCATAGTGTAAACTTTATGTTACACTCGAAAGCTAAAGGAGGCTATTATAGGCTGGTATGAAACTGGCATAATTAATTATTTCTCAGGAGAGCAAGGAACAACTGTTGAGAACGGTTCAGCCCAATCAAGCTATTACGTTCCTAAAGTCTAATTTCCTGTCAAAACTTTAAACACAACTTCGGAAATTAACGTTAATCTAAAGAATTGGAATACTTGGGAGTCCCAGGAATTCCCGGATAATAATTTTACATAGGTGCCTAACACAAAAATCCAAATAATCGTTTTTAAAATTGCTTTAATTGATCCTCTAATCACTTTCTCCCAGAAGTTCCCATTGGAAAATAACTGTAATGATTTAATGAAAAGCACAGCAGTATAAATAAATTCTCCTACCATAAAATTCTTGTTTTCTCTCTTTTATACCAAAACATTTCCTGTTTAGTGTTGTATTGTTTGTCGGTAAGTCTTAAGTTATTCATAGCTTTTATAAAACATTTTTCCTGAATATGTGATAAATATTATTAACAAATACTTCGAATTGAATATTCTATTCTTCTGCGACCTATTAGGATACATACAACTTCACTTAAATTCCTTGTTACACAGGGACTTGGGTCCCTGGAATTTCTCGGGTCAGAAAGTAATAGTATATGGGCAGCCTAATATGTTCTATCAACATGATGTCGTATAGAAGAAAATTTTCATTAATTCTAAAAAATAGATATTGTATGAAATGTAAATAATCATTTGTTTATGTTTACTTGCAAGATTATATTCTTAAACTTGTTACAATAAATTCCAATAATACAGTGCTTTCAAAAAAGTAATTCATAAAATCAGTAAAATTGTTGAAAAAATATTTTTAAAAAATCACTTAGACATGTCAAGAGATTCTGATTAATTGTCACCTTTTAGCATAATTTCTGAATTTTTTGTTGTTTTACTGGAAACTTTGACATCATCAACATTCTTTTTAAATGGCACTCCCAATCTTTTTTTATGGTATTTGGCAGAGCTCATGTTTTACATATAACAAGATTATAGTAAAGGAAGGCTTCATAGGAAAATTTTTGAGAAAAATGGTATTGAAGTTAATTCGATAATTTTTAAAAATTTAAGGCTCAAATTATGACTCGCCCTTCTTTGGAATGAACATTGTGGGCGATTGTACATTTCTGGTCCACATTACTAATTGAAGGGTGTAATTAAATAACAGTCTAAGTGCCAAAATGTAAAAGAATTTGTTGTGCCGCAAAACATGCTCTAAGGGCCTTGTTCATCAACCTATATATCATTCTAAGGGCCGGCTTATTCAACTTCAGGTAAAGTTTCCAGTAGTTTTTTAGCACTTAAGACTGTTATTTAATTACACTCTTCAATTTTCTATCATTCCGAAAAGTGTTTGTTTGTTTGTTGGCTGTTTTTGAACGCCTAGTGTCATTGCGTAAAATATTTATTTGTGAAAAGAAACAACAATTATCACTCATTTTACTAAAGATGGACAAGTTTTCAAAAACCCAAAGTAACTTGAGCTGCATTTTTCAGGAAATATTACTTATCAATTTATTTATCAACGATGAAAGAAAGGAGATACAAACTATATATAATAAGATGATGCAAGAAAAGTGATGCAAACTTCGTAAAAGTTGGTTATAAGAAACTTATAATGCACCTACAGGAAGGAAATAAGAAGAGATTTAATATAATGTAACAAGAGAGAAAAAGAAAGAACCTCTTCTCGAACAACAAATGGAATATTCTACGGCATTCGAGAGAATGACTCATCGCACCAAGCATGTGAACGAGACGCGTTTATTCTAGAAATATATAGTAGTTTCTAGCGGCTTCTAGTACGTTTGTAGGAGGGTATATAACCGACTTCGCCGATAAAAAGAGGCAGTCAACAGCAAGTCATGAACTGTGTATCGCGAAATAAATAGTGAATGTAAAGATAAATGTTGTATTAGAAATTCATAGTCTGTAAATAATAGTTTTAATGGTTTATAATCATAGCGTTAATTTATAGTGTATTCATTAGTGTTTATAAATAAATATTTCTTATTAATAGACGATTTAACCAGCACTTTTGTTATTATTTGAAAAAGAACGTTACAATAATGTAGAAAATCTAATTCAAAGCGAAGACAAATAAAGAATTCAACAAGAATGTAAACAAATAGGTAGCACAAAAACAATCCAAGAAAAATGGCAGAAATTGGAAAAAGTAATAACAAAAGTAGCAACAGAGGTTGTAGGGAAGAAGGCAATTCAAAAAAAGACGACATTATTTAAAGAGGTATGCAAATTAGCAATGAAGAAGAAGAGAGAAGCAAAACTGAAATGGGTACAAAACCATAGCCAACCAAACCAGAAAACTTCCAAGAAACAAGAAAAGAAGCCCAAAGAATGTGTACGATGGCCAAAAGGGGCATTCCGAGTGGAGGAAATAAGTAGGAAACAGGAAAATTCCCAAAAGAAGGAAGTCAGAAACTTCTATCAAGCGCTAAAGAAGGTAAAGAAAGGAACATACAAAAAATTTTGGTATGCAAAGATGGAAAATGTAATAGGAGACGAGAGAAAGAGATAATAGATAGATGTAGGATACTTTGTTGAAATTCTGCATCCAGGTGGCATAGAAGAAGGGCTGGACATAGAAACAGAATGAATGGTAGCTGACGAAATAGATATAGAAGAACCAACAAAAGAAGAAATAAGCCGGATAATACAAAACATGAAAAACAGAAAAAGCTCAGGAAAAAATGCAAACTTATAGAGTACACGGAAGATGTAGCGATCATGCTACTGCAAGAAATAATAATAGATATAAGGAAAGCTGAAACTATGGTAGAAGAGTAGCATGAGGCAATCTAAATCCTAATTTTAGAAAAAAAATTATTTTTAATATTATAAATTATACGCAGCCAATATCCTTAAAAAATAAATGCGTGGTGTGATATATAGTTGAGGGAGGAGTTATTGGTCATAATTTTTTTGTGATGAATCGTTAACTGACAATACCAGACAATAATCTTTTTTTCCAGCAGGATGGTGCATCTCCCCATTATCCAGTCCCTCTTTAAGCCTATTTAGATCAGATGTTCCAAAATAAATAAAAAGAATGATGGCCTTATAGATTGCTATATCTGACTCCTCTTGACTACTTGTTAAGAGGATCTCTAAAAAGTAAGGCATATGAACATAGGCTGCATACCTTAAAAATTGAATGGCGAAAATCCAAAAGTGTGCTGTATTAACTCGGAAGTTATCAATGTCTAGCAGAAATTCTTCTACCATCTTGGGTACCGTCAACTGGCAGGCTGAGAACGGAGTACAGTTTGAACACTTATTTTGCTTTTATAATTTTTAATTTGTGTTGAATTATAGCATAACTTTAAAGTCTTATGTAACCTACCATCATTATTATTTTGTTATATAATTAAAACATTAGCTCTTTTAAATTTCATAAGAAAAAATTGGAGTTGCCATTTTAATAAAATGTTGATGACATCACAATTTCTATTAGAGTGACTTAACAAATTTAAAAATTATGTCAAAAAGTGTCAATTAATCAGAATCTTTTAACATGTTCGAGCAATTTTTAACACTTTTACCAAATTTATATATACAGTAAAACCTCACTATCAGAGACAACTCTCCAACCTGCCTATGGTTTCTTATATCAAGGTGTCTCTCTAATACCAGAGTTAACTGAACAATTTATTTCAAAGAGTTTTAAGATGCGATTTTTTTTACACCCCAAGTTGGTTTGTTGTTTACACTTTTTTTATATTTACTTTCTTGCAAACCATAAATTGGTTTCGATGTAATAACATTGTAAGTTTTGTCTACAAAAATTGTGACAAACTCAAGACTTGCAAGATTATTTCCATTTATACAAATATCCTAATTGCCTAGCCCACCCTTTATATAGGAAATTCCTGTGAAGAAAACTCATTAAGAAAATTGCAAAATCCTAAATTCGTCTAAAATATGTATAAAGAAAATCAAGCTTTTACCTGGAAATGTTTTTACTAACGTAAAGAGAAGTACGTATAAAATCCCAAATCTGTTTATACTGTAAAAAGGATCAATTTTTTATCTGGGACTGTCTTAGTCTTAATAATGTGGTATAATGAGTTGTATTGACATTTTTGTGTTCATGTCTCTTATATCAAGTGTATAAGGTGTATAGTATCAAGGTGTTTATAAATACATTTTAAATGTTAATAAGTTAAAGCCGGTCCAAAAGATCTCTAATACAGAGGTATCTCCAATACTAAGGTGTCTTATGGCGAGGTCTTACTGTATTACTTTTCGAAAGCACAGTATAAAAACAAGGCTCTGTAGAGAAGTTTTCACTTTGGTGAAAAGTCAATTAACGAAATAAAAATACATATTTTTGGAAATTCAGAAACATGCACTTTTGTTCAAAAGAACTCATCTTCAAGTCCAGTTATTCTTTCATAACTGTTCAGTAATAAGAATGAAAAATGGAAAGAATATTGATGACTGCTCAAACAGGGTTTTTCAGAATAACTAATTCATTCAACAAAATTTAGCTATATTAAACTCATTATTTATAATTGAACTAGAACTTACTTTATTCTATAGCAATTTTCTAAAATAAAATTGTATCGAGAATATTAAAAAAGAATTAACTTTAAAGCTTAAAATTAAAAAAAAATATAATCATGCAAACTGCACCATTCTTTTAAGTCAACTTACCACTGCGTACAAGGTGAAAGATCAATTCCTGTTAATGCTCGACAAGTTCTAATAGCAGTTTTAATAAGTACTGACGGATCTTTTTCTGGAGCTTCCCCATCCAAAGAAGGGCTCCATGGGCCTCCAATAGCCATAGTTTCATTTTTCCCTCTAAGCCCCACTAAGAACTGAATAAGCCTAGTAGGATGTACAAAATCTCGATCTTCACTTTCGCGATCCCTTTTGTCTCTATCCTCAGCCATTGCGCAGCACTTTTGGTAAATATCTTCCATTCCAGGAACACTCATTAACATTACCTACAAATAATAATATATTTCTACCAACCAATCAAGACTTATTGAAGCTTTTTTTGTTGTGGTTAGTAATGACTAGAGGGAGCTTTGCTCAATGTAGTTGATGTTCAGAATTGTGCGGTCGCACATATAAAATTTTGAAGAGCGACCATCACTTGTCATACTTTTATAGACACGACCGCATAAGATAAGAGATAACGTACATAACTACCCATTTAGCAAGGTCCTCCTCGCTCTGGTAATGACACTAACCTATTTATGTTGACAACATTGTCGTTTTAAAATTTAAGATTTTTGTAATTATAAAAAATTCAGTGGCTTACTTGTTTGTTCACTTACATGTGGAATGAAGAAAAATAGATGAAAAGAATATTATCAAGAACTATTAAATAAACTATGAAATAAAAGAAAAAATGCCCAATACGACATCAGAAAAAATGTGATGATGAAGTGATAAACCCACCAAGTGTCGAAGAAGTACAAGAGACAATAAAGAAAGCAAAATATAAATAGCTTTTGGAACAGATAATAGTATCGCAGAACTGATAAACTATAGTGAAAGTGAAGTACCAAAGCAGTTAACCAGAGTAGTAGCAGAAATATGGAAACCATGGAAAAAAAATGCCCAAAGAATGAAACAAGGGCATAATCATGATAATCTATAAAAAAAAGCGATAAAGAAAACTAGGAATTATAGAGGTATAACGCTTCTAAACATTGCATATAAACTGTTTTTGAATATTCTAAACAAGGGACTTAAGAGGTTGTCTCCAAGAAACTGAAGTAAAGGACTAGGCACCACTTAAATGGAAATCTAAGGACCAGTCGATTTTGTTGATTTTTATACCATTGGAAAGATAATGAAAAAACGAAAAATTCATATCATTGGCCCAACACGGAGAAATTCCTAGCAAAGCCGCAATTCGGGATTTTAGAGTAATATAATTCCCATTTAAAATGCATTGCTGTCAATCAATTCGTCTCAACAATAGAATCTGATACTAACCCTGTCAGTGGCTCTAAAACTTCTTAAAATTTTGAATGTAACAATATAAGGTTTTAGTAAGTTTTGTTTTCTCAAGTTGCACATACTTAAAGATTTCAAAATTTGATTGACATTGGTTTGACAATTTATTCTAACCTTCTTGGAATAAATATTCGAAAATAAATAGACTTTCTTGAAGTAAATGCTCATGAAAGAAATCGAATAACAATTTTATTGGGGCAGGAACAAGAGGCAATTTTAAATATTACATCAAAAAATAAAAAGAAACTTCTAATTTTACTAAACCTGCAAGCATAATTTCAGTAAGTACTGATTTCATGTAATATAGCTGTACATGCTTTTATTCTATGGGATATGTACGCTTCTTAAATGAAGAGTTATCAAGGAAAAACTGCAATTTTCATAAAAAGAAACCACACTTTACTTATTCAAATGATTTATTTCCTTATGCTAAACAAGATTTAGATTATCAAATGGGAAGAACTACGTTGTATCGTTCTATAAAATACCCAAATGTAAGCAGATTGTATTAACAGTTCTTCTTTTTAGAACAACCACATATTAAAACATAAAAATAAAACTTTAAAAACTATTTAGGTACAGTATTTATTAAGTATTGAAACAATAATTTTTTACACATTTAGATGAAAGTGGGATACATTAAAATGGTAGCCAACATTGAACGTGGCTACATACCACAGATTTAGAAGCAAAATCCTTCTAAAATTAAAAATGAGGGTAAAAGATTTACAGCTTTGCACAAGTTGATTTTAAACTAAGTACATATTTGTGTATGCTATTTATTTCATTGTAGCTTTTGTATTAACGATTATTATATCATCATTATGTAACCAACTAGTTACATAGCCGTTCTGTATCTTCACATCGTCTTCTATTCTCATGTGGTGTTCTTAATAAAGCTGCATCGTTATTTTTATAATCAGAAAAATACAGTCTGTGAACGTCTAAAATATATCCATCAGGTGCGACGACTAATACAGGTTTCAGCATATGGTAGCCCGTGTGAAAACAATAAGATGTGCTGAATTGATCGACGATATTTTGGGGAACATGTCTTTTCATGCAGAACCCATTTCTGGAAATAAAGAAGGTCCTCCTTGTAAGAGTAAACTTCCAATCTTACTTCAAAGAGCGCTTCCCGAGTAATTTTTGCCTATTGTATATAAAATATTTATTTCGTCTTTGAACTATGCAGTTGAATTTGAGATTGTCTTCATCACCTACATCCACATCAATGGTTCTATACTTAAGTGTGTGGCAATTTGCATGAATAATAAAACGTCATCATTTCTGTCGATATCTCTGGGTTGTAATCCATTGTTTAACCGATGTTTGGTTGCAAGTTGTTGATATTCTAGATAAATATCTAAATTACTGAAACGTTGAAATTCTTTTGGACGTCCTTCTCGTTCACAAACGTAATACTGCATCTTACAAAACTTGTATTAAATAGAATGAGTTAAAAATGGATATTGTCGATTTTCAACAGCACTACTAGCATACAATTCAATAATTTTGACAATAATGCCATTAGCAGAAAAATGATTTATTTAAATCATTGGTTTCTAAAATAGTTGTAATATTATTATACGCAAATACCTTTCCGTATGCAATATTTTTATATCTTCAATTGATTTAAATTCAGTTACATTCTGCTTAATACAATAACTAAAAAGAAAAAGAAAATACACAAATTGTAGTTTAAAATCTACTTTTCACAATAGACAATTACAAAAACTGCATGTTTGTATCAGTAAATACCTACCTGATTTCTATTTAGGCTTTATTCGATTTCTTTCATGAGAATTTACTTCAAGAAAGGCTATTTATTTTTGAATATTTATTCAAAAAAGGTTAGAATAAATTGTCAAACCAATGTCAATGAAATTTTGAAATATTTAAGTATGTGCAACTTGAGAAAACAAAACTTACTAAAACCTTATATTGTTTCGTTCAAAATTTTAAAAAGTTTTAGAGCCACTGACAGGGTTAGTATCAGATTCTATTGTTGAGACGAATTGATTGACAGCAATACATTTTAAATGGGAATTATGTTGCTCTAAAATCCCGAATTGCGGCTTTCCTATGAATTTCTCCGTGTTGGGCCAATGATATGAATTTTTCGTTTTTTCATTATCTATCCAATGGTATAAAAATCAACAAAATCGACTGGTCCTTAGATTTCCATTTAAGTGGTGCCTAGTCCTTTGCCTAGGATGGAAAAAGAACAAAAATTGTGTTCCCCAATTAGCTACAAATTTTCAGGGATGATTCTTTAGCTCTTAAAGGCCGTACGGACTGAAGAAGGCATCACTTATATTGATAAGCTAGGTGGTAAAGGTCAAAATGCTAACTTTACATAGAAGCATCGTATACTCACATGCTATAGCTCATTTTGATGGGCTCGGCAACTTTGTCATTTGGTGCATTCGAAAATTCCTACTGTGTGCAAAGTTATGTCAAGAAAACTACTAAAAAATGGAGACTTCTGATGTTTTTAAGCATTTCTTTTATTAATTCAGAATGCCTCCCACCATAAGTTGCACATCTCCACAATCTATGATAAATTTTGCTTCAGATACACTTTTATTTATGCACTGGGTTCGGGTTGCCTGAGAGGTCTATATACGGTACAAAACTACAACAAAATCTTTTGTCTTGTCTATTTCGACGAATATTACTCATTGTTATGTCATTCGGAGCGTCCCAACAAGAGCTACACCATCGTATATGTGTTTTTTGGTTTTTGACATGATATGGCAACTAGTGGTAATAAATGTGTTTTTTTGGTAAATTATTGTTAACTATCTTAATCCTAATGGTAAGCATAACATATACATTTTCAGAACCTATCAGCCTAAGAGAAATTTTTTTTGTATGCGCCACCTTAATCCACGCACTCCTTGAAAAGTTAGGTTAAGTGATCTTCCTTTACGATAGAGACTTTAGGTTAAAGCTGGATTTAGGTTAAATTTGTTAGAAGATTATAGAATTTTGGCCTTAGTCAGTACCTAACCTCCACTTCCCCCACATCAGTGTCCACTCGCAGGAGATTAAGTTTCTTGATAAGACAATCAAGTAATTTCAACCCAATTATGCCTACTTACGTACTATATCTGTACAAATTACAATGAGACGAATAGCTGCATAATTAATGCTCTAAACAATTTGCTGAATTTCATCCGGATTTCCAAGATCGATGCATTCTTCGTTGTCAAATTTGAATTTATTTCTCCTCGTTCCTTTCTCGAAGAATCGTTGATTCCTTTCATGAACTATTTAATCTCGTTTTCCAATTGCCAAACTTCCCAGCCGATCTCCTAGTTCAAAAATACATCTTAACCCATTGGAGAAATGGATGATCTTTCATTTCTTCACAAATAACTTCAGAGATTTTTCGAAGGAAGATGAAAGCAAAAGAAAGGTATAAAGGAATCAACAATCAACTACATATATTAAAGAATGAGCACAATGAATATGTGGTTTCTAAGGACGAATACCTGATGAAAAAAAGCAGCATTTAGTCGAATGAAAACTAAAAACAAGATGAACCAGAATGAATTCGAATTTGACAAAATGAATTGCGCCAATCTTGAAAATCTAGATTAAATCTATAAGAATATTGCGAAGCAATTGAAAAACGCAGCAAAAAACTGATCTCCAAACAATGTTGTATGTAACAAAAGGACTGAACAGCAAAACGAACTGATAACATACGTACAGTGTTATTAAACAGCATACTACAAATTTGCGCTTTAAAAACTAGCATTCCGGGAATCTGTTTAAGAATATTTTATATCTCTATGACGACAACACCTTCCAATAGGGATATACTAATGTTTTTACCGAAATACCACATTTCAGCAAAATGTTACATATAGCATTGTTACGACTGATCCTTCAATTGTTTAGCTATTCGTCTCATCATGATTTGTACTTAATGTACGTAATGTATAGAAATGTAATGTAGGAAATGAAACAAGACCTCGTAATAAAAAGCAGAAATGAAAATATTCAATACAAATTCAAGCACACAGAAAGTGCGGTATATTTGGGGGTAGAAATAAACAATACTGGGAGTTTAATACCAGAGATTGAAAAGCGTCCTGCAGCATCGAGATGTGCGGGCTCCTTAAAATCGGTTTTAAAAAATAAAAATACGTCATGAAGTTTAAAAATGAGTACCATCATACGACAGAACAGTCTTCGGTGGCTGGCTGGGGTACATAACCAGGACGAATAATTCACAACTAACGAAGAAAATATTTAATACAACGATAAGAGGAAGAAACCGAAGAGGGCGTCCAAACATAACGTAGTGGGATAACGTATTCCCTAAGAGGACTTAGAACAAGCAGGATTACAAAATTGGAAAGTGTTAGCACTGAACGGAAAGTTATGGAGGAAACAAATTTAAGCCATGGGTCTAAAGGCCTAATCGTGCTGTTATATATACAGATATAGAAAAACAATTTGGAAGTATCTACGAAACCATATGTATGATAAAGAATGCGCTAGTAAAGTAAAGAAGGGTTTATATCGGGTCACGCCTTTGCTCTTCTTAGTTTGTGTTAGTGGGGGAATATTCGAGCATTAAAGTTGTTTAGTAAACTACAAACCAAGCATTGGTGTAGTTATTTGTAATTGAAAGAGAATTTCATGATATTAAATTTTCCCAGAATTAAAAAAATTAGGACCAAATAATCTCTTGCTTTTTAAGTAGCTTACAATTTTTAGCCATAATGACTGAAACTAAAATAAATATTCTTATGCTCAAATATTCTCCCACTAACACAAACTAAGAAGACCAAAGGCATGGCCCGATATAAACCTTTCTTTATTTTACTAGTGTGTTCCTTATCATACACACATATGGTTTCGCAGATACTTCCAACTTGTTTTTCTATATCTGTATATATGACATATACTTTAGTCGCTCACTTTGGTTACGTTATTAAATTAGGGGTACAAAATGGGGGTTTCAACCCCCTGAGGGGGTGTGCCACCATTTTAAACATATAACATTTTATATTGGTCCAGTACTAAAAGCATTACAAAATATTTCAAGTCTCTATCTTTAGATAGTAAAAAATAAGAACTTAGGCATGTTTTTTGCAAAAATTGACTCTACTAGTAGGGACTTCCACTCCCTCAGATTTAACAACTCGTGGTCTATTTCCGAGAGAGTTTTGGTGGTATGTCCGTAATTTCCTGAAAACTGACAGCAGATGGCCTGAGCCATTACAGTTTCCTACATCTTTCAGAGTTCCAGAAATGAAATTGCAGTAGGAAACCCTTACTGTTATTGAAAACAGCAATTTTTAAGATTTTTGAAAAAATTTCAAATTTAAATAAACTTTAAAGTTTTTGCATATTATAGTCAATATGTTTGTAATGCACGCAAACCTAAAAATAAAAGTGAGTATGGTCCATTGAAGGTGTATGTACTAAACTCTATGGATGACAAATTCTAATCTATGTAATAGATTCTTTTCAATTGGTTTGAAACTACCTGGTTGTCTAAATTATCTTCCGAACGGCCATCTAGACATGGGGGGGGGAGTGGCTTAGATACCGGCAGGTGCTGAATAAGGCCACAATTGTATAATCTTTAACAAATACTTTATAATCTTCTTACAAATCTAACCTAAATCCAATTTTAATCTGAAGTTCCTACTATAAAAAAAATTACTTACCCTAACTTTACAGGGACTGCTTCAACCGGTCATTTACCAAAAAAACCCATTTCTCACTACTAGTTGCCATATTATGTCAAAAGCTAAAAACTACATATACCATGGTGCATCTCTCGTTGGGGCGCTTTGAATGACATATAGCACTGCCTATTTTGGAGCCATATTTGTTGAAATACACAAGAAAGAAGATTTTGTTGTAGTTTTGTACTGTACATTTTGGACAAGATCTTCCAGGCGACCTGGACCCAATGTAAGTGTATCTGAAGCGAAATTTATCGTAGATTCTGAAGATATGCAGCTTATGGTTAGAGACATTTTGAAAAAAAAAAGGATTAAAACCACCAGGAAGTTCCAGTGTTTGGTAGTTTTCGTGGCATAGCTTTGCACACAGTAGGGATTTTCAGATGCATAAACCAACAAAGTTGTTCTACTGGCCTAGTCCATCAAAATGAACTATAGCATGTGAGTATACGATACGCTGCTTCTATACAAAGTTGGAATTTTGACCTTTACCGTCCAACTTATCCCTGAAAGTTTAAAGCAAATTGGAGAAGACAATTTTTTTCTGTATCCAAACCTGTGCAGTTTCTCAAACACAACCTCTTAAGAACCATGCCAAATATTTAATGAAAAATGATCAACAGGGTTGGAAGATCTACCACTAATGATATTTATATATTTTAGAAAAAATACGGGAAAGGCAAGAAAATATAACCACACTTCTTAAAATAGATGCGGTTTATGGCAAACTGTTGCTCCTGGTTTGTCGGCATCTTGAGTGCCAAAAAGTTTACCTTATCTTGTTATCACTATATAACTTTATTTTTTTAAAAATATGTTTGGCTTAAGTTAGATTTTTAAAACGAGCAGATCCGTATTTACCTCTTATTATTTCATGCAGATTTCAACCAATCGAATATAATCTTCATAAAGATATATGATGTTTTGCTATTGATCAATGGCCATTACATACATTCATTATAACTTCCTATAGATCAGCGTTGCCAACTGTACTATATTTATAGTATTCATACTATAATTAGGTCTACTGGTACTATGTACTTTTAAAATGTAAATAGTAAGCCAGATGTACTATATTTTTTCTGTATATCTAATATTAAATTACACATCATAACATCATGCAAAAACAAATGAAAAAGTTCTTCATAATAAAATTTATTTATTTATCATTAATTATCATTTATAGTTCTTTAAAAAAAAAGGTATAAATAATTTAGCGGTAATTAAATACTTTCATGATTTAGCATTAAGTACCGAATTCGCGCCCATCTTTTAATAAAAGTTATATGTTTATTGTTTTGATTATCTAAAAATTCCCAAATAAATGAGTGAGCATAAAGTAGCATGGGAAAGATTGCTCTTTAGTTATCAAATGCTATTCAATTTCATTTCAACTTTTTAGCTTTTAGTTCATTTATTATGTTAGGCATTCCGAACTGTTGGAAAACTGATTGAGTATTATAATATTTGGTAAGTGTGCTATAATTTGAAAGGACCCTGCACTATTTCCGTCTTTGTCTAGGTTGGCAACGCTGCTATAGATACACCCTGTATATTACTATAAAATAACACATTTATGAAATGGTGCTATATACACCGTGTCCAAGATAAGAATGCACAGCATGGGGATCTTGAAAACGGTAAAAGATACAGGTTGGCTTAGATTAGGAAAAAGTTGCACTATTTAGAGTATGTTTACATGCCGATCGCAGAAATCCATGATTGTTTATCGTTTTCGAAATTTTCCAAAAAATGCAATTTTTCGGATTTTCGATTTTTCCAATTTTTGTATTTATTTTAAAAGATATTAAAAAACTAATGACACTTTGTCATTGTCACTTTTTAAGCTCTACAAAATGGCGTCTTCAAATTTTTTATCCGATGTTTCATCTTCGGGAAATCATCATCAACTTAATTTTTTTATATGGCCACAAAAGTAGAAACACCTTGTATATGGTAGCATTTTTTATTACAAATTCAACGATGTATCACACATTATGCTTCTAAAGCCAAAAAAACAGAGAAAAATGAATTTTAATATTTTTTTAGATTCTTAATCTAGTAGGCATTGCAAAAAGATTTCAAAGATTATTGCAAGTGTTCAAATAAGTTCCCATTATTTTCTAGACACAAGTATGCTCTTTGTACAGTTGAATTTAAAACTTTGGCTAACATTTCTGAGGAGATTGTGTTAACTGCTGCTATAACCGATGCCAATAATTGTTCTTGAGTTTCAAAAGTTGAGTCATACACTTGATTTTTTACATAACCCCACAGAAAAGTCTTAACGGGCTCAAATCTGGTGATCGGGCTGGCCAAGCTACTTCACTGTGAGTTCCAATCCATTTTTCAGGAAACCTCTGCGACAAATACTCCCGTACATTTCTTGAGTTATGTGCTGGGGCACCATCTTGCTGAAACCAGCAGTTGTTAATTATTGCTAGAGGTAATCCATCCAGGGCGTCTTCTAAATCAGTCTGCAGCAGGTCAAGATACCGCTCGGAATTTAAATTGTTGTGATAAATAAAGGGTCCTATTATTCTGCTACCTAAAATACCTATCCACATATTAAATCCAAATCGGTGTTGATGCCTTGCATCTTTTTTTAAATGAGGATTGTCTGTTGCCCAATAATGTTTGTTACGCCGGTTGAAAATGCCATTGTTGGTTATCATGCTTTCATCAGACCAAATTACTTGAAAAGGAAAAGTTTGATTTTCTGGTATACCATTCACAAAAACTTGCTCGCTTTCTCTCGTCACCAGGTCTAAGACCCTGACAAATTTTAAATTTATATGGATGAAATTTATTCTTTTGTAAAATGAAGTGGGCTGTAGATCTAGCTACCCCAGTCTGACGCTCAATTAGTCTTGTGGATATTTCAGGATTTTCAACAACGGCTAGTAGAACAGTATTCGCTTTTTCTTCGTTGGATTGTTTTTTATGAGATGAAAGTGGTTTTTTGAATGAACCAAATTCCTTTAAATTAGATACCAAACGTCTAAACATGGATTTCTCAGGTTGTCTTCGTTCAGGATAATTATCAGAATACATCTGCTCAGCAGCTACACAATTTTTGTGGCACAAGATGTAACACGTCAACATATCAAATTTTTCTTCGTTTGTGAAATTTCCTCTTTACATCGTAACACAAATAAATTAAAACACTTTAACTTCTTATAAACAAAACAAACAACTTCAAAATACGTTAGAACGTTTTTAACAATAATGTGACAGATCAAATAGAAATATTGCAATTGTTCCAATGCCTACTATTTAAAAAGTAAAAAAAAAACAATAATTACATTCTCGGCAGAAGTGTTAGACCATGTTTTAAATTCAGCTGTTTTTTCTAGGCTGTACTTGTGTCTAGAAAATAATGGGAACTTATTTGAACACTTGCAATAATCTTTGAATTCTTTTTCCAATGCCTACTAGATTAAGAATCTAAAAAAATATTAAAATTCATTTTTCTCTGTTTTTTGGCTTTAGAAGCATAATGTGTGATACATCATTGAATTTGTAATAAAAAATGCTACAGTATACAAGGTGTTTCTACTTTTGTGGCCATATAAAAAAATTAAGTTGATGATGATTTCTCGAAGATGAAACATCGGATAAAAAATTTGAAGACGCCATTTTGTAGAGCTTAAAAAGTGACAATGACAAAGTGTCATTAGTTTTTTAATATCTTTTAAAATAAATACAAAAATTGGAAAAATCGAAAATCCGAAAAATTGCATTTTTTGGAAAATTTCGAAAACGATAAACAATCATGGATTTCTGGGATCGGCATGTAAACATACTCTAAATAGTGCAACTTTTTCCTAATTTAAGCCAACCTGTATCTTTTACCGTTTTCAAGATCCCCATGCTGTGCATTCTTATCTTGGACACGGTGTATACGAGTCATAATAATTAATATAAAAATCTTTCTATTTGAAAATACAGCTATTAACAAATTTGTTCACCTTGTTCATAAAAAATCAGATTTTGTGCTTGTAAAACTATTCGATATTAAAAAGAGCAATCACATATAATTTTTTTGATAAAGAAATACATAGTTTCATTTATCTACATGAATAATTAAAAATTAACACTGCATAATATAATTTGGCGCTGTCCTTCAATAAAATAATAGAACATTATAAAAAGAAGAGAAATTCTAAATGCTTTCAGTTGAAATTGATTGAAATGTATTGTTTTTTATCAACAACCATTTGAAATTTTTGTGGTCGCAAGCATGGCAATTTGCAGCGTTCCACATTCACAACATAATTTTTTTTCAATTTTCAGTTTGAGTTTTTCAAATGTTCATTCAAACAAGGTTAGTGTACTGACTAACTTTGACAGTGTATCTTTCAATTAATTACCATTATTCAATGTGGGTCTATAATTTTAGCAAAAATATTCCACCCACATTATACAGTGTCTGCCATAAAGTTGGATCTATATGGGAAATTTTTTTTAATATTCTGCTTGGAAAAAACTTTGAGGGCCAATCAATAGGGAGAAGAAGTGCATACGTCATACCGTGCCTGACGTCATAATTCTTTCCTCGCAACGCGCATGTTCGCATCGCTCTACTTCGCTGTAAACCGTTTGTTTGACAGTTTTGACACTGTTGACAGTTGGAAGAGAAAACGTGACGTTACTTTGTGAGGTTAAAATAATAGATAGGTACTATCACAAATAAAATATTGAAACAACAATGGGTGAAAGCCATTGGGTAAGTGTTTTTATAGCTTGTAAACATCCTTTTTAACACTATCAATAATCAGAAATGAAAATATAATGTGCCTTATTGAAGTAGAGCGAAGCGAACATGCGCGTTGCGAGGAAAGAATTATGACGTCAGGCACGGTATGACGTATGCACTTCTTCTCCCTATTCTGCTTCTAAAAATACTTGAAATACGCCATGTCAAAGTTGACAGGTGACATTAGGTATCTGTCAAATTCACCATTGTTTTTTTAAATCGGCAAAAAATGACCTTATTTGTTAAAATATAGAAAAATCTTATTAAGAAATAAAGTTTCTAATGACATTTTACGTTCTTATACCGAGTTTGAATGAGATATTACAACATAAGAAAAATTTTGCTTTTTAACATTTTTTGATAAACCCTGGTAACTGATTATTTTGAAATCATTACAAACGCTTCAAAAGAGTTTTTCTAATAATATTGGATGATGTACGTATTTTTGATGAATATTAAAATTATCAAAAAAACAAAATGGAACTTTCTGGACTATTTTCCAATTTCCAAGAAAATAACGCATAATTTTATTAATCTTTATAAGTAATAGTTTCCTGTAAAGTTGTTTAAATTATGGTTACAATAATGTTTGTATTATTCAAACGTCGCTTAATAAAAAAAGATTAATAAAATTATGAACTATTTTCTTGGAAATTGGAAAATAATTCACTCTTCCATTTTTTTTTCTTGATAATTTTAATGCTTATCAAAAATACCTACACCATCCGATATGCTATGCTATTTTCTTACCATATTTTGGTTAAAATCACAAAAAATAAAATAATTTTAATTCAATTCTAATAATATTTATTTTTCAAGATTTTTTAACCAATTTTGTTTAAAATCACAAAAATAAAATAATTTTAATTCAATTCTAATAATTATTTTTCAAGTTTCTCTTACCAATTTTGGTTAAAATCACAAAAAATAAAATAAGTTTAATTCAATTCTAATAATTTATTTAAAATAATTATTTTCGAACCAAAATTTAGTTTTATGGTTTTGAGGTGGTCCAAAACAAATTTGCGTAACGACTTTTATAATTAAACAGGACCTACTATGTTTTTTCAATTATTTGCATTTATTGTAGTAAGCTGGTGGTTGTTAATAAATGGGATTTTTAATTACACACAAATCTCATTTAAGAGGTCTATATCTGATAAAAATTTAGAATTGATTCGATTATAAATAAAAGAAATGCAGGGGCGTCGAGTTGAAATTTCAAATAATTAGTCAAGATTTTTTAACCAAAATTTGGTTTTGGGATTTTTAAGTAGCCCATAACAACTTTTCCGATTAAACAAGGCCTAATGTGTTTTTCAAAACCATAAAACTAAATTTTGGTTAGAAAATAATTATTTGAAATAAATTATTACAATTGAATTAAAATTATTTAAATTTTTGTGATTTTAACCAAAATTGGTAAGAGAATCTTGAAAAATAATTATTTAAAATAAATATTATTATAATTGAATTAAAATTATTTTATTTTTTGTGATTTTAACCAAAATTGGTAAGAAAATCTGAGAAATAATTATTAGAATTGAATTAAAATTATTTTATTTTTGTGATTTTAAACAAAATTGGTTAAAAAAAACTTGAGAAATAAGTATTTAAAATAAATATTATTAGAATTGAATTAAAATTATTTTATTTGTTGTGATTTTAACCAAAATTGTTTAAAAAATCTTGAAAAATAATTATTTGAAATAAATTATTAAAATTGAATTAAATTATTTTCTGTGATTTTAACCAAATTTAGTTAGAAAATCTTGAAAAATAATTATTTAAAATAAATATTAGAATTGAATTAAAATTATTTTATTTTTTGTGATTTGGTTTTAGTTTTCAGGTGGCCCAGAACGAATTTCAGTAACAACTTTTCTGAATTGACAAGGCCTCATATGTTTTTTGAGTTTTTGCATTTATCTTCAATTGTAGTGGGATGGTGGTTTATAATAAATGGAGTTTTTAATCAACCACAAATTTATTATAAGGGGTTCTATACCTAATAAAAATTTGAAATTGGATCAATTATACATACATACATAATTTTTAAACCCTTACACCTTCCTTATAAATAATAAAAATACTATCCGTCCACCGAAAGATGAGCTCTGCATCATCTTTGCAAGAAATTATCACAGAAAGCGTATTGTGGTGCTTTACTCTCATTATCTACGAGTATGACGAAGATAGCATTACATTTAGCACTTCTCTGGGTCGTTGGAAGTTGATTTGACTAGTTCTGTAGAGTGTAGAATACGGAGTGGCCAACCTTACAAATAAATTCCTAGATCAAATTAACATATTGCCACAAAAAAACAAAAAAATAACTACATTTATTGGCAAAATTATCGTGGAAAAATTGAATGTCGTCACTACAGATAAAGTTGATCAATTTTAGGGATTCTTTAAGGTATTTCACAGATTTCTGAAAGAAAATGCCAAAATTATAGGCAATGCTGTATGCTATTATGAACATGTGACTTTGTATTGTAAAACATGTCACAGGTATCTCTGATACGTGTAGACTGTAGATTTGATTGGCACAGGTGGCATTTGCTGAAGTTATTTCTTATTTACATGTTTTTCGTGAGTGTTATAATGCTTCAATAATAATAAGCAACAGTTAATAATAATAATGATCAATAATAACTGGCAGAAAATCTCAATTTTACCTAATATAATACATATTAATCTTATGTCAGTGTAATGGAAGACACTGCATTCGCAGTCTCATCAGTTATTCCTGAATTTACTAAACTAGTTCGAGAGGAAAAAGGAAATCGTGGAAATTTACTTCCTTTATTTTGTGTACAAGAGGTAAGAAACGTTAATTATTATTTATGATCATATTGTACTATAATTGCTTGTTTATTGCAGCGAGCAGCTGAGGCTTTAAAAATTTGTGTTTCAACTGTTAAAAGGGCCCGTAGTAGAAACCAGCGAGTTTTATCTAGTCCTGGTAAAAAAAGGCAACGCAAAAAGTTGAAAACTGCAGGCCTAGCAAGTTCTTCAAAAATGGTTGCCAGAGAAACTGTATATAAGTGAAAGTAAGACGTTTGATATTTTTTGACTTTATAAAGTCTATGTTTTGTATAGTTTCAGAAAAAGCGAACATACAGAACGACAGACAGATAGATGTATTAATGTATAATAAATATACAAGAGAAGAGATGGATAAGCAAAAATAGTGTTAATTCTATTATAATTAAGTACTTTAATAGCATTTAAGTTGATTAAAATATTGAATAGCAGTTTTGTTAAATGTAAAACTGCATTTGAAAAGAATATATTTCCCCATATTGAAGGTGTTATACTGTTACAAAGATTATAAATGAGTTAATTTCTTAAATATAAATAAAAGTGATTTCTTGTTTTTTAGTACTTGGTAGTTCTGTAAAACTAGAGAACGTAGAGTACTAATAGGTAGGTATTCGCGAAAATCTAATTCTTAGTTTCCTACTGAAAATGTTTTAAAACTTTCCAAAACAACAAGTATCTATGTTAAAATCTAAAAGAAGGTTACAAACGTCTAAAATTCCTTATCCCTAACCTCAAAAAATCACCTGCTATGACATTTTCGTAAACACGGTAAAGATCAATAATTGTCAAACTATGGATGCTGATTTGACTAGAAATTTTTTAATCTTATACCACACAGAGAGCATCGATGACCAGCGTTCATCTTTAGTTGGACGGATAATACAAGGGTGTCAAACTGTAAAGGAAAACACACCGTAGATTTATTTCAAGGTTATGTCTGAACTGTACATACTTTACACAGCCTTAATGTTGATCACTTAAAAACCAATATTTACCTTAGCAGAAAATAAATAATCAGCATCTGAAGGCTCTAACACAACATCATTTTCAACGACAGGATCGACATCCTTATGCATTATATGAAACAAAGATGGTTTGCTCAACGCAAACGGTTTATCTGGAGGAAATGCATCCACCCATCGGAAAAAACTACAGAAGAAATCAGAAGGAACATATAAATTAGCATAACGGCGACGTATTTCCAAAACATCAGCAGTTCTCCTACAAGCATAAAAATAAAACAAAATTATTTTAAAGAATCATTAATACAAAACTTACAAATCTAAATTAATTTTTGGTATTTGGACCATGTATCTAGGAACAATTCGAGATCTGCGCCTAGATTTTGGTGATCGAGACCGCCTTCTCAAAGGTGATTTCTTCTCTTCTTTTTCCCTTTCACGCATTCTCTCCTCACGTCTTTTTTTTCTTTCTATTTCCTCATCATCGCGATCTCTATCTCGTGATCGTTCTCTCCCTCTTCCTCCTAATGAACCTTTGTTTCTTTGATTCTTTCCAAAACTGCTACTACCATCACACGGTGGTGGAACGGCATTATAAGCATTACTATTGGGATTTTTTGAATTTCGAGACGACGTTGATTGATTTGATGTAGGTAACACTTGAATTCTTGTTGCATTCCATTTAAACGGCATGCTAGGATTGAATGAAGCTTCCACTAGTACACGATCACCTACCATTGGATTAGATCCTTTAACACATGCCGATGTTTGAAAAAATACATCTTCATCCACAAAACCAAAATTATCGTGCACTTTCGTAACTGTACCAGTAAATACCCGTTGTTTTGTACTTGCATTGCCAGAGCTTTGTACTGTAGGAACTGTTTGGGTTTGGAATGCTGTTGGATTAAGAGCTCTAGGATTTGGGTAGGTTACAGCTCCAACCTGTTGAAATAGCTGATTCGAAGCAAGTTGAGAACCCAGTCCTGCTCCCATTGCAACTGAGGGATTTGCCATTTGTTGCAAACCGATGCTGAGATTTTGTTGTTGCATGCCCATGGCATTTTGAAATACTTGCTGTTGGTGTTGTTGTTGAAACTGTACCATACCAGTGGTACCCATATTTCCCAACGTTCCTTGACTAAGAATTTGTTGTTGTAAGGCATTATTTTGATTCACTAAACTACTTGTGGTGTTAGCAACTGCAGTTCTACCCCAAGGAGGGTTTTTTGCTCCTCCAAACGCTCCAATATTACTCATAATTAGGTTAGAAGTTATGTTTATTATAATCCACTTATTAATAAGCAAAGTCTTTTAAATATTTTGAAAAAGTGACCAAGTTCCAATTCGACGATCATTAACAACAACAATCATCACCCGGTTACAATCAACACTAAATATGGACAAACGGAAGTGACATATTTATGAGGGAAAATAGCTGAATTTAAAATTAATTGCTGGGATATCTGGAGTATTTGATTAGTTGATATTTTAAATTTTAAATGGATATTCTTTTTAATTAGGTATTTAGGAATAATTAGTTAAAACAATCTTCAGTATTTCACTGCTCTATTAATAATACTACATCAGTGGTGTGCTTAAAATATTACCTTCGATTTTGTATCTATTTACGTACCAGAGGCGTAGAGAAAAGGGCGTGATTTGGTAGGTTTAGCAAACATACAAGAGTCCTTTATTAATAAATTTTCAGTTATTAACGAAATTGTTTACTAACGAAATGATTTTAATGAGATTTATAACACATAGTATAAAGCTATTATTATGTAACACATTCTTTGCATTCTACCTTTAAGTACAATAAAAATAATATTTTTGAAAGAATTGTATCTGAAATCTGAATTAAAAGTGAAGTTATAGTCAGTGTTGTAACAGATACATTTTTTTCACAGCAACTGAAATGTCGAGGGTTTATAATCACCCATAGATACATTTGTAAATACCTACTTGTTTAATTATTAAACTACTATTAATAAATATTAATTGGGGTTGTGAAAAATCTTTTAAGCAGCAACTAATGTAGTGCACACTTTTGATATCAGAAGATTATTTATTAATAGGCGTTTACGAAAATTGCATCGGATATATACCGATGTACCAAAAGCGTTCAGAAATTGTATCACTGGTGATCTACCGGCGTTCTGAAATTAGCCGGTATATACACGTTTTATCTACCGGATCCATGATTCGTGGATCGAGGTTTATAGTCGGTAAATAGAAATTTACTGGTAAACATAACCTACAATTTAAGTTGTTTCATAGGTGTGTGTAGTTTTTTATGTACGTTTTCATTCTCCACACTGAATATGAATAACGTGTCAGGGATATGTTCTGTCTGTGGTATACAAGAATAAACACAACTATGGTTTTGTAGGTTATGTTGTTATTAAAAACGCACCGTAAACGTTCGGAAATGCATATACCGGTTCCATATACCTTATATATCAGCTGTTTACCGATGGGAATGCGGTAGATACCGTACAATCCAATTTTCGTAAACGCCTAATAGTAGTTTAATAATTAACAATTGCAGTTGTAAAAAACCTTTTTTGCACGTCCTATATATAAGGCTCTACTTTAGTTCCCCAAAAGAGGAAGTAAAGTAGCACTTTTACTCCTTGAGGGAGTAAAGTGTTTCCATGACGACAACAACAAGTAAACAACAAAAAAAATAATCGCGGTACGTGTTAGGATTTATTATCCTGAAACTATGTGATTTTGGCGTTTGCAGAGTTCAATTGTCAGAATGACATGTAACGAAATTTTCAGAAAAATTTTTCGAAATTTTGAATTTTTGCGATTATGTCCTAATAGGACATGCAAAAAATAGCGTATATACCACTGGACTAAAGTGTCTTTTTATCCCTCATGTGTTTATTTTCCTCGCTAACGCTCGGAAAATAAACTCACATTCGGGATTAAAAGATGCACTTTAGTCCCTGGGTATATAATATACTACTTTGTACTTTGCGTTCACAATGGGCTCATTGTGACACCGAAAACGATTTCATAATAGAGGCTATTATAACATCGTTTTTGGAGACTATTTGTTTTGTAAGATTGGTAACATTTGTTTTATATTACATATAATCACATTTAATTTTGACACATTCTAACCTCACAAAACGCGAAAAGTCATTTTATAGTGTTACCACATGTTAAACGCAAAGATCACTAGATTGTAATGCAATGTTTTTAATAGCTTGAATTTACAATTTCTATAAAATTAATGACGCAAAGTATAAAAAATAGTATATTATACTTGTTTTATAAGACGTATTGTAGCACTCGTTCCTTTGGAACACACCTCGCTTCTCTCGTCGTGTCCCAAACAACTCGTGCTACAATAGACCGTCTTATACAACTCGTATAAAAATATACTAATTAAAACTTTGATAGATTGCAATAACAATCGTTCACAATTAACTCCGACTGCTAGTCTGCGCCTGCTAGATTCACTCGGTTTAGTTTCTTCATTTTTTGGTTATAGTATAGTTAATTTTTCGTACTGAAAATAGCTAATTCTAGGAGTAGTCTAGGACAGCAATATTTATTAAGATTTATCTTAGAGATTTATAGATAAGTATTAAAAATGGATAATTATTAAGCAGCAACCAGTATTTCAATATAAGTATAGTGTGAATTCAAACCTTTCCACTTTTTAGAATTACTATTGTGTTCTTTTCACACTTAACTTGCGTTAATATTTTAATAAAAATATAAAATAAATCATTATTAAAGTATTCCAAACGTGATATTTGTGTAAATTTTTATTTGTTAGATCTTCATGCAGTCTTGATGTCGTGCAGAATGTTAATAACTTGAACAAACTCGAGTAGTTTTCATTGTTTGAAAATCTAGAAAATATTTTACTACTTTAACAGAAACCATCATAGCACAAATATTATTTCTAATAACCTTACTTCAAAGTATTCACACCATAACAATTTTGCAAGTTCCTAGTACTATTACATCACAAAAGTTCCTAAATCTGGTTGCGTTTAGTTACCCTTTATGTAACCGAATAGATTATACTTACTCATCTTTAATATATTTTTTTATACTTGCATGTCCTAATGAACTCCATTAGGACACGCATTTGCGTGTCCTAATGAGATTTATTATAGTACTGGAAACAGTAAAATTTTGTTTTTTAAAGTTGGTAGCACCTAACAGCTGTTCTTAAATGTCAAACTTATTATATTTAAAAGTGCGGTTATGTTGTTATGTGATAAAATGCCAAACTTTTAAAATATAAAATAAACATACACAAAATAATTATTTAATAAATTCACAAATTATTCTTTATACATCTTTTGTATTAAAAGTACAGTTATTATACACTTTGATTGTAACAGCAGAAGTGTCCTGGGCATTAATCTTAAATGAAGGTAAATTTTGCCCCTAAACAATGTTTTGTTGACTCGTTATTGGGTTGCTGCTAAAAGTGTGATTCTTCATGTAAAAATGAAGCAGTGGAAGACTGGTCAATTACCACTTGAGCAGTTGAAGTGGAAGTACATGGCTTATTAAATAGCAATTCAGCTACCTCCATTTTTTTTAACTGAACCATCAATACAGCCCTCAGCCACAGCTGAAGACTTCCAACCTCCATGCCGTTTTATAGTTATTAAATCGCCACCTTTGTTTGCCAATTGGGAAGCACTTGAACGTCGAAAGCAATTACCTGTAAAAAGCTTCGGGTTGGCTAAATGCAAATAAGTGGCAATAATAAAAGGAACTTTTCCCATGGTGCTTATACCGATAGGAGTAGAAATACATTTTCCATTGCGGTAGGTTATAAAAAACCGCCTGTGGTTTATTTTCTTATGCCTTAGGCTTAAATATTGCTTAATTAAATCAATCCACAGTTTCTCTGTAATTAAGAATTCTCTTCGAACTTTATTTTTTGTTTTTGTTACAGTCACAGTGAACACATCATCTTTGACCACAATATCGTCTAATAACATGTTGGTCAATTCATCTCTTCGGCAGGCACCACAGAATCCCATTATTAACGCAACCTTAAATAATTGAAATATATTAAAAATTGAAAGTATTTAGCACAAGATTTTACTTACTTTCATAGCTAAATGTTGGTTATTTTCTGCAGTTGTTATAAATCTATCAATATGGTTAAATTTCAATATTTTAATAAGATTAAGATTAATTAAGATAAGTTAATTCTTTTTAATAAGATGGAGGGAGAGAATATCTGACCATTTTACCTTGTCACAGAAACTAAATTAATTTTATAAAAACAAAACAATTTAAATAACAAATGCTGAAGTTGAATTTTCAGTGTAGCCAACTGTCAAAAGTACTTAACAAAATTTCACTAACAAATCTTATTTAAAACTAATTTATTTTTTAATAATTAACGAAATAACGACGCAAGTATAAAAAATAGTATAAAGTATTCGTTTCTTAAGGCGTTTTAGCGCACTTGTCCGTTAGAAAACTCCCCGCTTCGCGGGTCGTTTTCTAAACTCGGACGCGTGCGCTAAAAACGCGTCTTATGAAACTAATACTTTAATATACTATTTTAATTTTAACATAATTATTATTATTTTAAAAAGCATTTCATTAGGGTAGTTCTTACTTTAAAATTTGTCAAATTGACTGTTGACAGAAAAAATAGGAGTGTATAACAAAGCCCGTATAGTGCCTTTACTGTACTCGCATATAGCCCCTCTATAGGTAAGTACTCACAGCAGCGAATCCGCAGGCGGATGTCATACGATTGGTCGGTTTGAGCCAAATCGACTCAAACCGACCAATCGTATGATATCCGCCTGCGGATCCGCTGCTGTGAGTACTTAGCTTATTTCATATAGTAGCGACATCGTGGAGCAAACCTGATACAAACTTTAATAAACAAAAAATCACTATTGTTTATTGTAGTAAAAAATTACTACATGCATGGTGTTGCGGAATTTTAATAAAAAGTTATTCAAAAATTAGAATTACAGAAGTATATGTCATATTAATATGGTCATTTTTACAGAACATGAATGCCCATTATCAAATTAATGTTAAACTGTGAATATTTTTGTACATGATTATTATTAAATCTAAGATTTATTGTGACAGAATGTCAAATCTGGTAACATTCAATGTCGCCAACGTGATTTTGCTCCAGCGGCGAGATCAATGGTTGTCGCTACTATTTGAAAGTAAAGGGGCAATATACTCGCAGAGTTAGAGGAGTCATCTATGGCTTGTCGTGGAACTTATCTACAAGTCTAGTAAAATGTACATTCCAGACTTGTTAGGTAAATATTATATAACTATTACATGTAATAAAGAATAATTTCTCTTTATTACATGAATTCTCTTCATATCCGAAATTATGGTGCATTTTTATCCAGTTGTAGTATGTTGTACAAGCTGTAGATTATAGTACACGTACCATAATTATGGTACAGTTGGCAACCCTGTCTTGCTGTCTGTGCAATGCGTCTTCCTCACACAACGGTAATATCATCATTCTGTAATAATATCCATTGGATATTATTATAGATCAGAGTACCGCAAACAACGCCATTTTGGAGCGAGAAAAGTTCCAGAAAATAAATTGTTAATTATTATATTATTCTCATTAAACTTAATTCAATCCAAGTTTAGTTTAAAAGGTTTTTCTGCATAGTTTTCATTACGAGAGCTCCAAATTGTAATATACCAAATACGATTTGAATTTTACGAATTACTAGATTTCACACTTCTTTTGCCCCAATATGGCGGCGATTGCAGTACTCTGATATGCCAATTTGATCTGACTGACTAGCTGTAGTGACTAACTGTTTAACGAAATGAGTACCATCTAGTAGATTTCAAAGCAATTACATAATAAACTAGTGAGAATGCGCAGAGCTAGCATTGCCATGACGAACAAAAACAACTGTATACTTAATAAACTAATTTATTTTTGAAAATTAATGTTGATGTAACACATTAGTTGTCATAAAAACTAAGATTCTAAGTCCTAAAATTCGTCGAATTTTTTTTGTTGCTAAAAATGTTTATTTTTTCGTAAATTTTTAAAGAATACAAAATTTTTCATTTTTCAAAAATTTATTGAAATTTTCGGTGGTCATTCTGACCACTTTCCCGAAGAGATACAAAAAAATGTTTCAACCAAAAGTTTGTTAGAATTTGATGTACTATAAGATTCCAAAGAGAAAAATTCAAAAAAGTCAACAGGGAAAAAGGCGACAGACCGACAGACAGACAGACAGACTTCACGGATCCAGAGACGAACTGTTTGTTCGTCGAAAATTAGTTCTATTATGTTCGTCGGTTTATATCAAATTTAAAATTCCACACATCATTTATAATAGTTTTTGTATTATAAAATTATAAAAATATGCAATAGTATCTGCACAATACATATACACAGATACTACAGAAGATGTATTTACCTAGATCCAAATACAGTTACAAAACTTTAAAAGTATCTAGATACCATAAAAGTATCTAGATACATTACAATACCGGTTATAGTGCTTTCACTTTAGATAAAAACTGTCAAATTGTTGTTAAGTTTGTTATCTTTATAAAATTTTAGAAGTGAATGTCAATATTGGCAATGCTTAATATTGGTATATCTGGAGATTTAAATATTCAAATGTTTTTTAAATGTCACAAAATTATGAATTAAGGTAAAATAAGATTTAATGTAGTACCTACTTTTATTTGGGTGTTTTTTCATTTTTTTTAAACTGTATTATAGATTTATTTATCAAAAATACATAGAAATTACAAAAAATCAGAGCATCAGATATATTTTTGACTACTTAACCTAAAAACATTTAATAATTCTTTGTCACTAGTATACTAACTACAAAAAGTATGTTTGTTATTGTACACTCCCAAACTGATACTAACAGCTGCTATCTAAATTGAAAACACTATACCAGGTATTCCGCATCGTTATGTTCAAACTTTGGAAATGTAAACTAGGTTCAATTCTGTGTATAAAAAACACAAAAGTAGTCGATTTTTATTTGTTTCGGAGATATAGAGCTATTAACCTTTGAAGAGTATCCCTGATTCAAGAAAAACCTAGCTGGAACCGCAACCTACATCTTACTCAATCAAACAAATAAACCCATTGGCATCTGTTTTTAGCACGTTATATCAATTACCCAAGGTGGATTGATCGTGGTGAGCCGGTTGCACGGCCAGTCTCATCCGGGAACAATGATTAGAGAAAATTCACCAGACTCTCAAAGAAAAGCGCGGAATAAGACGAGTCACTGCATCTGAAAATTAATTAGGCATTAACTTTAAGTCACTCATTTATTCATTATGTTTGTTGCCTTTCAAAAAACGAATTGTTACTTTGCAAAATAATTTCATAAGCCTGTATCTCCGAAACAATTAAAAATTGATCTACCACTTTTGTCTTTTTTACTCTCAGAATTGAACCTACTTTACATTCCCGAAGTTCGAAGATACTGATACGGAACACCTGGTCTAGACCGGGAGCAGGCGTGAAAAAAAAAAACACCTATGGCATCGGGTTTCGAGATGAATTAATTATGTAGGAATAGGTCATCTATAGCAGTGTTCCGCTATCTTTTTTATCTAGCGACTCAAAAATATCAATAAAATTATACGGGAGGGAAAGGGGGGGGGGTTTACTTAAAATTACAGGACCTTATAGCATATATTTTTAACGTAAACCTATATTAATATAAACGAAATAAATATTTATGAAACTCATTTTTAAACTTTCGGGGGGGGGGGGGGGTTTACTTAAAATTACAGGACCTTATAGCATATATTTTTAACGTAAACCTATATTAATATAAACGAAATAAATATTTATGAAACTCATTTTTAAACTTTCGCGACCCAAAATTGGGCCGCCAACCTACGGTTGCGGTCTGCTGATCTATAGTATTTTAGAGAAACAATGGTCGGCCGCGGAAAATCTTGGTAGGTTGTGCGTACAGGTAAGTTTCAGGCAGGGACGAACCTAAAGAGTTTTTTTGGAGGGGGGTAACCTTAAAATTGCCAACTTGTTACGATGAAAATGCCAACTACTAGTAAGAAAATTTTTTTATTTGTACCTAACATGATATGAAGCAAAATTAGTATTTTACACAAATCTTATTTTTATTTAAAACTCTCCAACGTGTATGCATGGCAATTAGATTAAATTAAAAAAAATTGTTTTGGACACATTTTCTTATCTTCTCATTTTTCACAAATTGTGAAATTGCCAACTCTCGCTCAAAGTTATCAAATTTGAGGGGGGAGCTTCCCCTCCCATCCCCCCCATGGGTTCTTCCCTGGTTTCAGGTGCTCATTGATGCTATACTATATATATGTGATTGAGTTACGGCATAATTTTTTTTTTATTTCGCAGGTTTAGATTTGTAAAATATTAATAAATTAGTCGGCTACGTAATCTCTTGGACGATTACGCAGTCAAATCAGAATAACTAAAGTTTCGTTATTTACTTAAGCTTAAATTTATTTAATTGGTGAAATTAACTTAATAAACATTTTCTACGGTTTTTTCAAAAATTTTCTGATATAAGGGTATTAAGATTTCAGGTCATCGAAAAGAGAAAAAAAATCTAGCTATCAAATGAGCCTAATGAAAGGGTACCTTGCTATTTAAAAAAATTAAAGTGTTATTCATTACTCATTTGATTTATGAAATAAAAACAATTGAATGCTATCTTATTATGGAAAATAAAATGTTATTATTAAAAACAACTTTTATAATAACAAATTTTTTTATATAGTCGATATTTACCGAGATATATATTATATTCCATACATAATGGGCACCCTGTATACACCTTTAGTCTAAGTTTATGTTCACGTCATAGGTATAAAAGTAGTGACGAAAGAGTACAACCAACTGTGCAAATAATAACTTTCAAAATTGAATTTTATGAAGAAAGATTATTTGCTTTATCGAAAAAAATAAAATTTAATTTTCATATATTTAGTAATACATTTATTAATAGAATAAATACAAATAGGTTTTTAAACCAAAACGTAATTTGTTAATTTAATGAAAAAATACACATTTATTTCATCAGAAAAACAGGTTGGTACACCTGTGTAAGCGGCACGCTGTATTGTCAAATTTATTTCTTGTGTTTTCTAAGTTCGGTTTATAATAGTTTGTTACCTATTTTGTATTTACAATTGCATTAACTGAATAGAATTTTAGAGAGTTTCTCAAGCACTGAGACTCAAGATCTTAAGACTGTTTCCAACATTTCATCTGTGGAAGAAGTTTCCAGTCCAAAGAGGAAACGAAATCGAAAACAAACTACAGAGATTGATCCTCTGTAGAGGCAAATATCAGTATTGAAATTTATGAAATACATATATAATAACAGTAAGTATCTGACGTTATGTGTGTGGCTGTGCTCTTCAATTGATATACCACATTTGGATACAGGAGAACATGTATCACTTAATATTTTGTCAAAAAATTGAAATTCGAGTTCATGTATAAAGGAAGAAGTTATTTATTCATTGCCTTACGACAAATTGGATTCGTATACTATAAGAATGACCATCCAAGACATGGGATGATGGGGGGATGGATGGAGATAAACAAAGTCATATTGTTCATAAGAGAATAATTCTTTTAAACATGTACACTGAAAATATGCAGCAAAGGTGTTTGATCAAACAACGAATATCCAATTCCATATGGCAACAGCGCATGGTCTGACGTCATAATTTAGTAATGACGTGAACGTAAACTTACACAATATCGTATACTATACAGGGTGTTCCATAAATATACCGACAAACTTTTAGGGGTGGTAGGGGACATCAAAACAAACATTTTTTGCTTTATAAGCATATGTCCGAAAACGCTTCGTTTTCGAGAAATAAACGTTGAACCATTGAATAAATAGTTATGTAGTAGGTAAATTTATGCTTAAAATCTAGTTACCATTAATAACAATTATCGATGGACATGTCATTGTGATAAATTAATTTGTCATTGTGAGTAGTCCTGTCAAGTAGTTTATTGTGATAAAACTTGTGTCGATTGTTAATTTAAAAGTTTTATTTAAAATGGATTACTCATTTGAAGAACTTGCCGATATGCACCTTGCTTATGGTGCAGCAAATTGTTGTGGAAGAGAAGCTGCACGCTTGTATGCACAGAAGCATCCTGATCGCCGGCAACCTGTAACGGGTACATTTTCCACCGGTATTTAGTATATAGAATTTGGTAGTAATTCTTGTTAAAAATCCTAAGTTCGGTCCTGTGGACGTCGCTTAATTTAAACTAGCCTGTCATCAAATAAACATCTTAAATAAAAAGCACCTTTTAGGAAGGGAATGTTTAATATTTGCTATAATGAAATAATGTAACGTCATTCTGTTGTCGTTTTTCGTATCTTGCGACCTGGCATTTTACAAAAAATAATATCAATTTCTTTAAAAAGAAACCTTGAAAAGAAACTATGAGAAGCGCTTCGTCATCTCATTTATTAAAATATTTCGATAAACATTTTGAGTGTATACGATTCTAAATACACTTTCCTTTGTCTGCTATTTGCGTTTAAATTTTAAGTCAATGCGGCGTAGAAATTTTCGTCTCGACAGCAGTAGCAGTACACACGTGTGCTTTAAGCGGGAAGAATTTTGGGTACTATTTTTTACACGTAAGGTCTAATATCCTATAGTAGGCTATGTAACAAGCGCCCTAGCCGCCTAATAACGGATGTTGAGACGCGGAATAATGCGAAAGGGGAGCTTATAAAAAGGCCTCGCTCGGTTTTGACCGGACACTAACAAGCAGACAGATTCTGAGACGGGGAGTTTGGTGAACAGCACCCTGCAAGTGAACGGTCAATATTAAGATTCGACCTGGGTGCGCGGTTATATTATCGATCAATAATGATTGATTGCTTTTAAATCAGTGCCAATGGATTACAGTTTTTTAGTCCTATAGAATCGCGAGAAATTCTAGTTACCGTTCCGTATAGTTTTACCGATCTTTTGTGACTTGTGAAAGTTTTAAAGTCAAATACGTTTCACGTTATCGGAAGAATTATTTAAAGAAATCCTAAACGTAGTGATCGATACCTGTGCTTATGTAGAATTAACATTCCTCTTAAAGAATTTGAGTGCAGTTAATGCAATCAGTGAATTAAAATAACTGAGAGCTTCAGAACAGTTCCATTAGTTTTTCTGAGTGAAAATTAAAGATTTTATTAAATAAGCACCAATTAAAATTCTTGGTTATTGTTTTCGTGCTTGATTTTACTGGTTTATGAAACTATATGAGCTGTTACTATCAATCAAGATTGGATCACGTTTTGGTATGCAGAACTTAGACTTTGATGCAACGCCGAGATTTATCACAATTTCCTCAAATGAAAAGTGAATTTCCAATTTCTACTGGACTTGAGGTATGGTATTCTATGAGTTTAATTAAGGAAAATGCAAGGTACTGTAATATTATATAGGTATTTGTTTGTAATTCAAGTATTAAGAATGTCATGGTTATGAATTTTCTTTAGGGAGAGCTCTCCTTGATAGTTAAAAAATCTTTCAGCTTTAACTTAATTGCAATTCATTTGTTCTGATACTGTTGAACTTATATAATTTGCCTAATTTCCTTCAGAGATTTGTTTATAAATTTTGTTCAGGAAAAGTTCAGTAAACAAAAAGGTTAATGTTTAAATTAAATTGTTTTGAACAATTTGGTGGTCAATCCAATAAGTTTTCCTGTTTGTTTTCTTTATTAAACGAAACGTTCTTGGTGAATTTTTTTATTGATTAACTGTTGAACAGAATTATTATCCAATAAAATTAGATTGGATTACTAATAAATATACAAGGTGTGTTTTATTTGTTTATCTTTGTATGTGTATTTTACCCCTCCTTTTGTTAATAAATGTTATTATTATAAAACTGTTGGATCTATAAAACGGAACCATATTGGTTATGAAAGCTTAGTTTCATTTCTTCAACAATTGTAATAAACAAAATTTTTTGTTTCAACTAAATATTTTATTCATTTTCTGGTTAATGGATTTAGTAAGTTTTAATGCTTATTCAAAATAACATCTTTGATTAGTTAATTTATAATTAATTTAAAGCATCAGAACCAGATGGCGCCCTTTTTGAGTTTTTAATTGTGTTTAAAACCCTTATCTATTCCTTTTCACAATTTATACAGCTGTGGAACCAATACCTACGACTTGAATAATTAATTTGAAAAGAGAGAGTTTAAATCTCAAGCTGTGGCAGGTATTTTTTGAGTTTTCAGATACAGTAAGTATGATGTATTTCCATGTATTTTTATAGCTTTTTATTGTTATTTTTGGTGGTTTTATCTCGGCTGAAAAACTCGTGTTTTAAACCTCATCATACAACCGAACGCGTCGGTGCCGGAGCGCCCGTCTACCTGGCCGCCGTGATGGAGTACCTGGCCGCGGAAGTTCTCGAGTTGGCCGGGAACGCCGCCCGTGACAACAAAAAGACCAGGATCATCCCCCGTCATCTGCAGCTCGCCATCAGGAACGACGAGGAGTTGAACAAGCTCCTTTCCGGGGTCATGATCGCCCAGGGCGGAGTGCTGCCAAACATCCAGGCCGTTCTTCTCTCGAAGAAAAGCAAGAAAAATGCCTAAGCGTAGTCCCTTGGGAACAGCGAACCAACCAACCAACAGTCAACATTTTGAACACGTATTGTAAACTATAATTTCATTTTTTTGTACAAATTCCAACACCCTGTATCTCCAAAACAAAGCGTTTTCGGACATATGTTTATAAAGCAATAAATGTTTGTTTTGATGTCCCCTACCACCCCTAAAAGTTTGTCGGTATATTTATGGAACACCCTGTATATTTAGTAGAACACTGATCCAGTAAGATTTGCACAGGTATCTATGATCGTCGATTTCGTATGAATTGATCTAATAACAATAAGAAGTGACAAGCTGACATGCCTGTGTAACAAACTGAATTTTTTACCAAAGGCGACTATTTTAATTATTGCAAAGCAGTTTGTGCATTTACGAAGTGAACACACCTTATGTATGTTAGGTGCGGCTATTAGTAAAAACACACGATTCCGACTATACTTATTCCGTTTGGAATAAGTATAGGAAGAATAACTGTTAGGGTCTTTTGACTTGACTTGTTTTTAAGCATTTAAGACTAGCCATTTTGTAATTTTTTTGAAGTTGGTATTAGCTGGCATAGTGTGATTGAAAATTTGAAAAACAAATGCTAATTAAACGTCAGTTATTATATTAATATTTTATACATGTTAAAAACGAAATAAATCATCATTAAATCACCCCAAACTTGATATTTGTTGATATTGACGTGCATAACATAAAAGATTTGGTTTTCACAAAATGATTGGTTTTCAAAAATTCACAAAAGAATGAACTTCAATAGGCTTTCACCATTTTAACAATAAACAAAGTTTGACAGAAATCAACATAACCTAGAAATTATTTTTCACAACCTACTTGCAACGTAGGAGCATGATTCACACTACAACAATCTTGCAACTGTTACACGAGTTTAGAGTACTCTTACACTAGATAGAAAAGTCACTAAATGTGGTTGTTTTAAATACCCTTTCCGGGTGTGAATAATTTAAATTAGTTCGTGGTCGCGTTTGTTCTAAATTTAATCTCCCCCGTATTTCTTAAACACTAATTAATTCGAATTCTAACGAATTCTATTCGTTCATTTTTAATTTTGACGTTTATCCGCAGTTCTTAAACTTTACCTACTGTTCGCAATGTTCAGATCGTTAAATTATATTATTTCTGATAAAACTACCGAGATAAGTGAAATATATTTATCAATATAGAAATCTAATTTACAATTGTTCTTTTGCGCTAGTAGTGAGAAACTTAATAAGAAGTGATTTAAATGTAAGCTAATTGAAATTTTATTGAAATTAGTAGTTTGTTTTATTGGTAACATTATTTGTAACCTAACCTTTGTTTTTATAAAACAGTTGTCGCAAATTTCTGATAACCTAATCAAACAAATTGAAAATTTAGCCCCGCTACTGATCAAAACAGACTTCTGGTTTGAATTAAAATAGTCAATGGCAGTGTTGCTACGTCATTTCCTCCAAGATGGCACTCCGCGCGTTTTACCGCCACGCCAGTTTTCTGCCTTTCCAGTGCCCACTCGGTAGTTGCTTAAATCGAAGTACGTACATCTCCGTCAATAGCGTACGATTTCTAGCCAGTAAAATGGGTCTCCCAAGAGTATATTTTGACATGGCTGCCGAATCCCAACCCGTAGGGCGAATTGTAATCGAGGTAAGTCTTTTTTTAATTACGTATGTACCCTAATATATCCAAAAATATCTTTAAATGTGATGTTACTTTAACCTCCATGCTTGAGATGCAAGTCATTCCTGCCGGCCGGTTACCGGCTTATCTGCCTGTTTGATTGCTTATTTATCGCATAATTATAGCATTTTAATTCGTGCATGAGCAATTTTCTATTGCGAAAGTTGGATTTGTAAATTTCTGTGTTTTCTGAATAGCAATTTTCTGACATGTGCTTGTCGACGCGTATAGAATGGCGTACCCTACCCATTCCATAGAGTATCTTTTTATTAAACCAGTGTTGCCGCAGGGAAATCCTATATTAATTATTCTTGTTTAAAATTGTACTCTGAATTGAATAAAAGTTCTATCTACGGAAAAACGAAATTATTAAAAGATTTATACCGGCTGTTCTATATCAGAACAGATATTATTAATAAGATAAAATGTCTTAAAACTGTTTTCCCATAATAAAATTTGAGAACTGCTTTACTGGATATTAACATGCTTTAGTAGTGGTCAACTTCCTGTAAAGGTTTAAATATAATAACACTAACCCTAATTTTAGCTCAACAATGTCCTGGTTCATTTGACTATTTCGGTTTATTTCAAGAATCTGTATAATAAATAACTGTTGATGTTTTAAATAAGATTTTATTGTAGCAATTGATTAAAATAAGAAAGTATTAGAAAATTAGAATCTGTTTGTTGCTCTTCGAAATTAAAATTTAATTAAGATTTATAAAGTCACCCAAGTTTGTTATAATATCAATTATACCAGGCGTGGCAACACTGGATTAGTCATATTTATTTATAATTTATTCTACAGTGATTTTTTTATTGTTTCGTACAGTTACGTTCCGATGTAACCCCCAAAACTTGTGAAAACTTCCGTGCCCTTTGCACTGGCGAAAAAGGTTTTGGTTACAAGGGTTCCACTTTCCATCGAGTCATTCCCAACTTTATGTGCCAAGGAGGTGATTTCACCAACCACAACGGTACCGGTGGCAAATCCATTTATGGTAACAAGTTTGCTGATGAAAACTTCACCTTAAAACACACTGGACCAGGCATCATGTCCATGGCTAATGCTGGACCAGACACCAACGGTTCCCAATTCTTTATCACTACCGTTAAAACAGCCTGGCTGGACAATAGGCATGTTGTGTTCGGGGCTGTCGTAGAAGGAATGGATGTCGTAAAGAAAATCGAAGCCCTTGGCTCTCAGTCTGGCAAGACATCAAAGAAAATCATTGTAGCCGACTGTGGCCAACTTTAAAGAAATTTTGTATTATAATAAGTTTGATTTATTTCCTTTCATTTCTTTCCGTTTTACTTTTTCATCACAAATAAAAATAATTTTTGGTTATTAACAAATTCTTTTCTGTTTTGCTGAAATCAATACCATTCCAGATTTAAGCATTAGTAGGTCTTTTGCAAGTAATTTGTGAGAAAAGTTGTTCCAATAGCATTGTGATCTGATATTCTTCTAATTATATGCTAACATTTGCCACTATTTAGAAGTAGAGTTAAAGAACTGCATTTACGATGTTTTTACTGTAAAGGTGGCATTCATTCAAATAAATAATTAGAAATAATTTTGTTTTTATTCACTCCCTTTTCAATTTTCAACTAAATTCAGCAAATATTGCAATAGTTTGTAAATGTAATTGAATTTGTCCTTGTGGAATAACTATGGAATTTTCCAGAAGTTCCAGTGATTCTCAAACAAAAGTACTTTACAAAGAAAATGATGATGACATAATAATTGTTTCATTCACTGCTTTTTTATTTCATTTTTATGCAAAAATCAATTATCTATTAAATAAAAAGTTGAAGATTTGGTAAGATTCTCTATTTTGTCGAGTCATTCAATGCAACTTGTAAACTGCAATAGCTAATTTTAGAGACTGATCCTCCCACTTATTTTAAATAAAAAGGTTAAATATTACTCATCATGTTTAAACAATTGTGGTAAAAAGATTTGAAATATCAAAAATAAAATTTTCCACTATTCCAAATTTAAAAAATTAATTATATTTGCAATAGTCAATTCAATCAAGGGGTATGACCCTAATCTAATCATTAAATAATATATTGAATAACATATTTTTATCTCTTGTTTGTTGCTAATCGCGTTATGAAGGTCAAATTGTTTTCTTTAGAACCATACATTTATATATACATATATATATATATATGCAACACGTCTAACGCTGCTGAAAAGTGTGTGGTATATTTTTGCATTTTAAATCGTTTCCTGTAAAATAGGTAATTAACTTCTACTTTATTAAGATGAGGAAATTACAATTTGGAAATAAATTAATGTAAAATTTGTTAAAAGGGTTGTGTGAATAAAGCGAAAGTAATGGGGTTTTATACTAGGTGTAAGATAAAATTAAGCTAGGTACTTATAATTTCAAATACTTAAAGGAATCTTAAAAAATAAGTGAGAAATTATTATCACAACAAAAATCTCATGATTGAAATGTTTTGACTGGATATATCAATCGGATAAAAAAAATTAATCATAACATACTTAATTAAATACTTAAATAGTAACAATACATAGAAGCAAAGTGCAAATTATTAATATTTTTCCTAAGGGGGAACCTATTGGATGATTCTAGAAAAATGTCAAAAAATTATTTAAAGTGGGGGACCGCCCTGGTAAATAATAATAATTTTCAAATTTAAGAACACTTCAAAAATTATGCTAATTCAATTTTGAAATGAATGATAAAAGGAGACAAACAACAAAGTAAATTACTGAACTGTCTTTGTCTAATTAGAATTTTTTGTAGTGTGTTATCCCCTGACCTCGTAAAGTTAGCAAGTGAAGCTTCTTATATTGTTAAATGTTCTGTATAAACATAAATATTTACCATACTACCACTGGAAACTTGATATTGAGGTATGTACGTTTAACCTGTATACTTGCGTGACAGTTGGTCTTCTGATCCAACTCTTCTTCCAGAAATATAAAATTTTGTAAACTGGTATCATAAAAATATTTTTACTATTTTCTATTGTTTTAAAGGGTGAAATAAATACATCTGACGGGGATATATATTTTATTATATTATGGAGGGGGAAACAATAGCTATAGGGAAGAGAAATTCCTGGTGGTGATAAGCACTTTGCATACAAGTTTTGTTGTTTACTAAAAATTTAGATTTTTCATACTACGAAGATAACTAACTCATTGAAGGAAATTGGCTGTAGTAAAAATGAAATGCTGAAGTTTTCCTCTAAAATTGTACACAGTTACGCTGTATTATGTCTAGAGATATCTATTTTTAAAAAAGCTACTTTTTGGAGTAAGATGGCAGTGGGTTGAACAACATAAAAAGCAGCCAAGAATAAATTTATGAGGTATGTAGTTCAGTAAACACCCATTTTTATTTAACAAAAGACAATTCAAAAAATTTATCCCACTGTTTCACTAAGATCTGGTACCCTATTCATAAAATGTCTTCAAAAATTATTTTACAGTTATGTACAGTTGATTCAAGTACATGTTAACCAGTGTTGGGTAAGTTACTAAAAAAAAGTAACTAAGTTATTTCGTTACTTTATAGAAAACTAACTGAATACGTTACCAAGTTACAGAAAACTAAAAGTAACTGAGTAGTTATCATAGAGGAACTTGTATAATTAAAGCTACTTTTTACAAATTCTGACAAAAAATGTAAATGTATAGAGAATGACTCAAATGAATTGGTATTAAATATAATCATTGATAGGTATGTTACCTTTGTTGATAAGCAGGTTTCTCTTTAGCCTACCTGAACATGTCGAAAACATCCAAGCATAAAAGCTGTAAAAGAAACTTGTCATAATAATGACGACTCCTGAAAATAATATTAAATTCCAACATTTTTGTAATAACTAGGTATAGGATTTGTATGCACTTAAAAATGCTGAAATATGCATGCACTTATGCACTATAAAAACGTGAAATATGCACTTAAAAATCATGAAATATGCGTTTATTAGAAATTTTTAATAAATATATGTACTTTCATTATTAAAACACACCTGTTTAGCGTTATTTACATTTTATTTACAGAAATTATTTTAATTAGACATCCTATGCAATAATTTAATTAATTATATTTTCTAAATATAGAGCGTTACAGTTCACAATGACGTACATTTTTAAATTTTCAAAAGTAAACATATGCCTATTTTCCCTAAATATTGTTTTATATTTTGAGAAACTCCGTTCCACATCGCAAGATGTAATTGGGGCATACTTAAAATTGTTTAATTCTACAAGCGAATAATGTTTTAGCTCATCTAAAATGTCTTGGCCAGATCATGCATCGTTTATGCTTTTAATTAAGTGAAAACCAGGATTTTTGTCTATAACGGATTTAAATTTTTGTTTTATAGTCAAACCCTTTGGCCCTTTTACTTTATTCAAAGAAACACCTAACAATTTTACATGCTCAAGAGATTCATCTAATGAATTTCCTGACTTTCTAATTTCTAAATTACTTTAGCTAAACACACAAAATTTGTCAAAACAAACAATAATTCTGCCCTCACCTCCTTAGTATTAAAAGCATCCTGTGCGCTTTGTATGCATAGTGCATCGTGTTTATTAAGTTTATTTACAAATGCTTTAATAATATCAAAATAAGTTGCATAATATTCTGCTGCAGAAACCCAAGTACCCCACCTTGTTATTACAGGCTCAGGTGGGAGAGGCACTTCTTGAGCAGTTTCCCTAAATATTTGTATGCGATATGAGCTTTATAAACAATTTTTTTTACATCTGAAATTATAGAGTTTACTTTAGGATATATTTCCCGCACTTTTTCCGCAACTCTATGCATTGCATGGGCAAGACAAGTTAAGTGGATCATTTTTTCGTATAGAACTTGTAAGCCTGCTCCAGTGTTGATCATGTACGGTGCCGCGTCGGTGACGAACAGGAGTACTTTGTTGTACTGTATGCCGTCCGGCCACAAAATAGCCATCGAATCATTAAACAATTTTGCCACAGAATAATGATTGGTGCTCTTGAAAACGTCCATTGCTAATAGATAGGATTTGGGATTGTTCTCCGAATTTAAAACGCCAATTATAACGTTAGCCAGGTATCTGTAAAGAAAAATTTGATTTTTATTTTATCGAACTACATAATTAGTCGGTTACAAACAATTAGCGCAAAACAGTTATTTAAAAAAATTATATTTTAATCAAGCAAAAATATTGTTGTGATTAAATATGTAACTAACAAAATAGAAAATAAAACATCCGCTCATTACTTCAAACAACATTAAATTCTTACATTTTTGCAACAACAAACACAAATTAGACATTTTAGAAGCTTTTGAAATATACACACATAAACGCACAGTACCTTTAATGAATGAACAAACTGAGCTTAGTAATTCTCCTTTATTAGAAGTGTTAGACATTTAGTTTTTGTTATGTATTGTATCTAGTTACCTATTTTCTGTATGTATTTATCCTTAGCAACGTGTTTGTTTATCAATCTTATCTACCTTTGATAATGACACAAAGTGTCGAAACAATATTGTCAGGTTAAGATATTAATAAAACTTGTGAAACTTTAACTAATCTTTGTATTTATATTATATTTCATGATTATGGAGTTCCACAAAGTAAGGCTGGAGACAGCAAACTTTAGGTGATGCTAAACAAGCTTTAAAGCAGCACCATGGTTGAATTCTTATTTGGTGCTCTCTAAGTGTAATCAAAGCTCACCCCCATACCTTACATATTCTATATAATGTGATAATATCATCCAACAATAATATAAATTGTTGCGTGACCATCTCAGAAAAATTTTATATTTTGCTCATACGTTGCTAGTACATGTTCAATAAAAAATACCAAATTTTAGATTTTTTGCAAAACTAATTTACTTGGTATAGTAACTTTTTATTGAAGATGCATTTGAATTACCACGAAAGTAGATGTTTACAAAAACATGAATAGCTCGAAAACCAATATAGATAGAAGGGCTGATTCAAAAAATCACTTTAGTTTATCCTTATACAGTGCTATTCATTTACTATGCAATATACATAAATCGTATAAAATAGAGTGCTGTATAATTGGTTGCCTATGTATGCATAAAGCTTTTACTTGATTATTTTCAAATGCAATATAGAGTATATTGCACATTTTGCATTTAATTTAATAGCACTGTATGTTTATGGTTGAAAAGGCTGAAAATTAACCTAGAACCTAGGTTAACCTAGTTTACTTTTATTTCTCATAGAATCTAATTGTTATAGATTGCACATGAGTTGAGGGGGTGGGGTTAACTCTACAGAGTTAATGTGGAAAATGTGATCCCTTAGATCAGTGCTTTTCAATGTATGGGTCCCAGGACCTCTTAGAACATTTGAAAACTTTACCCACGAAGAAAATATAGAAGTAATTTTTACTCTATTGTAAGGGTTAGGTTTTAATTGTGACCAAACATTTTCGACATTTTAAGGTTTACCACAAATTAACATGTTTTAAAAAGTTGTGCCTCTGAACTCTCTGTAAGATGACATCAAAAAACAAATAAAAATGAATATTATCGTCTTATGCAAAAAGCCTTTTAATAAATTATTGTTTTAAAAATATATAAGCTCTACTATCCATTTTTTTCTAGAGTCCTCTGACTTTGAAAGCGTATTGCTCGGGAACTACTGAACCGAATTAAATATTTAAAAAAGGAGCAAATAGTAAATTTATTTCTACATGTAACAGTAAAATATCATATTTCTAACTGGTAAACTTTTATTTTTATCGGACGATACATTATAAAAGGTACCCATTTTTAGGGAGAATTTCATTGAGAGTGAGTTAAATATTTTTTTTCTCAGAAAGTATATCTCATATATCTATGAGATTTTTGTAGGGGTTAGAAAGAAACCTTGTGGTTGTTATCCTATTAATTTTCGGACAAAAAAGTGTTTTATTTAAGATATATATGAAAAAATAGCGAACTATGCGTTCTTGTTTATTAATGGAGATAACGTCAAATTTTTTTCGCTAAATTAACACTTTTCATATGTAGACATTATTTTCTTTAAAAAATGTCCCGAATTTTAACAATAAAAGTGCAATAAAAAAAAAACCGTTTTTTGTCGAAACCGCTTGTCATCAAAAATCGTTTTTTTGTTTCCGCATTTTTATTATTAAAATTAGGAACATTTTTTTGAAAACAATAATGTCTACACATGAAAAGTGTTGATTTAGCGAAAAAGATTTTACGCTATCTCTATTAATAAACAAGAACGCGTAGTTTGCTATTTACTCACATAAATCTTAAATAAAACGCGTTTATGTCTGAAAATTAATAGCATAAGAACCGCAAGGTTTCTTTCTAACCCATACAAAAATCTGATAGATATATGACATATACTTTCTGAGAAAAAAATTAGTGAACTTACTTTCAATGAAATTGTCCCTAAAAATGGGTACCTTTTATTACGTATCGTCCGATAAAAACAAAAGTATACCAGTTAGAAATATAATATTTTACTATAGTATGTAGAAATGAATTTACTATTTGCTCGTTTTTAAAATATTTAATTCAGTAGTTCCCGAGCAATACGCTTTCAAAGTCAGAGGACTCTAGAAAAAAAATGGATAGTAGTCACTAATTACCCAGTAAGCAGACTGACGTCATTTTAACGTTATTGGTCAGTCATTACGTCATTTTCACCTTTGAAGTGACGTTATAATAATGTTAATAAAACGGGTAAATGATTTAAATGACGTTTTATTGATGTGTTAGGAATCTATTTATTTCTACTTCTGCAAATAAAACATCTAATTTGAAAAAAAGATTTATTATTAAAATTCTGAAACATAAATATAATCATATATTATACAACAAGACGATCGAGAATACTCGATGATACGAGACATATTGCCTGAAACACCACGAGACGGAACGTCGAGTGGTGTTTTATTAGGCAATATGTCGAGTTTCGAGTATTTTAGATCGTCGAGTTGTATACAGGTAGACTATTTCATGAATAAAATATATACTAACAACTTTAACATTTATTTATTATTTATATTGAACGTACAATTGTTGTAGACATTGTAAATAGAGCCTGATGAGGTTTGTGGATCATTGCGTTGTTTACTAATAAATTATTTGACTGTTATGGAGTTTTCATGAATATCTTGAAATTTAAGAATTGAATTTCATGCGGGTGAATATACAAAGGTTTGCATTACAGCGATTATACAAAGGTTCGTATAATCGATTCGTCATGGTTACCGCAATATAACCGTTGGAATACGTGGTATTTAAGGAAAAGTGCGTATTCTTATTGGTTCATAAAGTTATGAATGAAATAGTCACTATTATTATATTATACTTATGTGGCGGCTATAAAACGCCTGTTGTTTTCGAGGCGTCAGCCCACTCGTGTATACTTTCTCCGTCTTTTCGGTGAATTGTAGGAAATCCATCCTAATTTGTTTTACCAGCACCGATACAAAAACTGCAAGAAATGCCCAGAAATAAAATACCACAAACATATATTTTTTTAATGAAATATGTACACATCATGCAGCTAAAAGGAAATCAACAGCAACCAACTTTTTGCACGTATTCGGCTCCTTCGTTTCGTTGTTTTTCACAATCTTTACCGATACCGACCGGTCTGTGATGTTAGAACACTCGAAGTTTTAATTCTTGAAACGTATGTACTACATTTGTTTATTTTGTTTATAAAAATGATTGAGACTGCAACAATAATAAAGCTAAATATCAAGTAATATTTTAGCGCTAAGTGTGCAAGATATTTTTAGGTTTATTTTATTTATTCAAATTCAATGAATATACCTATTAATTGTAAATTTATTGTAAGAATTTTGTGAAAAATTTCCAGCAAAATTTGGGTTAAAATCGCCACAAGTCTCCTTTACGTAAAACGGGTCTTACTTACGTTTTTTAAGGAAATTTGTTGACGTTATTGAGACGTCATAACTATACATTCGTCATATTGGTATGACATCATTATAACGTTATAATCGGGTATTCGTTATAAGCGACAAAACATGTCTAGAAAATCGCGAAAAACGCACGCCACTGCTTAAAAGTCAAGATACAGGTCAAACGTTTAGGTTTATCTTAAACAAATCTCCATTTTCGTGGTTAATTTTTCAAAAGTAACTACTTGTTTTCACTCGCCAAGCTTCAACCCTGAGACTTTGCTTTGTTTAAGCTGACTTTGTTTAAGACTTAAGTTTAAGTTGTAATATCTCTAAGGTAATATGGTAGAGCACAGATACAAATCTGGAGTTTTGGTGCTTAATAGTATTTTATCATAGTATGGAATCAAATCGTGTTGCCGTGTCGAAAGACACTATCAAATAATAACTAAGAACCAATCAGCTGTCTGAGACGCACGTCTGGACTGGTATTGAAGCAGATACTCTGTGACGCATCCGTCAGCCGCAATATATTGCGGTGAGCCGCATCTATAGGAAATCAAAAACATGGCTACCCTTTAATCGGTTATCATGCGTCAGACGCGTATAGGAAATCCCACCTTAAGACAATGAAAATATGTCACTAAAAGACATAATTTTTGTTGACAGTTAGACCTATGCGCAGTACTTATTTCTATGCAGTTTGCTTTAATACAATCTATATATTTAAAACACAAGGCTTATTTTTGTTCCAGTTTGAGAGTTTCGCCGGGCCGATCTAAGCGATTTTTTTTAAATTGAAGCTTTCTCTGCGTAGATCAGTCAACACTATTTAATTTTTGTATTTTTTTAATGTTTATATTTTTTATTTAAACAAATATAAAATGTTTAATTTGAGACGGACGAATCGGACATTCACTTGAGACACCCTCTCACTTTCTCCGGTGGTGAGTTTCATAAGTACTCCCGCTTATAAATATAGAAGGGTGATGCAGCCGTCCGAAAATTATGGACAACAGACGAATTAAAATAATAGCTGATGGCAATTGCTTATTCAGAGCAGTTTCATATTGTTTGTATAAAACGCAGGGAATTTGCCAACACTATGTTTATGTCATGTTTTTTGAAATACCAATAGGCGTTTTCAAGAATGTTTTAATCAAGATCGATTTTTTATTTTATTCTTATCATTTCGTAAGGTAGAATTTCGGTTTGTAAGTATGTAGAATAAACCGGCGGGGAGGGGTAAACCAGAGAGGAATATAATTATGGCGGAAGAGACGAGGGTAAGCTGGGAGAGAGGAGTGCTAGGCTTAGAATTTTCAACTGGTTATATTTGGTTGCGTTTATTTAAATAATCACTCACGAAAATCCGAAGGATTGTAATCACACATCGAATGTTGTATATAGGGAAATCCTTCAATGCTTTTGACCGTCATGTCTTGACAAGGTTTCCCTAGTAAGTTTTTAAAATAAATGAAATCTCTTAGTAAGGGTATTATGCCATAACAATCTCAAGGTTGGTATTTGACCATAAGCAGAAATATTCAAGGACAAGCTCTTAAAATACTCTTATATTAATAGACAAATGGGCGGGCAATGGACGAGTGGTGTCAGTGCATCACTAGTGTTCCAAGGGTCGTGGCGTGGGTCGTCGCTCCAAGTGTGGAACTTCTTCTAATTGGAAATTTCCGTCACCTCTGATATATGATCTTAGCTGTTAGTTCCCCAGTAGTGCAGGCGTGAAATAAAAAAATAGGCAAATGGTTTATATTTTTTAAATAAATTACATTATCTTCAATATTATAGTAAATAAAAACAAACATTAGGTGTTTATAGCAGTAATACAGTTAACATAAATTTATACCCATAATACTTTAAGAAATACTATAATAAAGTACTATTAGGGGCCAAAATTTTAAGCTTGTGTCTTGTGAGATATAACTTAAGCCTGCCCTGAAGCGTACTTAAAAATACCCGGAAACTGTAATAGTTTCTGGGACTTGTTTTTATAAATTAAATTCTAGAAAATACAATAAACGACTTGCTATATATTATGAAAATTTGATTCGCATAGTTCAAATATTTAGAAAAAAGTCTTTATAATTGTTTTTGTCAACGGCTAATACAGCCAGGATTGTGGTTTAAGTTCGTTTTGCCAAAATGTTATTTTTTCTGGTATGCTATTATTATCAATTTGGTTAAAAGTTAGTAATAATAAAAAATGGAAAATAAGCAATCCAATTAACAGAGGAGCTTCCAAATTATCTAACATTACGGGTTAACAGCGTGATTCTCGGTTTTTTAATTGGCTAGGCGACATTCTGTCTGGACAGTATCACTTGCAAAATGCATACAAAGGAAATACGTTTAAAACCTATAAAGAAATTGACTAGTAGTAAGAAATTATTTATAAATGTGTTAATATGTATGACCTTATATTAAATCTACTCCTGATGAAGCTCATGATAAAATGTACAGTCTGTTGGATTCTAATGATTTCTAATGTCGTCTAGCGTGTAGCAACTTTATTCTCGGTCAAATGTGGTATAAACCTATATATTGTTAATCGGCATAAAACTTTCTATGTTCTTGTTCAAGAAATTTTGTATTTAATAAATCCGCGTAATGAGTAATGACGTCATCGAACTTTTTAAATTATATGATAGGTATTTTTACTGAATTCGATAGTGTTGTGTTATCTTTTTAACCGTAACAAATATTCATACTCTTACACAAGAAAACTTTTAAGAAAAACGTGAAAAATGATTTGCGTCTAGTAGGCTTCTGGTTACTCCAATTAATAAAACAGAATTATCTAGTAACCTTAGATAAAATAACAAAATTTTAGTTATTCTAATAGCGTTTAATCTCCAATAAAGGAAAATCTAGAACAAAACAGTTCTACTTTAGTTCTACTCCTAGTGCTGTTCGAAGATGAGAATAAAATTATATATTGAAAGAAATGGACAGCATATTGAACCTTATTTACTAGAATACTTTAATTATCTAATTGCGGCTTTATGTGTATTTATTTTCTAACTCAATTAATGAATGAATGTTAGTTGAAATGAGTGAGAAAATTACTTTTATTTCAATCTTTAATCTTAGGAATAATATTGTTTTTTTAATTGTCCAGTTAGTGAAATTCTAAAATAAGTTTTTTAATTTATTCTATTGATTATGGGCCGGTATTATAAAACTTTTTACTTCCTAGATAAAATTTACTTTGAGAGTAAATTCATTTGTTCTGTTAATTTCATATGCAAATTGACAGAATAAATTAATTTACTCTCAAAATAAATTTTATCTAGGAAGTAAAAAGTTTTATAATACCGGCCCTAAATCGTATATTAAATTTGTACTGCTTTGTTGTTAATTTTCCTTAATTGAAGATTAAAGACCATCAGAATAACTAAAATTTTATCTAAGCTTGCTAGATAATTCTGTTTTATTAATTGGAGTAAAAAGAATACAAAGCCTACTAGACGTAAAAAATCATTTGAAAATCTTCTGATGTAAGAGTATGAATATTTGTTATGGTTGAAAAGAGAACTTAATACTCTATTTATTTGAGCATAAAATACCTATTATTTAATTTAATTATTCTTGCCAAAGCAATATTCTCAAATCTTGGAGTTTATATTTCAGGATCAAGCAGGAAGATGCTTATTCTGAATTGAAGACCATCGACCAAAACCAAAATGAAGACCAAAACAACAGCATCGCTACCTTTGTTGATGACACAGCTCGGAATGGGACGTTTCGGCGCGACCGATTCGGCGCAGGCGGTTTGGCGCAAGGACGTTTAGGCGCGAAGACGATTCGGCGCAAGCCGGTTCGGGCGAAGACGTTTCGGCGCGAAATACCTAATCATAAATTTGACGTTGCTTTAACATAAAACCCTCGGAAGAAACTGTAACTTTTAAATTTTATAAATTTATTCTGTCCGAACAAAACTGCAATTTTTAAATTACGCATGAATGCACTCGAACACTGTGTAACCCGGTTTATGATATGTGAAAATACGGAATTAAAAAGTGTTTAAGGTAAAAATTAGAATAGTTTCGATGTCTTTCTGCAAATTATAATGTTGTTTTCATCAACTCAAATCCATTTAGAAATACTACATAATAACTAAAACAAAAATTTACTAAATATTTTATACCCTGGTCGTAATCTGACAGACAGATGATTTGATCACACAAACAGGCTTTTTGAAAATTTGAACAATTCTGCATATTTTTGTGCATGATACGATACGAGAAAAGAAATTAAATCAACCCCCACTTATAAGAGTCCAAACAAATGAAAAATTATGCCTTATCGGAAGGGATTACTGCTTTACAGAGAAATATTCCAATGAAGATTTTCTAGTAAACACCTGTGTGAAAGTAATTATTATTTTCGCTGTTCTATGTAATACGTATTATATAAGTTTTCGATATTCTTAGTCGTTTTAAAATTGTTGTTTACAAGATAAAATACTCCAAATTGTACTGTTGTGTTCTGATGCATGAAAATTACAGAGGCCGCTCTCCCCTCCCCCAAAGGATAAGACGTAAGCAGTTTTTTTGTGTTTTTATTAGATATCAAAATTAAAAGAAAAATCATAGAAATCAAATTTCTAATGTTAATGAACTACTTATTTAATTATTGTTTAAATTGAATAAATAAAACTTATCTTTTATTCAAGCTAAAAGAACGAAGCAATCAAAATAAGATCTTACAACAAATGTTATTTGACTCTTATTCGATTGTTTTAAATTGTTTTGAGTTGATATATCGGAGATTCCCCCAAATATTATGTTAAAGTTGACTACTTTGTACTATAGTACAGCGGCAAGGAGAATTCCCGGAACGAAGGTTTTGCTTATAAAGAATTATAAACAAACTGGGTAGAAAAAAACTTGGTAGTAAAAGTAATTTTATGGATTTGAAGTAAGTATTCGAATATTATTTAAAAACATTAATAATTTGTAATTTCTATCTTACATGAGACTTTTTTGTCTTCGGCCCACTTCCTTTGTCAGCAAAAATAAGGAAAACTTTAACCCCCTAAACCTGCTTACGTAATATTTGAACGCTCCTTAACTTCTATTTATGTGGAAGTTGAATTATCCGCTGTCTAGACCGAATACATGTATTAGAAAGAGTACAGCAAAACCTAAACAATATGTATAATCGTGCCGAAACGGCCTCGCGCCGAAAAGTCCTTGCGCCGAAACGCCCTCGCGCCGAAACGTCTCCGTGCCGAAACGACTTCGCGGCGAAAGGGCTGCGCCGAATCGGTCACGCCGAATCGGCTGCGCCGAAATGTCCTAGACCGGACACAGCTATATTAGCAGTAAGAAAATCAATGCAGAAGCCACAGAAAAATTACAAACAGCTATCGATCAAGTTTACCGCTAGACAAAAAGATGGAGAATAAAGTTGAATGAATCCAAATCAATACATGTAAATTTTACGAATAAGGTTATCCAGTATATGCCAGCAGCATAAATAACAACCAGATTACATTACAAATTACACGAACACAACTTAGTATTTGGGCATGTATGAAATAACATGTTAAAAATGAAGAAAGGAGAACTTGTTATTGTAGATGCTCCTTGGTAAATCCGGAACAGTTATTTCCATTGAGACTTGAACATAGAAACTATCAACCAGACAATAAAGAAATTTGCAAAGAGTCATGAAGACCGACTCCATCATCACATAAATGTCGAGGCCAGTCAGCTCCTGGACTATACGGGGTTAGTGAGAAGACTCAAAAGAACTTAAGCATTTGAGTTAGTGGAGTGAATACTGAAAAAGCAGAATATAGTGCTAGTTTATGCGGTAACCGTAATGTAACCAAGTTATCAGAAGGAAAGCTGATGAGTTTACCTTAGCTTTTTAGTTACAAACTTTAGTAGTTTAAGTTAGATCTAAATTGCTCGTTGGTCATTTTGACCAGATTGTAATGATATAACTTAAAAAAGAATTTCGATGACGTCATCACTCTCACGCTGATTTATTAAATACAAAATTTCATGAACACGAACATAGTAAATTTTATGCCATTTAATAATACAGTGAAGCATCGCTAATTCGGACTAATTAAAACATGGGCAATCCGAATCATCGCGGTTTCCGGATTACCGTGTCTGTAAAGTTAATAATAGGCCGTATTACGAGCCACGATTAAAGATGTCTCTAACTAAAGTTTCGTTTAAACTCAACAAGAATAGAGATAGCTTTATCTAATTCCAATAGGTGGGAAAATATTAGAATTGGTCACCATGGTAGTTAAACATGCTGTTAATTTAATAGCGAGATGCTAATACGGCTCAATAAAGCATTCTACAAAAACATTTATTTACAATAAATAAAACACAAAGATATTTACGCAAAAACTATTTTAAAAACACAAAAAATAATGTTCCGCATTAATATGTCGTTAACCAAAAAAGGCGATGAATTTTGTTTGTTTTGTGTTTTTTGAATTCTCCCGAGATTTTTAACACACGCAAATTGTGTCTTTTTAAAATTAAGTGTCCATTCTTTACTTGCCCTGAAGTAATCCTTTTGAAAACATCTTTGATAAAGTCACAGTAGCGTGCGGTGCATACGAAACAGTGGAAGCAGTCGCGAAACGACATATGCGCCTCACGCTCATACACATAGCGTACAAGTGTGATAGCGCGCACGCTGCTGGATAAAGATGCTTTGCTTTTTCGGTCAGAATTCCGGAAGATATGGTGACATATCTAAAACCATGCAAACAACTTTTCTTCCATCTCCGGATATTCCGAAGGTTTAAAGGTTTTTTAACTTTGGTATATGATCCTTCAGATTTTGTAACCAATCTGGAAATGTATAGTGTTTAAATACAATGGGATATTTTTACATTAAACAATTTTTAAATTTAGCACAAAATCTTTTTATGTATGCCGGAGATCATTTTCATGTACGTGCGAGTAATTTGTAAAAGAAGTAAAAATTCTTTTTTAACTTAAACCTTTTTAAACTAATACGAATTGTGAACTTGCAATGTAACCACATTTAAAAAATACGTGACTTTCTCTAATAAGAATTTGTCAGACATAAATATAACGTAAACATAGATAAAATAAAATCTTTATAAAATTTATCTTATCTCAAACGGTAGCTTTGTATGAAATTACATATCTGAATACCCATTGCATTTGTTACTATAAACAAAACTTTAAGAATAAAAACAATAACTTCTAAATAAATTCTAGTAAATAAATTCTAAAAACAATCAATGTGAATAAATTGCTGGTCCGTATTCTCGTGGTATTCGGATTAACGTAGATTCGGATCAACGACTTCACTGTATACACGGTGAGCCATTACGGAGTAATCGGACTTTGCCAGTGGTTAGATAACCATAAAAGAAAGAAAATTCCTATATACCATTTTTCTCGTATTTCTATACTTTTGGAGAAAAACGGCATCTAAGTTCAGCCTAATGTTTTCAAATTTAATAGTATGAATGCACATGACACATATTTTAAAAGTTCAAGCAGATATTCAATACTACTAGAATGTGCAAGGATAGCGTAATAAAGTAATAAAAACGTCTTTATTTTGGCCAAGTGTTTCGTAGAATAACAACAGATAAACATAATTAAATAAACAAAGCATGTTTAGAACGACCTCTCCATGGATATTGTTTCAAATTCTTTTAATAGGCACATTAACCCCTATGTGTAATACAATACTGCAGGTTTGTGAATAAAAAATTATAGTACTGTAATAGTGACACATATTTGGTTTCTCAAATGATAACAAATTGCAAACCCCTTACACTGCAGCTTTTAGTAATAAAACGTAACAGTACTTGTACTTGACTATGTAAACAAATCCATCAAGCATTCAGGGTCGTTGAATTAAAACATCAAAAAGAATAATAAGGTTTTAATAATGAAACATTCTAGAATTCCAATAAAAAAACAATACGTATTGATGGATAGATCAAATTAGCTAAACATGTCTTTACTTAATTAAAACTAATATCTGTTTATTAACGCATAACCCATCGAATTTAATGATATCATTGAATGGGTCTGTATTAAAATGATGTCATTTCTGTCTGCGTTTACTATTAGAATAGAGGGGAATCCCCCGGATTAATAGATCGTTTTGTTTTAACATCTAAAATGGAATGTGCGTCGTTTGCATTCTTGTTGTGCTTGTTTAAACAGATGTCACGCTTTTGCTGATGGTGTCAATTTCTAAAGATCTTGCATTTATTTCTATTCGACTTAACAACACTGACCTGCATCAATTATACGTACTTTTCTGAAAACGTCGGTCAAAATTTTCGAAATTTTCAAGTTCATTTAATCAAAAAAGTTACTAAGGTTTTATGTTTCTAATAACCAGAGAAGCTTATCCTCAAAGTCCGATCATTGAGTATTGAATCACCGTGTATATGGGTCATTCATGAAAAACATGATAAACTTTCAAAAATGGCAAATTGTTCTCAATTTTGCTCGAAATTGAAGCACTCTAGGAAAAAACGCAGTGGACAAAATTTATGTATTCTTTGACGAAGAATGCGATGCCGTTAAAAAAATTAAAAAATATTTTTTAAATTTTTTCAACTTTAAATTTCTTTTGAAATTGAATACGTGTTTACCCTGTTTTAGGGGTCAAATATAAATTTTTTCATATAGGAGACGTGACATTCGAAAGTAGAGGTTTCAAGGTTTTAAGTGAGCCCCCGCTGGCGCTTGGCCTCTAAATTGCGCCAATTTTCGGACGTAGCCGGTGGTTGAGTTCAGAAACACTGACCCATATACGATATATACCGGGTGTTTGCTGTTCTTTTAGACTAAATCAATACATATTAAAGTAATGAACAGTTTAAATAGTCATTATTCAATTGTGATATTTTAAACTGTCATTATTAATTTCCTAATATCCTAGGTAAACAAGTGTTTATACGCTATAATGAACTAATTTGAAAATCATGGCTTAGTAATTTTAAATTAGTATTTTAAAATAAAAATCGCTCTCTTAATACTATTATTAGTATCGTTTGATTGATATCGTTGCGCAATAATTTTCTCTTTCTATTGATACCATTATCTTTCTTGTAGTTGAATTTCAAGAGCAGGAATCACCAAAAAGTTTCATACAATGTTAAATGCATATGTTCGAGTTTGAGACCGAATAGGCTGTATATCGTTTATACTATTTTTGACCGTAAATAATGTTGCTACAAAGCGGGGCGCTTTAAATCAAGCAGACTAAATATTTAGGAGTAGTTTATTATAATTGATTGGTTTATTTCTAAGGTTTATTTATAAATTTTCAAAACTTTGTAAAACTAATTAGTACTGTTCTTCTGCTATTATGTACTTCGTAAGCGATAAACACTCACAAAGAGACGTTACGAGATGCATTTTTTATTCGTATTTCGCGAATTAAAATTTATTAAATTAGAACGAAAAATTAATTTAAATTACCATAATTGAGCAAGAAAATTAAAAATTAAATTAAAACTTATTTATGAAAATTAAACATGTGTACATTACAATACAAAACATAAATTAATAAAATATACATTTTGTAATGTGGTAACTAATTAGCAATTAAATCGCAAGATATGGTAGCCTTTGTTACAATTTAATTGCTCTATTAGAACTCCAGCAAAACCAATTTTAAGCTTAGAAATCCCTTTATTTTCAAAGTTCAAAAAACTTTTTTTACTAAATTATTTTTTATGTTTAGTTTTTTATTTTAATGTGGTAATTTATTAGCAATTAATTTCTTTGTTATGTTTAAGCTATGTTAAACGTTAATTACGTGTTTTTTCGATATGGGTTCACTAGCTTGATATCAAACTGACAGAACCCTCATATTTTTGTAACTAAAATAGCAATTAATTGTTAAATGTGGTAATTAAATAGCAATTAAATATAGTGAAATAAATAAAGATTATTAAAAGTTTCACAGTTTTATTAAAATATACCTGACAATATTGTTTCGACAGCTATTATTATATTATATTATATTATCGACAGATTATTAACACGATAGGTTACAAATCGAAATACTCTGTTAGAAATTCATTAGAATTAATTAGATAAGCTGCAAAACATACATCTTCCACCACATTCAAAACTTGTTAGTTTTGATATTTGCAACATGTTCTCCAGAATACCACCACAAGAATGTATTCCTTTATTAGATAGTTTCTTGATCAATAGTAATATAGAATTAGTTAAAAGGTTAGAGTTAATTCAATTATTTGACATTTGTATAAGTCAAAATTATTTCACTTTTAATAACATAATTTATTTACAAAAGGATGGTTTACCTATGGGTAATTCTCTAAGTCCTCTATTAGCTAACATATTTATGGACAAGTTTGAAGATCGAATATTTGAATTAAACCTCTCTAAACACATTATCTTCTGGTTTCGTTATGTTGATGACATTTTAGCTTGTTTTGACAGTTCTTTTGAGGTTATCAATGAATTTTTAATTCTTATAAACAATATCCATCCTAATATAAAATTTACACTAGAAACAGAACAAAACAGGGCTATAAACTTTCTAGACTTAAATATCAAGATTAACGCAGACAATCTTTTTGAATTTTCCATATACAGAAAACCAACACAAACAGACATAACAATACCAAATGATTCTTGTCACCACAATACACATAAAATAGCAGCATACAGATCATTAGTACACAGAGCTTTAACTATTCCACTAACAAAATCAGATTTTAGCAAAGAGATATCAACCATTAAACAACTAGCACATGCAAATCATTATAATCCGAACATGATTGACACTTTAATTAAACAAAAAGATTATAGGTTAGCTATCAAAAGAATATATCCCATTGACAATCAAACAGAAGACACAAATTACATATCTACACCATATTTTGGCAAAATATCAGAAAAAATTGCACATATACTAAGAAAAACCAACAATTATAAAATAACATTTAAAACCAACACTAACACTTTTTCATTTTTATTTAATGCTAAAGACAGAACACATGATATCATGAAATCGGGCATTTACCGTTTAAATTGTTCTTTTTGTAGTTCGGTATATATTGGACAAACACTTCGAAATTTTGACATAAGATATAAAGAACACGTACGTCATTACAAAAATAAACATCCTGAAAAATCGAATTACGCCAAACACCTTTTAGAACAAAATCACACAATGACTACTCAAAATAATATTAAATTCCTACATTTTTGTAATAACAAACGCAAATTAGACATTTTAGAAGCCTTTGAGATATACAAACACAAACTCAGGGTACCTTTAATGAATGAACAACTTGAGCTCAGTAATTCTCCGTTACTGGAAGTATTAGATGTTTAATTATGATTTTTATTATTAATTTTTATTATTATTATTATTACTTTATCTAGTTACCTATTTTGTATCTACCTTAGCGACGTGTTTGTTTATAATTATATTACCTTTGATAATGACAGCATAGCTGTCGAAACAATATTGTCAGGTATATTTTAATAAAACTGTGAAACTTTTAATAATCTTTATTTATTTCATGATTATGGAGTTCCACAAAATAAGGCTGGAAACAATAAACAAAATTAAATATAGGCTTAATTTTGATTGGTTTTGCTATGATCGTTTTCCAGCTAGGCGGACCCACAATTTATGTACTCATGTGTTGAACGAATGATTCAGTAGCGTGCGGTGCATATGAAACAGTGGAAATGTCGCGATACCATAATGCGCTCGTACGCAGTGTGTACTACCGTGCTAGCGCATACGTCATATGTCATATCGCGACTGCTTCCACTGTTTCGTATGCACTGCACGCTGTTAGAACAAACTAATAATTCGGTTTTAAAAATCTTTTTCAAAGTTAAGAAAACTTCCTCTAGTCCAGTAAACGGAGATCGAAAAAAGATGGTTACCCTACAAAAGGTCGGGTAGTTCTAAATTTTTGATATGTTGTATAGATTGGTGGATTAGTGAAAAACCCAAGTTTTCCAATTCCATCCCCCTCCGCGCCCTCCGCCATCTTGAAAAAACCGTTTTTTTAGTGTTTTGCCTATAACATCGTTCCGGTGCAACATAGCGCAAAAAAAGTTATTCGCCGGCTTGTAGAAGACAAAATTTCCTACAAATTTAGTAGGTGAAGTTGTTTAGTATGATAAATAGCAACGGAGACGTGAAGCTCGCAAGAAAGGCTAAAATTGCGTGCTATGCAATTTTTTTAGTTTCTTGTCTCTTAACATCGCGGTAACTCCTTAACACTTCATTTAAGCGTAAAAGGCTTCAGAATCAACCACGTAGACAATTTAATTAGCTACAAATTCTATTATGAATTTTTTTTATTACGCTCTATACAACGGAGTGGGGGTAGATTTAGAAAAATAACGAAAAAGTAGCTTTTTTAAAGTTTAGTGCAGCAAATCTCTTCGGTTCATTTTTTCTAATTATGAAAGTATTGCCTTTTAGTTCAAACGGAATAATCTTCATAGATGCATAATGAAAGTAATTATGTGTATAGGTATTGTATACAAACAACTGTCAACCTAACACCTCAAGAAAAGTTTTTATCAAATGAGCACAACAAAAAACAATTCATAGCACTTCTCATGACTAAACTAAGGGCTTCAAACATCGACACCAAACAAGCTGAAGAAGATGCTGACGTATTAATAGTCACCACTGCAAAGTCCGTGGCTTCACAGTATGATGCAGTGGTGATTATTGGTGAAGATATCTAGTTGCTGGTTGTGCTGACCGGAGCAACACCTACGGTCAAGAATGTGTACCTCCGAAGACCTGGGAGAGTTAATTCACCTGACATTCTGTACTCCTCCTCATCATTCAAGTACCACTCGCCGAAGAACATCCTGTTCCTTCACGCAATAAGTGGATGTGACACCACCTCCAACATTTTTGGTTTCGGAAAGAATGAGTTTTGCCACCTTTTCCAAAAAAAAACACTTCTGTGTGAACTTGCAGAAGAGTTTCGGAACCCATATGCCGTTGCACCAAAAATTTCAGAGTAGGAGAGCGCATTTTGGTGGCTTTGTATGGTGGGGATAATGACCAATCCCTCGCAGCTCTCTCCGCTATGCCAAATTCATGAGCAGCAGCACCAAACTGAACTTGGCAAAGCAATCACCTACAATAAATGCTGTGCAGTACCATTCCCTCCGGGCTTACCACCAGGTCATGGTGTGGATGGGAATTGAAAAAATCCTCTGGATTGGGGCTGGACGAGAGGCAGCCGAAGACTACAACCCATCAAGACTGCGAGAGATGCTGCCCCTCTCGAATTACTGAAAACAGCATCCTGCAAATGTATAACTGGGTGCATGGAAGCTTGTGGTTGCAGGAAAGCTGGCCTCAAATGCTCTACACTCTGCAAGTTCTGCTGTGGGCAGTCTTGCGAGAACAGGCCAGACGTTCTTCTCAACGAGGACGAAGATGATATCGATCCAATACCACCAGCACAAGCAGACTCTAACGACAACTCCTCCCCTCCTACTCCACTCCCTTATAAACTTAAGAAGTTGTAAATATTGTATATAATTATCTTTTGTTATATTTTCTGTTTTCTTTACCATGTTTCCTTGAGTTTTCACATTTGAAAACTTTGAATTAATCAAACTTGAATGTGAAACCCTTGAATTGGCTATAAATACAACTTATACATGAGGCTTGTAGTATATAATAATTGTGCTGATAAAGTTATTTAATGGTAATAACGAAATTTCTAACATGGATGTTTGGCGAATACAACTGAAACTACATAATGAAATGATGATAATGAGATTTCTTAGAAGATTGATTCTATTCAAGTGCCGAGGAGTTTTTTTATTTATTTATAGCTACGAAAAGTGGGAAGAAACTCTATATTTTTTCTAAGATCGCTACTTTTGCCTTTTTGGGAGCGCCACAGCCCCACCGCTATTGATTTCACAAAAGACATAATATGCCCAAGTTTTACAAAAATGAGTCTTAGAATACTCCACAAATAACTCATTCGGCGCTAAAGTGCAGTAGAGAGAAGTCACAAATAAAATAAAAGAAGGAAGTGCAGTTTTTTTAAGTTTTTTCTAGTAGTCGCATGAGACATGACTGACGTTCATCAACGTCAGTAATTACGTTCATTTTGCACCTATAAAGATTATTCTGCCTGAAATCAAAGGCAATACTTTCATAATTAGAAATAATGGTCCAAAGAGGTTTGCTATATTAAACTTTAAAAACGCCACTTTTTCGTTTTTTTCTAAATTTACCCCCACTCCGTTGTATTGAGCGTAAAGATTGATACATAGAATTTGTAGCTAATTAAATTCTCTGCAAGATTGACTCGGAAGACTTGTATGCTAAAATGAAGTGTTACGAAGTTATCGCGATGTTAAGTGACAAGAAACTCAAAACTTTGCAAAGTAGGCAATTTTAGCCTTTTTTGCGAGCTTTACAGCTCCGTTGTTATTCATCGTGCAAAACAACTTCATCTACCAAACTTTTAGAAAATTTTGTCCTCTATAAGTAGGCAAATAACTTTTTTTGCGCTAAAATGCACCAGAACGAAGTTATAGGGGAGAAACTAAAAAAGTGTCGGTTTTCTACGGTATTTTCAAGATGGCGGAGGGGGATGGAATTGGAAAACTTGGATTTTTCACTAACCCACCAATCTATACAATAAATAAAAAATTTAGAACTACCCGACCTTTTGCAGGGTAAAATCCCTTCATTCACTGGACTACTCGTAATTTTTGCATAATTATGTTGTAGGACGTTTAGTGTACTTTTAGGATATGATAAAACATTTTCGATAAAAGTTTGCAAACATGCCAACCGTAAACAATTTATGTAGTCATGTTGTGTTAGATGAACAATCTAATCATTCAGAAAATACTCATATATTAAAGGTGAAAAGGTTTCGAAACATCACAATGCGCAGAAACCGAAATACGTATGAGCGTTCGAAATTGCGTCGCACGCGCATGTTTTTCTTAATCCAGTAGCGTCGGTATATTTCCATTCTGTCTTGTTGCGTGTGCGTTTGGAGGTTATAGGTGTGTTTACGTTTGTTGTTGAAAGTTGAAATCAGTTTACAAAACAGTTCTTTTCAGAGCTTCTGCATATTTATTTGCGAATCGTAGGTAAGTTAATAACTGCTTATGCAGAAGATACGAATATCACATAAATATTTGTTGTAGTTAGATTTCAACGTGAAAAAGTAAAATGCCGCCAAAGTCCAGTGTAGGTGTACGTGGAAAGGTTCTGCATTCCCAAGCACGCGAAATTATCGCAAACGTCATCTCATTTATGGAGAAAGAAGCTAAGGATGGTGTAACAATTCCTGTAACTCGTTTTAAAGAAAGAGTTCTGGCTGCGACAAAAATAGGGGAAAACAGTTATCGTGAGATTAAGAAAGAAGCCAAGCAAGTTGCTTCAGGCGAAAAAGTCAAGTTTTCCAGTCCGAAGAAAAATCGTAATAGACCAAATCCGAAGAGTGACCTACTGCAAGCTGAATTAGAAACCATCAGGTCGATTATTCACCAGTATTATATAATTGAAAAGAGACACCCAACGTTAAAAGGTATAAAACGAAACAAATTATTTTAATTGGTGTATTTATAGCGCAAGGTGGTATTTACAGGAATTCGTAATAAGCTACTGAACTCTGGGATAGAATTTCAAGGTAGCTTATGGACCCTGGTAAAGATTGTAAAAGAGTTAGGTTTCCGGTAAGTTATTTTATAAGAACCTAACACATTTTATTACATATTCTAACTATTTATATATTTAGCTGGCGAGAAACCATGGACAAGCGTAAAATTCTAATGAAATCACATGATATAAGATTAAAGCGCATCCAGTACTTGGAACAATTACAGCAGTATGTACAAGATGAAAGACCCATAATATTTACCGATGAGTCCTATATAAACAGTTGCCATACTAACAAGAAGACATGGAGTGACGATTCGGAACGCGGTTTTAGAAAACCTATTGGAAAGGGCGCACGTGTAATAATGGTGCATGCTGGCGGGGCAGATGGTTTTGTAAAGAATGCATTACTCATGTTCAAATCAGGTGTGATATTACTCTGAAATATTTGTGAATTTTTTACATTATTATTTGTTATTATAGGAAGTACATCTGGCGACTACCACCAGGACATGAATAATGCAAAATTTCATGCTGTGGGTACGCAAGCAGCTGTTGCCTAATTTACCCAAGAGAGCTGTGCTTGTGATTGATAATGCAGCATATCATAATGTAGCAATCAACAAGGATCCAACTTCAGCATCGACAAAACAAGTCATGATTCAATGGCTTATCCAGCGAGGCATTCCCCATGATCCAAACGCCACAAAGCCTGTACTCTATAATATAATTAAGCAAAGAAAAAGCACATATAAGCAATATATTCTTGATACAGAATTAGCCCAACATGGTCATGTAGTATTAAGATTGCCACCGTACCATCCCGAACTCAACCGTATTGAGAAGATATGGGCATTAGTTAAAAACCATGTAGCAGCAACGAATATAACTTGTAGACTGAATGATGTCATCGAATTAGCACAACAAAAGTTTGAGTCAATCACCGCTGAAGATTGGGCAAAGGTGTGTAGGCATGTGGATTGAGTTGAAGAGTACATGCGTAAAGAACATTTACTTGATAGTGCGTCAGATTAGTTTCGGTTCACTGTAAACACTGGGGATTCGAATGACGATACATCAGAGGGAGAGTTTTCTGAGGACGATGTAGATGTAGAGGAACCGGGGCCTAGCACCAGAACACTGTAATCCATGGGATTATAATATAACACACAGATTGTTTTATAAACGATGTTATAAATTATGTCATATAAGCTGTCAAATGTTTTACATGTAGACATATTTTCATATTAAAATAATTAAAATTCGTCTCTACAATCACTTCTTTTTTTAATAAGAACGTATTATATCCCAATACTGTCTAAAAACCTAAATACCCTATTTTGTCGATATATAAAGAAAAGCAAGGTTTTCCATTTATTTTGATTTCCTATTACTTTTACTAACACTGAAGTAAATTACATTATCAAATTTAAACTTTTAGAAAACCCAGAATCATTTATAAACTTAAAATTTTATATACAGGCTTATATCTCACAATTATCTTTTTGCTACTTAGGTGAGTTGATTTCAGCTCCAACCCCTTCAATTGAAAGTGGTTATTTAAAGATTATAAAGTGTACTTTGAGATTTTCATAACATTTTATGTGCACATATTTTTAATCCCTTTTAATGAACAACAGTGTACTCGCAGCTGACGTTCGCGCAGATCTTGATGAGTCATTGTGATGTTTCGAAACCTCGCGCACTTTAGTTCTTTGCTTATATATAGTAAGCCATGAATTTCTTACAAATGAAAGTTGTTTTCAAATTCCCGTTAACTTGCGTAAGTATTGTGTAATTGTCTTCATATTCATCATCATTTATAAATTCCTCTTTTTGTGCATTTCTTATGGCAAAGACATATTGAATTTGTGATGTCTTTGAAACTATGTATCGTGGTAAATAAAACAACTAGCAACTTTTTGAGAAATCTAACAAACATAGTTCAGTTATTTGAGATAAATATGGCTCCTGTTACAAAAAATCTCAACTTTTTTATGCTTTAATCGATTAATTTTATCGTTTCAAACAATATATATTTAAAATCGAGTGAGATCGTGCCGGCGCGGTATTAAAAAATATTAAAGGTCAAAGGTCCAAAAATGTGTTTCTTTGCGGATATCTCACTTCCTATGGCTCGGAAGTCAATTAAGGTTATTATAAAAATGAAAGATAATTACATTTCCGGCAAAGCTAATAGTTTATGATATAAGTGTCAAAAGTAAATGTTTATTTTGTCAGAAGAGAAGTTTGGCCCACGACGCGCGAGCGGAGACTCATCTCTCCGAACAAAATAAACTCACTTCTAACACGTATATCATACATTATTTTTTTACAAATCCAATTAGAGGGGTTAAAAAATGATAAAAATAGAAAATTGTAATACAAAGATCAGGTGGCATATAATTATGAACGACCCTCTACCATAACAACCATTGCTGTTGTTACCTCAACAGTTGTTATGGTAATTTATTTATTAAATTTACTCTTTTACACTGGTGCCTAAAGTGTTACTGTAGACTTCGCTTTAGACACTAGTGGTATAAAATGACATTTTCAACTCTGACAACAAACGTCAAAAGTTCTACTTTTAATAGGGTTTGTATCTGCCTCCTCCTGCGTTCTCCTCTTGTCAGAAGAATCGTGTCCTTATGAATGCGCATCGTCTCGTGTTTTTATTCATTACGGTTTCGTCGTGCAACTTAGCGCCATCTTTCTCTGCTGTCAGCTGTTTTCGTGGCTTCTTCGTTAATGTCTTTATTTGATCCGACCATCGTTTTAGCGATCTTCCTCTCATTCTAGCTCTTTCCACTTTGTCTTGTATGATTAGTCTCTCAAGGTTACTGCTGCTTCTTATATTTATATGGCCAAAGTATTTCACAATCTTTGCATTAATTCTGCTAGAGAGGCGATTTGGAGTGCTGATTTCTTCTAGAACTGACACATTAGTTCTATGTCCATGGTATTCTGAGTAAGCGTCCAGAGTCACATTTCAAAGGCATCTATTCGTCTTTTGTCTGACATTTGTACAGTCCATGCTTCACAACCATACGTCATTATTGGGATAATCAGCGCTTCTACTATTGCCGTTTTTGTGTTCATTTTGATTTGTCTGTCCAGGACGGTTTCTATTCTTCCGGTCTACGATTATCATATTTGTTTTGTTGTGGTTTATTTCTAGTTCATATTGACGGCTTATATATTCTAGCTTTTCAACTATTTCTATTAGTTCACTTTCTGTACTCGCTAAGAGAGTTGTGTCATCTGCATAACGTAAATATCTAATTTTTGTGCTGCCAATTGTGAAACCTCTTTCCCAGTTGTCCATGGTTATTTAATTTGCTCAAACCTACTATTTCAAATCAAGTAACATCATAGATGTTGTAGACCGATTATTCCATTTCATTATAACCTATACCACGCCGAAGATATTAGTCGTTGACGGCGAATTCGATAAACAACCCTAAAAAGTTTTGCTGAACTGCATATAATTAAACTACATGTAACTACCCCATATAACTTTCAATCGAATGCTACAGTAGAACGTTTACATTCTACACTTCTCGAACATTATCGACTATTAGAAAACACACCTGAAGAAAGGCGAATTTATTATTGTATCCTAGCCTATAATCAATTCATTCAAACCTAAAATATACCCCTTTTGAAATCTTATTTGGCCATACTGAAAGCCAAAACCCATTTGATCTGGAATTCGAGAAAACCTTCTATGAAAACTATGATATTGACCACAAGGAAAAAATGAAGCATATCTATAACAGTCTTCAGGACACTCAACACCTAACCAAAGAACAGCGAAACGTCAGAATTAATGCACCTCGCAGCTCACATATTTTTAAAATAGGTGATCGGGCATATGTCAAAACTCATGCACGAAATAAGAAAGCCCCACGTTTCTCTGGACGCTACATAATCGAAAAGATTCATGAACATGACACATATGACATAAGAAATGAACTTACAAAGGCATTGCTAAAAAGACATGCTAATCACCTGATGATCTTTTCAGGACAATCAAGATCCTCTTCTTCACCTGGACTCTCGTTCACTGTGACGTAACGATTCATCAACTAATCGACAACACCGGATTATACCCGTTAGAGCAAGGCAAAGCACCCATTAAAGAAAGCACTTGGACCTTATTCAAAACATTAGATTATTCTCCCCTATTAAACAATTATCAAACCCTCAAAATTAATTTACTTAACGCTATCTATCTCCTTGTTAAATAATCAAGAATATTTACTTCCTCACCGATCTTTTAAAACTACAAAAGACATTGCCATTAGCCATGATAATCAATTACTACTAATACGACAATACTTAGACAGAGCCGATCAATTAGTCAATCAATTATTTCCTGACTTACAGGCGCACCAAAGACCAAAACGGTCCCTATTTGACGGTGTAACCTTGACGCTGGCGACGGACGACGCTATGAAGAACTTATCCAAAAATTTACCACATCTACCGATACTCAAAAAACGATCCTACAAGAACAAGCCCAAATTTTAAATGATACAATTAATACCTTCAAATCAATATTGAAACCCTCGCACAGAACCAAAATCATTTTCAATACCACTGTGAAAATTCGAGAAATCATTGGAATCCTAAATACGTTTACTGTATTAGATCAATCAATCCAATCTTTACAACTATTTATCACCACATGTATGGATCTAGAAACCTCGTTAACCTTTGCCCAAAACCATCAGCTACATTTATCTTTAATTGATAACAACGATTTGTTATCGATACTATTCCAAATCTCAAACACACTACAGAGACTACCTACTAAACAAACTTTGGGTGTCCCATACCCTATTAACCATGAAAATCTACATCTTTATGAATCCTTAATTTGCATCAAGGCATATCAAAAGAACACCACATTCACTTTTATATACGAGATTCCTCTAATAAAACCATCCACAGAACACCAATACATAGGACTACTACCATTCCCTGCTGCTCACAACAACCAATTCCAAATGGTCATTCCCATCTATAACACCATACTGTTTAATACTGACGTTAGCATTCCCATCACCGATAAGCAGTGTATGCAAATAACCCCTTCACATTACTTCTGTTCACAAACAAATTACTTCACAATCCCAAATTCCAAATTGCGCGAAACACAATTATTAGCCTTCAAAGAGGCTCAAAACTGTCAACCTGTCATATTTGAATTGCGTGCGACAAAAGTAAATAAACCAATCTACCTGGATAATTAATTCCCCTAATAAAACGATCACCGATAGTAGATGTATTGACACTATAACACGAAAAACCATTACTGGATCAATATTACTTCATCTTACCAGTGGCTGTTCCGTTCTAATAAATCAAAACTTTTGGCTACATTTCAATCATCCTCTCTAGAAGAAAAACAAATTGCTATGGCATCCATCGGAAAATTACAACCCGATTCAGTCCATGTACCTGAAATTACAAAAATTGACCTATCGCCTATAAATGTTCATCAATTAATCCCTAATCAAGCTAAATTAACAAAAGACATGTCTACACTCGATAGTATCGATCCTATCCGATATACACCATTACATTATGGCCCTTTAATTCTCACGCTGATCATGACTATCATAACAATAATTCTTATCCTCTTTGTATACTACAAACGAAAATTGATTGCTACCAAAATGTATCAACTAACATCACCCCTTAAAGAACCCGACAGTGTAACTTTTAACCCAACTTCAAGTCCCTGGTCCAATGCAGATTAGCTTTAACATAACTATTATTGTTATTATCAGTAACTATATACTAACCTCATACGTAATTATGATTATACATTAGTATTATATATCATCATTACATTATTACTCTGTTCTATTATTATATATTCATATTATGTACTATATACTCCTATTATGTATTTATGCAATCTATATACTAAGTACCATTCTATTTGGTAGTGTAACCTTGGTAGTGTAATGTCTGGCGTGCCGGACTTTCACCCAAGCGGCCCGGGTTCGACTCCCAGCGCTGGCAGATCTGGTTAAGGTTTTCTGCAGTTTTCCTTAGCTGTAACACAAATGTGAGATTTGCGCTGTTCCATCTATAAGTCGGCTGCAGCCGCACATTGGGCCTACATAATAATAATAATCGCCCCCTCCCTCCCGCACAAGCTTATAGCTTCTGGGGCCTTGGTTTAGGTTATGGGTTGTAGTAATTATTATTATTTACTGTCTTATTATGTATTCTTATCGCATGATTATTATCAGTATATTTGTAAAATGTGACACCTCCTACTTTTCATTTAGCCAGTCACTTTATTGTAATCACTGAAATATTCTTTTTCAAAGTATATTTCATTCTTGCGTGGGTGGAGTTAACATTCCTGTATGCAGTCAGTCATATAAGACGATGTATCAACTATATGCTTTGCCTTTTAGATAACGCTTCTCATAATATTATGCTCATTTACATAATTTATTCTAATTTACATAATATATGCCAACGGATTTTAATCTGCATAATTATTCTTCTCATTTAAATAATGTATGCAAGATACTCAGAATCTTTATTTTAATGGCCGAATACCAATGTGGGTCTCTAAGAACTGCAATTTAATATATACTAAGTAGGCGCATTTTATGACCATAGGATGGTATATAAACACCGGACCTCGATGAGATCCTGCAGTTCAGGTTACGACGACGTTCTGGCTTTAGAAACTAGCACCCAGGGTGCCGTTTACCTAAGTCAGGACTTACCACCAGAAAGCCGTAGAAACTAGTACCCAGGGGTACCGTTTACCTCGGCCTTTCTAAACATTACTGATTTAAGTTGAAACTGTATAGTGTTAAGTTATTATGCAAGTGCATATTGTATAGTAACAACGAATAAATACTTATTGTACTCAACGGTAAATTATGTATATTCTTGTAACTTGGACTCCGTCTTTTGCGTTTCAAAAATAAAGCATTGCTTTTAAAAACGCCTTTCCACGTCAAGAAAAGTTAATTCGGTCCGTTGTACGTAACAAATAAATATAACATTTTTTGTCGGAGATTGAATTATTTTTCATTTTTATAATAACCGTAATTGACGATATATATTGTTTAAAACGACAAAAAGCGAATAAAACAAAAAAAAGAGTTGTGATTTTTTGGAACAATAACCCTTAAGTAACTGGACTACCAATAAAAAATCTTTCTTGCATTTTTTACGTCGAACCTGTTAAAACCAACTTATTTAGAAATCATTTACTCTAGCCGTCATCTTTTCCAAAACGGCGACCTTCCTCAAGACATTGCACTTGACAAGCATTGATTTCTTAAACAGTATGTATTTGTCAACATTTATGTCAATTTTCAGTGTCCTACTAATCTTTTCTTTTCGTAATCCTTATGTTAATATGTTTGTCAGGACCGGTAATTAATACATAAATAATATTCAATTTTTGTAATTTACCAAAATTGAACAAAACAATCATTGCCATGTAGTTATTACTTAATAAAAATGAATGAATTTGAATAGATTTTGAAAAACAAATTACCGTCAATAAAATGATAGTCTTTTCCTCTGCGTGAGGAAACAGATAACATTACGTCGAAATCGCACCCGAAGGTTGTAATTTATTTGGGTTGATCATCTGAGCTTTTCAATAATGAAATATTGAAATAGTAGGATTATAGCAGTTTGCATTATTTATTCAAGATTCAAGTTGCCACGTTTTACTTGTGCAACTTATCAACTCGGCATTAATATTTAAATAAATAAAAAGATTTTTTAAGTTTTCTGTAGACCTGTTAAAGTCCTTAAACATTACTTGTATTGAAAATACATAAATATATTTCTATTGGATATCGTTTTCGTAACAGTTCCAGCAACCTTGTTTGTTTTTATGTACTAAAGCAAATAAAAATTTCATCAACTTTAACAAGCGATCGATGTATAAAATATTCAACGGTGATACTAGTAAATTCGTGACACTTTTATTATAATGATAGTCAAATAAATAATTACCTATCAAAGTGAAATTCGATGTTAAGTACACATATACATATCTACTACACCTTTTTTTTGTACATTTCATTTTCTCTTTCCGAAGTGACCATAAAATTTAATAATACACAAAAATAATACAAAAACGTAAGTTTTAAAAGGATTTTCAGGAAAAAGGGATTTGAACTTGTTAAAAATTTCACCATGATCTTTTATGAAACGAAACAACGTGATGAAGGACTAAAATGGATTTATGAGGGTTAAACCCTCACCCTATCTGCGGTTAAGCATTTGAAAATTGCTGAATGTTACTGGGATTAATGAGGGATGTGAGAGTTGTTCCCGTGGAAAATAGCACCCGCAAGTTTTTGATCGATGAACCTTGGAGCTTTTTATAGTTTTGGTCTAGCTCTTTATTTGGTTTTAAAAGATACTGAAAAATAATTTGGTAATTACTGAAATAAACAATGACCATAAGTACCATAAAAGGAGCATATTAATATAGTACTAATATAAACAGAAATCTAAAATTAGAATTAAGTACAGAAATAATTCAATTATTATTTCCACGTTCCAATGAACCTTGAGATGTTTAATTTATTTCTGCAGTTAGCAAATCGATAATCGATCAGAACTTAACTACTTACTATTAGGATAGTAATAAAAGTTGAAGTTTTTTGCTTTAAGGGTAATTGCGTACTGAAATAAGTTAACAGGCAATTCATTAGCTATTATTTCTTTCTTATTATGTATATTATTAACATTTAACATCATACAGAACGTCAAATACATAAATATATACATTATTTTTTCACACTCAACAAGTAGTTAATAATAATTTATAATTCAGTCATTTAATCTGATGTCCATTTCAAATATGTTTCAAGAAATATACAAAAAGTTTTATTAGCAATTGCAATGTTTTATCAAATTATGTACCTGTATGTGCATGCAAATGATACATAGATGTTACACGAATTTACATTATAAGATAATATAATATTTCTTAATTAGTGAACATACATTCCATAACAAGTTTTAACATATTTATATTTATTTTTATTCTGACAACATTTCATTAGATAAAAAAGGATTAAAGCTTTCCAAAACCAAAATAATTTTTCTGAAAAATTTTAAATGTATAAAAGACTGCTACAAAGTCAAGTATATACACATCTGTACTTTTACATTATTATATAGTTATCTAATCTAAATCATAGATAAATTAGACGTTTATTGTTATGTTGACCATTTTAATTTAGTGCCACATATGTATATGTTGTTTCATTCCTCATAAAAATATAGTGAACAATTTTATGTTAATAGAACTCAAAGGGTGGATAATCAGGCCTTTTCAATGCTAATTTCATTGATTATTTAATTTTCATTAATTTCACGCATTATTTAAATACTGCACTAGTTTCTATACAGCACTTAAAAGAAGGCCAGTAAGCTATTCCTAAGTTTTAGATAGATTCATAATTGTTAAAACTGTTTCATTCTTTGTATTTATGTATTTTTAAATACTAATAAAGTAATTTATCTCCTGTTTAACAAATGTAGGCGAGTTTCATAACAAACAACTAACACCCAATACATTCATGCATGATTGGTCAAATTAAGTCAGAGAAGACTTCACTACCCGTTATACGATATTGGAAAACGGTGAGAATCCATTATTTGTCGGAAATAGGTTTATGCAGATAGGAAGCAGCCAGCACTTACTAATGATTAAATATACTTTTAAATAGGCTTTTTAGAGAACAAGTGTTTAATTTTTCTTATTTCTTTTACCTGTACACTTAAGGTTGATTAACTCATAAACTTGCTATTACCTAATCCATTTTTGTTTACAAGCAAGTAGATCTATTGCCCTGGTTTATTAAGAGTGTTTACCGAGCTAGATACCTACACGAAAAATCAATACCTCCAATTAAGTTAATATGGCTCTAATGATGAACTAGAATTTCTTGAACACTAACGACAACAGAACAGTCAGCAAGATTGGATAAATTTAGTTCAGTAGACGATGGGAAATGGGAAATCGCCCTACTCCTTCCGAATAAGCAATTAATTTAGTTTTAAATTGAGTTTAATAATAAGGTTCTATCAGTTCATTAGTACGTCAGATAAGTCTTTTTTTGATATTATATTGGTACTATATTAAAAAAAACCAAGATTCAGGTGCCATATATTATACGATCTCCATCACGTAATAATCCGGACACTATTTTTAAGGACACCCTGGAACCTCTACTTTGAAATTCGTTTCTAGAGTGAAGTACTGCCAGTGCACCTACTCCATGGCAAGTTTCATTAAATTTTATTAGATTTCCTCGCACCACCCCTTTGAAGCTTTTCGGTACTCTGATGATCTGCGAACACTTGAAATAAAGCGGCGTGAAAGAATTCACCAATAGAATTTAATGAAACTTGGCATGGAGTGGGTGTAGGGGTATTATTTCATTCTAACAAACAGAAACAGCGCATGATGGTGAACCGAAAAAAAATTGGGGCGGGAAAAACTGCAGTGTCGTTTCATTTAAAATGTAAAATATGAATATACCACAAAATACCATCTTGTATTACAAGATGTGTTCATTTATTTATATATTTTGTGGTTTCACATTTTGTGGTTTATATGCAAACTTTACATTTTAAGTAAAAAAACACTGCAATTACTTCCTCCCCAAAAATCTGTTTGGTCCACCAGATAGCTGTTTTTGGTTGCTAACGTAAAGTAATACCCCTGCACCACCACTAATACTCCATGCCGAGTATCATTAAATTCTATTGATAAATAAATCTCTTACACCGTTTAATTTCGTGTTTGCAGATCATTAGAGTTCTGAAAAACTTTGAAGGGGTGGTGCGAAGGAACCACCTAAAAAAGTTTCATGAAACTTGGAATGGAATAGTTGCAGGGGCGCTACTTCACTCTAGTAACAAGAAACAGTCATACCGCCGACCAAGAAAAAATTTACGAAGCGAAAGTTTCAGGGAGTCCTTTAACAAAAATAGAAGTGTCCGGGCTATTACGTGATGGGGCCCGTATACAGTACGATTTGAATGACGAGATTACTTAGTACATACATATATTATAGTTTGATACAATCTCGAAACGACAATATGTACTACTCCGGCAGGAAAATCTCGCACGATTTGTTTCCCTTTGTAAGCGGTCTCACATCCAGTGCATCTTGTACTTATGTCAAATTATTTTTTTTACATATGTCATAAAATACAATTTAATAAAATACGTAGTTTTTAAATAATTATGATGAATCTTGGTATAAATTCGTTTTTCAAAATAAACCTTTTTTTATATTAATAATAAAATCAACTAATACTTTTTATTTTTCTTGCAATGGTTATTTTTGACGCGCCTATGATATTGTGTCAAAGTTGTGTCATACGTAAAATTTAAGAAAAAATCAGCGTATTTATAGTACAGTATAGTACTTGTAGTACAGCCGGAATAGTAGATTGTACAATGTACATACAGTAGAAGGCAATACGAGATACAAATATTGCGTTTTTTAAATCTTTATGATAAGATTTATTTAATTTAAAATTATTTTCTACATCTAATAAAGAAAAATAGCTATTAACAGTCTAATCAAAAATAAAAATTACCATATGAGGTTTTGGAGGTACGTGTGGAGATGCCATACACTGTGTATGGCAATTGAATAAGTATCTATTAATCACTAGAAAGCTATTACATGAGTTAAAAATCCAGATAAGAGAATTTATATTTATCTTGTCTAAACATTGAGTACAACCGCAAGCGTTATATTCAAATATATTGCAACGAGCAAACGGCGGGACGTTTGTACTCGAATAGTCCAACGCCGCTGGTCGGACAAAAAAAAGTGATGGAGATAGTGGAAAAACCCCGCTCGCCCGGCCCATCTAGCAACACTATTTACTAGTGATGTGTTTTAACGCTACTCGTAACACCCAACACCAAAATCAAAGCGTCGGGAAATAAAAAGGTGTCTAACACTTCTCGAGACTTAATAGTAGACTTAATAGATAAACAGTAGCGGTGCGTCATTGCATTTTGTTATCGTAAATATAGCCCGTATAATATTTGTTTGAGGCAGAATTCCCAAAAAGGAGAAAGCCGATGACGTTCTAATTCTCGGAACGCAACGGTCTGCCACGGCTTGATATTTGCAAGCAGCGGCGTGCCTTGAAACGTAAATTGTTTGTAAACTACAAGCTGCTAAGGTGAACTGGTGGAAGCCGGCGACACCGCCAATGTCTTTCCAACTCGGGTGTCGAATGCGGTTAATTCCGAGAAAAAGACGTAGCGGTCTTTTGGGAATTTTGACTCAACAAATTTCATAAGGACTGTACCTACTAACAATAAAGTTGGCGCATTGATTACATCACCTAAATACACGCCTATGCGTGCGCGTAAGCGTGGATGGTAGCTAGAGCTTGCACGTTGCACCGCTAGTCCGGGAACATTTTGTATACAGGGTGTAACTAATATAACTAGAAACCTCGTTATGGTTTCGTAATGTAGCTGTAATGATTTAAAACATATTTTCCTTATCAACATGTGGTCGCTTCCTGCTAGTTTTCGAAAATATTGTATTTTAGATTTAAAGTACGCCCATTGTACTGACATTACATTAAAAATAATAAACAAGTAAAATATTTTTAAACTTTAAAATTAAAAAAATGTTGCTTGTTTTGTATTTTTAATGTAATGTGAGTACAATGGGCTTACTTAAAATTTAAAATGCTATTTCTCAAAAACTAGCAGAAAGCGACCACATGTTCTAAAAAAATATGTTTTCTGAAAATATGTTCTAAATCTTCTATTACAGCTATTCCTTATTACGAGGTTTCTAATTATATTAATTGCACCGTGTATATTATTTATCCACTTTTTTATTAACTGGGGGCCCCAGTTCATATATGTGCCCGGGCATTATAGGGATTTACCAACTGAACACTATAATGCGGGATATACTAAGGCTGATAGATAACAGTTTTTAAGACGTGGTATGCAGTATTACTTTTATGAAAAATATGTACCTACCCAATACCCATTAAAAATTCTGCAAAGACAGAGAATGATACATAAGACATAATTAACTATTGATTGGGCTTTCTATCTATAGCGCATTTTTAAGTGAAAAATCCAAGAAGTTATTCATACAATATATCTGAAAGGTAAGCTCGATATTTCAGTGAATAAATAGAAACATATTTCTATGGGAAATATAAATTATTCCAAAGTAAAATCATTTTTATATTGTGATTTAACATGAATTTAGATAATATAAATAATAAATACACCAGCTCATTAAAATACTTTTATATCTATTATCTTACAAACATTGAAGCTTTTGTTAAAAAATACCCAGAAATATGCTATAGAAAGTATAATAAAATACTGCGATAAAATCTAAAATGCCACTGTATAGGTAGTTTGATAAAAAGCAAAGATTGCTAAAATCGATTCATTCACCACTTTAAAGAGCAAATTCAACGAAGCGTAAAAATCTTATTTTTACAATAATTTATAGCGATATAATTTTCACTTCAAGGTTTTAGTCGAACATTTTTGAAATGGACAACAGGAAAAGTGCAACAGTGATTCAGTACTGTAATTTAAATATTTTCTTAAACGTTTTAACTACAACTTTTGTAAAATATACATAGTTTAGAATATAGCTTCAAAATCTTTTTCAATATTTCTTTTTAACCACAAATATATAATAATGGATTGTCTAAAGGGCATTAACAACATCAAAATGGTCCGTATATTATTGAGTGGGAGAGAGGAGCATTGTTATTTACAACAATTAACAATTTCTTCGTCCAGCGAAGCTTTTATATACGAAAATATTTTTAAACTACTGCTACGTTATAAATTACTAGGTAAATAACTACTAACATTGTGAACGAATGTTTAATTATATAAAATTAAACCTTATTAGTAAAATTTAATTAAACCATCATATCTAAAACATTGAACTTTTGTGTTATTTCATTTTTGTCCATTTAACTCTCTCCATAAATAGGTATTATGTACAACTAAAAATTAAATTTCAAAAAGAAACAATCACAGACTGTATTCATCTATACATAAATATTCAGATTACCATCGAAAATTTATCTAACGGTATGTATGTGAAAAATACTTATAACAATTGCTTACAATCCTCGCCTTCTAATTGAAATAATGTAAGACAATAATTCCTGAAAATGGGATGGCAACAATTCCTCGGTTAATAATAATCGATTAATTTACTATAATTTTTGTAAAAAGATTTTTGAAAATTCAGATCTAACACTACTGTTCTTCTGATGTGATGGGGACTGCGCCTATCAAAAATCCATTTGGTACATTCAAATTCAACAAAATAATAAAACAACCAGTTTTTAAAATTATTGAATAATAGAATTTTATGAGTTCTATACAGTGCTATTAAATTAACATGCAATATGCTCCAGTGGCGTAGCCAGAGTTGGCCCTTGGTGGGATATACAATAATAAAAGAAAATCCACGGGCTTGGCTCTCAACGTATACCTATAATAACTGTTTATTTAGGTTTTTTTTATAGATTGTACGGAACAAAAGTGCAAATGAATACTGAACAACAAACAAAAACATTTTATAGTGAGGAGCCGCATTTAGTAAAATATGTAAAATTACAAAGTTGGCTCGCCCTGAAACCTAACTAGCAACCACCGTGCTAAATTTTATATTACAGTAGTACAGATGATATTTTGACTGGTGGTCACTCTGTATGAGTGGGACTCTCTTTTCTGGACACCATCTAGGAAAATGGGGAATGCAAATATTTTATTGTTCGTACTTTGAAATCCACTCAACTTAAAAACTTGGTCTTGGTGTCAAATTATATGTTTTCGCGGCCAAGGAATTCAAAGAAGTCTTTAATTTATTCATATATACAACCCATCTCCCATTTTTCAAAATGTGGACCAATATATGGCATTAAATAAACTTATATTTAATTATTTTTCAACTATTACAATCCTCCTTTATTAAACAAAGATAATGATATTTCTTCTTACTCAAACATGAAAACCACAATTGAAAAAATGTTGATTCGAAACAGTTACTTCAATAGTAATTGCATGATGTCCCACTGTCACTAGCAACATATGACGGATTTCTTTGTCTTCCAACAAATAAAGCCATGCTCGGTACAATTTTGATAGGGGACAATGGTGTAGATATCCTTCCTGTAGAAGAACCTGGTATGCGTACATGCTACATCATTGATGCTATGGGCGGTACAAGCACTCAGAAAGCCAAGTAAAGCAACAAGATTTGGTGATCTAGCGGACTCATTTGTGAAGTTAGTATTGCAGAATATCTCGGATTACACTTCGAGAATTGATGTTGTCTTTGATAGCTACAAATATAATTCTATTAAATCAGCAATTAGGGCCAAACGCAAAAGCAAGAGCACCCCCCTTGTAAGACGTGACATACAAGATTCCCTTGCCACATAATTGGAAAGGATTTATTAATCTTCTTGAGTATAAAAAAGCTCTAACTCACTTCCTCTCAAATCAGTTGATGGATGTATCCTCTAATAAATTAAACCCAAACCAAGTTGTAGTGACAGCAGGTGGTTATAAACAGTGTGATACGGCTACTTCCACATCTGGAATTCTGTCAGATTCATTATTTGCAAACCACGAAGAAGCAGATACGAGGATTTTGCTTCATGCAAAAGATGCAACTAATAATGGATACAGTCGGATTGTTGTGCAATGCAAAGATACAGATGTGCTAGTTATGTTAGTGAATATGTTCCAATAAATTAACGCAGACGAAGTATGGATGTCCAAAGGAACATCATCACAGAAAATATTCGTCCCCGTGCATACAGTATTCTCAGACATACCAACTGATGTGCCAGAATCTATTATTGGTTTTCACTCGATAACTGGATGTGACACAACCAGTCAGCTAAATGGTATTGGCAAGAAAACTGCATGGGAAGTTTATCTGAAAAATCCTAAATGGCTTGCAGAAATAGGTGTTGGAACATTATCGGATAGTGTAATCAAATCCGCTGAAGATTCTCTTATTAGCATTTACTCGCGCTTTCTACATAATGCAGAAACTTTAAAATCAATCAATGAACTTCGGGAATTACAGTTTGGGAGAAAATCACCAGAAATGCTTTCTCCTACATATGCTTCATCGAAGCTACACATCCAACGTGCACATTATCAAGCATTTGTGTGAAGAAAAGCACTGGAGGCTAAGCCATTGTTGCCTGATTTACTTGATGGCGGATGGTACGATGATAATGGTGAATTAAAACCAGAATAAGCTCGATCTAATTGTGTGTGTACAGTTAACAAGCTACCCATGTATCAAAGTGTGTGGGTGTTCTCTTGAGCAGTGTAAGAACATTATTCAAACCAGGATGATGAGGATGAAACAATGTAATTTTTGAATTTATATTCTATCACACAGGGAAGTTAGGCCCCATAAAGGACATTTTTAATTGTGGTTTTTATGCTTGAGTCAGAAGAAATAGCATTATCTTTATTTAATAAAGGAAGATTGTAATAGTTGAAAAATAATTAAATAAAAGTTCATTTAATGCCATATATTGGTCCTCATTTTGAAAAATGGGAGATGGGTTGTATATATGAATAAATTAAAGACTTTTTGAATTTCTTGACCCCAAAAACATATAATTTGACACCAAGATAAAGTTTTTAGGTTGAGTGGTTTCCAAACTACGAACAATCAAATATTTGCATCCGCCATTTTCCTAATTGCCGTCCAGAAAAGAGGATCCCACTCATACACAGTGACCACCGGTCAAAATATCATCTGTACTACTGTAATATAAAATCTAGCATGGTGGTTGCTAGTTAGGTTTCAGGGTGAGCTAAATTTGTCATTTTGGCCATCTGCTCCCCACTATTAAGAATACTAACTTTTCTTTATTCAACAAAAAAAATTACAAAACAAAATCTAGCTGCCATGGTTTTTGGTCAGTTTGTCAAACATTTCATCTACTTTTCATCTACTTTTTTTTAAGTTTTTGACCCTTGGGGGGGATATATCCCCCATGTCCCCCTCCGTGGCTACGCCACTGATATGCTCCATATTGCATTTGAAAATAATCAAGTCAATGCACTAGGTTAAATCGATTGATTGTGACAAGTATATACGTATACATTTTACCACGAATAGACGTGGTTTGTTATAAAAAGTACACTTTTGCATCTTTTATTTTGTATTTACGTTTGTATTTTTAAAAACTCAATCTAGCGCATTTTGAGCGCTTATGTATTGTTGGTTGCATGAACATACAGTAATTACAATGGTTTAATTTATCATTTTAAATAAGGAAAGTGATTGTTTACTCTTATGTTACATTATAACCCACGTTGCCCCTAGCAACGTGGGTTATTTTCAAAAAACTCACGCCTTCAAAGATAACAACCAATCACCAGCTTACGTTACTTAGTATTATTAAAATCCAGTCATCGTGCTAGAGTATTACCGTCAAAACTACAGACTAACTATACATTGCAAATTCGATGTTTAAACTTAAATAAAGAGGCGTCGGATAAAATTTTGTATGGCACGCGTGAGTTAAGGATAGTATCCACTCAGAAAAATTAACCCTCTCGGGCCTGTCGGCCCTCGAGGGTAAATTCTTCGTTCGTGGATAATATCTTACTTAACTCACTTGTACCATACATACAACTCACCACATACAAACTACACGAGCATATTGCATTTTAATTTAATGGCACTGTATATTAACAGTGTTTGTAAAACTATGGCAGTATTTGCCATAATTGGTTTTGTCAATCTATGACCATTTCTACACTATAAAACATGAAGTTTTCGAACATACTATGTATATGGTTACGTTATAGGCAAATGAAAGTATATTATTGTAATACTTATGTAGAAGTCGGCAGGAATCTATAATTAAATAATTTGGAATACTAACATAAGTGTTACATTATTTTGTTAAAGTGATTGAAAAGATTGTGTTGCATCATGATATCGAAGGTATCAGATCAGAGGAGCGTATCGATGGCGTGATTGATTTCTGGGATCGACCTGCGTGTTGTCACAAACGGGCGTATGTTTGGTAAGGCATTAATATTTACGAAACATCCCCCGTTTGTGACAACACCCAGGTCGATACCAGAAGTCAATGCGCCATAAAAATTGTAGATCACAAATTTGGTGGATACGCCCCTCTGATCCAATGCCCGCAATTATAACCAAACATTGAAATTAGGTTTATTAAATATGTGGTATTTCAAAAATAATATAACAAAAATAGAAAAGCGTCAGAGCAATGATTTTTTTTCAGAGTTTCTTGCTCAGGTTAAATTGAAATTTGTATTATATGAACTGTCACACATTTATTTGTACAACACTGTATATACATATTTGCAAATAGTTAAATGACAATATTAGTCCTTTCTTTGATAAGGTTCAATGGACTAAACACAGTTTTCGAATAAAATTAATCAAATGTCAATCAATAAAAAAAAAAAACGGAAAAAGTTAATAAGTTGAACAGTTGTTTGAAAATATTTTAAACACATTGTGCCTGTTTCCTGTAACTTTTTTCTATGAAGTATTCTTTCTACTAAAAAGTAACATGCAACAAAACTAGAATGAAAAAAGTGATTGAAAACTAAAGACTTAATAAATTACTTATTGTTAAATACTACCTACTTTAAATTACAGAAATTTATACAGAAAGTTTGCAAATAAGCCAAAAAGCTAACAAGAGAACCATTAAACCATTTTAAAAATGTAAAAAATCTACAATAAATTGATGTTACCATTCCCATTTTAGATTGGATTTAAGATTGTGATTGTACCTATCCTTTCTTTAACAGTAACAACACTTAAGAAATAGTGTATGTAAGTAATTATTTGTCAGTTGATACAATTTGACAAGATAAATCTACTTTACAAATAAGTCTTTTAGAGTTGAGCAGAGCGAGGAAGAGTCACAGGTTTCAGTGTAATCGTTATCATCTCCTTTATTTGAAAACCAGCTCGTTTTGGACTTAGTTCCTGAACTTTTATTCGAAGTCTTTGGAATCGCTCCTTTACTAGGAGATGGGGCAGTAACTGTTAAATTAGGAAGATTGTCAGAGGATGGCTCGGGACCACCGCGTCTTAAGAATACTTCTATAGCATTGCCCAAAAGTTGAGGATCCACAATTGAACCACTCCTCTCATCCCAAACGACTTTACCGCCTTCTGCTGGAGACTTTGCTGGCTTTTTACTGGTTTTAACACTTTTCGAACTGAGTGTAACCTTTTCGTTTGAGAATGTTACACGTGTCGTTGATTTAGCACTAGAGGGATCTGTTTTTGAAGAAATTGGTTGATGGCGATTAACGAACCAGTTGGATGGTACTGGAGATGGAGTTTTGTAATCTGGGGATTGCTTACTATTATCAGTCGCGTGTAAAGTCGACACGTCGAAGCTATTAGACCTGTTGCTCTTCAAGCGACTTCGTCTCTGCTCTAGACTGGATGTTTTCATGTCCGTCTTCTCTGTCGTCGTAGCATCACACTGGTTGATTTCCGTGGCAGAAGAAGTAAGAGAAGACAAAATAGATATTAGGTCAGTATTAGAGCAAATAATTCCCGTTGTTAGCTTACTTGCTTCGGTTGTAGCCGGCGAAGGTCCGGCTGGTGGGGGAAGTTCGGAGGCTCTGCGTTTACTTGAGCTTGGAATTGGTGTAAGAGTAGTACCTACAAAGTCGGAATACCGTCGACCGGAAGAATTTGTATAGCGTTGGACTCCTCCTTGATCATCTAGAGGTTGCACTTCACAAACACGCTCGTTGCTTGTATTCCACATCTTCATACGTACTTTACGGGCTTTCACAATATCATCCATTATATCTAATTGTAGATTATGAAGACTGCCTCGAGGTTCTGTTGAAGGTGGCCCCGCGAAAGATTCCCTTCTGCTAGACAATATACGGCTACCAATACTTCCACTAGGAAAGGCCGCAACAGATTCTCTCCTACTACGACCGAATATTGCACTTGGTACTTTGGAAATCGTAACTACAGAATGTCTACGACCACCTGGCGACGGCATGGGGTTGGCAGATAGAGTAGCCAAAAAGGCAGCTTCTCGTGCTGACGCTGCAGCACTTTCTCCGCTTCTTTCTGATAAACGACGAACTTGGCTAGCTGTAATTCCGCTACATTGTGGTGTTGGCAAAGAATGTTTGCGAGCATCTTGTCTCCATGGAGATAGCAAATAAGGGTTAGTTGGAGAACCGTCACTTGAAGAACCATCTGAAGAGGTATGCCTATCTCTAGTTTCATCAAATTCCTGTGCATCAGATTCTTCCACTACAATAAGTGGCTCTGACATTTGCGTCTGCAGACGACTCTGCGAAGATCTTCTCATGGTGAATGTTCTGAAACAAAACATTTTTTTAGTGTTTAGGAATTAGTTGAAATTAACATGATAAATATTAACGTAAAATATTTTACATTTATAGCCACGCTTAGGGGAAATATTACGGTACAGCATGAGAGATTAGGGCCTCTTCATAGATTAATACCACTAAATTTCCAAAATCACCAAACCACCAAGGAATCAAGTATCCAATGGCGATATATTACATTTAATTAGTTACTATGAGTGCGGTTGTTTCAATAAAAATAGCTAAATGAATCTCTATTTAGGGTTATACTAATCAAAGGTACCCTACAAAGGGGCTTTTAATATTCAAGTCTTGTTTGTCCAATTCTATTCCAATTTAGCCGAATCTGAGGATATTTCATCCCCAGTAGGAATTTTTATTTACACGTTCTATGTAAATGACACTTTATAGCATAGGCGCCGACTATGTGGTGGCTCGAAGGCTGTGGCCCTCATTAAAATAATTCAGTGAGGGCTGAGCCCTCCTTTGATAACTATCCTATATAGCTCTATACATTTAGAGTTGAAATATTTGTTTCTGCATTACGCAGACTAAAAAGCTACTTGCCTAAAAACATTGCTTAAGAATTAGACATACTTAGAGTAAATTGCAAATATCTTCATTAAAAAAGTGGTGCTCTAAGAAACGTGTTTTCTTCTAAATAAAATCTTATTATTTTATAATTCAAATATTTTCTGTTAACTGTGATTATTAGTAGTATTATATTATTGAGACGCGCCAAAGGTCGACCTGTATCCTAGCTGAATTTTATTAAAAGATTGGTTGGCTTAAAGGCTACATTATATTACAACTTAAGCATGCATCTCATTGGTTCATGATCAACTTCGACGTTATTTTGTTTAATTTTGCTGTTGTACAACGCCGTCTATATTTATTGACAGTCTCAATATTCCTAGTTTGCTGTGTTCCTGTAAGAATATATTTTCTGTTTCTAATGCCCTATATCTGATTTGGATACCGAATACAAACAAGGTCGGCCTGTTCTTTTAAAAAATCTATTGTAAAATCTTCCCAGATAAATAAAGTTATTATTTTTGTTTATCATTTTATTTATTAGCTTAAACAGTACTCATATCCTGAAAATGACGAAAAAAAATTAATTTTGTACTAAAAAAATCATTTAAATTAGTAATACCTACTTTTAAAATAAGCGTGGCGAGCTCGAGCGCCGACATAATACCATAGCTTAGTTAGCCGGAGCGGAGTGATAATAATGCTAAGTCACTGTCGCCGCAAGTTCGATTCAAGCTGGCAGATTTAAAATTTATTATTTTTACAGTAAACACAATTTAAAATGCAATCTTAGTCTTTGAAAATGCTTTTTTGTATAATTTTAATAAATCGCGCAGTTTTGTTTTTCGTTTATTCTCATGTAACTGATATTTTTGGTGAAGGTTTTGTTTTACTGCGTATTTTTTGCATTTTCTGGTCCATTTTACTGGCTGCTTAATTTGATAAGATAAATACTTAGTTATATAGTAATTGAAGCAGGATAGCACAAATTTAATAATTTTCGTTAATTATTTACACTTTTACTTTTTTTTAGACGCGTACAATACTGTTGATCAGAATTGCAATTTATTAAAATTATGTGCAAATTAAATATTATCAAAGAAAAAATTAGTTATTTTAAATTTTGTTTTGTAAAAATATATAAAAAGGAGAAGTTATCTGCCAACTGGAATCGAACCTGGGACGACATCAGCTTAGGCTATTATCACCCCTCTTCGGCTAACTAAACTATGGAGTCATCTCGACTTTTGAGCGAACCACACCTACTTTAAGTTGCACTAATTTAAATGATTTTCTTTAAAAAAAAGACTAAACGTTTTTTCTTCATTTTCGGGATATGAGTATTGTTTAAACTAATAAACAAAATGATCAACATAAATAATAATTTTATTTACGTAGGGTTCTTACAAATGATCACAGGTTAATCTCTAAATTTTGATTTGATTTGAATATTTTGATTTAAGAGTTTGTGTGGACTAGGTCAATCTGCGGGTGACTGAAAAACTTCAACCAAGGCGAAAATCCAACCCATCCACACGGGTACTCATGTCTGCAGAGATTCCTCACTAAGGTTATATCCATCGAAAACACTTACGTAAATCTCTACCACACATTGCTGACTGTATCATCCGTTACCCACATTTCTGGGACTTGGTAGAGGCTAGTCAGTTCTATCCATTCTATCTACCATGGATAAACGGTGTGTGAACTGCACCACTCACCCAACATACCTAGATATAACTATAGAAGTTGAATTAATAATTCCTCTGGAAATATTTATGTATGGAAATAGCCCCTTTATTTCCAAATAGTAGCGGCAAGGTCTGATCTCGTTGTTGGAGCAAAAGCACCAGAACGATATTGGCGATATTGAATGTTACCAGATTTGACATTCCGTCTTAAAATAGATGATCTTAGGTTTAATACAATTCAACATTAATTTGACAATAGACATTTATGCACTATAAAAAATCATATTAATATAATATATACCAAATTATTGTAATTTTTAAACAACTTTTTATTAAATTTCCGTAACAGCATGCATGTAGTAATTTTTTTCTTTATTAAAGTTTGTCAGGTTTGCGCCACGATGTCGCTATTTAATTTGAAATAGACGCTAGAAGGGCTATAAAAACTGATAGAGTCACTGCATCTAGTTACCTAGGCCAGCTGGTCGACCAGAGTACCGCAAACCGCCGCCATATTGGGGCAAACGAAGCACGAAATTGTTCATTATTTGTTCTGTATTGAATTTAATCAAATTCACGTTTACTTTAAAAGGGTTTTCTTATTCTGAAAGATCAAACCTCTAATATGCCAAACACGTAAAACGTGGTTTTCATTTGTCCATTATTAAAAATCACCCTTCTCTGCCCCAATATGGCGGCGGTTTGCGGTACTCTGGTCGACCAGCTGGCCTAGGTAACTAGGTGCAGTGACTCTATTTATCATAACAGTTTACTGAAAATTTATTTTAAAGTGATCATCTATAATTACTTTTTTATTTTCATTATATAAGTTTAATGAATGGTGAATAAAATAGCATATGTACAATTTCCAAGCCTCGCGACATTTTTTAATCTCGACGTACCGTCTCGGTCAAACAATATTGCTTGGAGTGTAAAAATATCCTTTACCAACTCACCATGTAATATACTTTTACCGTGCCAACCATCGCATTGACGAGGGGCTTATGGTTCTACTGCCGTATCCGAGAGAAATTTATTTTCAGACAGAACTTTTCCTCGCGAAGAAAAATTACCACTCCTTCACTCTTACCACTCTTCCACCGAATTTGTATTAAATAAATCTTTTTATAAATTTCAGTTGGAATGACAATTTCACAATGACAAATATCAAAATGATGGATATGATAGAATTTTCTTTATACTTCATGTTCTTTGACCGCTTGATAATAAAAACTAGTCTTGACATATTGACCCAAACGATTTCATGATATTAGATGCATTTGAGCTGAGACCTTTGACACGAAGCAAAATCTTGATTTCTGACATGTAAGGGCAATCCTTTTATAAATATTTTTTGTACCGATCCCAGTAAGAATCCAGTTTACATATATATAATAGCTATTTATGTTACAAGTACATAATGTAGGTCTTTATAGACAAGCCAAGTTTAGGGCCGAGCGAGCGACGCGAGCAAGGCCTATAAAAAGGGCGAGTCTATAAGGTCCGATTATGTAAGAGTTGCATACAAAGCTTTATGTTCGATTCCTAAAATTGGCTAATTATCAAAAAAAAAATCAGTTTATAAATTTGACATCTATTCTTGACAAAAGAAAATTTGACATGTAATAGACAGTTGCCATACTTTATTTTACTAATATATACTTTATTTTACTTCTGCCACTTTATTTTACGAGTACAATAATAAGCCAGTTCACTGCCGCAAAACAATACAATAAACAGTACTTTATAATGCAATCGGACATAAAATACTTTAAAACGCTTAATATTGATTAATTTAATCAATAAAACTTTATTTAGAAACTATTATTTAGAAGCGATAAATGTTAAAATAAATAGCTGTATATCAGATATTAAAGCCACAAATGCAGCAATCAAGCTGCCACAGCAATCAACAGTGGCTATTGACTATATGACAACAATACACAAGCAGAAACAGTTTTTTCAATGGTATGAAACACATCGCTTTACGAATCAAGTATGTTTGCAATATAACTAAACCCAGACGTTTGCACAAAAATCTCATTTGAATAATATAATAATTAGGTAAGTATTGATTTAAATATTTACAAACTAGGCAATTCACTAACACAGTGTTGAATTACAACATTAATCTAGAAATGCAAGTAGACAATAACTAGAGTTGCTACTATCTACCAGAACATAAATGTAATATCGTGGGCAACAGGTTGTATCTACAAATTAATTCATCTTCATCATACCATTGAATGAAGCTTCCTGTACGTGTTATTCTAAATATAAGGTGTAATCTTCGAATTTCAGTTTAAATTTTTGTGGTAAATTGCAGTAACTATTTTATTTTAATTAAATGCACCATTTTAATTTCTTTGTTTTGAGAATTAACAGTTACTCTTGTTAATCTGTCTTAATAAGCTTATTCGGACCGCATATTTCCCAATTAGAATATGCTAAATTTGAACCGTGATTATCTGAATAGCTTAAATTAACCCGTGGGCGAATGCATTCATTTAGAACTATTAGAATTCTCTTTGGTACCTATCCCAACGAAGCGTACACAGCCGCCCTTGCAAGTTCAATAATAAGAGTGGGTTGATAAAGATAACAATTACAAGAATGAATATTCTTAAATCTATGAAATGTTAATATATATTTTACTAACGACCAATGAAAAAGAAGGTATTGAGCAAAGTTATCATGTGGGAAGTTGTCTCACTGCCCTATACAACGCATGTTAAACGCGGGCATGAAAATGAGTAATGGAAGTAGAACAGCGAAACGGCTACGTGACGTCATTGGTTGACTTTATTGGCAAATATATCATTAGTTAAATTATACCAATCGTCTGCAAAAAATCTTGAATACCAATAGCAAGAAAACTGATCGCTCAAATTAATTCGAACGAAAATGGTTAAATAGACAATTTATTTTTGTATAAAATAGTAAATTTGTAAAATTATCCGATTTCTGGTTTTTAAATTTCGCGAATTATGTTACAAAAAGTCCGTTTACTTCGCGAGTTCTGACGTAAAGCGTGTCTTTAATAATTAATAGTGCAATAACTACTCGACGGAATTGAATGAAATTTTACATGCTAGTAGCTAATAGTTGTTATATGTATGTGGAAAGTTTTGTAGTTTGATTTATAGATTATTTCTCAAGTTATTCTATGAAATAGAGGGTTAAACATTCTGGTATTCTGGGACCTTAATCAAAATCTTTTTTTACAAAAGGTAGTATTTTCTAATAAAACAACAAATATGTCAAGAAATTTTGAAAATATTCATGAGCTAATTAAATAAATAATTCTTTACAGAATTGCACTGTCTCCAATGCAAATGTTGCGTGTGTAAAATAACTTGAGAAATAATCCATATATCAAATTACAAAAATATCACAACGTGTTTTATTCAATGAAAAAAATTCGATTCTTCTCTTATTTTATCATTTGTGAACGAATTTTATATTTAAAAATTTATGATTCATTCTTTCAAGAATTAATTTTAACGAGAGCAGTTTTATTCGTTCGCACACGAATGCAAAATTATCTGTGTAAAAAATTCTGTTTATGAATGAATACAAGCGGAAATAAATCTTTCGTTTTCAGTTTTTATTCTTATTATTACTTATAGTTCTTACTACTCTGCAGTTTTATTTATATAAAATCAGTAACCAACTTCATACAATATGGGTCTACACAAACAATTTAATTTAACTGTAATTAAATATATTAACTATGATAATGAAACAAATACTACTTTCACTTGTTTAGCGTGTGAAACGAATTTAAAATATTATGTTATGTATTATGTTAACGTACATAATCAATTATAATTTCTTGATTAAAACAAATAAGTCGAAAACAGGGTATCAATTAATTAATAATTATCAAACAAAATTCGACAGCGCGCATACAGCGCCATACAGATTTGCTCTCCGTGTATTAATAAAGTTGCATCTTTACATAAATTAAATAAACCTGCGTTGTTATTTAACTCCCGAATGAATCATACGTGATAAATTTGTGAACGATAAATATTTTTCAACTCTCAACAAATATGACTCGCTCGGGAGCAAAAATTTATTTATACCAGAGCGAATGAAAAATTAAATTTTTTTGCGAGCGAATCAATTTTTTTTTCTTCCTACTCTGGTTTTATTACTTACTAGTATGATGATTTAGATGCTGCATTGAAAACTATTGCGTATGATCAAGAATCAAATTATTAAAGATAAATGTGTATACATGTCATCCGTGACGTCACACGCCGAACTTGCTTTAATTGCTAGAAAGCTTCTGTGAGATAACTTCTTATATAAAACTCTGGGTATTGAGCAAAGTATCTAGTAGGTGTGAAAGTAAAACAAAGCAAATACTTTTTATAATTAATATACGCACTACAAAAGTGTTCACTATTAAAAATGATTGATAAATCATTGGTAATTAAGTATATCCGTTAATCGTATACAAACTTACAGTAATCTGCTCCCCAATGTCAGAGTTATGCGTTACAAATGGTAAAAGCATTGCACTGCTGAAACGTTCCGTTAAAATTCCAGAAATTATGTTCTATTTACTGGTGTAAACACGTTAACTGTGCCTAAAATAAAAATTATTGGCTGTACCGCTGAAATAATCAGTAGGGTAAAAAATAAAAACTCTGCAATTTAGTGCGGATTTGATATTCTTAGCCACAAAGCCAGGCTCCACACGTGCGCATACGAATATTCGTGTGTAAATACGAATATTCGTTGCTAAATGTTAATTTGTGAATGTATCCGAACAATTCCCTACATACTTGGATTACTGTAAACCTCAGCTCCACACATGCGTTATCCGTGGACGAATAGCTAATATTCGTACACAAATACGTGAAGTGTGGATAAAACATTAGTATTAGTATACGAGACTTTGCTATTCGTCCACGAACACGAGCACGATCCGTCTTGTAGCGGTAAATTAGCGCGAGTCAAAGGAATCAAACATTCGTCTTAGCTCCCACGTAGTGGCCTAATATTCGGTTACAGTATGTGAAGTATGTAGGGAATTGTTCGGATACGTTGGCAAATGAATATTCAGCCGCGAATACTCATGTTTGCACACGAATATCCCTATTGGATTACTGTAAAACCAAATATTAGCGTATAGTGTGTTAAGGCCGCTACGACGACGAATGATTCATCCCTTTACCTCGTGCTAATTTACCGCTACAAGACGGATCGTGCTCGAGTTTATGGACGAATAGCGAATATTCGTATACGAATACGAATGTTTTATTCACACTTCACGTATTTGTGTACGAATAGCAAACATTCGTCAACGAATAACGCATGTGTGGAGCTGGTGTATTATAAAAATGCAGTTGGAGCTTTTTTCTTCGAGTAGAACAAGGTGAGGCAAGTTCGGACAGATTTAATCCCATAAAGTAGAACTGCTTTATATTCGGCAGTTTTGATAGTTAAATGCGAGCGAAGTGTAACAAAACCAGTGAAGTATTTAGTTTGTGAATATAAAAATATTAGATAATTACTGTTAATATTAACCTATAATAGGAAGCTTTTACATCGCTCATATCAGTGCGAAAAATCAATGTATCATATTTGCGCAGTAGAACAAATAGTTTGGTACGACAGAACATACACTGTTAAGTTTAATAAATTGCTTGTTTTTTAGCAAATTTTCCTGTATTTTTGGATGTAAGGTTAAAATTAAAACATTTGTAGCTTTAACTTACAGGGTGGATGAAAAAATTATCATTTTGTAAAACAGTGAATTTAACATTGTTGCAAAGGCATATTTAAAAAATATTAAATTACACAACATAGTGAAAATAATCATTTCTTGCTATAGATTAATACATGACGATGAGATAATACTGGCAATACAAAAAAAATAACAGTGACACATAATTACTGTAAAAAGCAACATTAGTTAGAATTGTTTACAATTTTTAGGAATAACATTGTAGTTGCCTGGATTATCTGCCATGGCTGCAATCTTCTTCACCATACATCAATAGCTTTGTTAATGGTTTCCTGATCATACTGTTTCATGTATTAAATTATTGACCTTCAAAGACTTTCGTTTTCTAAAATTCCCCATATGGAGTAGTCCACAGGATTTAAGTCTGGGCTATTGGGTGACCACATTCTAGGCCCAATACAATTCAGACAAGAAATTTCTGGTATTATGCGAGGTATGCGAAGGTGCTCCATCCTGTTGAAAAACGTAATCATCATCATCATCATCAGACAGGATTTTCCTAATTTCGAAATCGCATCGAAAACCATAATACTTTTGGAAAAGCTGAAGATTTGCGTATACTCTGTTATTTTGGGTATTTTCGGGTCTCAAATAAAACATTTTCTACCTACAACTTTCTAAACGTTTTCCCCTTACACTCGCATTGATTATAGTTTTTTAACACTTTTAATTCACTATCTTTTTGTAGTATTCTTTGAACTGATAACTGATGCTTTATTCTGGTTATTTTAGTGATTGTGTTCAGGGTGGGTGCTTCGTAGTTGAATTATTACATATAAACTAAGCGTAATCATTACTGGGAAATTGTCCGAGTCCACCTTGAGACAATTGAATGATCCGCCCATAACTACACAAAAACCAATTATGTCAGATGTTGTTGCTGAATCAGTTGCCCAGTAGGTAGATTCTCCAGCATATTAGCTTTCATAGCATTGTGTAGCTATTGGGGCTATATGTAGTAAGTCTTGATCCCTACTGTGAAGGTTTAGCGTAAAACATTGTCCTAACGTAGCATACAATTCTCCGAATTGTTTGTTTGCTTGGATGGTTTGGTGGGCGATGTACAGGGTAAGTTCGTCATTTAGATCTATTTAACTCGAAGAGCTCGGTTTCCATAGTATCCATTATTGCAAATAATTGTAACTATGACAATAGAGCTTCTGGAGCAAAAAGAGTTACAATGCCAAACTTACCCACAGATGTAACTGTTAATGGACCAGCTGAATTTATGATGTTTATGCCAAATGCTTGTGTATGTCCTGGAATAAATTAGTTCTACTGATGATTTGTAATGACGTTTTTGTAATGTTTTGTAATAAAAAATTTGAATGTATTTAATAACCATCCAAATATTCAATTGAAGGAAAGACCCATAAGACAATACCTTTTCTCGACACTTTAATCATTAGAAACTATATAACTCAAGACGATAGATAGACTGAAATTCTTTCCATACCAATAACAATAAAATGAACGTAATCTTGACTTTAAAAAATAGAATTACAAAAATTAGTCATGATGACTATAAATTAAGCAGTCCACGGAAACTTGAATGGAAAAATGAAATTTTAATTGACAATAATTGCTCTCAACAATTGACGGAACATTTACTATACACTGGCCAATAACCTATAAAAAATTAAAACGCCAGCATTATTTCTAAACCAATTCCTCGCATTCCAAATTTAACAAACCAAATTATTTGTATCTTAAAATCACAAACATAAAATTATTACAAAAGAATTAAATCACAGTTAACAACTTTTATTGCAGATTAAAAAATAAAATTTAATTTAATCAACAGAAAATTAGTAACTAGATTCCCTGTAATAACTGTGGCCAAATATATATTAGCCAGACCACACAAAAATTGTCAGTAAGATTAAGCCAACACGAAAACGATATTAGAAATTGCAAAAATTCAGAAAGAGCTTTGGCTATACATGTAAAAAATGATTTTCATAAGATTAAAACTTTAATGACACCAATATTTTAACCATGGAAGATGATAATCAAAAAATACTCTTTGGAAATGTGTTGCATTAATCAAAATTACTACATACAGCACTCTTTTAAAATTAGGCAAACGTTATTTTGTTTTTTATTTACAGTTTATTTTGTAACTTTTTTCTTTACAAAAAGATGTATTAGTATAATTATTTAATTTTATTGTTATATTCTTTTTCTTTATTGTCTAATTTTAATGTCTCCTCTTCCATACAGACACACAAACGTAAGCACCCTCAGGCCAGTTTTCATTTATTCTTTTAATAAGTGAACGTTTTTAAAATAATCTTCATAATCAAAATGTTTTGAAGAAATTTTTGTTAAAGGAAAAGAAAAGATATGATCTTTTAGAACAAAATATCAACTACTGTAATTATCATTAGTAGGTAATATACTTCAGCAGTGTCATATTTAGGAATTTCTTCGGGAGGAGGGGGTTACTCTATAAAAATTTATGAGTGCATTTATCAGTTATTGACTTTGTATTAAAAAAATTGGTCTAAAATTGTCTATCTATTGCGGTGTTGTCAAATCACCGTATTGAAAATTTTATCAACGACGGAACGGAAACGTTAACACAAATATTTTTATATCAGATTTACATTAAAAGAGGAACATGGTATGTCATGTGCATAATTAATAAAAAGGCTATAGATAGGACCACAGTTAGGGTCATTAATGTTTAAATTAAAAACTTAAGAATAAAAATTTCATGCAAACATAACCTAGCTTTCTTATGCATAATAAAAATAGGTTTCTTTTAGAAAAAGGATATCAATTAGTTAGATTGCTTGATCATAAATATGTTTATGCAACCCAAGTTACACTTTGGGACGGTTTCCCACTTGTTAGGAAAAAGGAATTTCTATATTCAAATTTATAGATTACGATGTTTAACGTTAGACAAATTTTTCTATATTCCACGCCACCAGCTCAAGTCCACATTGCTAATTAGCTGAAAATAGATAAATTAGGTCAATCTTATTATGACTCATATAATACAATTAACTTTTGAATTTGTTTATAAGATCTCTGATCATTTCAATTAATGAAGGTTTTTAATCCTGTCGTTCGTGTTAATATGACTCTTATAGACTTTTATCCTGCTTTTCCTCACCATTATTTTGATGTAAGTGTTTAGAGTACTGTATGCTGGACATTTTGAGCATAATTTGATTAATATTTATTTTATATTTAAGCTGGCACTTGTATATGCATTAATTGATTTATCTATTGTATTTCGCACTGTAAAAATCATGTTTGTATTAAATTGTAAAGATGTTTCTATGGAGAAATTATTTGTATTACTTGTATCATGTATTTATGTAACTGGTTTGTAAAGGATGAACCATGATTTGTGGAATTTCATAAGTATTTAGATCATAACGAGATGTGTACATTGTTAATCGTTTTTCTTGAATATATTCGTTATGACACAATTTGGGACAATGGTTGTATTATACTTTTTTGATCCTTACTTCAAGGGCATACAATCCTTACAATCCTGTAATAATAGATTTAGGATTAGTGACAATTAATAACAGCTGTGCCGTATTAATGACGTCACAAGCTTACTCGATGTTCCGTTGTTTTAAAAAAATGTCATAGTTTTCTTTTGTTCTGGCATAAACTATATAAGCTGGGGCAAATTGTAACAAAGTCAGTCGATAAAACGTTCAAGGCAGAATCTATGCCCGGCTCCGGATAAAATCTGTAATTAATTTGAGGTTATACTTCAATCATATGTTTTTGACATAAATGTCATAGTATAAATAAAGTTTAAAATTAAACTAAAAGTGTTACCTGAACAATCTTCAAGGGTTAAAAGAAGATTTAATTATTGTGCATCAATTATTTAAAGTGAACGTGATAGTTTAAATAAATTTAAGTGGATTTATTTTCATCATCGATCTACGTATCGATATTATAAACAAGAAGTCAGCTGATTGGTTCCGTCGCAGTGTTACCAATAAAGGATTAATTTTTAAAAAGGGAAATTATATTGTAATATACAAGGTTGGTCATAATAAATGATTCTTGTTAATCTTATGAATAATAAGTAACTTTAAAGTTCATCCTCAATAATAAAAATCTATTTGGTTTAGTTTATCAGATTCTTTTGAGAATTTACTTAATTTCAATTAAATAAAACAACTAAATTTCTTTTATATAACATTTATTTTTATTTAACAAATAGTTTTATTTATAAATAAATTTCATTTGTGTTGGTCTGTTCAAACGAATGACCGTATTGGCCCTATGTCAGGTCACTACAACTATTTCTAACGTTTGAGCAAACCTGAGAATTTATTTCTCAATTATCAATTGTATTATCTTGAATAACATTTTTTTAATTTTGACGTTTTTTTAATTTTTATTTTGTTCGTTAAATAAAGTTTATGTGTTTTTAATTTTATATATGTGTTTAATTGATGCTAATACAAACACCCAGTGTTCTTTCCTTTTGAATACAGAGTTTAGTAGCAGTTGTCTAGCCTGCAGGAGCTTTAGTGCTTACAATATAAGTTTTTCTTCCTTTCCAGGCATAAAAGTAAATAAGAGTCTCGTAATTCAAATAATTTATGCTTTACTGAGCAAACCTGAGCTAGCTGAGAGGAATAAAGAAAAATATCTGTGGTGTATTCTCATTTTAATCCACCGTATATAATTTGTGTTTATATTTGGAACGGTGGAAATATTTTATTTTATTTTACTTTCAAAACACCGCACTATATATTTAAAACACAAGGCTTATTTTTGTTCCAGTTCGTTTGAGAGTTCCACCGGATCTGAGCGATTTTTTTTTATATTAAAGCTTTCGCTGTGTAGATCAATCAACACTACTTAATTTTTATATATTTTTAATGTTTATATTTTTAATTTGAAAAACTCTAAAATGTTTGATTTGAGACGGACGAATCGGACATTCACTTGGGACGCCCTCTAACTTTCTCCGGTGGTGAGTTTCGTAAGTACTCCCGTTCACCCGCTTATAAATATAAAAGGTGATGCAGTCTTCCACTTCCATCATTAATAAGCTGTTAATATTAAAAAATTGTTAGGTTGCGTAGACAAAACCTGCATGGTTGAAAATTATGGACAACAGACAAATTAAAATAATAGCTGATGGCAATTGCTTATTCAGAGCAGTTTCATATTGTTTGTATAAAATGCAGGAAATTTGCTAACACTATGTTTATGTCATGTTTTTGAAATATGTACTAAGGGACGTTCTCAAGAATGTTTTTAACAATATCGATTTTTGATTTTATTCTTTTCCGTATGTATGTATGTAGAATAAACCAGCGGGGAGGCCCGGGAGGGGTAAGCCAGTGAGGAATATATGTCGGAAGAGAGGAAGGTAAGCTGGGAGAGAGGAGTGCTAGACTTAGAATTTTCAACTGGTTATGTTTGGTTGCGTTTATTTAAATAATCACTCACGAAAATCCGAAGGATTGTAATCACACATCGATTGTTGTATATAGGGAAATCTTTCATGCTTTTGTCCGTCATGTCTTGACGAGGTTTCCCTAGTAATTTTGAAGACACAAGCAACTATTGCTATGAGAAAATCTCATACAAAATACAAAAATCCTTAACTTGAATCCTTTTCTGAATTTGTACATGTTCAAGTTATCATCGTAATTGGTTACGTTTAGGGTTTCTGACCCGGGAATTCCCGGGTTTTATTTGTGTATTGCATTGCACAGACGGTGCAGTACCAGTTTTTTTAAGTACTGAACAGTCTTTGCAAACACATACAAATTATTTACAACCTGTCTATCAACAATCAATAAAAGTAAAGGGATTAGTTTCAGTAACAAAGTGCCGTTAGGTATGGTGGTTGGTTTCAGCATTCTTTATAAGTAAACTTGCAGTCTCTATTCAATTATGTTCAAAAAGGGCATCCATCCGGAATTTCCCCTCTTATCTATAAACAGGTAAAGTAGTCTTCTTAAAAAACTAAACAAAATGATTTTCTTAAAAATTCATATTGTAGTATGAACTTACTTAACAGAAACGGTTTTGACATAAAAGCGAAAAAAATAATTTTATCATCGGAGAATTTATTTATGTACTGCTGTGCTTTTCATAATTGCAGTTACTTTTTAGTGGGGAGTTCCAATGGGATTTAACTTCTGCGAGAAAATGACTAGAGGATTAATTAAAGCACTTTTAAAAGCAAATATTTGGATTTTTGTGTTAGGTACCTATGTAAAATTACTATTCGGGATTCCCGGAAATACCCGGGACGTCCGGAAAAACAGTCTCGAGTCCCGGGAATAGCAAAATTGTCGAGACCCAGCAACAGCAACGCTAGTTACGTTCAATTATAGACAATTAATTCATAGTGATTGACTGAAATCTTAAAATGACGTTTTGTTGATATAATAACAGGTGGGTATATTTTCTTTATAATCTGGTTAAGATAGATAATACGAAATATCCTAGGATCTAATTAATATATCTAAGCGGTTTTTACCATTTAACCACATAAAACGCAGCTTCAATCTAAATTAATGATGTCGTATGCTAACAAAAACATGTATTTCTAGGGGTAAAGTTCGTAACTTTCAACAGCAAGGAAACTAAACGTTGTTTTATGCAAATTTCCAAAGATACTAGGGCAAATTTTTTATCTAACTGCAAGAGACAATTTCTAATTTACATAAATTAGCACTGGGAAACCTTTTAAAATTAAATCCTACTTTGCATCTTTATTAATGAGAAAACTTTTGAAATTTTTGAAAATAACCTCTTAAGATTAAATAAGAAGGCAAGCACAAATTAAAAGATTGTTTAAAACTCATGCATGTGAAATGCTTAAAAAGCAATTTTAACAGTTTAAAAATGATTTGCACTTTTGATTAATGCTGAAACAGTTGAGAATTCAGTATATGACTAAACGCAGGGTTATTTGAATTAAGGGAATTGGATTTGCATAAGACAGCAAACCCAGTTTACTAAACAGAACAATTAAATGGAAACTTTGACAATAAGATGAAAGAAACTTTCGGAGTAAAAGAAAATCTCCAGAAATTTATTTCTTAGAAAAGACTATCTAAAGAGAAATGCGAATTCAAAAAGATAGAATGGAAACTAAAAGTACTCTAGAAAAAAAATGTCTCAGGTGTTTTTTCTTAACTTTATTAGTTAAAGTTTGAACATCAAACCCATCATTTGTAAAAAAAATGTTCGAATTTCAAACAACTTCGTTTTTTTCGGTTATTGTTAGGATATAAAGTTTGTATAGAAGTTTTAAAGAAATACATTTTATAGCTAGCTTGCAAAAGAAGTAATGTTTTCTGTAATCTATTGAAATATAAGAAGAAATTATATTACGTGTATTACTATATTCTACACGTTATTTATAATTAAAGAAATAATAGTTAACTATTTCGTCAACAGTTTTCAATTATATATTGAAAAATATATTATAGTCAAATCACAGAGGAATAACACTTCTTTGTAAGTACAGTCTATAAAATCATGACATGTTTATTACACAACAGAACCAGCAAACACATAGAAGAATAGATTGAAGAGAAGTTTCAGAACTAACCACAATATTGTAAATGCGATACACATAACGAAAAGTGGTGGGGATATGATATGATTGTCCACAATTTATTCATAGATTTCAGACAAGCTTTGATAGGTTAAAACAGGTCCAAGATAATAGAGGCTCTCAATAAGAACTACAAGTATCTAATAAACTAGTTAATCTGGTAATAATGAGTTTAAAAGACACTTACACATCAAAACACTGAGAGTATCCTAAGAAATAACAACAAACAGGGTTACACAGGGGGATGCATTATCACCACGTTTGTTCAATATATGTAACATTAGAAGCAATAGTAAGAAGATTTGAACTAACTAGAAGAATATTACAACGTAATATTAGTACAATATTAGACGACAACTTAATGTAGACCAGCATATTAGAACAAAATTTAAAAGATGAATCATAAAAGTAAAAATAGCAAAAGAGTATGGACTAATAATAAACGAGAAAAAACATACACATGAAATTTGGTAGACCAGTAATAAATCAAGGTCTAGGAATATTGGAAATACTAAGATATACACTTGAGGAATTCGTAAACTTTAACTATCTAGGATTACAAATATCTAGAGATGACAATTTTAAGTAGGAAATAGAAAAAAGAACTAAAGTTGACAAGAAAACATCATTTTAAAATCAAATGGCTTAGAAAGACCACGAGACTGAGAATATAGACGACGATTATTATCAATCCAGTAATTTCTAGGCTTTTTGGGTCTCGACCATTTTGCTATTCCCGGGAACCGAGACTTTTTTCCGGAAGTCCCGGGAATCCCGGATAGTAATTTACCATAGGTACCTCAAACAATTAATTAGTCCTCTAATCACTTTCTCCAAGAAGTTCCCATTGGAAAATAACTGTAATTATTTAATGAAAAGCACAGCAGTGCATAAATAAATTCTATTATAAAATTCTTTTTTTCTCTCTCTTTTATGCCAAAACCTTTCCTGTTTAGCGCTGTATTGCTTGTTGGTAAGTTTTAAGTTACTCATAGCCTTTATAAAACATTTTTCCTAAATATGAACTTAATAAATATTATTAGCAATAGTTCGAATTGATATTCCACCATGTGCGACCTATTGAGATTGATTGTTAATTCTTAATATTTTTGAGGTACAAGATACCAATCTTCTTCAATATTTTTGAAATGCGATCCGTGCATGCATTCTAAATGTGCATGCGCCCGCTAGAATTCGAACCTTCCATGAAATTTGCTTGGAGCAATAATTACATTGCCCGTTTCGACATTGCCGTCGACACAAACGATTACAAACAACGATTTGGTTTATTTTCATCTTGAAGCTAAACAGTCAACATTTTATTTATAAATTTAATAGTTAAATAAAAGTCAGATGAAACAAATTCAGAAATCTAGTACTCATCTCTTAGTGACTAATAAAAACAGTTTTGCAATTGTTTTGAGTTTTATTTTATAAGAAATCGTCGTGTTTCACTTTGCCCTCCTTTTAGTTGAGATCCTCGGTACGCCTTTTAGTAGCATTATTGTATTGAAAGAATTTATACCTACATTTTATTTACAAACCTTCATTCATTATCCTCGAATATTAAAATGAATTCGTGGAAATTTAATAATGGAGAAATAATTCTTGGACCAATTTCTTTTTCTATAAAAAGCTTCAACTATTTTATAGTAGTAGAATTGTTTTGAAAGAATCTATACCCACATTTTTATTTATACACCTTCATTCATTGACTTCGAATATTAAAATGAATTCGTAGAAATTAAAAAAGGTTGAAATAATTCTTAGAACTGTTTTATAGTAGTATTCTATTGAATGAATTTAACCCACATTTTTACTTACTAACTTTCATTCATTTTCCTTGAATATTAAAACAAATTCGTGGAAATTTAAAAAGGGGAAAATAATTCTTGGAACACTTTCTATTAAAAGATTCAACTATTTTATAGTAGTAAACTTACCTGCTTATAAATAAGAGAGAAAGTACCCTTTTTGAATATAATTGAATAAAAACTGCAAGTTTACTTATAAAGAATGCTGTGGCGAGGAACCATACCTAACGGTACTTTCTTACTGAAACTAATCCCCTTACCTTTATTGATTTTTTTATAGACATGTTGTAAACAATTTGTATGTGTTTGCAAGTCTGTTTAGTACTTTTAAGGAAACTGGTTAAGAAAACTTTAATTCTAAAGTAAGAATTTTATTTAAATACGTGTATATATAAAAGTCCCGTGTCTCGAATTATTTTTCCCGAGTCTCAAAACAACAAAAAATAGCGTAATTTCCCGGATCAAAAAGTAATTACATATGGAGCAGAAACATGTCACTAAACAAGAGCGAAGAAGATAAATTAGAAATATGTGAAAGAAATATTTTACGTGGAATACTTGGTCCAGTGGTAGGCGAGAAAGAGAAAAGAAATCTAACGAATCACGAAACATTAAATTAATAGACACTAAGCATAAAATGAATTGCGTTCGAAAACGCTTTCCTCCTGAGTTGCTCCTGATTTTATTCTACTACTTACAGAAAATTAAAAAAATTAATAAAAACGAGTTGTTAAATATTTATTAAAAATTATTTGCTATTTAAATATTTAAATTTAAGTAATTAAAATTCATTTTATAATGTAATTATAATTAAAAATGTAAGATGATAGTAATTTTTCAATAGTGAATTAAAAATAAAGTATAAAACACTTTTCCTTCATAGAGAGACAAAATCGATACTTTGTATAGATTACTTTGTAAAAATTACTTTCTTTCCGGAAATGATAGTTGAAAATCTTGTATTTTTATATGTGGTGGAAAAAAGCGCCAAGTTAAAGTTAAAAATTAACTGAAAGTTAAGATAGTTCTTTCATAAATAACTGACATAAACTTTGTTTGAACAATAATTATAAATACAAATATTTGTTACAATTGCTTATAAATACAGACTGGAAACGGATGGGCTTGATACAGAGATATAAAAGCGTTCATGAAAGTGGTGGGATAGAAGCAGTTAAGACTTGAAAGCAGATAAAAACTTGCTACTGGATGTTCTATACTGTTAAGCATGCTTGGATATGTTGTATTGTTGTTGTATTGTACTTGGTATTAATACTTTAAATTCATTCATAAAACCGGATGCAGGTTAAGCACCTGCACTCCGATGCTTAAGTTCGCTCGTATTTTAATCCAATATACGTCTGCTATAAATCTTGATAGTAGAAGAAGTAGTATAACAGGAAAAAACTTTTCCTCCTATCACAATTTTCACTACCCCACTACTACTTTTATGAATGCTTTATATCCCTATATTAAGCTCATACCTTTCCAGGCTGTATATAATCTATTTAGAATAAAGATATACATACTGTGACCCAGAGCGAATTGGTTTAGGTTGATGTGAGTGGTACATTAGTTGTTTTGTTGCAATATGATTTTCATATCGGGCAAGGGTTTATGCTAGTTATATAACACGCAATATACAGCCGTATTTATGCTGATATTTTCTTCCGCAGAATAAGACGATAATACACTTAATTTAAAGACGCAAACCCTCCTAATACAAGTAAAATAATTAATTCATATTGAGTGGAAACAAACTGTTCACATTCGCCCCTTTTCTAAGAAAACCCTTTATACACTTCCTAGCCTGCAAATACATCATATCCCAGGATTTAGAGCAATTCCCCACTAAATAACTAATAACATTGCCCCATTTGGACAGTAACCCCTTTTAAAGCTTGTACGGGAAAGCCTCCTATCAGTGTATACGCATGAAATCGTACGAAATTGCTGTTTTTAAAGCTTTACCATGACGAGGAAGAGCTCACAATGTTTACTCGGGCGTACGATTGTATATTCAGGGTTCTCTAAGGCTACGTTCAGTCGATAAGCTTTTCTAGCAAATGTGTCGAACATGAAATCAAAATCTGCTAGATGAGTAAGTCCTAGTGTATCTCTATTGATATGACCTACATCCTATATTAAGTTTCAACGGGATTCTCTAAATAAGCACTGCATTAAAAAACTACTACTATGTTGGTTAGAGCGCTGCCCTTTCATATCTAAATGCCATCATAATTAATGGTTATAATTTAACAACTAATCCTTGTAGTTCTGCACTGACAAAGCTTACTCACATGGCACATATTCTCATTACGCTATGATTTATAACACAACATAAATTACTAAGGAAAATTCCTTAGATATTCCATTTAATTTATATTTCTAATAAGACGTATGTATTCCTTAATTCCACCAATTTTTCCCAGTGCTTTCTTATTTACAGAAGAATCAAGGCACGCTTTCAATAACTCAGATCCTTCTTTAAACATAAATGACAGTACGTTCTCCGTAAATCTTCTCAAAATCTAAAAGAACGCTGAGCTCTTCTGTCCTAAGGGCATAGATCCTTTTTCTTCCAAATACAAGAAAAATTGATATTTTAATAAATTTATTTCTAACATAAGAGAAACTTTTACCATTTCTAACAATTTCTAAAGAATTGATTTTCAATAAGTTGTAGGTATATAAATTCATACTTCACTACAATAAGTAACAACCGGTAGTTCCATTTATCTTAGTGGAAGAAAGTTTAGCTTTTAAAAGACTTTTATCTTAAGCCCTATCTTAAACTTGTAAGTTTGTAAAAAGTCAGTGACGCTGTCTATTTATCTAATTTACACATAGAGATTGAATAGCTTTGATTTCTATTCTCTTCCAGGAATACGTTTTTAGTAAAATATTCAACTTTCTCTTTATCAGGTCAAAAGGTCTATACATAGGATCTGCAGTTTAATAATTCATGTTGACTGAAAGGTATACGTGAGTTTAGAAAATATCATTTAATATTTATGAAATGTAAGAGAACATCTCAGGAAAAGTTAGGATAACAGTTCACGTCAAAAATACCTACTAATTCTCTGAAATGACAATTCATAAGATGACAAACCCAAAATGCTTAGTTTAAATGATTTAAACACCTGCGTTCATCTCAGGCAATGCTATGAGGTTTAACGAGGTCTTTCCAACATAATAAATCTTCCATAAATTCAGCTCATTAATAGGAGACTTGTTAGTATCATCATTTACTACCTAGTACTTATCTATTACTCAGAGGCACAGCATCTCCATCAACTAGAATCCGGAGCTCATTGAAATCTAATTGACAAATTCAGAAGATGGATATATAGAAATGTTGAGTACACGGCTGGGGAATGGCAGCTACTAAATCGAATTTAGCCAAACGAGTAGTTGTCAAATTGAATCGATTTGTACATAATGAGAGAAACTAGTGCAATACGACGTATTGTCATGTTCTATTAAAAATAGTAGTTTTCATAAAAGTAAATGGACAGAACGTGTGCCGCTTTCATTAATGAATCGCAATTAGTTCTCCTTTGTTCGTGGTAATTGCGTCCGGGAACCGTTTTTCCAGAACCTTTTGTGTAATAATAGATTTGTACATATGTTCTTATAACCAAGACATTTAATTAATCTATCCTTCACTTTAATAAGTAATATGAGATCTTACCCGTGTAGTTGAAAGGTGCATGATTGAAATATTTTCCCGTAGTATTTATGAAAATTAAGCAATCCCTTGTACTAAGCACAATAGGTTAAATTATACCATGCAACACTCTGGGTTTGAAACTAGAAAATACGTGGCACCTGTTAGATTGTTACTGAATAAATCGTTCGAGTTCCAGAAGTGCTTGCAGTATGTAAATCCCGAATCCTTATCTGATCTCTATCAAACTTGAATTTACTCTATCTGTAAAGATTAAATCCACATAAATTCAAAATTGCAGGCATGATTTAAATTGACTACTTTGCACCTTATTTTTCATTCATTTGCACCTTGTCGTTTTTCCAAAGTTTTAATTAATTAAAAAATGAATATCAGTGTCGTGGTGTATTTTTATTTTAAATAATTCTGGATAATAAAATTATTTAAATAATGGAGCGGATAGCCGCGCAGTAACTAGAGACTAACTCTTAAGTTCGATTCGGTGAACCGGCGAGAGAATTTTTTCGCCGACTTTATAAAGGCTCAGGAGACTTTACCGTTCTGCCAGAGAGCACGTTAAGCAGTCGACCCTGGCAACCATGTAAACACCTACCCTGTGGTTGCCGTTAAGATTAACACTTTGCCATATACTACGCATAAGTACATATGTATAAAATTGGTAATTTTTCTATTATTTAACAAACTTTAAATTGTAATTTCCCTAACCAACAACTTACGAGGTAAGCGCAATAAATTATCGGCCCGGTAGGCTTCTACAGATGCCAACATGTTCAAACTCGGTTGCGTCATAGTTGAACATGTAAGAGGCCTACAGTATATATAGTACAGCTAAAAGCGTAATAGATTTTAGTAGCCATTCAAGCATCGTGACGAGTTCATGAAATGTCACAGCTAACGAAAATTGAGTACCGCGCGGTCATTAAATTCTTAACAAAAGAAGGGCACACGCCTAATCAAATTAAACAACGTTTAGACGGCGTTTATGTTATATTCCACTGTAAAAAAGTAGTCAAAATGTTTTCGTTTAGGGCAAGAATCTCTTGAAGATGACGAGCGAACCGGGCTGCCAATTGAAACGGTAACGCCTCAAAAAGTTGCAATCATTGAACAAATGGTATTAGAAGATCGCCGTTTGAAAGTTAAGGAGTTAGCAGTGATGTCTGACATTTCGGAAACAAGTGTTTGCCGAATTCTTCATGACCAAGCATCTAGAATGAGTGCTTTTAGCGCTTTCGATTGCAAAACGTTACAATAAATTCACCGTAAACATTGCACATTGCATCACCATCTACAAAAATAACGGCAGCTTCAGGAATCTCTTCTTTTTTAGCGTAGAATAACTATTGTTGCAAACGCACTAAGATGGCCTCTCAACAAGCACAAGCCAATAAGTGGATAAGAAACATGGAGACACCAAACAATTTGGCTCTTATACGTCTAAATCAACTGGACTACGTTCGTATTGTAGAAAATGCCATACAATTTGGTAAACCAGTTTTGTTAGAAAATATTGACGAGGAACTGGATCCAATTTTGGAACCAGTTTTGTCACGACAAACGTTTAAGCTAGGCGGTGTTCTTTGTATAAAACTTGGAGATTCTGTAATTGAATATAATAATGCATTCAAATTGTATATTACAACTAAGTTGCGAAAGACAGCTTAGCTGTCGAAGCAATATTCTCAGGTTATAATTTAATAAAACTGTGAAACTTTTTATTAATCTTTATTTATATCATTTTTCTTTAACAGTTTAAAAGCAGCAGCAGCTTTGAGGTTTATTGGACAAATATTGTATTGAATCAATAGGCGTATTTTATCTGAAGACCAGCCTATTTATTTGGAGTAATATCAAAGAAACAGTAAAGAACCGACATCTTTTGATAAAGATAAATTTAATTATCGGTTGAAGCCGTTCTAGGCTCTTTGTGTTTGAGTGGTAGAGAATCCGCTTCTCGACCAGAGAGACATGGATTCAAATCTCGGTTACAACTGAATTTTAAAAATTTAGTACATTCTATCCGTTGACTGAAGCCATTGTGCATCAGGTCTGATAGAGTAACCAAGGATGCAAATTTATATTTATTTTCGATCAATGTTAATTTGTATTTTCTTACTACATTTAGAAATTTTAATAAGTTCTGATCATGCTCCTCTTGATTTCTCCGACATGCAGTAATATCCAAGTATGCGTAAATACCATTTAACGTTTCTTTTTTATGATACTGTTAAGAGCTCGTTGAAAACTGGCAAAAATTATGACATCAAAAGGAATCTTACCAAATGGATATAAACCTCCACAAGTCTCAGATGCTGCATAGACTTTTTCTTTTGGTAAGATATGAAATTGATGATACGCACTACGAAAGTCGATAGTGCTAAAGATTTTGGAACTGAGGTATCTTTTGAATTAATTTTTCCAAGCGAGGTAAAGGTATGTGTCAAAAATAGTGAAAAATTAATAGTTTGGGACTAATCGATAATAGCAGACATAATCGATAAGAAACAACAGCTGTTACTCAAACTCAAGTTCTTATAATCATCTCATATTATTCCAAAACCTGACAATTGTGTCGAAAAAAAGGAAAATGAGCTCCGGACCTGTTAACAAAGCTACCGAAGTACTATTAAATAAAACGAATAATACTGGCAATTGTCCTAATTTACGTAAAACTAGTACATATATAGTTTCTCAAATCTAACTGCACGTTCAGGTCGAATTATTAAACCAGCTAATATATTAGTGTTTTGTAGATTAGATTTGTAATTTTAATTGAGAGAAGAAATCTTATGAACAAAATATCGAGTGTTTTTTTAAATTTGACGTCGAAGGCGGCTATGGGTAGTTGATTGTGAACGGATCTTGATCGTATTAATAAATGTCATTGTCAAAACGTTCAAATTACTCACGTGTTTAAATAATTCACAATCGACTATTCACAGCCTACGTTGACGTCAAATTTAAAAAAACACTCGATATAACCGCAATATATGTATTTATGGCGACCGACAACGTGAGGCTTATACAATTGATTTTATAAGCTACAATTCATTTATACAAATAAATAATATATACAATGAAAATAATAGATTGCTGGATTTAATTATAACTAATAATCAAAATAAATTTCAATACCAAATAAGCTCTGACAATGGCAATAATCTATTAAATACAGTACCACACCATCCTATACTTGTATTGAAAGCGACTGGTGATGAGTTTAAAGACGCTGAGACAGAAAGTAGGAAAACTACTAATGACATTATTTACGATTTTAAAAATGCTAATTTTTATCAATTAACTCTGCTAACCAGAGACACTGATTGGACTGATGTAACCTCATGTAGCGAAGTAAATAATGCTCTGGATGTTTTCTACAGAATAATCTATGAACACTTCGACTACTGCATACCTAAACATACTAGGAAATTAAGAAAATATCCGATTTGGTTTAATAGCGAAATAATCACTGTGTTAAAAAAGAAAAATAAATTTCATAAAGTAAGGCATCTTTCAACTTTTCACTTAGAGCAGTATAGGGAATGCCGAAGGAGTTTGAAGTCTCTCACAAATACAGCCTATAAAAACTATTTAAACACACTGTTGAATCAAATAATATAATTTTTACTACAACCCATAACCTTAACCAAGGCTCCAGAAGCTATAAGCTTGTGCGGGAGGGAGGGGGCGATTATTATTATTATTATTATAAATGTCGTGAATGATGCAAATCAGTTTTGGAATTATATTAAATTTAACAAGCAAAATAGTAAGCATACCGTAAATTACACCTGTGGAGGAAATAAATTAAATGAATCAGATGTTGTTAGTAAATTTGCCGAGTAGTTTCAATCCGTGTATTCTGCAGAAACGTCGGTGTATAACACGCAAGATTCTTAAGATGAATCTATACTCAGTAATGATTTACTTAACGTTACTGAAATCTCGGAAGAAGATTATATGAATGCACTTAAAAAACTCAAACCGAAGAAAGCTACAGGAGCAGATAATATGCCGCCATACGTCTTAAAAGCTTGTGGAGAATGGCTAAAAACTCTTATGTTTATCTACAATCTAGCAATGAAAACGAACAGGTTTCCTGTATTATGGAAAGAATCTTTAATTACACCAATTCATAAATCAGGAAATACAGAAGCCATTGAGAATTACAGACCAATCTGCTCCAGCAAAATTATTCGAACATATAATTTATAGTAAGTTATACACCCATGTGAAACCTTATATCTCGGATTGTCAACATGGCTTTGTAACACAAAGGTCAACAGTTTCCAATTTATTTAACTTCTCTAATAATGTTCTCCTGGATTTACAAAATAGTAAACAAATAGATGTTATGTATACGGATTTCCGTAAGGCCTTTGACACAGTCAATCATGATTTATTACTCAAAAAACTATACCGATTTGGTCTAGGGCCAATGTTAGAATTCTTTAGTTCATACTTGTGCCTAAGAAAATTCCGTGTTAGGTTCGGGGGTAACACGTCTGGTAAATATACAGCTAACTCTGGAGTTTCTCAAGGTTCCAATCTCGGTCCTCTATTGTTCTTAATCTTTATTAACGATCTTCCGATACCGAAGCCATTGAGAATTACAGACCAATCTGCTCCAGCAAAATTATTCGAACATATAATTTATAGTAAGTTATACACCCATGTGAAACCTTATATCTCGGATTGTCAACATGGCTTTGTAACACAAAGGTCAACAGTTTCCAATTTATTTAACTTCTATAATAATGTTCTCCTGGATTTACAAAATAGTAAACAAATAGATGTTATCTATACGGATTTCCGTAAGGCCTTTGACACAGTCAATCATGATTTATTACTCAAAAAACTATACCGATTTGGTCTAGGGCCAATGTTAGAATTCTTTAGTTCATACTTGTGCCTAAGAAAATTCCGTGTTAGGTTCGGGGGTAACACGTCTGGTAAATATACAGCTAACTCTGGAGTTTCTCAATGTTCCAATCTCAGTCCTCTATTGTTCTTAATCTTTATTAACGATCTTCCGGAAGTCTGCAAGTATTCAAAGATTCTGATGTTCGCAGATGATCTAAAATTTTATAAAGTGGTAGTCAACATAGAGGACTTGGAAAGTTTACAGAATGATGCGCATGCCATATATGATTGGAGTCTTGCTAATAAGCTACATTTTAACCTTGAGAAATGTTGTATTATGAGTTGTATCACTGGAAGGTTACCCACTCTTCATAATTATACATTAGGCAACAGAGTTCTACATCGTGTTGAGTGTGTCAAGGACCTGGGTGTGACGTACGATAGCAAACTAAATTATAATCACCATATAGATAAGATAACCACCAAAGCATTAAAAATGTTAGGATTTGTGATCAGAAACTCTTATAAATTCAGTAAAACGGAAACATTAGTAAAGCTATACCAAACCTTAGTACTACCTATACTTGAATATGCAAGTCCAATATGGAATCCACATTACTTACATCAAATTGAAAGAATTGAAAAGGTTCAGAAAAGATTTTTACGTATTCTATACTTAAAAAAATATAATCACTATCCGGACTTTAACTATGTGAGATCAACTGACCTAAGAAGAGAATTTAAAATTTGCAGTTTAGTTAATCGTAGAAAATTACAGATTGCTGTACTTTGTTATAAAATCTGGAATAATGTAATTGACAATTCAGAAATGTTAGCCCTATTTAAATTACAAATTCCGTCTAGACTGTTCCGTTCCAACATAATGTTCCACATCCCTATTCAATTGCGTAGTACCGTCTGTCCCCCTATAATTACTATGCTGCGTTTTATGAATGAAGTTCTAAATGCTTCTGAACTGGATCTGAGTTTCTCGTTTAATATATACAAAAAGATGTCATTAAACTATATTATATCTACGGATGTATAACGCCGATAATAGTCAGTATTTCCTTGATTCGCAATCCCTACAGCAAGATCAGTAATAATTATTTATAAAATAATAATCACATTACTACTATGTTTTTTATTTATATTATTTTCTACTCGAGTGTATTTAGTTAGTAAGTTTATTGAGATGTGTTTGTTCTGTAAAAAGGGATAACCCTGTTGAACAAATTAAATAAATAAATAAATAAATTTATTTGGCTTTTAATAGCTTATTTGGCTTATAATAGCATATAATAGCATATTAGGGCATACTGTAACGACTTTTTAATTTTAGCCTATTATTACGGCATACTACAGCTGATACCAGCATATTCAAACGAATTAGATTAGATTTTGTTTAGTGATTAATGTATGACGTCAGTTAAAAATATATGTTCTGCGGCGAAAAGTAATATAATATTAAAAAAAGGTATACAGATAAAGATAACGTAGAAACTAAAAGAGTTAAGGTTGAGGAAATTTAATAAAGGGTGTCAGCTGACAGACATAGATCAAGAATTAGTAGTTGCCAAGAGGCAGAAAGCTTTCACAATTTCAATAATGAAGGGGATTGGTGAAGAAGGCAAGATAGCGGAATCTGAACTTTCGCAAGTTTTGGCGCGAATATAGGAAATGATGAATAAACTGAACAAAGAAAAAAGGACAAGTAAGAATTGAATACTAAATTAGACAAACAATCTGAAAACATGAAAATTAAGTCAGAAATAATGAAACAAGAAATTAAAAATAATATAAAAGAAACAAAACAAGAAATGAAAGATTATACTGAAGCAATTATTAAAGATACGAATAGTAAAATGGAAGCAGTTAAGATAGATAACGATAAAAATATAGAATTAGAAAAGTTAAGTGCAGGAAACAATGATGATAAAACTATAGAGGAGGGAATAATTAACAAATTAGATTGTGGTTGTTTTTTAGAGAAATATAAAAACATAATTAATGAACAATTTAGTGTAGCGAAGGAATATGAGCATAAATTGAAAATATTAAACGATAGACAATTTGTAAAATTAGGAAAGATAGATGTGTATTATAATGAAGATAAAATTTTAAAGGAAGAAATAATGACGTTATTGAAGTTAGACTATAATAAAGAAGATAAGAAAGAGGATATTGTAATTAAAAAAAATTAGGAATAAAAAAGTAAATTTAAAAGACAAACAAAAGAAAGATTGGTATTGTAGAATTATGATGAGTCATCCACACAGAAAAGAAAAATAAGAAGATTGACACAGTAAGAGGGAAAAAGATTAGAATTATAGATAAATTTTGAAAAAGACAAATTAAAAGATAAATAAAAATTTTGGGGTCATTATTTAAATATAGATTTACATAACCGATTGTGGCAAGAAACCCAAATCTGAGATAAATGAAACTGATTCAGACTTTATATAACCAATTATGACTTTATATGACCAATATGAGTAATAAATAGGCTTATGAAGTTAATACTGGCTTAGGAAATTATGATTATTTATAAAAAACGAGAAAGTTTATGAATAAATTGAAAATTAAAGTTGAGGCGATAACTGAAATGTTTATTAAAATAAGAGAAAGTGGGGAAAATAATAGAAAATTATATTATAATAAAATAATGAATGGAAGATGAATATACTATTAGGTATATAGGAATATAATGAATTTAGAAAAATGAAAGATGAATGAAAAATGAGAAGATAAAAAAGATTATGAAATGAATTAAGATGAATTTGATTATGATTAGTTTTAATTTTTATTATTGAAACTCAAAATAAAAGTAGAATTGTGGTTAGACGACATGTTTATTAAGAAATAAATAAAATTGGAAATTTGATTATTTGATTTGAACTATAGCAAGACTTGAAAATTTATTAAGCTTAGATTTATTATTAAAAATGAATTAGGAAAATTAATGATTAGGACGATACAAAGTAAACTGATTCTGACGGTGCCTCCAGTGATAATTAGATTATTAGAAATGAAATCAAGATTAATAAGCTGTGATTATTGTAAATATTGTAGATTGTTTTGTTAGAAGATGTAGAATAGGGTCAATATATTGGTAAAAAAATGGATTAATAATCTAATTTCATTCATTCATTCATTCATTCTGGGCGTGGTCTTCACTCTTCACCCACTGCACTGAAGCTCTAGGCTTATTGTGCCCCAAGAAGTGATTTACTCAATCAGACCTGTATCGCCAAAGTAGTTGAGGATACAGTTGATTGGTGCTGATGCAGTTTCGCTCGGTTCAACATACTGAGCCCCGAAATGTTTAAATCTTTTAGCCCCGAGGGCTGAACATTCACATAGGACGTGTAGGGCTGTCTCTTCTTCCTCTTCACATAGCCTACAGGTTGCATCATCGACAATATTCATTATGTTGAGATGTTTATTAAGGCTACAGTGTCCTGTTAATAGTCCTGTTAAAAGCCTTAGTTGTTTCCTGCTCAGTCTCAGCAGTTCCTTTGTTCTCTTACTGGAAGGGGACATCATTAGTATCTTTGACTGCCTGTGCCCCTGTAATTTCTCCCAGTAGGTTTTATGTTTATCTTTCAATAAGTCTTTGATAATCCCTCTTGCGGTTAAATAAGGGATCCCGCATGTAGGTTCAGGACCTATTAATCTCTGTTCGGAAGCTTGTTTTGCAAGTTGATCAGCTTTTTCATTTCCTTCATAACCCTGATGTCCTGGAACCCACTCTACACAAACATTGTTGCGTGTGGCCAGTGTCACCAGTGCTTCTGTGCAATTAAGCACGACCCTTGAGTGAATTTCAGTACTTTCTAAGGCTTTTAGTGCCGCTTGGCTATCCGTTAAGATGGAGATTTGCTTATTTTCAAAGCCCCTCTCTATCATGCTTTGTGCACATAATATTATGGCTGTTAATTCAGCTTGGAACACGGAGGTGAGCTTCCCCAGGTTAACACATATTTCATTCCCTGTACTTTGCTCAAACACTCCTGCTCCAGAGCTGTTTTCTGTTTTGGAACCATCTGTATACCATACAGATCCTTGTCTTTGAATCAACTCTCGTTTTCGTTCTTCATCACCCCTCTCAGGTATTTCAACCCTAAAAGGTTTTCTGAAGTCCCAAACGGTGTTGATTTTATCAGATTGCATATTGAGGATACTGGTTTTTTCCAGTATATTAAAGATCTCAGAATTGGGTCCGAAGCTTCGTCTCCCTATCCCATGATCGCTAATTTTCAGTCTATATGCAGCTGCTAGTGCTTCTGATTCCACTACTAGGTGAAGTGGAGGTAGACTTAGCATTGTTTCCATTGAAGCCGTGGGCGTAGATGACATTGCCCCAGTATAATCTAATTTAATAACATTAATTTGATTTTAACTTTTATTTTGAAACAAGAAGGGGATAAATGCTGTGGATGATAGCTTCGAAATTTTGTAAATTTTATAAAATGCAAAAATCGTTGTTTAAAAACTAATGCTTTTGGAATAAGTGATAAACTCTGGTAATTCAAAATGAATATAAGTTATTTAATTGTATGTTATTGATTGCAGAATCAATATGTACTTTTTACTAAGGTTAAAATAATCTATGTTTCTTTATTTGTTATCAAACAGTTTAGTCATCAAGTCTTTAAGAATACGTAATATACAGTTGTGTGGAAGTTATTTTTATTATGTAATTCTTTTATGTTAAATTCTCAATGAGTAATATCGAAGGGCAATGCAAAATACTCCAAGGATTATTTTAAATTTAAATAAATCGTTAAAATTGCATAATGTATTGAATAATTGCAAATGTAATAGATCTGTGTCAGATACTACAAATAATGTTATAATCTGTATTACGTATTGCAAATAAGTGTATAGTCACATTTGAATCAGGATATTATGTAAGATTATGATGTGAATACTAGTATATAAACTAAAGGAACGTTATTGTAAGGAATCACACAGTCAAGCTGTTAAGTTCAGTCTGGTAAAGTCAGCCACACTGTTAAAAGTTATTGATATTATTGGAAAGAACAACCCGCATATATTAATTATATACTTGCTAAATAAAGTTCAAATAACAAGTAAATAAATCTTTATCAATACATTAATTGTTGTTTTATTTAAATAATCAAATAAAATAAATAAGTAACCGGCAACAAAAGTAACAATATTCTACGAAAAAAGAGGAAATATAACCCTCAATTAATATAATGGGACTATGGGAAGTGAATACGATGATAGAAGGTATAATTAAATACAAAGGCAAATATATCCAAATTGGATCTGGCAATAAAGTAATAAAAGTGAAATTAGCTGCCAATAGTTTGGTGAAGAAGATACGTGGCAATAATAAGGAAAGGACTGGTTCAAGTATTAAAAAGGTAGGAAAGTATTTTTCCTTTTACTGGTTTTGGAACCTGCTAAGAAGATTATCATTGTGGAGTGGAAGTTTTTACGTAAAAACTTTACGACTTTACGGGAATTTTACGTAATCTTGTTAGTTAGATAAGGATTTACGTAACGTCTTTATGTGATTCTTGCGTTATTTAAACGTACATTAAAAGGTGTTTTAAATTCAGATAGGAAATAGTAAAAGAGGAAGTTGAAGAGTATTTCCAATGTTCACTGTCAATTGAAGATCTCAAGTTCATTACTAAAATGATCTACCCCACTATAATTATTATTTAACTATAAATGTTAAAGGTATTTTTCTTGCATGAATACGATTACGAGCTTTCATATTAAATCTCGATTTAAAAACTAACAGAGTACCCATGTCAGACTAAAAATCTTGGTAAAGCTAAATAGTATAGATCAACAGTTAGTTGCAGTTGAGTAGAAGCAATGGAGAGAAATTGGCAACTTGAATAGCCTCCACATAATTGATTATTATTATTAGTGCGTAGAGTAACAAAATACATTTCTGTATCTTAAAAGTTTCTATATAGTATGCCTATAATATAGAGCAGTTAACGTACATAAACTATTAGTTTTAACACTCAGACTTGGTTCATTTTATTGTATTACCAGTTGTAATAAAGTGAGTATAAAAGGGGAAAGATACAAGAGAAATCAATCAAGGTATCCATAAACAATAAATATCCTTTCAATCGTTCATATTAACGTATTAATGTTGTTTTAATAACGGGTTTTCATAATTCACACCTCTAATTAGCCTATGAATTAGTTATACAACAGCTACCTGAATTTCCATTGTAATTATATCTTTAGTAGTCTGTAGAAGCCTATTTAAATATTAAAAACGCCTTTAAATATTAAGGTTAATGGTTAAGTCGTGGATCTGTAAGTTATTTATTTATTACAAAATTAATTTTTCACGTTTATATGATGTGCCTAAATCATTTTAGGTGTAAGGTCATATTTTGTGTTAAAAGTGTACAGTGAATTAGAAATATTTATGCAAAATTACCTGCGTCTGTACGTGTAAGGTAAGATTATTATTTTATATTCCTATTTATTATTTTAGCGTTTAATTTTTATGAGAAAACTAGAATTTTTTTCGGTAAAATATTCCTTTTTGGGGCACATGAATTTGAAGGCGATAGATTTATATGCCGTTTTTCAGGAAATTCTTTTAAACGATTCCCCATATGTCAAAGCATATTACCGCCAAATATGAGTTTGCTATCTTTTCAACACACACTACTATCCATTTTTTTCTAGAGTCCTCTGACTTTGATACCGTATTGCAAATTGAATATTTTAAAAATGAGCAAATAGTAAATTTATTTCTACATGCAACTGTAAAATATCATATTTCTAACTAATATACTCTTATTTTTATCGGACGATACATAATAAAAGGTACCTATTTTTAGGCACAATTTCATTGAGAGTAAGTTAAATATTTTTCTTCTCAGAAAGTATATCTCATATATCTATGAGATTTTTGCAGGGGTTAGAAAGAAACCTTGCGGTTGTTATCCTATTAATTTTCGGACAAAAAAGTGTTTTATTTAAGATTTATATGAAAAAATAGTGAACTATGCGCTCTTGTTTATTAATGGACATAGCGTCAAATCTTTTTCGCTAAATTAACACTTTTCATATGTAGACATTATTTTCTTTAAAAAAATGTTTCAAATTTTAACAATAAAAGTGCAATAACAAAAAAACCGTTTTTGTCGAAACAGCTTGTATCAAAAATCGTTTTTTTGTCTCCGTATTTTTATCATTAAAATTAGGAACATTTTTTTGAAAAACATAATTTATGCTTTCTATTTGGCCAGTGGAGCTACACCAGAGCTGTACTAGGGTTTCAAACACTAAAGTTTTTACCGTTTGTTTTAATCGGGGCTTCAAACCACTGAGCAGCACTGACTACTTCCCCCTGCCCCCTTATGCACCTACTTGTTGGTTGGTGCAACAAGCACTTTAGTTATACCGGGTGATTTTTTAAATTTCTGATCTAGTAAGTCGTGATTTTTACGCCGTATCGAAGGTCACCGAAACGTAGGGCGTAGCGTTGATCACACTGCTATTCCAAATGTCATTTATGTGACAAATTGACTACTTACTTTTACATTTATTAAACAAATTGATAAATATTTAAACAGTGATCATTTGCGAAACATGCTTTTACCAAAGTGTGCATTTTATTGCGAGTTTAAGTGCAATTTCGATGTGATTATTGACTTGAGAAGTTTAGGTTATGGTTACAACTCGCTTCAATTTTTATTCCTTGGATTTAAGAAATAGCAAGATTTATTCACAATTATAACAATTTACATTGTTAACACAATATTTATTCAAAATTTACAACAACTGTTGGAAATGTTGACCTTCAGCATCTATACACAAATTAACTCGGCGCTTCATATTGTTGTGATGAAAAACACTCCAAAATAACGTTGAAAACTAAGCGTTCAATCACAAACGAAAGGTTAGTCTTGAAAAAGACTGATTTTTGATAATAACCGAGATAATAACTGGCGAAACGGAATTCAAAACACGAGGAAACAGTGAAGCACAAAAGACGGCAAAAGCGAGAACAACACTGGAGTAGGTTATGTTTATGTCAACATTTTTGAAATCTGACAGTTGTGACAAATCGAACGATTCAAACTACGCCCTACGTTTTCCGCATCTTTTGTTTTAAAATTATGTCATGGCTTTCTAGATCAGAAATTTAAAAAATCACCCGGTATTTAAGGTTATGTTATTGTTTAGATGGCTGATTTGTGTAGTTAATTTGTTTTAAAATACAAAGAAATAACTAAAAATGAATAGTTAAAAAATATATGCTACTTATGTCTTAAATTCTTTTTATGTTTAATAAAACACTTTCTGTTCGAAACTAATATTATTTGTAATATTGTAATGCACAGTGTTACTTTATGATAACTGAGAATGAAATATTTGTAAGGAAAAAGATAGTTTTGTTTATAATATATTTCTTAATAGGTTGATTCTTTTAATATTTAGAACTTCATCTATACATATAAAATAAAATTGAATTGGTCTGTACTAATAAACCAAATTTTATACCAATCTAAATATTATAAATAATCTCAACTTCTAAGGGCAAGTTGTATAAATGTGGTTTAACTTTAAACTTGGCTCACTTGCTGCAGTAATGATTGTTAGAACATTTGTTGTCTAGAATATTGATCCTAGTTTAAAGTTAAGCTGTGTTTATACAACCCGCCCTAAGTCAGTCACTATCAATAATTCTCCCTTTAATGTTTAAATTAGTAAGTATTAAATAACAAAGACAAAAAGTTGGGTTATATCAACAAATGTAAAATTTCCCTCAGACTCTAAATAAGCGTTTTATTTGGAAGCAACACGGGAGTAACACCAGTGTAAGATACTCTAGTGCGTGTAGCTCTAATCAAACGCTTTTTTGGCTGAAAATTAATAGCATCAGAACCGCAAGATTTCTTTCTAACGCTTACAAAATCTCATAGATAACATATACTTTGCGAGAAAAAAATTAGTGAACTTACTTTCAATGAAATTGTCCCTAAAAATGGGTACCTTTTATTGCGTATCGTCCGATAAAAACAAAAGTATACCAGTTAGAAATATAATATTTTACTGTTGTATGTAGAAATAAATTTACTATTTGCACGTTTTTAAAATATGTAATTTGGTCCAGCAGTTCTCGAGCAATACGCTTTCAAAGTCAGAGGACTCTAAGAAAAAAATTTTCTAGACAGATGCAAGTGATAGGAATGTTTTACATTGTTGTTTATATGCATTGATCGTTGACTGTTCCAGCATGGCCTGGATTTTCGTTATTAATGTGTATATTAAAAATTTAACTAGTAAAATTAATTACACTAAAAAAGAAAAGAAGAGAAAATGACAGTCTGGTGAATCTTGGTTAATAAATAATAAATATATTTAGGAAAATATTTTATCTGTGTTTGTTTTATATTTGTCAACAAGTCTATATTTGTTTCAGCATATATACTACTTTTTTGTAAATTGGACAATAAACTTTTGTTTGTACTTTTTATTAAATCATTTCTAATTTATATACGCGGTTGTTTTAATTAATTATGCTTCGCCAACACCAATATACGGACAAAGGGCTTATACTTATACTATACAAAACTCCATGGATTTTTGCATAGGGCTTCCTTGTGAATTTTTAAATAACCCCCTAAAGGTCTACACCTGCAGGCGATGATCTCGAAGATATAATGAGACCCTAACGGTTTTTGTCGATTTCCTTAGAAACTATTAGGTTTATCGAGATTAAAGAGCTTAGATAAAATAAATCTCATTTAAATCCCTACCAAAAATGCCCAAATGCTTTTTCGTACCTTTCCTTATTTTTGTGTTATCGACGAAAGAAGATATGACCATGGAATCAGCAATTTGCGCCGGAAAATTTGCTCGAGGAACTTTCGGGCGTAACTTCTTGTGGTCTCATATGCGTATGAAGCAGTTAAGAAAAAGAATAGACTAGTACAGTGCACTCTGCTAAGAAGTAACTTAGCAATATAAATGTTTCATCCGACTGGCACCGAGAATATCGATAAAAACGCCTGATGGATTTTGCCGAAGAGATCCTAGGGTAAAAGATGACTGGACCACGATCGCGTCCGGACCTCAACAAATTTTTCTTAGCTACTTCATGATGAATGTAAGACCACAAAAAGTTACGCCCGAGTTAAGTTCCTTGTGAAAGTTTACTGGTGAAAATTGCTGATCCATAAATGATATGCGAGGTACGAAAAAGATTTTTTCTACTCCTATACTCTAATTCAATTATTATATATGCAATAGCCGTTTCATAATGAGGTTCATTATGCAACGAGTTTCCATTATGCAATGTGTTGTTGACCAATGAGAGTCAAGAATAACGAGCTGTTGACCAATAAGAGTCAATAATATCAAATGGTTGCGCAGGAACGAGCCAGAGTTAGTATATACTAAAAACTTGGGCACGTTTCTCCTCCATCGTCACGCAGTGAATAATGAATATTACTGATAATTACTATTATTTTTAAATCTGTTCTAACCAATTATTCTCATTGTTAGTTTTATTAAATACTAATTTAAAGAAATTCTGAATGTATTTTTTGGTGTTTTTATTTATCAATTTCATTTATCAAGTATGTCTTAAAAAGTAATACTTAAATTCGTCGCAAATTTTTATAACACAATAAGGGTTTAAGAAATTAGAAGAAGTATAGAAAAGCCCTCGTCTGATCGTCACCCAGTTTGCAGATTGAGGTTACAGTTTTAGAAGTCCACTTAGTAGTGACAAATCAGTTACGGTCGAAGAAAAAATAGTGTATGCAACTCGCACATAATGGTTATTAATACACTCGTATGAATTACAACACAAGCGCAGCGAGCCATACTCGTGTATTAATAATTATCATTATGTGCTCGTTGCATAATATTCTATTGAAATTTTTGCTAGGGATTTATATAAGCTTTACTTTACCTAACCTCCTTCATCTCGATAAACCTAATACTTTCCGAGAAACATGACAAAAACGCTTAGGGGTCACCTAAATGCAACGAACTGGTAGTGCTGAGCATATAGTTTTACCAAGAGGTGTTGCAATATTTTGCTATCTTAAACTCTTATAAAAAAAATAAAATTAGGACTGGGCAAGACGTGTCTATTTTTCTTGTTTTTAGTTTGAAGTCTTTGAGAAATGGTATGGGGCAACAATTCGGTACAGTTTGATGATTTAACAATCTATAGTCTCCCACAAGACGTCCTGTCCCATCAGGCTTCGACACAATATGGATTGGCGAAGCATAAGAACTATTGGAGCGCTCAATTATACCAGCAGCCTCAAACTCTCGTAAATGCTGCTCTAAAAATAAAAGTTGATTAGGGTTCAAACGCCTATGCTTCTGTTCAGCAGGTTTTCCAACAAGCTCTATGTTGTTACGTTATATTATATTATTATTCCCGTCATAGTCTTTGAGTAAGTTTGGAAATTGTTCCAAGATTTGTTTGTAAGGATTGCGGATTTGTAACGATAATTGGTTACGTAGATCCGGTGAGGATGAAACATCATCATTCAAGTAAGGAGTGGGAATATTAATAGGTAATGAGGTTTGTATTCCAGCGGTAGGAAGGGAAAGAGAAGAAATATGATTGTTGGAAGGATTGAGATGTTGATGAAGTTTGCTTTCCTGTGGTAGAAAAAGAGAAGAAATATGATTGTTTGTATGATCCTAGGGAATTGTTGAGGTTAGATCATTTAACAGTAATTGCTTTGTAGGCATGCAAGAAAATGTAATTCAAGGTAATGTAATGTATGAAAATGCGAGTAAAAGCTTGATAGGCATGTGTATGGAAGACACTTTCAGAACCCAGGTTCTGGTGAAATGCGTTCCGTACGAAAACCTTACCTATTGAACAATCTAAATAAAGATTATTGGTTTTTAGAAACTGTAATCCCAAAATAGGCATGGAGATGTCTACAAAATAGAAGTTCTACATGATGGGGGAATAATTTAATTCAGCGAATCTTAACTCCAAGGTTTGGGATCCTGAAATAGGAATTGATGTATTATTTGCTGCTAAAAGGTTGGAACCAAAAATTTTTGAAAAACTTAGTATAACTATTTAATGAAAATGTTGAAAGTAACAAACTATAAAAAGAGGCTGTATCAACAAGAAAACGTATATTTGAGTTAGGCGTTTACGAAAATTGGATTGTACGGTATCTACCGCATTCTCAGCGGTAAACAGCTGATACATAAGGTAGATGCATTTCCAAACGTTTACGGTGCGTTTTTAATAACAACATAACCTACAAAACCATAGTTGTGTTTATTAAAATGCTTTTACACAGACAGAACATATCCCTGATACGTTATTCATATTAACTGTGGAGAATGAAAACGTACATAAAAAACCACACACCTATAAAACAACTTGAATTGTAGGTTATGTTTACCGGTAAATTTATATTTACCGACTATAAACCTCGATCCACGAATCATGGATCCCGTAGATAAAACGGGTATATACCGGCTAATTTCCGAACGCCGGTACAATTTTCGTAAACGCCTAATGTCAGTCATATAAATATAACATTCCTGATAAATCGACATAACTTGACAGGTCGGGATAGATGAACCTGTCAAACCTGTCAAACCTGTGAACCTGTGCGTTCTTTATTTTCAAGGCTAGTATACAATAAAATTTTGTACGCAACTGGCACGCAACTTGACCTTAACACGCCTCGTTGGAGAATTATCCAACTCGGCTGTAAAGGCCAATTTACTATGCACGTTGCGTAAATAACTATTAACAATGAAAAACTGGAAATGAAATTAAGCGAAGCTTATTTATGAAACTAGTAAGCCGTGATTCTAAGTAATTATAAGGGATATCTATTGAAATTTGTGTATTTGTTTCATCTAATTAAATTTAGAAATGGAGAGTTTGTTAAGTAGGTTAATATAAATCGTAAGAAATAATATTCTAATCGTAAAGTGAATCACATAGATTGCTTTATCATTGCGATATAATCCAAGCCAAGTTATAATCTACTGATTATAACATATAATATACCAATAAATAGACTCATTAATGTCATACCCACGCTCTTTTCCTGAAAGCTTTATCATTTGAACTTAAAGCTTACATTTAGTTTAAAGATATGTTATGACGTATCTTAAAGTTGTTGATATATTTGATAATTGATAGTTGATTGTAAGATTGTTTTCAGAAAATTGAATTTTATCAACTATGAAGTATTCTAGGCAACCAGATTTGCATTTAAATTTATTAGAAATTATCTTAAAACAAAGAACGTCCAATTTCTAAAAAAAGAATAAGAAACAAAAGATATCGGTAACCATTAAAATTTCTAAAAGAAATTATTTCTCGGGTTAAGATTACTCTAACGCAAAATATTACGCAGCTACGGATTTCGACAAGTAGATGGTGAATTATGAGTTCGTTGTTCGCTCTTTTCACTTTCTAAAAGTTAAAAATGCGTAAACTTGAATTTTTCATAAGTTGAAGAGAGCTTTACAATACAGTCATAAAATATTCTTTAAAATTTATTTTTCACTCATTCTTTTTGTTTGTTATAAAGGATCTTTTATGATGCTTCTGTCGATGGAATTGTTAGCTGAGAGCGTATCGAATAATACTTTAGGTTTTCTATATTTATGTAATTATGTGAAAACTGTTATTATGAATAATCACATATTGACAGTATAGGATACTATATTGTTAAAGTTACGTGTTGCAGTGACTCACGACAGAATAATTTTACTATACATTGTATGATATGATATACGAATTCAAGTTAATAATTTACGTTTTTATTTCTGCTATACACCGTGTCCAAGATAAGAATGCACAGTATGGGGATCTTGAAAACGGTAAAAGATACAGGTTGGCTTAAATTAGGAAGAAGTTGCACTATTTAGAGTATGTTTGATTTGATTGATTGTTTATCGTTCTCGAAATTTTCCAAAAAATGCAATTTTTCGGATTTTCGATTTTTCCAATTTTTGTATTTATTTTAAAAGATATTAAAAAACTAATGACACTTTGTCATTGTCACTTTTTAAGCTCTACAAAATGGCGTCTTCCAATTTTTTATCCAATGTTTCATCTTCGAGAAATCATCATCAACTTAATTTTTTTATATGGCCACAAAAGTAGAAACACCTTATATACGGTAGCATTCTTTATTAAAAATTCAACGATGTATCACACATTATGCTTCTAAAGCCAAAAAACAGAGAAAAATGAATTTTAATATTTTTTTACATTCTTAATCTAGTAGGTATTGGAAAAAGAATTCAAAGATTATTGCAAGTGTTCAAATAAGTTCTCATTATTTTCTAGACACAAGTACAGCTTAGAAAAAACAGCTGAATTTAAAACATGGTCTAACACTTCTGCCGAGAATGTAATTAAGTATTGTTTTTTTTTACTTTTTAAATAGTAGGCATTGGAATAATTGCAATATTTCTATTTGATCTGTCACATTATTGTTAAAAACGTTCTAACGTATTTTGAAGTTGTTTGTTTTGTTTATAAGAAGTTAAAGTGTTTTAATTTATTTGTGCTACTATGGAAAGAGGAAATTTCACAAACGAAGACAAATTTGATATGTTGACGTGTTACATCTTGTGCCACAAAAATTGTGTAGCACCTGAGCAGATGTTTGTTTGTTTGTTTTTGGGCAAGGAATCAGGATGGCGAAGCATCCTTCGTACCTCATGGCACCGATTGCTATGATCATTTGGCCGACCCTACTAGAATTTAGCCGAATCTGGGGGAATTCCACCCCCAATAGGGATTTTTAACGTGCCAAACAACGCATTGACACGGGACCTACATTTTTACTTCCTATCCGAAAAGAAGGCATGTTTTTAATTTTTATCCGCTATGAAAAATTACCAGCTCGGCCGGGGATCGAACCTGCGATCCTTGGATTATGAAGCAAACATGCAAACCACTAATCCACCGAGGTTGGCTGCTGAGCAGATGTATTCTGATAATTATCCTGAACGAAGACAACCTGAGAAATCCATGTTTAGACGTTTGGTATCTAATTTAAAGGAATTTGGTTCATTCAAAAAACCACTTTCATCTCGTAAAAAACAATCCAACGAAGAAAAAGCGAGTACTGTTCTACTAGCCGTTGTTGAAAATCCTGAAATATCCACAAGACTAATTGAGCGTCAGACTGGGGTAGCTAGATCTACAGCCCACTTCATTTTACAAAAGAATAAATTTCATCCATATAAATTTAGAATTTGTCAGGGTCTTAGACCTGGTGACGAGAGAAGGCGAGCAAGTTTTTGTGAATGGTATACCAGAAAATGTCAAGAAAATCAAACTTTTCCTTTTCAAGTAATTTAGTCTGATGAAAGAATGATAACCAACAATGGCATTTTCAACCGGCGTAACAAACATTATTGGGCAACAGACAATCCTCATTTAAAAAAAGATGCAAGGCATCAACACCGATTTGGATTTAATATGTGGATAGGTATTTTAGGTAGCAGAATAATAGGACCCTTTATTTATCACAACAATTTAAATTCCGAGCGGTATCTTGACCTGATGCAGACTGATTTGGAAGACGCCTTGGATGGATTACCTCTAGTAATAATTAACAACTGCTGGTTTCAGCAAGATGGTGCCCCAGCACATAACTCAAGAAATGTACGGGAGTATTTGTCGCAGAGGTTTCCTGAAAAATGGATTGGAACTCACAGTGAAGTAGCTTGGCCACCCCGATCACCAGATTTGAGCCCGTTAGACATTTTCCTGTGGGGTTATGTAAAAAATCAAGTGTAAGACTCAACTTTTGAAACTGAAGAACAATTATTGGCATCGGTTATAGCAGCAGTTAACACAATCTCCTCAGAAATGTTAGCCAAAGTTTTAAATTCAACTGTACAAAGAGCATTCTTGTGTCTAGAAAATAATGGGAACTTATTTGAACACTTGCAATAATCTTTGAATTCTTTTTCCAATGCCTACTAGATTAAGAATGTAAAATTATTAAAATTCATTTTTCTGTTTTTTGGCTTTAGAAGCATAATGTGTGATACATCGTTGAATTTGTAATAAAAACTGCTATTGTATACAAGGTGTTTCTACTTTTGTGGCCGTATAAAAAAATTAAGTTGATGATGATTTCTCGAAGATGAAACATTGGATAAAAAATTTGAAGACGCCATTTTGTAGAGCTTAAAAAGTGACAACGACAAAGTGTCATTAGTTTTTTAATATCTTTTAAAATAAATACAAAAATTGGAAAAATCGAAAATCCGAAAAATTGCATTCTTTTGGAAAATTTCGAAAACGATAAACAATCATGGATTTCTGCGATCGGCATGTAAACATACTCTAAATAGTGCAACTTTTTCCTAATTTAAGCCAACCTGTATCTTTTACCGTTTTCAAGATCCCCATGCTGTGCATTCTTATCTTGGACACGGTGTATAACTCTTATTTTCTATATACATAGCTTTAATAATAAATATCGTATTATACCGTACAGAAGAATCCAATTATATTCTTATTTAAGGTTGAAGCACAAGTACCCGTAATTTACTGCTAGTGAATGTTGAGTTTACTATATTACCATAGTCTAACAACTAAAATGTATCCTTTAGTAATAGATACTACGTTGTACATTGAAAAAACCAGTTTAGAATCATGTAGTAAAATAAAAAAGGAATTGTATATTATTGTTTTTGTTATTCGTTTCAAATGTATTTAGTTAAAATATCAAAACACTTAAGACACTTTTTGAGTACCGCCGGTCAAAGCAAACAACATATAAATGTTTTCATGTAACTATGATCAGTAGTACCGTTACCTTACTGACGGTTGTAGCTAAGAAACGAATGCGAAAACCTAAACAAGATGGTGGATATTTCTAAGAAACATCTTAATCCGAAAGTTGCCGAGTGTGCGTACACGAACATATCTGGCCATATGAACTAATTACATTGTAGAGTAGTTCTACAAAATTTATAAACACTACATTAAATTTCTTGGGAACAAAAGAAATTTCGAACTTACTGTTTAACACCGCTCAAAAGATTCTGAACAATCCTATCCATCACTGTTTCTGAAACTATTTTCCATTTCATTTTAAATTGATTTTCATAAATTACTACTCCATTAGTCTTCTTTAGATTCCTTTCAACAATTGCCCAATATTTCTCAATGGGTCAGAGATCCGGATATTTTGGATGATTGGTGCCTTTGGGTACTATTTGTATATTATTAGTTCTATACCAGACCTGAGCTAATTTTCCATAATGTTGCAAGATTCAACCAGAATAATACAATTCCTTGGTGCTATTTAATGCAGGGTAGTGATCTTTTCTTTAAACATTATTTTACAGATATTTCTTGGTTAATTGCACCAACTGTTACAAGATTAGCCTGTATGAGCAGATGGCCTTGCTAAACTAGATATTTCCTGGGAATTTTGAAACGCGTTTGATCTTATATTTCTTTGCAGCATCTCCGTTACCCTGTGCAACATAAACCTTCTGTCCAGGAAGCTGATCAAAATCTAATTTTACATACGTCTCTTCATCCAATATTATACAACTGAATTTTGTAAAATATTGGTAGCATAATTTTCTAGAAAGCGGTTTAACAATCTTTTTTTACATATTTTCTTTGCTATCCGGTACTTTAATCAATTTATAGATCTAACATTATTAATTTTCGCAGTTCCAATTCAGTTGGCATTCTTATCTGACTTTTGAAAACTTGATATTACGAGGGTGGTTTGATAAGTCAGTGACTTTTTGACAACACTGCTCCCGTCAACTGCCATCTATGACTAGACTACTGAGAAACTAATTTTGTATAGAATACTAATTTTGAGAAGACTGCGCCATTTAGTTTTAGTGCGCCATTTAGTGTTTGACAGCCGTTGAAAGCAAAGAACCTCGTGAATTTTAACGAAAATGGAAAAAAGTGAATTTCGTGTGCTGATTAAGCATTATTTTTTGCGTAAAAAAACCATCACCGAAACCAAGGAAAGGCTTGATAAATACTATGGGGACTCCACCATCAATTTAAATGGTTAAGAAGTGGTTTACTGATTTCCGTTGTCGTCGTACCAGCACAAGTGACGCCGAACGTTCAGGTCGCCCAAAAGAGGTCGTCACGCCAGAAATCGTCGATAAAATCCATGGAATGATATTGGACGATCGGAGAATGAAAGTGCGTGAGGTGGCTGAGGCTGTAGGCATCTCAACTGAGCGGGTACATTACATTTTACATGAATATCTGGACATGAAAAAGCTATCCGCGCGATGGGTGCCGCGATTGCTCACACTCGACCATAAGCGTAACCGTTTGACCACTTCAAAGGAGTGTTTGGCGATGTTCAACCGCAATCCAAACGAGTTTCTGCGGCGTTTCGTTACCGTAGACGATCCATCACACTACACCAGAGACCAAGGAACAATCAAGACAGTGGGTTTCTCCGGGTGAACGTGCACCAAAGAAGGCCAAGGTGGGTCTGTCGGCCAACAAGGTCATGGCCACAGATTTTTGGGATTTACGCGGTGTCATCCACATCGATTACCTTGAAAAGGGTAAAACGATCACCGGCGAATATTATTCAGAGCTTTTGGACAGATTCGATATTGATTTGAAGCAGAAACGACCGCATTTGGCGAAGAAATAAGTGCTGTTCCATCAAGATAATGCACGAGTGCACACGTGTGTAGTCACCATGGCAAAAATCCATAAATTGGGCTACGAACTGCTACCCCATCCAGCATATTTTCCAGATTTAGCCCCCTGTGATTATTTCCTGTTTGCAAACCTGAAGAAATGGTTGGGCGGTAAAAAATTTGGGTCGAACGCCTATTTTGAGGGTCTTGAGAAAACCTATTATTTGGAAGGAATAACAAAATTGGAAAAACGCTGGACTAAATGTATCGAGCTAAAAGGAGACTAAGACGCTTATTTGCCGAAATAAATATCTTTTATTCAAAAAGTCACTGACTTATCAAACCACCCGCGTAATAGTAGATTACTTACCGAGGCGGTAAGTAGAACATTACGCGGAGAGCAGTGCTGCTGCCCGAGGCGCGAAGCGCCAAGGGCAGCAATTGCTCGACGCGTAATGTCTTCCCGCCGAGGTATGTATACTATTTTATTCAGAATCGTACATAATTATGTTCTTACATTGATACCTTATACTTGATATATGAGGACACAACACCAGCGTTTTATTCAGGTGGCGATAAAATGACAATTGCTGCAACAATTGTCAAAGTAAATTCGTGTCACTACTAAACGAAATTTAATTACATTGCTCCTAATTGCAATTTACACGATTTAAAATGCCTGATAGTGAAACTGATGTAAGTTGCACACCACCGGAATAGCGAGAAGTTGCTAAAACAGTGACTGACTGTTTGTTACCTGCTAAAAGTAAAGATAGATACGAAAACTTCTGCCATCTGTTGAGAATATTTAGAACGAGCAAAAGGTAAGTAATGGATATTACTAACCAAGAGAACTTATTATTGACTCTGATGTATAATAAACTACTTTCTAACTTTTTAAACGTCAGTAATGAACACATTATGTATCGATTGTGAATAAAAAACATTACCCCATGTTAATGTTCTTCAGTCTAAGATAGGACCGCGAAATTTGATACAATCGATAATAATGACTTCTGAAATACAAATGATATTTTCTGAAGTGCATATGATAGTTTCTGGAATAAAAATGACGTTTTCTGAAATTTAGTCGACTATTCTGAAATTTAAATGTTGTTTTCTAAAACTCACTATTCTAAAATACAATTGAGACTTTCTGAAATATAAATGGTTATTCTCAAATACAATTGACGTTTGCAAAAATAAACTTGACGCTTTCTAAACTAAATGTGGAAAGGTGTAGTAAGTGACACGCTTGTAAGCCTTTGTTAGTGCCAAAGTACATACACTGACCAAGATCTCTCCCAGCCTAATCTTCAATTGTACAATTGTTTTGTTCACTTCATGTATAAGAAATCTTTGCCCGAACGCTGCCTAATTTCCTGGTCGTTTATGCAACCCTTTGCTGTCAATCTAATTGGTAACCAGTGGCTTTTAATATTTAATGTACATCTTTTATGTAATCTCTGCAGGTTGATGAACCTAATGGCCGATTAGTGGCTTGAGCCTTGGAAAAATACCAATCAAAAACAATAAATACAAAAATATTTTAAAGGTATAACTGTGATAAGCTGTAATAATTTGTTGTAAAAGCTTCTCTTGTTGAAAATCAAACTACTATAGTAGAACTCGGTTATAGCGTCATTGTCGGGACACCCGTTGTTTGACGTTATTTAACACATACAACACAGTGACGTGATTCCTGACGTCATCGGGTACATTTGAAAACATTTGAACTTGGATCTTCCAGTATGTTACATATTTAGTTCTATTTGTTGTATATTCGCTTAGAGAATAATTTATTTAAATTATTATGCTTTTTGGGGCATTGTACGCCTCCTGTAGTGTATTATTGGACATATTGCCCCCCCCTTTTTTCCGCGTGATCGAGAAACGGTGTGACGAGTTTAGAAGGACATCTTACATTCCGTTGTCGTTAGAGACGGTTCGTGAAGTTCTGTCGAGGAGTTTTATGTGAATTTATTCGATCCTCTTGGAGGGATTTTCACACTATACTCCTATTTGTATCCTGAAACTAATTATTATATGATTTTGGAATTGTCGAACGCTTCTTGGTTGTTCCCCACGTTTATTGGGGGTAAGTGTTCTATTGCTGAAACGACTATTTACTAATTGTATCCTTTATTTTATCGCGACCCCTTTATACCCTTTATAAATTCGCGAATTTAGTGTTTGGCGGAGGCTACTCAACCTATCCGGAGTTTGTAAATCAGTTTCACCAGTAGGGGATTGTCACCTTTTTACACCAATCTGAGAACCGATCTACAGTGGTCAACTTCGAAAGCCGCAGCCCGGTCATCAGCAGTACGCTCATCAATAACGACAAATGTGTATGTGAGAAATTTACTTCGTGTCCGTATTAGCCTTAGATCATCTAATTGTGTTGATCAAAAATCTGCGTAATTTTTTTAATATAGCTACGTAGATATAACCTACGTTAATTTTGTTTTATTCAAGTAAAGTGAACACTCGTCTAGCAATAATCAAAGTAATAATTTGAATTCATAACTTTATCGATCCCTATGATATTAATATTATTAATTCTGATAGGCTATTCATTTTTTTGTTTTCCTCCTCTAACCACTTTTTATGTAAATGGATATATGGTTACAGATAATTTGTATTTCAGACGTATGATAAGTAGCGCCATCGTTATCAGAGATCTCTTATCACAAACAGATTAAAGGTAACGTATAAATTGATAGTTGCCCGAGGGACTATATTTCAGACAATTACCACATAGATCCTATAAGGGTAGGATCAAATCTTTTTGTTTTTTGTATACTCCTAACCTACTTACTTATCATAATTACAAATTAAATAGCCCTAATAATTTACTTCTTTTAGATAATATAGTAAAAGTTGAAATTTTATTATCTGTCATTAACTTGTTCCAACGTAGCTGGTTTTCCATCAAGCCTGTACAGGTGATAGGACGATTGTCTTATCAATCAACCATTGTGTTTTGTCCCATTTTTTTTAACCAAAAATTCAAACTACGACGATTTTATTTGTATTAAATATTATGGTATTAAATGAAATTATACTGGGTGTTCATAGAAACTTACTGTGATTAATGCAATTAGCACCTCGAACTTGTTCTATATCGTTATATATGTTAATTTTGCATGTAATAAAGGTACCATATATATTTATTTGTTTGGTGTGATATTTGAGAATTTGTTGTTGGATAATTAAATGAAAGTAAATAGCAAATGGTTTTTCTTTGTATCACCTACTACTTATTTTACAGGAAGTCATCGGCCAATAATAAACAGGTTATATAAGTTCCAGGAAATAAAATTGCAATCAGAGCTAGTCGGGGGCTTTTAGCCCTGCAGAGAGTTTTGTATTTACGACTCCCGTCGCTCAGTGCTCATTTTTTTAATTCGGTCTCTGCTGCAAGTAGTCGTTCAAATTGTTTAACCTTTTGTATAAGAAGTGGTTTATTTATTGGCAAATTTGCACTTCGGCACTGTGAGAACCATTTAAATAAGACACGATCAAAACATCGTTTTAACCGGTGAGAAGGCTTAAAATAAGGAAGAAGGGTTAACGGGTAAGAAAATTGTGAAGCTGATTTTCTTTGTGCAGCAGTCAGTAAAGTATTTTACTAAATCCGATCCTTTGAAGTTTAGTATTAACATGTTTACTAACGATAGAAAATTGTATTGTTACTTTTCAGATGTCGATAAGTAAATCTAAGATTTTGTTACCTGTTAGAAAAGAGTATGTTTCAAGTATGAAAGCTGACGTTATAACCGGGTTTCAATTACGCTAAAAAATGTGTTTCTTACACTAAAATATGATAACAATAATAATGATAATAATTGTTACAACCCATAACCTGGAAACCAGGCCCCAGAAGCTATGAAGTTGTGCGGGAGGGAGGGGGCGATTATTATTATTATTTAGGCCCAACGTGCGGCTGCAGCCGACTTACAGATGGAACCCCACATTTGTGTTACAGCTAAGTAAAAACTGCAGAAAATCTTAATCAGATCTGCCGGAACCAGAAATCGAACCTGGCCCGCTTGGTTGAAAGTCCAGCACGCTAGATATTACACTACCAATGTACAGTGTGTTTTTTGTAAACGATAATATAGGAAATCCAATGGAATTTTATCATTTTCCTCGTAAGTTTGTACCCTTGCAAATGTAATTAGAAATCTTGGTATCAATCGAAAGAAGAATTCATTTTACGTCAAAAAAATATTAAACTTTATGAAGAAAACCAAAATCGATTTAGAAAAAGACTTAAAAAGCTTATTGATTTACAGCTTTTGGTAATAAGCTATTAAAAAAAGCTGGAAGCTGAACGCCGATTGGTGTAGCGGTTAACGCTTCAGATTCCTAATCAAAAATCGCGAGTTCAAACCCCGTCATCGTATACTTTTTTTTTAATTGTATTGCTTACTAATTATTATTTTTAGAACTTTATTACAACGATTATTAATTTTTTTATTGTTAGATATTTTTGCTACGGGGGTTTACCGTTACTTTTTGTACAATTTTAACTACCTATCAGAAAGGCAAATGAAAAAAGGGCATAAAACTAATAATCATTGTAATAAAGTTCTAAACATAATAATTAGTAAGCAATACAATTAAAAAAAAAAAGTATACGATGACGGGGTTTGAACTCGCGATTTTTGATTAGGAATCTGAAGCGTTAACCGCTACACCAATCGGCGTTCAGCTTCCAGCTTTTTTTAATAGCTTATTACCAAAAGCTGTAAATCAATAAGCTTTTTAAGTCTTTTTCTAAATCGATTTTGGTTTTCTTCATAAAGTTTAATATTTTTTTGACGTAAAATGAATTCTTCTTTCGATTGATACCAAGATTTCTAATTAAATTTGCAAGGGTACAAACTTACGAGGAAAATGATAAAATTCCATTGGATTTCCTATATTATCGTTTACAAAAAACACACTGTATATATAGGAATATCAGAAAATTCAGCCGACAAAAAAAATAATGACGTTATATCCGGGATGACGTTATATCCGATGACGCTAGGATCGAATTCGACTGTACTCATTTTGAAGATCTGGAAATATTCTATTAATTTAATTATATCTAATTAGTGAATGCAAATCTTGGTATTATAGGAATTCTAGGCAAGAATTTTTATTTAAAGTTAAAAGGATTAAATCTAATGGGCACCACTCACGGTCTTCCCCGACGACGTCGGCGACGACGTCGGGGAAAAGGTCGAAATAATGAGGTAATGTTTACATTTACTGTAATTTAATGCATAAACAACTTGTAACTTCCAGCATGACTGTGTATAATAAAATTATGAATATCGTATTTCTATAAGACATCAAAATGAAAGAAAGTAGTTTTGAGCATAATAAAATGCGTACTGAATTTCTTTCTTTAAAGTATTTCGAAATAGCTTATGCAATTAACAAAACTTTTCATAAGCGGAATAATATTGATATCCATCGATAGAATTACAAGTAACCCTTTATTATAAAACGAAAACTCTTTGTTTTTTTATTAATCTCATTCTTAATTTAGTTTAAAAATTGATATAATTAACGCAGGATTTAGGATTCTGAGTTCTGGTGCTCAAATAAGGATTTCCTATAAAGGACTTTTGATAAAATTTGGTAGTGATAATCGTCGGAAAAATATCATGTTTAAAAATGTAATGGTTTCACCGTCGCTTCCTTTTCCGTGTAGTTTTAAAATTTTATGCTGATGGTACATAACCTTATACTATATCTATCTTTTTCGGGTTTACTTGAATTATTTCATTTTTATTACATTTGTTTACAAACAACTGTTTACAACTGTGAAAATAAAACCCTTGTCAACTGTAAATTATTATTAGGCAAAATAAACATATACATCTGGGATTACTAAAAAATATATGCTTTCTTTATTATACTTTTTAAGAAAACATTATGAATTCAATATGCTGTGAAACTTTCAAGTGATAAGATGGATTTTTATAAATTATCTTTGAGAAAAAAAATTGCAGTTGGTGTGGCAGTTGCCTTGTGCTTCGAAGAAGAAGAAACTGAAACACCACGAAAAAAAAGAAAATAGGCAAAGAATTGGTTTTTAGATCGCAAACAATATTCACACATGTCCTTGTTAAAAGAATTGCGACAAAATGAGCCGAAGGATTTTTATTATAAGGTTATGTACCATCAGCATAAAATTTTAAAACTATACGGAAAAGGAAGCGACGGTGAAACCATTACATTTTTAAACATGATATTTTTCCGACGATTATCACTACCAAATTTTATCAAAAGTCCTTTATAGGAAATCCTTATTTGCGCACCAGAACTCAGAATCCTAAATCCTGCGTTAATTATATCCATTTTTAAACTAAATTAAGAATGAGATTAATAAAAAAAACAAAGAGTTTTCGTTTTATAATAAAGGGTTACTTGTAATTCTATCGATGGATATCAATATTATTCCGCTTATGAAGAGTTTTGTTAATTGCATAAGCTATTTCGAAATACTTTAAAGAAAGAAATTCAGTACGCATTTTATTATGCTCAAAACTACTTTCTTTCATTTTGATGTTTTAAAGAAATACGATATTCATAATTTTATTATAACAGTCCAGCTGGAAGTTACAAGTTGTTTATGCATTAAATTACAGTAAATGTAAACATTACCTCATTATTTCGACCTTGTCCCCGACGTCGTCGACGACGTTTTCGCCGACGTCGTCGGGGAGAGACCGTGTATGTCCTATTTAAAAGTAAGTTACATTTTGCATTCCGATTAGAGGTACACGACTTTTTTTACAAAACAGATTGTTTACTTTATTTATTGTAATCTTGAACTGGTTGTGCGTCGAAGAAATTATTCTTAATTATGATTCTTCATTAATATTATTTATGTATCATTCTTAATTAATATTATATGCAACATTTTTACTCAAAATCAGTTTAACAACCTTATGTAATCAGTAAATACAATAACACAAGCTTTAAAAAATAATTATTAATAAGAATTCGCAAAAATTACTTTTTATTAAAATTTTCCAAAAGTTTTCATAATTAGTGTTCATTGTCTTTATTACGATTGAGGTTTTTAAATTGAATTATTTATTCTGCTCATTAATCATGTTCTAAAAAGGGGGTAAAAGGATTAGTAGAGATATGGTTTATTCAATCCCCCTTTTTTTTCAAATCCACCGAATTCATGTTATTCCGGTTGAATTAAAAGGTGAAATATGTAGAGAAAAGAGAACATACATCATTCAACGCATGTTGTTGTTAAGTTAATAACTTTTCTTCCTTTCTTTATGTTTAATTCATATTTATAATATAGTATGGATTGATAAAACCAGTGAAATGTGAAAATATCACATGTATTTGTATCTAGTACATAACAAAGTTTTATATTTTATTTCCGAATTGAATTTTCTTTTCGTATAAAAATATCCACCTTCTGTATTTCAGATAAATGAAGGGTAACTTTAAAAGATTCTGAAGGAATTTTACGGATCCAAAATAAAAAAAGGTTCTAAATGAGCGTGGGCCTGGAAAATGGTCTTTCCTTTAGTTGATTTTTTGTGATAACGAAAACACATCCCGGTGAAAAGAGAAATTTAACCATTGGTTTGGTTATATTAAAACAAAATACCTATAACAAATATGATTTCTGCAATCATGAAATACGTAGACTGCACGGTTTCCTATTTACTTTCTTAGTTTATAAAAATAACTTTAATTGATTATACGTGAGAATTTCGAATATACGAACCTAGTAGTCAGTTCCTCGTACATTTTGTTTAGAGTTGTATAATTGCATTAGAAGAGGCTTAAATAGTGTTCGGAACAGCATGGTGGTAAGATTTTCTTTACAAGTTCTGAAAGACACATTTCGAAGTGTGGTCCTTAGTTAATCCCACATATCAGTGTTGTCATGAGAGTTTAGGGTCACTTATTTTAATCGCATGTCTCAGAAGACATACTCATCTTAGTATCACACTTCGAAAATGCATGTAAAGACACTATATTTTACCTTTTATTACTTTTAAGATCATATTATGTCTATCTAGCATATCCCTTATTAACATAATACTTTAACAACCCAAATAATTCCGCCGTTAAGTCAGAAATATTAACGATTACGTGATAATTATTTTTTTCAAAACAAAACAAACAAGATATTTAATTTTTGTCTCCAAGATTCTTGACACACTAATTTAAATTGATGTAATTGTATTTATTAGTGTGAAATAGTCTAAAATACAATTCAACGATTTACTTAACACTACTTATGTTAAATGCACACTTATCTGTTATTTATTTTCATTACATTTATATTACGTCGCCTTATCTCTAAGCTCCAATTCCTCGCAGCATTTATAATGTCCCTCGCGTAGGTTTCCAGAACAGTCTCAATCTTTCTCGAAGCATCTAGTTCGCATTCTTTTTTATTCTTAAAAAAACCACAAAGCTTTTTGAGAACCACTGGTATAATTCTTTTAAGTTTCCAACTAGCAAAGTAGCTTTATAATTCTTAGGTAGTAGAACATTTATATTTTATTGTTGTTGTATTGCTGATTTTCAAAAGCATATTTGCTGCATTAACATTGCGAAAACAAGTATTTTGTTTTTTGAAACAAAAATGTTATTTAAACTAGTGTTAAGAACGTTTTTAAAGTAAAATTATAAAACATCCTATAGGACATATTTTATACTGTTTTATAAACGTTTATAAAACTATTATAGATTTATAGCAGATTATTAGAAACATTTCCAGCTATTTCTTGTCGTTCTGCAAACACTTATATAACTAATTTTTAAAACTGTTTTTACAATTTGTAAAATAGTTATATAAATGTTTTTTTGTTACCCAATTCTATCTCAGAGAGCAGAATGCTCTTGGCGAAAGCTGCATGATAGCTATTATATAGTGGTAGAAGGCATTGTACTACTAAAATCGGTAATAAAGCAGATATAGAACAAGATAAATACTTGAACACTGAATGACCTACATATGCAATATATAAAATAATTGTTAATATTAGCATGTGCTTTGTCTACGCTATATTGCTATTTAGGTCTTTAAATGTTCTTTTGTGATGGTAAGGTGCAACATTCAGCGTTGACAGACCCCAAGGTTGAGATGTTTCAACATTATATAAGTTTTTCAATCACCAAGATCATGCTACCATCGTCGAAAGTTACGAAATATACTATAGATATGTATATTATTAGCAAAAATTTGTACATGTTTGACATTTAACAAGAATGCATAAAGATTTTAATTTTTTTAGTGACAGGGATTGGATCTTGGAAACAGTAAGAGATACGGATTTTGTATAAATTACAATTTTCGACCGTCACAAGCGTATGCGTGTGTGATTGATTTGTATGTTAGATGGTGTGACATATGGTCTTAGATGTTGGTTTCCCTGTAGTAAAATAATAATAATAATTAGAAAAACAAATCAAATTAGTAGTTATTTATATTATATTTTTAGGCATCTATTTTTATTGTCAATATGAAAAATTAGAATAATTTTCTAGATTAAAGCATATTTATTTACCTTAAAACAAAATTGTATGTAAATTACGATTTCCTTGACACTCCTTGACATTTAATGTAATAGCTATTTATGTAACAAGTACATAATGTAAAATTTTATGGATGAGCTCAGTTATGGCCGAGCGAGCGAAGCAAGCAAGGCCTATAAAAAGGGCGAGTCTATAAAGTTCGATTATGTAAGAGTTACAGTACAAAGCTTTATGTTCGACTCCTAAAATTGGCTCATTATCAGAAAAAAAATCGGTTTATAAATTTGACATCAATTCTTGACAAAAGAAAATTGGACATGTAATATCCAGTTGCCATTGGAAAACTGGATATGTTATAGTGTGCGCTTGGTATTGCTATACTTTATTTTACTACTACCACTTTATTTTACAAGTACAATAATAAGCCAGTTTTCTGCCGCAAAACAATACAATAAACAGTACTTTATAATGCAATCGGATATAAAAACGTTTTTCCAGTTTACGTTAACAATTAAATAGGCTCACTGTGATACTGAAAACAGTTTAATCATAGCCGCTATTATTAAATCGTTTTTAGAAAGTATTGGTTTTATGAGATTGGTAACATTTGTGTTATATGTTTTAAAATATGTTTTTTCTTATATAATACTTGATTTTTTTTTAGACAACCAACAAGAAATTATAGAAACACTGGTCTTGATTACTAAACTTGAGAATAGGACCTGGGTACAGCAACAATATATAAAAGTCGTATTAATTTTTGTAATACGTCTCTGTAAAAGCAAAAACCCTTTACTTTGCGGGTATTTTATAAGAATCATCAATGCAGCGTTTAAAAGATTATTAAATCTTATTGATATTGCTGTATGCAATAGATAACTTGTTTAGGAAATAATAAAAAAGCGCATATAAAAATGTATTAGAACTTTTTTATGGCTTTATAAAAGATGTATAAAACACTGCAATTTCATATTAGAATCCATTTATAATGGCCTTATAAAACCATTTTGTAGCGATTGCGAATTACTCCTTTAAAGTATCTGTAAATGTTTATATAATTATCCGGTAATAGTCGCGACAGGCCTAATAAAATTTACTATAAAACCAAATTGTATATATTTCATATAATGTTTTACATTAAACTACATTTTGAATGCAAATGCATGTAGAAAAATGTATAATATATAAATAAATAGAAATAACATATTTATAAAAATATATATATAGAAAAATATATTTCATACAACAGTCTGTTTTTTGTAAACGATAATATAGGAAATCCAATGAAATTTTATCATTTCCTTCTAAATTTGTACCCGTGCAAATGTAAGTAGAAATTTTGGTATCAATCGAAAGAAGAATTTATTTTAGGTCAAAAACATATTAAACTTTATGAAGAAAACCGAAAACTATTTAGAAAAATACTTAAAAAGCTTATTGATTATTGCTTTTGGTATTAAGCTATATAAAGAAAAGCTTGAGGCTTTACGCCGATTGGTCTAACGGTTAAAGCATCACATTCATAGTCCGAAGTCGCGGCTTCAAGCACCATCCTCGTGTGCTTTTTTTTAAATTTTATTGCTTACTAATTATTATTATTAGAACATTACGAACACAATAATTGTACGAGGTTTACTATTTCCATGCCTGTAGCCTAATAAACCCAGCTTTAGTCCAAGATATCACTTTAATTAGTCACCAGAGAATTATTAGGAACAACACGCTTTTTAATTTTTAATCACAAAGAAATGAATAGTTATTTGTGTATCAGCAAAACTAATACCGGACCACCAGTCTTTTCGAGCACGAATTGCACACAACCTTTTTTCTACAGCGTTATTGAAATAATCGAAAAAGTAGGAAAAAATCATAAAAAATAACACAAGGAAATTTTTATGTTAGTGAAAATTAGACAGTTTTATTGTTGCTACGGAAACGAAATTGCTCAAATATGCATAAATCGCATAATAGTCCGGTCAAAATAGACAATTAAATTTACAATAATTCGCATAGAGCTGAAAATTGGTACAGGTCTTAGGTACACTATTACAAATAAAATTTTAAAAATTCCCACCGATCCTACGTCTGCTAAAAAATGTATTCAAGGTCAAAGATCAAAAGTATCGGTAAATGGTAAGTGTTATTATAAAAATAAATCAGACAAAAGTTGTAGATCATGCAATTATCTACAAAAATTGTTCTTATACTTTTTGTCCTACGAATCACCATCCCTGAAATATCACCATTCGAAACATCGAAGATAATAATATGCACTGGGGCCAAGTGCACCTTTTGGTGGTCAAAAGTATCTTCTTTGCTTATTGTGCTTTTTAAGATGTTTGTTATCATGTGTGGCCACATACACCATAATAGAAGCAAAAAATAAAAAAGTATATAAATTTTACATTGCCACAGAAAAGGTGATATTACTGCTAGCGATTCATTTTTAAATTCTGCAACGATTAACTATTCCTGTGAAAAAAGTAACAAATAATTTTCTTGCAATATTAGTATATATATGAATGATTCTAAATACGATAAGTTTTTAAATAAAATGGCTTAAACATACTACTTAAGGTACCGTAGACACTTTATATTGGAAATTTAATTAACATTAACTGAAATGGTAATTACAAAAAGAAGCACAAAAATGCTCAATAGTTTTTTACTTGTAAAGTAGTAAAAAGCTATATAGAATAATTCTAAGTAAGATTTATATTTTGGACTATTATGGACGATAACTATAGCTCAACGATACTAAAGAGTTTTCATAGTTTTACAGAAATTCGAAGTATTTCCTTTTAAATTTTAAAGAAAACCTTAGTTTTTAAGACAATAATAAGTAATTTGATTTCTACTTACGTCTTGGAATAAAATCCATACTAAAAAACACCCCTAAATGAACTTTAAAACACTATTTGACAATACCTAAATAATAAGTGATACACAACCGCATTTGGTAACGTTGAGATTCGAAATAAGAAAAAAGAGGCATCTGTTGTTTTATGAGCTTTTCTTATGTAAGTTCAGTTAGCCTGATGATGCCTTTTAAAAAGTGCATGCCGAAAATAAAATATTATACAACTTTTTAAAATCACTTTTGACCAGCAAAATGAGTAAATGTAAATGTGCATCGCCTTGAAATACTTTTATGTGTGCATATTATGTAGAATACGACTTCTTCCACTTTTTAGAATCGCGATATCTCAGGAATGGTGATTCGTAGGACAAACAGTATAAGAAATATTTTTGTAGGTAATTGCATAATCTACAACTTTTGTCTTACCTATTTTTATGATATCACTTACCGTTTACGAGAAAATGCAAAAAACCGATACTTTTGACCTTTGACCTTGAATAAATCTTTTAGCAGACGTTGGAGCGGAGGGGATTTTTAAAATTTTATTTGTAATAGTGTACCTATGACCTGTACTAATTTTCAGCTCTATGCGAATTAATGTAAACTTACCATTATTTTTTCGTCTATTTTGACCGTACTATAATGTTCTTCGCTTTAGAGCGCAAAATATTTCGTACACGTTGTGAAGTTAATAAAACCAATGTGCCAATATTGCATACGGATATTAATGTAAAAATGTCAGCAATTTTTGACAGCTGTAGAAAAACAATTTAATTTACATTGCATGGGCTGTGGATTAGTTAAGAAAGAATCAAAGCTTTCCTTCGGGGTAGCTTGAATGAATGAATTGAATGAATTTATGGGATTTAAAAGCACAAGTGGAAAAAATCAAATTCCTTCTGGGAAATAACCATTAGTAAAAAATTGGAAAAAATAGTATATTACCTACTAAATTACATACAACAATCGAATGGGACACAAGTAACTTATCGCTTATATTTCCAGGTACTTATAGCTTATTTTCCAAAACCAAGCAGGTTAGTGAATATCGTTACTAATAAATAACTGTACAAGGGAGGTTTCTGTTACGTATCACCATAATTGTTCCTTTATGAGCTAGATTCCTTTACACTTAAAAACTATTATTTTATAAGAAAAGATACTATATCTAAACCATAAATATAAAAAATGAGCGGGGAACTCCCAACACTTTAGTGCATTCCATACAATAGAGAGAGAGATGGAATACAATAATGCGTTGAAAGCAACCCGCTGTTTTTGTATTTCTTGTATTTATGGTTTAGGTACACATGTATGTAGGTTAAGGATGCTGTTTATTGGACTATCATAGGTGGTAACTACAACCTTTAAATCAAAACAACATAATTACATTATTTTGCTTTGAAGGTCTGGTTTAGCTGAATAACATTCTGTATTTTCGTTTTACAAGGGGATGTTTGTCATTTAAGCGGAGTTCAGACGGATTATTTTTTATGATCATTTTTACCGATTTATTCATGAAAATCGAAATGAAATAAAATTTGTTCACATGTGCTCATATTTTACTGATTATGCTGAGCCTGATTAGCTACCATTTCAATATGTTAACAAATGAGTAAAAAGTTAATACGAACATTGGTTATAGAACATTAACGGAGTATAGAACACTAACCCTATATATTTTTTATTTATTTATTTATTTATTTGTTTATTTATTTATTTATTTGGCGTAGCCTAATTACATGAGAAGCAAAAATTGGACATCTTTACTACAAAAACTAAATTAGGATAAATAACAAAACATTATAGCAAATTTATAAATAACATAAAATAAAATAAATTAAAACTGCAAATGAATTTCAAGATAACAACCAAAATAAAGATTAAATAAAGACTGGAACAGGTCGTAAAAACGTTTAATCACTTAAAAAATGTTGTGACAGTACGTTATTTAGTTCGTTTAATTGTAATAATAAATCTATATCCAAAGCTATATATAGCTGGTTTACTAACTGCTGCATATTTATGATGGGAGCCTTCTGCAAGTACCTAGTCAAAGGTATATGGAAAACAGTTTTAGAAGATCTTACCCGTTGGTCCCGAACTCTTAGATGTAATAATGACAAAAGGTATGATTCATGAATGTGATAGTTCCATAGTTTATAACAGAATACAACTAGACTGATTTTTCTTCTATTCTCAAGAGATATAATTTTAAATTCGCAACAAAGCATTGAAGTTCTGATCATTAGATAGTCAGGATAAATATTATACTTTTTATAATACAATAAAAGCAAGAACTTTTTTTGGATCTTTTCAATAGCCAAAGTTTCAACATAAAGATGAGGAGACCAAATGACGGAAGCGTATTCAAGCTTAGATCGTACCAAGGTAAAGTATAGGATCTCAAGAGTCCGCTGAGAACGAAAAGTTCTTGATAGTCTAGTAATGTACCCAAGAGTTTTGTATGCTGAAGCAGTTATTGTGTTGACATGATCACGGAAACTGAGTTTGTGGTTGTATATAACACCTAAGTCTTTTACTGTTGATAAGCGTTTTAGAATTTTAGCATCCATCCTGTAATCAGAAACAATATGCTTAGTGGCAAGTCTAAAGGACATGCTTCCACATTTATCCACGTTAAAAGGTAATTTATTACGGATACTCCAACTTAAAAGCTGATCGATGTCATACTGCAGTAGTTGACATTCTTCGAAACTATTTACTATTTTATAAATTTTCAGATCATCTGCAAACAATACACAATGAGAATTGTTAATACTTAAAACGGTATCATTTATGAAGATCACAAACAAAAGTAGTCCAAGGTTAGACCCTTGCGGCACATCAGAATTTGCCTCAAATTTCCCCGAGGTGTTCCCGTTAAACCTGACAATAAACCTTCTAGGATTTAAGTAGGAAGCAAAGAAACGCAACTTGTTCATAGAGAAACCGATATCATGTAAGTTCTTCAGCAGCAGATCATGATTTACCTTATCGAAGGCCTTTGAGAAATCTGTATATATACAATCGACCTGACCCTTTTCTTCAAAAGCTTCAAATATATAATTAGTAAAACACATAAGATTAGTAACTGTTGATTTTTTCTCCATGAAGCCATGTTGTTTATCAGTTATTTGGCCCGAAACATATTTGTATAATTTATTTTTTAAGATTTTATCAAATAATTTAGCCGGAGCAGAAAGTATGGATATTGGTCTATAATTAGCAATATTTGACTATCCCCAGATTTATAGATGGGAATAACAGCAACCTCTTTCCAGAATTCTGGAAAAGTGCTGGAACTAATAGCTAAATTAAATATGAATAAAAGTGGTTCCTCCAACCATTCCGAGCAAGCTTTAATGACATAAAGTGGTACTGCATCAACGCACGCGGATTTTGTTGGTTTCAAAGACTTGACAGCTACTTTCTAATCATCGCTAGAAATTGTAGTGATATTAAAATATCTAGTTGCGTTTTCGGGTGTAGGAAAGTCCGTATCATATGATGCTTTGCAAGAATCGTAGTTTTTTTCAAATGATTTTGCAAACTCATCAGCTATACTGGAAGTCGGTAAGGATACCCCATTACATGACATGGTTGATGGAGCATATTTGCTAGAATTACTGGAAGTATTTTTAATGAATGAGCAAAAATTATTGGGGTTATGACTTAAATTCGTTTCCACATCGATTATGTAGTTGTCGTAGGCCTCCTTAATTAATCGCTTGAGGTTACGCCTGATAGTTACATAATTATCATTAAAATAATCTGAGATATGTCTTAATCTGTGTAACCGATTCTTCTGTTTAATTAATTGAATTATTTCAATCGTAAACCAAGGTTTGTATTTGCTCTTACGTTTGACCGATTTTGGAACAGTGCTATTAAAAATAGTGTATATTAACTTATAAAATTCATTAACAGCATCATTTACATTTGTGGACTGACATACATTGGTCCAGTTCGCATCTTGTACTAAGATGCTTAATTCATGAAAGTTGGCTTTGTGAAAATTATAAGTGGATGTTGCTGAGGCGTTGCTCGAATATTCAGAGGTATAATCAAATCCTATGGCAAGAGCCGGGTGGTATGAGTCTTCGACTACTAAAGGAACCATTTCCTTATTAATTAATAGTTTGTCTTTCCAACCGTTCGAGATTAAAACAAGATCAAGCATGGATCCATAGGCATTTTTTATTACGTTACATTGAGCAAGATCTAAAAAATTACAACAGTTTGATAGTTCAGCATCTGATTGGCTCAAAGAAGCTAAATCTATATCTACTCTATTTACTCCTCGTATGTTAAAATCCCCAGTAGTAAGGACTAAGTAGTTATTTTCTAACGAGTGACGGGTATTGACTTCGATAAACTGAAAGTTCTTGATAATAGTTGATACTTGAATTGGGTGGTATGTATAGATTAAGAATTAAGGTACAAAAGAGTTTATTATTAATTTTTATATCAACACAGATAACTTCAAAGTGAGAATTGAGTTTAACACATCTTAAGACCCTATACTTTTTCCTGACTGCTATCAAAACGCCATCCAACCGGGATTTCTTAGTAATTTTAGGATCACGATCACATCTATGTATAGTATAATTGTCTACATCAAAAAACTCACAATCACAAATACCATCCAATAAACCAGTCTCAGATAAACAGTAAATATCCGAATTGTGGTAGCTACTGAAAGTAAGAACCTGTTCCATCTTACTACGGATTCCCCTGGAGTCTTGATAATAAATTGAAAATTTTACCATAATACCATAAATACAATATAAATTGTACCATAAAAAATACCATAAATTGTTATCTTATTTACTGCGATTTCACCTCTTGGTGGCTGATTGAATGCAATTTAGTAATATTAATAAAATGAAGTGCCGCTCAAGATCAAGTTACAGAAACTCAATAATACTAATTATTACTTATTTATACAAAATTCACTACCGCTCTTCGCAATCTGAGTCAGTTTTCTACTACACGTAACTAATTGCAGATAATTCTCACGAGTTAATTTGTCGTTAATAAGCAAGTCGATGTCATCAACAGTTTAAAAGCTAGTAAATCATTGGTTCAAATTTGCTAGCGTGTTTCCCAAAGTACTCTACAACTTCTGATTATTTATGAGTAATTGCTTTTCTACTCTTCTACTTCTTAGAAATATTCTACTGCTTACTTTCAATGGCTTAGTGAAACTGTTCTAGATTTAATTGTGGCTGCTTTTAAATTCAGCTCACATAAGGAGAGGGAATGGATAAATGGTCACATTTGAATTAAGTATACCATTCCCGATTTAAATAAATATTTGCAATAAAATTGAAAGAAAAAAATGGTGTATATTTAAAGGTAAATTTAAATAATGTTTAATGTAGAATAAATTCTATTTACATTGGAGTTTAATTTTTATTGAAAAACTGAAATACAGCGCAAACAAAATGGGTTTATTTAATTTCTCTCTTCAGTTTTAATTTACTCTGAATGCTTATAATAGGTTTTCAGGCCGTTAAAAAGTTTTTTGTTTCCTGCTGAATGAAAGGACGCAGAAAAAGGTTAAAACGCAGAAAATACCGTATATAATTTCATTTGATGATTTTAAATTTTATTTTTGTTTTTCTTGTTAAGGAAATTTGAAATAACTGAATTATGGGTTTGCATTGTTTAATGGAATGTGTAGGAATACAGAAATCCCGGTAGATTTATGTCATAAAAGTAGCATGATAACATACACAAAAAGGTACATTAACAATTGGGTCATTTCATAAAATATCACATGATTTAAAAAAATGGGTTCCTGTCACATTTTAGAAAATATATAATTTTTATCACAGAATAGCCTTGTATACTCTTCTTACACTACTCTTCAACCTATATTCGGAAACTATTATGCGAGAAGCTCTATACAACGAAACAGCAGGTGTAGTTATCAATGGAATACCAATCAACAACCTAAGGTATGCAGATGATACCGTGCTGCTAACAGAAAACATCCAAGACATGCAAAGCCTGCTACAGAAAGTGTATACAACAAGTAACCAATACGGCTTAAACCTAAACTTAAATAAGACCAAGTTCATGATGATCTTTACAAAGACACCAGACCCTAACATCCAACTTAACGTGGACAATCAAAACATTGAAAGAGTATACGAATATAAATACCTAGGGATCATGATCAACAGCAACAATGACTCTTCAAAGGAAATAAGAACAAGGATAGGAATTGCACGCTGCACCTTTATAAAAATGAAACAATTCTTTTGTAATAGAAACATAAACAACGACTTCAAAATACGTATGCTAAAATGCTACATATTCAGTATCCTGCTATACGGTATAAACACCGGCCTCCACACTGAACAAAGCAATGACGAAAAAGATAGAATCTTTTGAAATGTGGCTCTATAGGAGGATCTGCGAATATCATATATCGACAGAGTTACCAATATAGAGGTTCTAAGAAGACTATCAAAAGAATTAGAAATAATGGACGAAATAAAGAAACGCAAACTGAAATACCTAGGACACGTAATGAGAGGAAGAAGATACGAACTACTTCAAAACATTATACAAGGCAAAATCATAGGGAAACGCAGTGTGGGACGAAGAAGAATGTCTTTGCAATTTAAGAGAATGGTTTAACTGCTCAACAAACCAACTTAATAAACTCAAATAATCATGTTGATCACCAACTTTCAAAAGAAGACGGCACTTTAAGAAGAAGAAGCCTTGTATACAGATTTTAGAAATTTATTTCTTAAAGTTGGATGTTTCTCCCGAAATCCACAATTTGGATGTGAAAAATCCTCGGAAAAGAAAAATGTTGAAATCTGTTTTTGTAAGAAATAGTATGATTAATTGATTGTATAGAACACGTACTGTTGATTAGTAGAGATTAATGTGGACATTTTCGACCTTTACATTGTTTAAATCCATGTAAATGATCCAAATAACATGCATATGACAGAAAAGATTATATTTAATTAAAAAACTGAACTTTAATATTATAAAAAAAAGTTGTTTCTAACACGACAATGCTTAATAATGGCTTAGTAATATGGATAACAAGTAAAATAAAAATTAGTAATTTTTATTTTACGTGATATGGAAGTCATCATGTTTAAGCTTTTCCATTTTCTTTTTCTTTTCTTCTTTGCCACATTTTCTTTGCACCTCATAATGTAAGAACATGAATGTATGTAGGAGTTGTCATTTACGTGGACAAGTTGTATTACGTGGAGTTATAAATCCACGCAAATGACACAATGAAAATGCAACGCGAATGACTATTAGAGCATCAATATAACATAGCGCCTAGACTATTTTCTTTGCAGGCTTCATACTAGCTATAATGAAACAACACAAGTAATGTATTAACTTACGAAGTTTTTTTTCTAAATTCAACACCAGTAAGAAATTATGATAACCACGTGAAATACGCGAAATAAATGAACTCTTACATCAAACCATATAAACTACCTCTATAAAGTTTATAGATCAACCGAACAAGACACTATATGTTGGTTTAATTAAAATTACATTATTATTATTATCATCATAACCTTATTCTACCGTTAAGGTGCTAAGGTATTACATTACATTCATGTATTTTACATTGCTACACTATAATACAACTATTACAAGTCTTTGAAGTCATTCTATATTAAGCTTTTCTGTGAATCCTCTTGGCCCACTCTTTTTTATTCCTTGCTTCTCTTTTCCCTTCATTCAACGACAGTCCCTCTTCTCTTAAGTTCTCCTCTATTTCTTTGTTCCATGTTTTTCTTGGTCTTCCTCTTCCTTTTTTCTGTTGTGTTCTTGCCTCCCATATTCTTTTGGTTGTTCTTTCTGCTCCCATTCGCACTACGTGCCCAAACCATCGCAACTGCTGCCTTTTTATGTCTTTCGTGATCGGTTCAACTTTTAATTCTTCTTTTATTCTTTCATTTCTAATATGGTCTTTTCTCGTAACCCCCTGTATGGCTCTTAGGAATTTCATTTCTATGATCTGTATTTTACTTTGCTTTTGTTTTGTCAATATACAGCTTTCACTGCGTATCTCAGTATAGGTTTGAAAATGGATTTAAACACCGCAATCTTCGTCTTTTTCGATATTTCTTTCTTCCGAGCGAACGCAGTGTTTAATGCATGGTAAAGCTTGGCTGCACTTTCCAGTCTGTCGTTTAATTCCGCATCTATTTTTCCATTCTGTTGTATTTTCACTCCTAGGTATTTAAATGATTGTTCTTGTTCTATCTCTATCTCGTTTAGTTTTATTACTATGTTTGTGTCCTCTTTCCCTATCACCATCACCTTAGTTTTCTCAGTATTTATTTCTAAGTTTTTCTTACGTAAAGCAGTGTGCCATAGCTGTAGGTTGTACTGTAAATCTTTCTCATTTTTTGCATATATGATTACATCGTCCGCAAATACACTTTCAGCTATTTCTACTACTTCCATGTTCCTGTATCCTACTTTTAGTTTCTTTACATTTTATATCTTTTAAAACATCATCCATTACTATATTGAACAGTGCTGGACTGAGGACTCCTCCTTGTCTAAGCCCTTCCTTGGTTATGAACTCTTCCGATTGTATTTTTCCCGTTCTAACGTAATTTCTTGTTTTTTCATATACGCTTCTGATACATTTTATCAGTTTGTTATTTATTGCTCTCTTTTTTAAACTTCTCCAAACATCTTTTCTTAGTACACTGTCAAAGGCCTTTTCCAGGTCTATGCTGAAGGCTACAAATATTTCTTTAGTGGTAAATTTTTCTATTATTTGCTTTAATACAAATATATGGTCTTGGACCCCTCTACCCTTCCTGAATCCACATTGTGTGTCCTCTAGTTGCTTTTCTGATATTTCCCTTAGTCTTGCAATCTAATATGCATTCATATATCTTTGATATAATTGGCAGCATTGTAATTCCCCGATAGTTTGTGCAGACCCTTTTATCTCCCTTCTTAAATATTGGGAGCAGTATTCCCAGTTCCCAATATTTTGGGATCTTTTCTTCCTGCCAAGCTTTGTTAAACAATTTAGTTAACCCGTTTTCTATACCCGTTTTCTCCAGATTTGTAACCATTTCTGCCGTTATAGCATCATGTCCCGCAGCTTTACCTCTTTTTAGCTTTTTTACAGCTTCTCGTTCTTCTTCTATTTCTTTATTTCTTTCACTTTCTTCCATGCGTTCTTCCGTATTCATTTCTCCCTCTTCCTCTGTTGCTATATTATGTCTCTATTCTACAGTTAATATTTCCTGGAAATACTCTTTCCATCTTTCTATGATGTTCTCATCGTTTTCTAGCGTTCTTCCATCTTTCGATTTTATGTATTTAGTTTTCTGTGTCTTTCCTTTCCGTAATGTTCTGAGTATCTTGTAAAATAGCTTTTCATTCCCTAAACTGTCCTTTTCCATCCTTTCACCAAACTCTTCCCAGGCTTTTACTTTCGCTTGCTTAACCTTTTCCTTTACTTTGGCTCTCTGTTCTTTATACCTGTCATATCTTTCCTGTGTTCTATTTCCCAAATATTCTTTCCATATTTGTTTCTTTCTTTGTGTTTCTTTTCTTATATCTTCACTCCACCAGCTTGTTTGCCTCTTGCCTTTGATAATTTTTGTACTTCCACATACTTCTCTTGCCGTTGTTAATAATGCTTTTTTGATACATTTCCATGCTACTTCTAATGTTAAGTTATTTATTTTTGTGTTGATTTCATTCATCTTTTCTTCTACTCTCTTTTTGTATACTTTTGCTGTCTCTTCATTTCTCAGTTTGTAAGATTTGATTGATTCGTTAATAATATTTCTGCTTTCTCCAGTATTCCTAGTTGTTTTGTACCTTTCTGTTTGTATCTCCATCTTTGACATCACTAAATAGTGGTCTGAATATATTTCTGGTCCCCTTTTCACCCTTGTATCTTTTATTTCATTTCTGTATTGTCTGTTTATTATTATATAATCTATAATGGATTTTTCTTTCCTACTCACTACTTCCCTGGTATATTTATGAATATCCCTGTGCTTGTAGAAGGTATTCGTTATTATCAAGTGATTCTGAATACAAAAATCAATCAGTCGTAAACCATTATTATTTCTGATGTCCTCGCCGTGGATTCCTATTACTTCTCCGGTTTCCTCATTTTTCCTTCCTACTCTTCCATTTAAATGCCCCATTATTATCATTCTTCCCCTAATTTCTTCTATTGTTTCTTCTAATAGCTCCCAGAATTCTTCTTTCTTTTGTGCAATCTCATCTTCGTCTGGTCCGTAGACCACTACGAAAGTTATTCTTGTTTGTTTTCCCATTTCCATTTCTATCGTTAATATTCTTTCAGAGACCTCGGTCCATTTATTTATGCATTTTACTTTCTCTTTTCTAATGATACAGCCTACTCCTTTTTGTGCTCTCTGTGTCATCTCTACCCCACCATATATTAATACATGCCCTCCTTCCAATTCTATTTCCCCTTTCCCTTTCTTCTTTGTTTCTGTTAAGCCTAGCATATTCAAGTCAGCTTTCTCGAATTCCTCTTCTAGTTCCTTTTCTTTTCCCGTTAAGCTTCTTTTGTGCAAATTGTACCCGAACGGCTTCATTGATTTATTATAATTAGCTAACCTGATTACTTAATTAATGTTAGTTATTAGTTAGTTACGTGATTAGTTAATTAGTTTGTATCATTTATTCTTAAACTATTTTAGCTAAAGTTCATATTTACTTAGTTTTGCAAATCATAATTGCATTTATAATAATATATTTATTTAGGGTTGAATAAACTCAAAGATACAACTTATTAAAATTTAAAATTTAGTTTTTGCATACCTAATATGAGGAAATTGCAAAATTTAGTTTCCCACGGGAAATGGAAATTCTAAAACGTAAAACATTTCCCTTTTGCTAAAACTTTGAAATTCTATATTTTATTCAAAATGATGATTCTTTTATATGTGATACGGACTTCCTGCAAGGCGTGCAGAGTTGCATTTTTCTAATACTAATCAAAAGAACTACTATTCTTAATATTTATCAATGATCTTCCTTCGAACATACTGTGTGAAAAGTTACTATATGCAGATGATTTAAAAATATATTATCAGATAGAAAGTAATAATGATTGTACCTTTTTGCAGGAAAATCTTGATCATTTATGTACTTGGTGCGAAGCTAATCGACTCAACTTAAATATTCAAAAATGTTCTGTTATGACGTTTACTCGCATTCAGAACCCAATAGATTTTAAATATTCTATTAATGGTCATCTATTGCAACGCTTAATTAATGTTAAAGACCTTGGAATTATTTTTGACCCGAAACTTTGCTTTGTAGAACATATCAACCAAACTATACTTAAAGCTAGTAAAGCTCTTGGATTTATTTACAGAAACTGTAGAGATTTCTCTGATTCTAACTGTCTTGTGATATTATATTTTGCTTTTGTAAGATCAGTGTTAGAATATGGGTCACTTGTATGGTATCCTATTTATAATATTCATGTTAGAAATTTGGAATATATTCAAAGACTTTTCTAAAGTTTATGATTTATTTAACTACTGGAAATTATCCCTATCGTGAATTTAACTATCCTCTTGCTCTTGAAACATTTAATCTGATCTCTTTAAAAACAAGGCGAATATTAATAAATATTAGGTTTCTTTTTAATTTACTGAATAATAATTTAGATTGCTCTGATTTATTACAGAAAATCAGATTTAATGTACCAAGAGAAAACAGCAGAAGTGCGTTAATCTTTTATAATGATGCAAGAACAACTATCTTAACAAGCAGTCCTATTTATATAATGTGCAACAATTTCAATTCAATTTGCATGGAGTGTGATATAACGTCTGATAGGTTTTCGATTATTTTCAACGCAGCAATAAGTAAACATGAGGTTTTTGTTTAATAATATTTTTAACTATTTTATTGTGTACTTTATACATAATTTTTTCTGTAATTTTTCTTTATTTTCTATACTTGGGTGTATGCCTGTTAGAAATAAACTATTTTTATTATTATTATTATTATTATTATTATTATTATTAAAAAGAAAGTAAGTTTTGTCTTAGGGTTTATTAAACACACGTACACTGTTAATTTAATTAAGTTTGTTTTGTCATCTATACTGTTTTCCAAATGTTTTCATTTTTACATAGGGTTTTAGTTTAAGACAGTTCTGATTAGGTCCTCAAGAAAGAAGGAACTCACTTTCGGTTTAAGTTTTTTCAATTTTCAATTATTTAAATTCAATGTATTACTTCTTTCTACGTGAAAGTAATAAAACTTCAATAATTTATGTTGGTTGTGAATAATGTTATAAATTAATTTATTAATTTAATTAACGATAATGAATAAACTCGTCTTTAATTAATAATTATAAACTGTGTTCATATTATTTGGATTACCTCTCTCCCTTTCTGTAAGAAAGCGAAATTATAAGGTAAGTGCACTCTTTTATTATCTAGCCTAGCACTTCAACCCCTGGCCTCTGACGACGACGCTATCAACCATAATTTATAATTATGTTTTCAGTTTAGGGGACGTGCGAGAGGGTTACAACTGGTGGCAGCGGTAACTGGAATTTTTACCAAATTTTTATATATTAGTGACAGCGGAACTTCGAAGGAAAAACAACCGAATTTTTACACATTTGTGGCAGCGGAAACCGGAACGAAAAAAATCTTTTTTAGAGTTTGCACACACTTGACCAACCTACATAGTGGAAGCAGCAGTTAAGCAGTTTTAGTTCCAGACTTCATTGTTTTTCTTTTTCGTCTCTACAGTTTTGGTGATTTATTTAAATTTTTTTTTCATTTTACGATATATCATTCTTTATTAAAACTAACTACTCTTTTACGCCCAACAATCAACGAAGATTTATTTTTATTATCTGTATGTAAATAATTGTATTATTTTACATTTTCTTTTACAGATTTATTTATATAATAATAATAATAATTACTACAACCCATAACCTAAACCAAGACCCCAGAAGCTATAAGCTTGTGCGGGAGGGAGGGGGCGATTATTATTATTATGTAGGCCCAATGTGCGGCTGCAGCCGACTTATAGATGGAACAGCGCAAATCCCACATTTGTGTTACAGCTAAGGGAAACTGCAGAAAACCTTAACCAGACCTGCCAGCGCCGGGAGTCGAACCCGGGCTGCTTGGGTGAAAGTCCGACACGCCAGACATTACACTACCAAGGCTGTTAAAGGTTTTTAATCTTTGATTTAAATCTTATGTTTGTGCTTTTGTCTTAAAACAATTTTATTTCAGCATTTACATTTATTTACATGCACTTTTCTTGAAGCAGTGTTTAATACAAAGTGAATTTTTATGAAAAAAATAGGAAGAAGTGTATTAATTTAGTGCTAATAAATTTTAGTGTAAAAAATTTGTGAAACGAAATTTTTACACAATGGCTACATAATAATATATTTATTTAGGGTTGAATAAACTCAAAGATACAACTTATTAAAATTTAAAATTTAGTTTTTGCATACCTAATATAAAGAAATTGCAAAATTTAGTTTCTCACGGGAAATGGAAATTCTAAAACGTAAAACATTTCCCTTTTGCTAAAACTTTGAAATTCTATATTTTATTCAAAATGATGATTCTTTCATATGTGATAAGGACTTCCTGCAAGGCGTGCAGAGTTGCATTTTTCTAATACTAATCAAAAGAAAGTAAGTTTTGTCTTAGGGTTTATTAAACACACGTACACTGTTAATTTAATTAAGTTTGTTTTGTCATCTATACTGTTATCCAAATGTTTTCATTTTTACATAGGGTTTTAGTTTAAGACAGTTCTGATTAGGTCCTCAAGAAAGAAGGAACTCACTTTCGGTTTAAGTTTTTTCAATTTTCAATTATTTAAATTCAATATATTACTTCTTTCTACGTGAAAGTAATAAAACTTCAATAATTTATGTTGGTTGTGAATAATGTTATAAATTGATTTACTAATTTAATTAACGATAATGAATAAACTCGTCTTTAATTAATAATTATAAACTGTGTTTATATTATTTGGATTACCTTTCTCCCTTTCTGTAAGAAAGCGAAATTATAAGGTAAGTGCACTGTTTTATTATCTAGCCTAGCACTTCAACACCTGGCCTCTGACGACGACGTAATCAACCATAATTTATAATTAAGTTTTCAGCTTAGGGGTACGAGCGAGAGGGTTACATTATTATTATATAATCTATAATGGATTTTTCTTTCCTACTCACTACTTCTCTGGTATATTTATGAATATCCCTGTGCTTGTAAAAGGTATTCGTTATTATCAAGTGATTCTGAATACAAAAATCAATCAGTCGTAAACCATTATTATTTCTGATGTCCTCGCCGTGGCTTCCAATTACTTCTCCGGTTTCCTCATTTTTCCTTCCTACTCTTCCATTTAAATCCCCCTTGTTATCATTCTTCCCCTAATTTCTTCTATTGTTTCTTCTAATAGCTCCCAGAATTCTTCTTTCTTTTGTGCAATCTCATCTTCGTCTGGTCCGTAGACCACTACGAAAGTTATTCTTGTTTGATTTCCCATTTCCATTTCTATCGTTAATATTCTTTCAGAGACCCCGGTCCATTTATTTATGCATTTTACTTTCTCTTTTCTAATGATACAGCCTACTCCTTTTTGTGCTCTCTGTGTCATCTCTACCCCACCATATATTAATATATTACTTTGAGAATACATACTAAGGACATGCCACGTGAATGACATATGACATAATAAAGTTTACTTTTTATTGTTAAAAAAATAGGTCAGTTGTTAATATATACCTGTCTAGATAGTCTGCTATTACATATTCACTGTACTGAAATAATAGGTAAAAAGGTATTCGTAATATAATATTAATTAAACAGGGACAGTAAATTTAATATTTCTGTAGAATTACCCAGTTAAGCTACTCGTACCATCATATTCAAGATAAAAGAATTAAATAGCCGCCTCCGAGAAGCAAAATTGAATTCTGCAGTCGTGTGTTTGCTTTGTATTATGTCTTTCAAACTGTTATAGATAGCAGTTTGAAATAAAAATCATTAACTTAGTATTAAAGGTAAGCGCGCACTTATACTACGCACGCTAATTACACGGCATTCAATTTTGGACGTTTTTATTAAGATTAAATAAAATCCAGGAGGTTCTGTATTTTACACAACTTACAAATGAAATAATACTGCTTTCAACACCAGACGGCAACGAATTTTGTCTCTGCAAAACTGCCACCTATCGATTTCAGCGCAGATGTGAGTAGCGGACGAAGACACCAGCCGAATGAGACTGCAGAATATTCTAGTTTCGGAATCTGGCCCGCTTCATCGGGGTCCTTTCTGCTGAGTTCCACTGTCCCATTGCAAATAACGGAAAGAATAAAATACGCTGAGCCGTGGCGTTGCCGTGCCGCCGTCCGATAAATGCGCGCTTACCTTAATAGTGTATTTAATGTTTTATAATTTAGTATCAGAAGATCTGACGCGTTCTAAGCACGAAATTGAATAGTTGACTAACTTTAAGATCTTATATTTAGTTTATGCAGGAATTGTATACATTTACTGAAATTCTCTAATTAAATAAAGTGCACAATGTGTCTTTAATGTGCTCTTAATTTGTATGGCTCCAGCAAAATATTGAAAATCGTAAAAAATATATGTGAAAGTTTGAGTTTTCCAACAAATGCCTATTTGCCGTTATTTATTGATAGTTACTGTGATTGATTATTTACAACTATTTTATGTAAAAAAACTTCTATAATAATCTTATTAATCAATTATAATCAGGTTATTGTATGTAGTTTTGTAAAATAAACATCAATTCCGTTCAGCAAAATCTTCATAACAAAACATAAATTCTTGTTTCGTGCATTGCGTTTCGTCCGCAGATGAAAATCTACCTGTAACCTTCTCGTTTCGTGCGGAATTAAAATGATGAAGTTTATGATTTCTTATTTTGTACTTTATTTACCTGCATGTGCTGACCTGATCTTATCTGAATATCAAGTACAATAGTAACTTTAACATTATACACTTCAGCCATAGTTATCTAGTTACATAGTTAGCTAAAAGGTAATCAAATTATCTGTCTGTTTGATACTCTCTTTTAATTAAGCATGTATTACAAGCTGTAATTTATTCCATACTTTATCAAAACATTCAAAAATCGCTATTCAAAAATAACTTATGATTCCTACAATTTCACATATTTTGTTAAATTCTTTTTATAAATCACACTTTATCTATGAAGTTTGAGTATGTTTGGCAAAACAGAAAAAGTAATGAGGAAATCTTGGATTTATCACTTTTCGAACACCTTCTGTTTTTATTCTAATAGCTACACTGTTTATCCCATCAACACTTCTAATGAATAAATTCGCTATAAAAGGTAATGTGGTTCCTGTAGAATACAACCAATCTGAATCTATGGACATTATTTGTTTACCATTAGTAACGCTAAAAAACAAACAAATTCATTTACTAATTAAGTAATTTTCTGGAAAATAGATAATAGTTACAAGCTAATTAAGTGTACCTTTTTTTACTTTTTTCCTTATTTCCTTCAATTCAAATGTAACTGAAAAACCAAAAACTTTTTAATTACTGTTTGGATTTTTGGATAATATTTGCGGCATTAGGGTAGGGATAGCTCATTTTACCTAATGTTCTCGTCTAGGACAGATCGGTATATTCTATGAAAAAGTATAAAATAGAGGAAAAAGACGCTAAGATTTTATCACAAAAACTCGTTAGTTTTAATCTTTCTACGTGAAAAGTTTTATTTTTGGATTGTTTATAATTTTATACAAGGGTATCATAAAGATTTGTATCGCTAAAGTAAATTCCAATTTACACCCTTTTTGCGAGGTGAAAATACTTTGAAAATACATAAAGATTTGTATCGCTAAAGTAAATTCCAAGTTACACCCTTTTTACGAGTTGAAAATACTTGTACAACAGATTGTACTTTCTCTTTACCTCCTACATTTTGTCTTTGTCGAACATCGACTCTTTCTTTTCCCCATCTGCGCATTTCGCCGGCCATTCTACACTTGACAAGTTTTACTTTGTTATATACCGGTATGAAACAAGAATACACAATATAAGGATTTAAAAAACAATACGGGAAAACCTAACTTCCCTTAAGTGTAGATGGGGATGTTTTGTAAATTGTCATAACTGTTAAAGCTGTTCGAGTGTTAACAAATATTTGTATAATTATATATTATACGTTTGTATTCTTAATATCTAATAAATTTCTTATTTATATGTATTAATTAAATATTGTTTCTCCTTTATATAAAAATAGCTAAAACATTTAATTTAAAAAATTCATATAATTGATCAAGAAGTCCAACTGATTTTTAAAAATCACATCATTACTTAAGAAATTATAAAAAAAAAATTTTTTTGGTAGTAATTAATACTTTTTATTAATACTTTTAGATTTTTTGTATTTGGTGTGAAAAAATAGATAAAATATTGAGCAAAAAATCAACAATTCGTAGTTTCTAGTAAAAATCTTATTTTAAAAAGTATCCAAAGGTTCAGGGGTGTGACCTTTAACCAAAATAGAAGTGTTCCGACTGGGCTCGTATATATTTTTTTCAATACGCTCTTATGTTTTAATTGTATATACATACTTTTTTGTTTGTTTGTATGTTTGCCTTGCAATAAATAAATAAATCACTTATTTTATTAGTGACGTTGACCTTAGAAACTACCCTAATTTCACTCGAAATTTTAATCTAAATAGAGAACAAAATATACAAATGTCTTCTTTATCCAACAATCCACTCTAAATAGGCAATATTTTCCATGCACAGTAAAAGATTCAAAAGTCAAGAGTAAAATTTTACTTCGAAACGATTAGAAATTTGACTGTTTTAGTGTAAAAAAGTTACCATAAATGATTAAAGATATAATTGTTTTAGAGTGTTTAGTTTGTATTATGTTGCGTTATTCTTTTTATATCTTTAAAAAATGACAATACCGTGAGCAATAAATAAATAAACAGTTTAGAGTGGTCTGGTGTTCGAATTTTAAACTAAATTTTTTACTGTGTATTCAAGATGATGCTGGTTCGGAAATAATAATTAAACAAAGAAATAAATTTCACAAATACAATTTATTACTGATTGGTGGATTACTGGACAGGAAAATTTAGTGATCGCTGTTCTATAAATAAAAATGACATTTACAAAATTCTATTGAGCAACATTATGACTTAAGATTAGATTACTGAAAAGATAGTGGTTTGAAATGTTATATTTAAAAAGGATATTCAGAAAAAAATGTAAATAAATTTTCTACTTTTGGATGACATACATGGCATGTATTCGTAGTTTTTTCGTATCAGTTTTTATTTTTGTCGTAATCTGGCAACATTTCAACATTGGTCAACATTCTGACACCATGTACGAACTATATTTCAATTTTAACTGTGACATTTAAAACTAAAACGCAAGTTAAATTTTCTGATACTAAATACAAAATGCAATATTAATACTTTATTTGAAAACTCAGATCATGCTTAAGTTAGTGTTTTTTTTTCAAACTGATATCTAGTATAATAAGTAGTTTGGAAGATACACTGTAAAAATGAGGTGAAATTTACCTTGGAAAAGAGTTAACGTTCCTCTCTTACTTGCGGTATTTTTACTCTAAAATTCAACTTTACCTATACGTTAATACTTGTTTTACTATTTGTGGTAAAATATTCTTTAATTGTGTAAAATTACACAAATGTAAGTAATTATACTACTTTTAACTGATTAAAATCACTATCCATAATGTAAATTTACATAACTCAGAAAAATCAAATAAAAATAACTTATTTAATGTTTTTCTAGGATGAATTAAAAATTGAAGAATTAGAAATAAACAGTCGTAACATAACTGTAATTGAGAAAGGCACTTGTGTAGAATTGTTTATATAATTTTTAAATTTTCTAGGTGGAATCGATCATTATTAATTATCTGTTGTCTTCAAGAGACCAAATATTTCTGAAAGTCCCTTAAAAGAAGCTCTATTAATGTCTTATACTTTAAATAATTACATACGTTCAATAAAAATTACTTTGATTTTATTTTATGTTTCATACAATTCCTTTAGCAATGTAATAATCAGAGGTACGATTGTATTTGCAAGTACTTTCGCATGCCACCATTACATTCAAGAAGTATTTTCACATTTGTATTTTAACCCTTAAAAGTGATAAAATATTAACTTTGTGATGCAACTTTACACAGGTGTTTTAATGTTAAAATGTAAAATTACATTGAGATTGTAATTTTAATCTGTAAATGTATTTAAAAAGGAAACATTAAAATGGAAATTTAACTAATATTGAAATTTCCCACTTCCTATGAAAATTACATTTTGATGTAAATCTACTCTAAAAAATGGAGGTAACATAGTTACTAACATAGTTAATTAGATGAAAACTAATTAAGTGATAATATGTTAAAGAATAATGAAATCAAATAAAAATTATTTAATTATATAAAATAAGAATATAATATAGTATGATATAATAATTATAATAATTATAAGAATGAAAATCAAAATGAAGATGAAAATAAGTACAAATAGGAATTAAATACAGTAGTTTAGCAAAAGATCGGATAAATGAAAAGAGAGGCCAACAGAGCATTATCTAAACTGTATTAGAGGTCATGTGCCTTGATTAACAAATAACAGATTTTTAAACTTTATTTTAAATAAATGAGGGGAGAGCGCTTTAAAGAGAGTCAGGAACGTTATTATAAATTTTTGATACTTGATAAGTAAAGCTTCTCTCAAAGAAGGCAGTTCGATGAGCAGGTGGTGTAATTAATTTTCTATATCTTAAAGATAGATTATGTACGTCTTCGCGGAAACGAATCTTTTGATATAAATATTTAGGATATTTATACAAGATGATTTTATGAAATAAACAGGCAGACTGTAACAGACTTCTATTATGCATATTTAACCAATTAGCATCATTTAGCTTATGGCATATATGATCAAATTTTCTTATTCCATATACTAATCTTAAGCAAGAATTTTGAACTCTTTGTATGCAGCGAGCTGTATCGCTTCTAATTGAAAAAGCATAAATTTGATTACAATACGCAAACTGTGAAAGAACCAAAGATTCACACAATCTTAATTTAATCTTAGTAGTTAACGAATGCCGATGAGGATAAATCATTTTAATTGCTGCATAGGCTCGTTTAACTTAATGTGATATTTAAGTTTCGTAACGTAAGTTGTTATGCATTATTAACCCTAGGTTTTTTACCTCTCCATGAATAGGCAATTTAATGTTATCTATTAGAATATTTATATAAGGTTTAATTCTTTCAATGTCTCTATTATTCCCAAGAAGTAAAATAACTGATTTAGTTGGATTTAACTGTAGTGCATGCTGTTTAGAAAAGTTTGAGATTTGATTTAAATCGTTGTTAATCGTGGACACTGCTTGCTGACACTCCTCAACATCAAAGGAATAGAACAGTTGTGTATCATCAGCATACATATGGATGTTGCACGTCTGCACAACTTGAGACAGGTTTGAAGTATATATAGTAAATAACAGGGGGCCCAGAATTGAACCCTGCGGGACACCTCTCGTTACCGATCTGCAATCTGATAACTCATTAGACAACTTGACACACTGCTCTCTACAACTTAAGTAACTATGAAATAATTTAATGGCACTTCCAGAAAGTCCGATGTAAGCCAGGGTTGATAATAATATTTTATGATTAATAGTATCGAAGGCTTTGCTGAAATCCAGTAGTACTAATATCGACATCTTGTTGGCATCACGAGCGGTTATCAGATCATCAGTTACTTTGAGGAGAGCAGTTGTGCAACTATGTCCAGTCAGAAAACCAGACTGACAGTCGGATAATAAATCATAGTGTTGCAGATGGTCACGCAATTGATTATGTATAATCATTTCAAAAATTTTCGACAACACTGATAAAATGCTAATCGGACGAAGATGCTTATATTCAGAAGGGTTAGTTATTTTAGGAACGGGGGTAACTATAGCCCTTTTCCAAACTGTAGGAAAATAAGATGATAGCAAACAAACATTGATGATGTAAGTTAAGTACGGCAATATAAGAGGGCAACAACTTTTAATAATTTGAATATTTAAATTGTCTACTCCAGCTGCATTAGTTTTAATTCGATTAATAGTTTTTATAATGTCATTCACATCAACAGTTTTAAATGTGAATGGAAGGACGTTATCTTTAGCCTTATTATTTTTATAATATCGCACAAAGTCATTTACTTCACAATCAGCCTCTGGAATACTGTCAATGAAAAAATTATTAATTTCATTTGGATTCTGAAGGTCTAAAGGAATCTCAGTGGTTTTATTTGGTACAATATTTAGGGATTTTAGAAATTTCCATTGCTGGCTAGTTGTAGCATTATTTAGTTTATGTTCAATAAATGCTCTTTTTTCGTTCTTGATAGATTTATTTGTTAAATTCCTTAATGTTTTATAATCTTCTCAATGAATATTTGATTTTGATATCTTAAATTTGGCATAAGCTTTATCTCTTAATTTCATTAACAATTTAATACTGTCAGTAATCCAGGGTGATTTTTTTCTAGATATTTTAACCGATATCAGATGTATAATGATATGATGAAAAAAATTATTTTTTTTTCATCAATATTGTTAATGTGGAATATATGTTGCCATGGTATTATCTGTAATTCTTGTAAAAAAGTATCATGAAAAATTTTTAAAAGACCTGATAGTTTTGAATGAAGGATTATCATTAAGTTTTGATACTTTTAGACAACAATAAATTGTGTCGTGATCCGAAAATTTAACATTATCACTTCCACTATCTATCACTATATCAGCATCAGAAGTTAACATAAGGTCCAAGAGAGTTCCCCTGTTATTGTCCACACGAGTAGCCTCAATTATAATGTGTTTCATTCCTATCAAATCTAGCATGGTACATAAGTATTTTGTACTTGGTTCCTGTTTAGCAAATAAGTTAATATTCAGATCTCCCAAGCAGATAACATAATCACTTAATGATAGTTATGTTATATTTCCTGTTTGTAAGTGCGTCAGTTATTTATATTCATTATATACTATAAGTACTCATTATAATATCCATATATTTTAATTGTTATAACCGTATAATTTAATTAGCGTTTTGTTTAAACATGAATAAAATTGTGTAAATAATATGCCTGTGATTCATTTTCAAAACGTGTAAATACCATAATAGTAGGTACATAATTATGTAATTTCAAATTTATTAAAAATAGCATTATCTCGCCTTTAATACATTTTTACAGATTTCTATTGAAGTAAATGAAATATCAAACTTAAGCTACAATTTTTAACAAATACTCCTAGTATATATTATTGGCCCAATATGTTGCCAATATATGTTAGATATATTTAATTTTCTTAGTTATCTGTTTTACGTTGTTACATTTTGTTTAACGTTTTAACTAGAAATCCAACAGATAAAAGTCCAATTAACAAAATTTAATGCGTTTGTGTTTTTATTTACAGTTTTCGCAATGACGCAAATGAATTATTACATCTAAAACGAGTTCTATATGGAAGATATATCGATAGTTTTAAGTGTAAATGGACAAAATAAAAAAAGTTGAATTACATTTAGCGGATAATAGTGCTTCATATTGCGATGAACCTATCTCCCTCCGATTTCATCTACAGTTGAACATTAATCTAACGATATGGACTGTCGGTTTATTATTATTAATATTAGCGTCGTCGGTTATTAATATGATTGGGTTAAACGAATAGAAGATATGCAAAGTAATTTGTGACAAATAGTACCTGTTGAGGGAGACGTTAATCGTAATAAAATCTTGATATCAAGCATCATCACATCAACATATTGTACCAATACTAGTCCAAGTATACTACACCAATATTACGTTTGAACGGTGGATGAATATCCTGTGAATGCATTTCGCCAATATTGTAAAGGAATTTTGAACCATCAGATGGTTCAACGTTTTACCAATATTGCCATGTTGGAGACATATTCTATGCACATATTGTGCCAATACTATAAACCAGTGGCGTGCGGTGGGAATTTAGGCTAGGGAAGCAACCACGATTTTAATTATAATACACCTAGTTACTGGCGCGGATTAACGGGGAGGGAATAATCCCCCCCCCAATTTAGAAATAAGTTTACATAGAATAGAAACAAATAATGTTTGTTTAATTATTATTTATTAAAACAATTATTTTTCCAAAGATTTCCCCCTCAAATTACTTCTCTGGATCCGCCCCTGCTAGGTACAATAAAAAACAGTGTTATAATTATTAAGCTTAAAAGTTTTTCAAAGAAGCACTTTTACACTTTATATTTATGGAATTTGTTGACTATCATTCTTTATTTAGAAAAAAACTACTACTACGTATCAATTTTCCGGTCTTTCTTAGCAAAATACCGGTACAGGTTTTAATCTTTGTTGTTAAATTTGAAAGATCTGGTTTTGATCTGCCTTTCTTAATAATTTGTAATTTCTCTCCAAAACTGTATGCACAAAATTCCTTATTAATAATTTACAAAACTGAACAAAATATCGTCCCGATTCGGCTATATCGAAGGTACTCGAACCTTTCACCGAAGCGGTTGAATTTGCAGTCGTGACGATAATGCAATTTTAAATTTGCATATAGGCAAACTAAATAGATATATTTGTCTTTAAAAAAATCCAACTTATAAATTAAAATAATAAAATGCGACAAAATACAGTCTCATTCGCAGATTTACATTACTTAAGTAACACTAAATCGAACAAATAACCAAATTATAATAAATAAACATTTGGGAACGAAGCACAATAAAAATAACGACCAAAAAATGTTAACAGCATCCGTCTACTATAATACCCCACGCTCGCTGATTCACGCCAAGGTTAAGAAAAGAGCATTTGTAAGCAGTGCGTATATCAAGTGTATGTATCACATTTGAATCGGTATTACCTTTCCGTGCAAGTTTAATGAGCCTAATTTAAAATAGTACTCTCAATAATTATACTTTTTGCTGACAGAGTTGACATTGAGCTTTAATTTGATAAATATTTCAATTTAAATAAACGATAACCATAATTTTACAAAAGTATTTTTGTTAGCATTGTTTTTATTTTTAATAAATTCTCAAGGCAAGCATTGCTTCCATGGATCGCACGCCACTGCTATAAACGTATATTGAACCAATATAATGTTCCAATGTATGGCCAATATCAAACTGCAGTACTGGAGATATATTGCTTCTGCATATTGTGCCAATCTCGTCAGTGTCTGACATTTACAATGTTTGGCCAATATGTGGAAACAATATTTTTCTAACATGTGTGTGCTACCGAGGGACCTACTCATAAGGCGTATCGTCAAAGGAATAGAAATGTTGCAAAATAAAGTATATCAACTTTGACATGTCTGTTGTTTATATTATCAGAAAATGAACACAGAATTTTAAACGGTTTTCAATTATTCCAATATACGTTTTATTGAATTACTGCGTACTCATCAATACGATATAGTAATAATTCAATGTAAGATACAAGTGTTTAATTCGAATCATCTTTTTTATTACTAATTAATGCCATTTAACAAAATAATGCATTCATAATAATAATATTTTATGTTAAATATCTGTCTGTTTTAACTTGATTGTATATAGTATAGGTAAGTGCTTAATCATGCATGAAACCCTATAATCAAATTATTCCGGTAAGTTAGATTTTTTGTTTATTAACGAAATGCTGTTACCATTACAAATATTTTTGTTTGTTTGTTAAAGATTTAGGTGCTTCAACAGCAATGTTTATTAGCACCTTATTACAAATATTACCATATTAGATATAATAGTATATTATAATAAATCATATAAATACTTTCTATTTTCTTTCTTGTTATTTTGTCAGTATAACTATAATATAATTAAAACATGTATTGCATTATATTTCCTTAATATGCTTTGAAAAACACATTGGAAATTATAAAAAGATGTAAGTAGTAGAACCACTAACCAATTGAAATAAATCGCATAACTGACACTTTCACTTCAAATGAACAGATGAATCTGACGTAAGGGTACAACGGTATGCAAAAACATACCCACTAATAAGCTGAAGAAAATGAAACGCAAAGAAGTATTTGTTATCAACAAATTAACAAGTTATTTAATCTTAATATTACAATTTTCGTTGAGTCTAATTCATCTGCCAGGTTCTGTATAACCACATGAGAGTTGCTGTAGCTGAACTAAACCAAAAGGATTAAACAACGTGTAGTGGAAGAGGCCACAGTAGGCAACTCGTAGATTTTATTCCATGCCATTTATTTTATCCTTCAACAACAACTTCTACATATCTTTATCATGGAATATTCTTTGAAGAAACTTCTCTTCTGTCAGATACTAATTGCAGTGTAGTCGTGCGTTATCTGCGTACAAAAGCAGAAAATCAAATAGGGAGCTTTTTGTTCCATGTACAAGACTCGTGGCTTTCCGAAATACTAAATAACATTGGAATAACAACTTTACTGCAACTTTAGAAAAAAGTATATGCAGGCACTACTGACAAGACTTATATGAAATATTGAAACTTGTACACTGTACTTGCTGTCTAAACATGCTCACTGAAGTTTAATTAAAAGTACTTTCATACTACACAAAGCATTTCTTATCTTTAGCATTGTCTTTGTACTCAAGAATGCGATCTAAAGCTAGATCGCGTTGCCCTTAAATTTTCTTGCATAACGTAATTATTATAATATGGAAAATAAATAATAATAATTAGTTAGGCAAGCATTCTACTTATAATTTTATCTGAATTTAAATAACTAAGTTTGAAGGAAGAATAACTAAATCCACAGCAGAATACTTACCGTTTTAGTACTTTTAAGAAGTTAATATCGTTGCCCAATATCAAGTTGCTCTAGCTTAACTTTCTAAAACTTCCATGGAATAAATATTTCCTGAATGCACTATTCAAGCACATCTCCAATTAAGAGAGTCGTATTTCCTGATTGCAAACATCATCAAAAGAAGCAGCACAGCGACATAAAAGTTTCAGCGAAGTCATGTGACGATTTAGAGAATTAAATCAAACGAAGCTGATAGAGGGAATTAACTGGAATTTTCTACCATTAGCAGAAAATCAATTGAGATGCTTTCTGTGGTTATTCAGTAAAAAGGATAAACATGTCGTGTATTTAATCTGAAAATCTCTATCTAAATAAATGAAACTTTTTCTTTAAATCTATAAATAAGTAATTATAAGTAATTATCACTAATTACTGCTTTCGAGTAGAGCTTTATTAGAACTTATGCATTTAGAACTTGCGGACTAAGCTGTCTAGTGGGGTTTCCTATTAAAATAACTACGGAAACGTTAAATAAATTGATGAATGTCAAATTCTAATAAAAATAGATTTAAATGTTATAAAAAGTAATAAGGCAAGAAGGCAACTATTCAACTAGTATTAGTTAGAAATATAATTATACAATATTCGGGCTCTAAGTTATCATTCACAAATCACTAGTTACTTGCAAAATAATATATTTAGGAAAAGTCCTCACGTAAAATTGTATGTAATTTACATTACATTGTAATAATACGTTATTTGTTTCTAAAAGTAATTTAACAACTTTTATCTTTTATAAGTAGCAGTAGTATAATAAAATGTGCATTAAATGAACATTTGCTTTTGTCGTATTTAAAATTTTATTACCTATTATGTGTCCCTACGGTAGGTAAATCTAGTAAAATATCGCGAATTAGTGTCACAATGAGTGTAAGGAATTTGTAATTTTGGTTGATATCAACTGCAAATACTTTCTTCTAAGTTATTCAGTAATTAAATAGCAATTTCAGTAATTCCTGTACAGAATATGTTCGAATTGCGATTATTTGTACAGTCTTGAAAGTAATGTTACTGTTTTGTTGTGATTATTTCTTGGTGGTTGTTGTGATTTGTTGTTGATTATTGTTATTTCTGACGCCGAGTTTGAAAAGAAAGAAGAGAAAATGAAAGAAATTGTTAAACGGAAACGTGGAAAATCCCTTGAACATTCAGAGAAGCAGATGCTAATGAATATTGTTAAGTAAAATATCCGGAATTCTCGGTTTTGTTACTTCCGACATATATTACTATATGATAACATTATATGATTAATAATAAATGAAATTTTTGTTTCTATTTTTAATTTATTTATTAATTTTATTTCGCTGTTTCACTGTTTTGTAACTTCTATCAAATGGTTTGTACCACTAGCACGTACTGCAGAATTAAAAACAAACTGCTGGTGTGACATAAGTAAAAGGCATCTTTTAAGTTCTTTTTATTTTAATCTAACCCAAGTATGTTGTAGCAAATACTATTTATGTTTGAGAACCACTGACAATAGGAAGCCAGTTAGAGTCGTTAGTTGGCATTGATAAAAAGACGGATTAGGCTAGATAAGTAACAGGCGTACTTTTATTTCAATACAAGTTTGCGTAAGAAGTATCGCATCAATGTCATGAATAAGTAGAATCAAACTAGAATGATATTTTTCAGGTAAAAATAATATGTATATATTGTGTATGTGTGATCAGGTTATCAATGGCTGGAGATACTAAATTTTTGGCCAGTTTTGACGTTTTGCTCTTAGATCTTGTATTTATTTAATTTATATAAGTTGTAAGTATATTCTATTGGGACGCGCTAAAGATTGTTCTGCATTCTAACGGAATTTTATTAAATCAACTACCGCATATCGACATGATTTTGTCTGATTTTGTTGGCGTACAACACCATCTATATTTATTGGCGCGTCCCAATAAAATATGTTCCACAGGGTATCCTGTTTAGAAGTTTACATTGAATCATTCGGACAAACTTCTGGACAAATGGAATTAACAATAATGTGTATAGTTTGACCTCTAAGTTTACGAAATCAGTATTATGACCTATTTTAGAACATAGTGTAATGAATGGGAAACTCCTATACACGGGCTGCGAACAAACGAGAAAATTCCGTCGCCTTCCACATCATTTGCCGCGGCCTACTAGAGATTTCTAGTACATTCTCTACAGTTCCTTATGGATATATAGAGGCCGTCGCGCAAGAAGAGGGTGATTAGAGAACCATTGAATTGAAGGCCCGCATCGTGTAATAGTACGAGATAAATGTTATAAATAAATGTTGTATTGTAAATAAATAGTTTAAGTTCGTTAACCGTTTATAATTATAGTGTAATTAGTGTATGTAAACAATATTTCTTTTGTTAATAAACGATTAAACGGCATTTTAGTATTATTTAAAAAGAATGTTACAATATGCTGGTACTGCCCATGAAACAATGAAAAGAAATCTTATCCGTATCGTTTAAGGTATTTTTAAACGCATCCCTACAGGAGACACATCTTTATTGTAGAATTAATGGTATAGTACTATGTATAGCTTTATAACTAAGCAAAATGTTTTCTAATGGAAATTCTATTTATTACGTATCGATCTAAACATAGCATTTGATTGAAATTCTTTATGGTAATTTATTTAAAAGCTTCGTAAAAGCAAACGAATGAATTTTAATAATTTGACGACGAAATGAAAGCCTGAGATAAATTTTGAAATCTTCTAGAATATCTCCATTTAACTCTACATTATATTATCATCCATTTTCAGCGAATTCCAGCAGATAAATTTTACGTAAATCTTTCTTTCTTGACGTGAAAATAGAAGCGACAACATTAACTAAACTCCAGTTTCTTCCATTTCATTGTTTCGAGTAAAGCTTGTTCCGTTCCTGATAATAAAGAAAATAATGGAGCAAAATGTTAAGTTCGCAAAAAAAGGAAAACAAGGGAAATTATCTTATAAATGTTTTCTTAGCTAAAAGTAGAATAGAGCAGGTCTTTTGTATCATACAACAGACAGCTTAACAAACATGTTTACACACAACAGAGCAGTTGCGTGGCTTTAAGTTCTATGTTTTGTTTGAAGCTTAAGGGTTTGTATGTTATACTAAAACTGTAATATCGACTTACCTAAATTAAGGGTTGGATATTCAGGTCTAGTGAAACATATGTAGTGTGTGTCTAATGATGGAATTTATATTGAGAGAATTAAACAGAGTTATTTATGCTATTCGTGTTACAGGAGCGAATTATTTCAAATTAATTATTATTACATCCCTCCAACTTAAAAGTGATTACTCTCTTATTCTTAATCTTAACTTCGATTTAATTAACTTTTTATTGTTACATCTATAATTTTTCGGTTGATTTAATTTATTATATGAACCATTATAAGCCTATTATAAACCATATTTTTTGTTCGTCTATTGAAACCATCAAAACACAATGCGCAGAATGCCGTTTAAACAGCATGCATATAATGAATGTATAACAAATGGGATTTTATTTATGAACTTCGTACCATTAGTTATTGCAATATTATTGAAATTATGGAAACTTCATTCAACCTACCTTCTTTCAATTACAATAATATTTTTGAATCAGTTAGATGTTACATTTAATTTAAATAAAGGAAAGGAGGTGGTGCCTTTTAAGCTGTAAATAAGCACTTCAAATAAAGTTTACTAAATCTTCAGGATATCGGGTTTTCACTTCTTCCCCATATTTCTTTGGTTGGCGCTAAGATTATTCTTGATAATTCAACATTTTTCTATTTTTTAGTATGAATATTCCTCCCACCACCGTGGGTGAAATTGATAAAGTGTTCGATTTTTTACTTTGCTTGTTTAGTTGAGTTGTCTTATTAAATCCTAAACAAAGTTATTATTTATCAATCTCATCATTCGCTTTTACGCTATGAAACCAACTTTTTTTCTCGAGGCGCCAATTGAAACGTAATAAACAACAAGGCTCCGCGATTGGGCGCCAATTGAAACGTAATATTTTTCTCAACGCAAAATATTTAATACTTACTGTACAATTCATAAATGCTCCAGCTCCAGTTCAGGACGCGGGTATTGTTTCCATAGCTCACAGATTATAAAAAAGAAGGAATAAGGCTAGTGATAGTCAAAAATAAGTATATTTGGGCGCCATCTGTTTAGGAAAGTCTGGGGATTATGTAAAAAATAATAATAATATGGTACTCGTAAACAGAAACCGGTATCAGATCTATTAAATTTAATTCAATTGTTAGTCATGTGCGGGGTTAAGTCAAAAATCAAATTAGTTGAAATATATTTAAAGACTTTCATAAATATATGGTTCAATATTATCTAGTGTGATTGGATTCAAAAATAGATTTATTTATAGACGAAATAAAAATAAAAGTCAAAGATAAAAAGTTTTCATTTAAAACATAATTGTAGATTTAAAAAAATAAATATCCAACGTAAGAATTATTAACGGTGGGAAAATATATATGCACATACAGGTAGAAATCAAAATTAATACATAAATAATTATACAACTTACTAAAAAACTTTAACAAAATAGTGTCCTTCAGTTTTACTTCCTATTCGAGAACTCGGCATATTTTTAAATTTTTCTCTGCTATGAAAAGCTTACCAGCTCGGACGGGGATCGAACCTGCGACCCTTGGATTATGAAGCAAACATGCAAACTACTAATCCACCGAGGCTTGCTTATAATAATTAGTATGTCACGGAAGCTAATTCAACTTAGTGTCGGGTATATGGATTTCACCAAAGCTTTCGACAGACACGATCATCAATATTAACCTCAAAACTCAGGAGATTTGGCTTTAAACTTTTTGAAACTTTATTTACTTCAAAACAATATGTTGTATTGTGCGTACATAAACCGAGTATGTTGTAACACCTGGGGATTCACAGAGATCCATTTTAGGCTCATTAGTTTTCAATTTTTGTGGCAAGTAACTTACATGTTGAATTTCTATTGCACGCAGACCAAGTGAAAATTTACACAAAGGTGGAGAATTTAAGAGCTGTCAGTGTCTGAAAAATAAGGCTGTATAAATAGGGCGTGATCTCCTGTAATATGTATTTCCGTTGATATATGGCATTCCAGATGTATAAAGAAGCGGAATCTCGAAATATACTGAAACTGCGGGTCGATTGGACAAAGAGATGTATTTAATGGTTTTATTACATTAACTTGGGTAATGTTATCAATGTCAGGTCATGATCTTAAATTCTTTAAGTAGAAATCCCCATTTTCTCGTCCACGTCCAGAAGATTTCAAAACAATCCATGTTTAAATCCACCCCCGCCTAATTCTTATATAACTTCCATCCCTACTCCCCTCATATTCGCTTTCCTCACCAACTGCCCAGCCACATATGTAAACGTATCTTTGAAGAAGAATTAAATTATGAGCAGTCCGATTACGTTACCTCTCTTTAGTGCAAGTCGAACAATGTCTTTGCTGTTGGCTGGTTGTCTTTAAATCAATCTTGTGCTCGGAACTATACAAATATATAGTATTTTAGAAATATATGTTGCCGTCAGCTACAAGAATATCAAATTATAGAATGGAAATTTCTACTTAACAAATTGAAGAATATATTTAAGTGAACTTCGTTATGCTAACCAAAGTCTAAGTGATAAGTTTAAATAAATCTGTGTCAACTCTACAAGATTTTTTTGGAAAATTCAGTATTTAGAAAAATTTCTCGTCCTCCCTTCTTTTTATACAAGCGGTATGTATTTTTTTATTTAATAATAATAATTTATCCTACTAAAATATTTACTTTTTACTCTAAACGTTAAAAGTTCAAACCAGTATAAGTCGAAAGTAGTTTAAATGTCACAAATTATTATTGATTAAGTAATTTTCTGCACGTCACGGTGATGACTGATTTCCACAATTACCTAGTTAATGTGGCGACACTTCAGTACCAGCAAAATATAATCTAGCACATTTTCTCAATTAGGATCCACTAATGATATATAAAATTATACGGTACTTGTAGGTTTTATGTAAGATTTTCATTAAAAATAATAATTTCTGTCTAATTTCATGCCTTTAATTTATTAATATTCACAGTAAATAATAGACTGATCGCCAATTTAACTTTGTCCTACAGCGCCTACATTCAATCGTCTGAATCAAATTATAGATGAATTCAGAAATAAATGAGTTTTTCAGAACAACACACGCTACTGCTTTTCTTGACAGAATTCCGATTTCAATAAAAAATCATTGGCTTTTATTTTGTTCTAATAAACTCTCCGTAATAAATTCACATTAAGTTAATTATGTTGTCAATACAGTGACAAAAAAAACAATAAGAAAGGAATTATGTGGGTTTTCCTTTTTGGTGAGTAGAGAGAATGTGTTTTGGCGGAGATAAAATGAATTATGAAGACAAAATCATCAAATAAGGGCTAATAAAATATTTTATTAGTTATTATTGGCACACCTTATGTAATAAGTATATCACGGAGTGGTTGATATGTTTTTATTATTTTTCAAAATATTCGTCTTGTTTATTTTTGAACTCGACCATCAGTTCTCTATAAAGAACTACTAATGAAAAAGGACTAAAGCGCTTAATAATGGTGGTTAGTATCGGTGCAGATAACTGCTTTTGCAATAAAGTATAAAGTACTTACTGAACAGAACGTTTATTCAAGAGCGAAGAGCGAATAGATATTCATGCTAGGATATTAGTTTTATTCATGCTTAAGGATACATGCTTGGTTACAGATAATTTTCTCAAGTTAAAGTAGGAAAATAGGAGTACGATTGTTTTAATTCACATTTAACCTCACTTTATAAAAGGTTTATAAATATAAAAAGGCATATCAATCAGTTAGATTGCTTTTCTAGTAGAACATGGTTTGTGTAACCCATGTTACGTGTTCAGGATTTATCCATTTTTAGATTTTATCTTTTTTTCTTTATATGAGGTTTGACGATAATTAACGTAGAAAAGAATTTTCTTAATCCTACTAAGCTGTACCAGTTTCGGGAAAATATTTCACTGAAAATATGTAAAACGGATCATTATTGTAATGCCTATAACAGTACATTTAACTTGAAACTCCTGTACTTGAAAAATCTGTGTTAATCTTTGTAATTGGCTTTGCTGATATGCTTCAATTTTTCCAAATATTGATTTTATTCTAATATTTTACACAGTTGTATGAATGCAGACACTTGGAGTACTGTATTCTGGATAAGAGTGAGTATAGTTTGATTTAATTTATGTTATTATTTGTATGGAAACTTGCAAAGTATCGTTTGATCTTAAAAACGTGTAAACTGATTTTTTTATTTCAGTTTTTCTTTTATTTTAAATATTTTTCTATGTAAACTGCGTATGTATGAGTTACCTTGGGTAGCTATGTAGTCATTCCTTGTATAGGCATAGCTGGAGTTATGAGTTTTTTTTTATTGCAATTAAGTTTTAATGAGATTTTTGACCGTTGGTCGTTTTCGTTGATTTTCTCAGTTATCGTTTATTTTAGACCATAAGTGTGTTATATTGTTTTAATTGCCTTTTCGCCAGCTACATTTCTACAGTCTTTTTAGATTTAAGATTAGTGCTAATTATGAACACATGTTTTTTGTTAGCGACGCACACAGGGCTGGAAACCGATTCTAGCCGGTCAAAATTATTTTATAGGCTTAGCTGAAAGCAAATGACTGAAATAGTATAAAAATAATGAAGTAATCAAAAATAAATAACAAACAAATCTTTTTAGTCACTAGAACTGGATCAGTTTGATACTTTTATACTCTTTCCAAGAAAAAGTTATTTACATAATTATGTTATTAAAAAATAAGGTAAAGACGTAAAATAAATAGCATTTACAAAATTCTTCTTCTTTTTAAGAAATATTACACAACTTAAAATGCTTCCTTAATATATAAATGAAATAACATGCAAAAATTATATTGCTAATCGTTTAATAACTATCCCTTTTTATTTAGATTGTATTTCAGTTTATTCAACATTATGGATGTTGATTTTTAAATATGCTATTCTTTATACTATAGCAAAAAAAATATTAAAAATACAAACGCAAGAGTTTGCAAGATCTCTAAATTATAAACCGCAAAATAAAACATTTATTATTCGGAAAGTAAAACTTACCGTTTTCTATATTAGAAGGGTATCAACTTACGTTTTTATAAGACCTTTTAACACTTCAATTCTGTTTTTTTAAATTATTAAAATCAATAAAAATAACAGTTCCACAAAAAACACCTTTACATTAACGAACAAACTACAAATACATCTACACAGATTGGCGCCTTCGGAAGTCTTTAACACTGACCTGCACTTTACCGGAATTATCGGATTTTTTTATGGTTATTATTTGCCGTAACGGTAAACGGCAGGTAGTTACGAGTTCACTAAGCTTTCTACTAAAATACTAATTTTTAGAATAACTTTGATTTTAACAATGGTTTTTGGAGTTTTGACCGGCTAGAATCAGGTTTCAGCCCTGTGTGCGACGTCATGATAAAATATTGATGTGTGATTGTTTTGAAAATTTGGGTTGTTTTTCGATTGTTTTGGTGAAACCTATATAAACTCCGGGGAAAAATAAACACTTTCAGTCGATAAAACGCATTGGGTGTGTCCATGCTCGACTCTAGACCAAGAATCTGCAAAATAAAATAAGGTTAAGTGATAACCACATATTGTTTGTAAACAATCGATAATTTTTGACAAAGTGTTTATGGAATTGAATAGTTATCTGAATATTTAAATCAAAGAAGATTTATTTTCGTACTTCAACAATTATATGGAATTGTGAACGATTTATTTAAATTAAATCAAGAAGATGTATGTTTATTTAATTATTGATTTGGATAATTCGACTTGGATGGATATTATAGATCAGATGTTGAATTGAAGCTGACTGTATTACCGATAATACAATAGAAAATACATTTGAGTGGATTCCTTGACGTTTATATACAAGGTAAATCGAAAATAAAGGATTTGGTTCACATTAGGAACAACAAAATCATAAAGACAATTTTTTAAATAAATTCAGAATTTTTTTCTTATTTGAGACTGTTTTCAATAATAATGTTGTAACAATTTCAATTTGTTTATTCACAAAAATAATTAATTTTTCGCTAGATAAATTTATTTAGCAATTGTAAATATTTTTCTTATCTGATAAACTTATTTGATATGTTTGTTCAAATGGAGACCAGTTACAACTCCCATGTCAGGTTGGTAACTAATATTTAATACATTTGAGCAAGCTCAAGGAAGATTTTCCATTTTTCTACTTTTCTGTTTACGTATTTATTTTTTTATTTCGTCTTTTGAAATAGATTTTCTAGTTGTCATAATAAAAATAAAAATCTGTGTTTCAATTTATCTATGTGTTTATTTACATACAGAGTTTAAGTTTGCTGTTTGTCCAGTTGCAGAAGTCCAAGTGCATTGGTAGTAAGTTTCTTTTTCCAGGTACAGGAATTAACAAGATCGATGTAAATTTTTATCTCATGCTTTATCGAATTAAACCTGAGTCAGCCTATTTGGGTGTTATTTAAAATTTCTTTATTAAAGCTAGCCAAAGTAATTTTAATATCATTAATTTATTTAATTTAATTTAATTTTAATTTTTTAATTTATTTTTATTTAATTAATTTAAATTACACACAGCTCAATATTTTTGATGATTCAACCTTGTAAGGTTTCATCCATGAATTTGATTGTCAATAGTTCATTGATACTTAAATAATATGGATTTATTAACTAAGCGTTGGACTTGCTTTGTTGATATAGTCGATTATAAGTCTTATATTTTTAACTCAAGACACTATCGAACTTTGAGCTGCACGAGCTTTATGAACCAACAAATAGGTATTTCCAGGCGATGTACAGAGCTCATACAGATAAGGAAGCAATTCGTTACTTACTAGAATATTTTATTTTACAGGTGATTTATAAATGATTGTAAGTGTGTAATGGTTATTAAGAGGTTGTCGAGACCGCACTGCAAATCTGCTATAGTATATAGTGTTTCTGTAGACATATTCGGACACCACCTATACATTACTACAGTAATGTATAATTTAAAAAACTTAACATAAATACGCCACTCGGTTTTGTGTTAGCTAACATTGCTTAAAAGTACACATTAAAAAAATGCAGAGTTAAAAACCAACTCTACCCGTGTCTATATAGGCCACTCTAATTATGTTAATTTTTAACATTGAAAATACAGTTAAACATAGAGTTCCTTGAACACGAATAAATGAGTTATTTTGACAAATATCGGTGTTCGCTCTAAATCGTTGGTGGGAGAAGAATTTCAAATTGGATTCCTGTTGAAGTCACACTGTCGAGTTAATTTAATTCTAAAAATCTACCCGGTATTGAATTGACATTAAAATATTTTAAAGCAAATCGCAGAATCAGCAACACTCTGAGAAATTAACACAACAGATTCTGTGTTCATAATAAATTCTATAGTTCCCTTTTTAAATAATGTCTGAAGATTATATAGTTATATCACATGCAAAATAGCTGTAGTTATCAAGTATTCAATTTAATCCGCAAACTTTACAATACAAGTGCTGTTGGTATGGACGATATTCCAATACAAGTGATTAAATTTTGTTCAGTAGATATTTCAGATTTGATTCACAGCTTATAAATGATAAATAATTGTTTCAGTTTAGGTTATTTTCCAAGTCAATTTAAAACATTCGAAAATTATTCCTCTTCAAAAAAAGTAAGCACAAATCCTTAGTAAAAAATTACAGATCAATAGCTGTACTCTCTGCTTTTACTAAGATTTTTGAGACATTAATTAAAAATAGAATAACAACATTTCGAATGTAACAATTTATTATTTTTGTCAAAATGAGCATGGTTTTGTCCAAGGTAAATCAACTTCAACAGCATTAAATAACATATTTGGTAATAAACTTCACTGTCTTAACAACAATCAAATTAGTGTAAATTATTAGTCTAAATTGTGATCTTTCGGAAGCTTTTGATCTGGTTGATCATAATATACTTTTAGAAAAGTTAGAATATTACGGATTAGCTTTATGTTTTCTAAACTCGTACCTTAACAACAGAAAACAAATCGTAGAACTACGTTATTTAAATCAAGATAATGAAATCGAAATTCACCGTTCCATAGTGAATAATGTGTATTATGGAGTACCACAAGGATCAATTTTAGGACCGACTTTTTGTTATACATATAAACAATTTCTCGTACAGTATTATATGCAGATGACACTAGTGTAAATATTACGGGTGCCAATGTTCAGGTATTGGTTTATAATATAAACCAAGAACTCCATGATATACAAGACTGGTTTTCAGCTAGCTATCTTCTAATGAATATGAATTAAACTTGCTCGATGTTATATTTAAGCGACGGAGATAGCGAATACTTATTGTATCTTTAAAAATTTACCATATCAAATTGTATACACCGTGTTAAATTTTTAGTTTTAGTCGTTGATCGTCAATTTCAGTGGAAAACATAAATGAAATGTTACCTAAACTTAAGAAAGCCGTTTACTGTATACAACGATTGAAATATATCTGTGACTTATCAACCTTGCGTACCGTTTATTTTGCGTATTTTGAATCTATAATCACATATGGATTGATCTTTTGGGGCAATTTGATACATCTCTTTAACATTTTAAAACTACAAAAGAAAGCATTAAGTATTATATATATATTGCAGTAATATTGCATAAAAAAAAATTTTGCCCGACGTTGTCGGTCGCCATAAATAATAATATTGGTTTATTAAAAATAATAAATTATTTTTAAAAATTTTATTATATATTTTAAAATTGCGAATAATTGCCGTTAGATCGTAGATAATTTTTATATAATTAATTTGATTTTTAGAATGAGTGAACTTTGGAAATGTTTTTCAACTTCCTGTTTTATAAATTCTTATATGATTTGAAAATACCTTTTAATAGATTTAAATAATGCAATAGTTATATAAAAGTGTTGCGTGAGTTCTTAACTAACTCAAGATTACGTAAGAATAATTTGGGCGCCAACTATATAACTTAAAAATAACCGAGTTTAATTATTAACAAAGACTCATCCCAGGGCGAATGTGGATTCTCGTGGTTAAAAAATATGCAAATTGAAATTGAAATAACTTTTAAAATTGAAATCTTAATTAAGTTTAGTTATTGATAAATTGTATAGGTAATTCACTTAATTACACTTCACAAAGATTGTCTTTTCTTCAGCAGATACCAGTTACAGAAAGGAAATAACTTTCCTACCTTTTTATATAGTTGGTTTTTCCCTTCTACTATTGTCGCAACTTTCTTCACCATTTCCTTTCCCTGACCATTGGCAGAGTATGTACTTTATGCTGTCCCAATGCTGGTTTCCAATTCTGGTTGAATTTCCTTCCGAACTTCCCATATAACCCCATCCACACACTCGATCTTGATAACTCACTTTTATTTAATTAATAGCGGGTAATATTTCCCTTATTCGAAGAATATTAGTTATAACTGTTTATTTAAAAAATAAAATAAAACACTAATTTATGGTTTTAACAAAGATTTATTTACTGTACTTACTTCAGTAAGTAATTTAAATTAAAGGTGGTTCTTTATAACCTTATAAACACTTTTACAATTTTATAACCACTATACACTTTCGCCGTATATTAACACACCAACCAACTTGACTTGTCTATGCAAGACTAATTATTTACATTTGTACAATATTATCTTTCACGACTTTACTCTGTCGCTTTATTTATTGAAGTGTCCATTTACATTTGTATTATTTTTTTACGACTTTACTTTTTCGTCGTTTAGCGTGAAGTGCCCTAAAATTATTGTTTCCTAAGCTTAAATACTAACTATTTACATCATCACATTACTCAATTTTACGTCACCTTACGATCTAATACAATGACTACATTATTTACAATACATAACAGCAGATTAATATAGTAAAAGTGACACATATCTATTATAGTTTATTACACAACACTTTATGCAATATTAACGATCTATTTACATGAACAAAAACCTTTGAAATTAATCTTAAATGAATTACATAATAACAATAACTTCCGCACAACTGGATGTTACGTATTCTAAAGAACTTGGTGAGTAAACTGTTTAATAAGAAGTAAAGAAACATGGATTATTTAACCTTATTAAAAAGTATACACATTGTATGTATAATTGTATTGTATAATCAATGACACACAAGTAGATAACTTAAAAATATTTTTAATTGGAAAAGTTGCTAAAATATTTCAAAAGTGTTAGTTTTTAACAAAGATTTTAGAATTTTACAAAATTTACAAAAATCTCCAAAATTTTGAAACTAGCATCCATAGCAATATACAGTATCAAAGGTACAGATAGTTGATTTTAATTTATTCATTTACGAAAGCGCCATGTTTATTTTTAATAACAAAAATACTTTTAAACAAAATGCGGATGTTCAGGACTATAATACTAGAAACAATCTTTTGGGACTTAATGCTGCTAAAACTTCAACATATTATAAATCATTCATCTATACTTCGGTTAAAATTTTTAATAAACTTTCTGATCAGACAAAAAAATTTAGAAAATTTTAAAAAATTCAAAAGTATTTCGGTGGTATGTTCTTTGTTGTACAATAGACAATGTTAATGTAGACATGGATAGACAGAATTTAACAAAAGTCGATGCACAGTATAAGGATACCTATAGTTGGTTACGGATTATAATTAGTTATTGTTATTATCGTAGGGTCTCTGATACACCGATAATAACAATAACTATTTTCATCCGTGTGTATCTAATATGTGGAACCACATTATGTAATTGTAAGTAGTTTCAACGAATGAGAGGTATTAAGTAGAAACACATTTGGCAAAAAGAACTGTTATATAGTGTCATGTTATTTCACATGCTAAAATGGAATTCGCCCGTATAAAATATGTTTAGTTAAGTAAATTTAGGTAATTTCACATTTAGCCGATTTATGGGTTATAACCTTAGTTTCAAAATTATTATTTTGAGTAATATTTCTTTTGATGAATTAAATTATAGGTAACTGTAATTAACACGCACACTTGAACACGTTGAACAAGTATATCTGGAATATTTAATTTTTCATAAAACTTAGTTAATCTTCTTTTGCTATCTGCGATTTGAGTGACGTTAATCTAATTTTTCAATTTAATGATGTTTAGGTTAATTATAATGTGAGATTTAACCTAAAACAGAAATGGTGTATTGTAATGGGGAGGTATAATGTGGAAGTATTTACTATCTTACCTTATCAATTAATAGTTAAAAATGTGTTTTCATGATAACGAGATTCCACAGTTGTATAAGTTTATTATATTTCAGAATTTCAAAGCTTTTAGTTAAAGTATTGTGATGCAAATTTATGAAGCAGCTGCTTTACCACATATTTCATACAATCTTAAATGTAGGGGCTGCTTTTTATTAATGATATCAGATAAACAACATATAACTATGTTACGCATTTGGAACGTTAACTATAATACTGTAATTGGTTTGAATTATTTCATGTTGATACCTAAAATTATGCAAGTAATGATGGATAGGATGTAATGTTTAAATTTGTGAAGATAGGAAGGTGTAAAAAGTATCTTTTGGTAATAAGGTCAATAAATAGTTTTAAGTAAATTGTATGTCATTGACGTTCAATAGTAAAGTTAATTTAGGTTGTTCATAAGAGTGTTATACATCATTAAAACGGGAATTTCTTTATTTATAATTTTACCTAATCAGTTTCAATGTTAATTAGGATATATAAATAATAATAGGGTTAAGAATATTTAGAAATGTCAATGTCAGGCATTCGTTTTATGCAAAATCCACATCACGTTCAATTGTTTTAGCAAAAAGATATAAAAGAACGGCCATTTTTGTAACAAACTCTCTTGCAATCTACATCTTGCAGAAAGTGCACCCGTTTTGTTAAGATTAATATAAATTAAGGTTATGTTGACCTAACTTAGAAATGTCAAAGTTTTGAGGTTAGATTTATTTATGTTAAATGTAATTTAATTAATAGTTTGAGAATAAAAGTGTTATTTAAGAAGTGCCTTAATTAAAATAAAAGTGATTAATTAATTTCAACGATGGAATTTTATGAGCAAGAATATTTTATGGAACAGTTAACGAATAATAAATGTAGTTAGAAATAAATAAATAACTTTTACTTACTTTTGATGAATGGGAATTGTATGGCATTGGAATTTCGTTTTGTTAAACTTTGAGTTGGAGATATTTTTAATTTAAAAATATTTTATGAATGAATTGTTGACGTGTCTTTCTTCAATTCCTTGTCAAATCTAATGATAGCAGACAAGCTAATAGCCGGGGTTTCAGCATATCAGGTTGGTAATTACAAGACGTTAATTTTAAAAATCAGAAAAAAAGAAAAAAGAAGGAATTACAATCCTAGTAATTAAAAACCGTGAATTTTTCTGTAGTAATTAGTTCAATTAGTAATAAGAAATTTCAAGGACACCGAACGGCATATAGAATTGTCAACAAATTATCCTCTTTATTTCGAGAAGTAATTTTTTTTTAGTTAAACAAAAACAATTATTTGTTTAACAAGAAATTTAATTTATCTCCAAATATATAATAGTTAATTATTTTGGAATTAATGAGAATTAATTATCGAATTAAAAAGAGAGAACCTTGTATTCATATCTTTCCTTTGTAATTTAATAAAAAATGTATTTTTGTCTTCTTATTTCATAGAAAAGAAAACATTTCCTTGATTTTTGGTTTGTTTAATGTTTTATTGTCACATATTAATATAAAATAAATTTGTTAGTTTTCATATATGAGATTTATTTGTATGTGTTTTTATCATTGTTCGCTCATAATAATTATATAGATATAGCATACCATAAAAGCGACCCACCTGACAGAGTCTGTGTGAAAAGTAAGATTTTTCACTACTACAATATATTTAGCCTTTTGTGCCTCCATTTTTTTGTGTCTTAACTTTTAGGTAAGTACCAAATAAAAATATAGCGAAATTTCGCATTTGTAATCGTTTTAAAAGATAAAAATACTGTTACTTATATTAAATTGACGAGTTCTTTAAAATTATATATATATATATATATATATATATATATATATATATACTACATTAAAAATGAATAATAAATAAATAAAAATCTTATTAGAGAAAAGATTGATTTCATAATAGCAGCATTTAAATTACAAAACATACTAGATAAAAAGAAGTAAAAATGGATTGAATCCAGCTTCTTTATATTGTTGGGTCGCTGATAAGAATAAATTACTTTCCGGTTATCAGATAACATTATTTTATAGTTAATTATACTTAAGTTAATTCATCTTTGTTACAATCGCATCTAGTATGTTTGTGTATAGTATTCAAATCAAAATAAATTAAATATAATTATAATCCATTATCATATCAATATGTACAGATGGTATTATCGAGGTATTTTGCCTTGTACTAGAATGTATTCTAATACTTATTAATTTCTAGGTATATTTACTACATTATAACATCGTTGTATATTCACTCTTTTAGGAAGTATTTGTTAATTCAAATTTATGTTTTTTAACAAGCAAAGGCTGCTACAAAATGCAAAATGTTCTCCCCCGAGATCGCATTGCTTTTCATAATTTTGCATACTAGTTGAGAGTAGACTACAAAGTGGATGTAAAACGTTGATGTTTTTCTTAGTTAAACAAGGTTATTTAATAGTGATGCATATATTATTCATAAATAAATCTGTCAATTTTCTCCGCAACGCATTTTCCATGTCGTGCCATTAATGCAGTAATAAAATTTCCCTGTTAAAGCTACGAACATAATAAAATACCCAACTTTTATGGTTAAATAGTATGTAGTTACATTAAAAGACATTAAAGAGTCGCAGGAAGCCAAGATTTTTAGACTGACTGAAAGAAGGTCTGAAAAATAGTTACAGAAAGTCTTTTAGTTTAAGTATAAGGCAGAGAACCCTGAAACGGTATCGAAACAACTCGGCTTCCATCCTGTTTCGATTTCTAAGAGAGACAAAAATCAAATTATTTGCATATTTACTATAGAAAGTAACAAAAAAATGTATTTAATAAAATACCATTAATTAAACACGTTTCTAATACGAAAATTAGAAATATAATATTAAAAATTTTTACGTTTCAATAACCATTCACTCATGATTTTTGATGTTTTGATGATGCTTTTCTTTGAGAATCCATTTCAGTTTATCCCACAACTTTTTACTTTCTTGTACAACCTCTAACAATCTCAGAAAAATCCCCTGAATCCAAAAATGTCATTGCGTGCGTGCATGTGAGTGTGTACGTGTGCGTGGTTCGCACGTACGGTTCTGAAACTTGAAATATCGCTTGGTGTTGGTCCGTTAACGCAACATGAAACTTTGGATAAAATAGCTTATGGGGTGAAGACAGTTTTTCGGTATTTTGGTTATCACGAAACTTACTGTGTGATGTACACCTACACTTTAGGGCTCTTTTGAGATGCTATATCCCAGATATCTGTAATAATTCCCTATGAAGCGCAATCTTGTACAATTCTGTATCTTTGAAATGATAAGTGGTATTGTTATTTTACCTACAATTATGAATTAAGGATCTAAACATTAACGTTTTATTTTTTATTATTATTATTTCTCTCATCTTGCATAGTTTTTGGGAAAATCTAATTTGAAAGTGTACGTATTTGCAATCCATTTCAATTTATTTCTAATATTTTAAAGGAATGTGCTACGAGGTTGCGCTGAAAACTGTTTGTTATAAAAAGACCGTTGCATTTTTTAACAAAAAAATCTTTATTGTTTTTCAAAATAATTTCCATTCAGACTAATACACTTGTGCATTCTTTAAAACCACTTTTTAAAACATTCGGAAAATTCATTTTCTAAAAGGTCCTCAAAAATTCTTTGACATTCGGTAACTGCTGCATCTGCGCTGGAAAATCTTTTACCTCGCATAATTTCTTTAACAGTTGGAAACAAAAGAAAAGTCGCACGGAGCCAGATCTGGGCTATACGGAGAATGAGTTACCAATTGAACTCCCGTATCTTTCAAAAAATCCAATGTTCTGGCAGCAGTGTGGGAGTATGCGTTGTCTTGATGGACTAAGATGTTACGCAAACCGGTCCTTTGGCGACCTGTCTGTAATTTTGCAAACATCTGTGGTAAAGCCACTTCGCAGTATCATACAGAATTAACAGTTCTGCGATCTTCAAGTGGAATAACAGCAACAGGACCACTTAGACGGAAAAAACAGCAATCATTTTCTTATTGACGCTTCTGCCACGAATTACTTTTGTGGGCAAGTCTTCATCTTCGAATAGGTACCCAAACACTAGACTGCTGTTTAATTTCAGGGTCGTAACTGTATACCCAAGATTCGTCACCAGTTACAATGTATGCCACTTGCTTGGTAGCTCCCCCGTAAAATCTTTACAACATAAATTTACACCAGTCGAGCCTGTTTTTGACTTTCTGAGAGCAAATGCGGTATCCAACGGCTTGCTAGCTTTCTCACCCCAGGATGTTTATGCAAAATGGTATTCACCGCCGAGGATCCAATCTTCACTTCCTCCTGAATCTCCCTATAAGTAATATTTTGATTGGACTGAATCAAGCTTGCCACACGATCAACATTTTCTGAACAGGCAGCTTCCGCAGGTCTTCCAGATCTTGCTTCGTCTTCTAGCAGCTCTCGCCCTCGTCGAAATTCTCGGAACCAATGACTAGCAGCGGATAATGAAGGAGCAGCATCGCCAAAAGCTGCTATCAAATTTTCATGGCTTTGCTGGTATCCTAACTGTCTTTTATAATCGTAGAAAATCATAGCTCTAAAGGCAGTTCGCGGAATGCTCATCTTAACTGAATTAAAAATGCACAACTACTTATCTTACAAAATTAATTACGTTTCACAAGGAAATCGGAACGTTTGACAATTGTGGGTGTGTGATATTATACTTGTGAGTTATGAGTTGTAGTACATCTGTAATAGTATATTACATTACTAGTGTTGCAAGTGAAAGTATTCGCACGCAAGAGTGGGAATTGACTTCTCTGGAAATTTATTGGATTAATCATGTCGCTGGCGTATGTATGTACTGAACGTTTCATGATCTGTATATGTATATTACCGTCAAAGTATAATCTTTTTCGTTTAGTAAACTAATCAATTATTTGGTAAAGTAAGATACTAGTCTCAAGACTAACTAAACTTCAACTAACAACTAACGTAACCTAATTAGCGGCTTGACAATTAAAACAAAAATGACAAAGTCACTTTGAATTAATAACTAAGCCGCAGGTCAATGGTAGGTTTATTGATGGTTGTTTGTATTCCAGTTTTTGCTATACTGAAAAATGACTGGTTAGTTTAAAAAACAACAAAGTTTATACTTTATTCGGAACATATTTACATAATAAATGTACGATTACAAAATAAACCAGTCAAGCCGATACTCGCATAATAGAATTGCTATGCGAACATAGACCTGATTCGTTTATGACCTATTGTACTCTAATATATATAGACATATAGATTCTAACAAGTAATAAATCCAGGATGGTAAGAAGCCATCTAAAATTAAATATCGGTTAAAAAAATAAGAACTAAATAATAACTAATATGAGAGCAGCATAAAATTCAAGAAAAAAGACCAAACAAATATCAAAATGCAACTTAGGTACAACATACCATACCTTATCTATAATAACTGCCTGGAGGAATAATCGGAATACAGTACCAATAGGAAATCAATTAATCAATCAATCATGCATAATGCAGCATATGAAGGTAATTAAAACATGCTATATATAGTGATTATAATAAACCCTGGAGAAATCTCGGAAATCACACGAATGCAAAAAAATCACTTACCGACGAGTACTATACAATATTTTTCTTACGATAAAATTTTAAATGTTTAAAAATATTTCGATTTTTAAATTTTCAAGAATATAATTTTTGAAGGTTTTTAAAGCAAAATTTTTATGGTTAAAATTGACAAAAAAATCACAATTAATGTTTAATATCTTAAACCAGTTATTTTTAGAACATTAAGTTTAATTCTTTAAACAACTTAGTTTTACAATATGAATAATTATCGCAAATTTCTATCATAACATTTCCAGAAAAACAAAATTCAGTTATTTTGATAACTTAATTTTACTTTTTTTAAATTGTTTTAATAAAAATGTCGTTATAATTATTCATATTGTAAAACTAAATTGTTTAAAGTTCTAAAAACATTCTCATATTATTCGAAAATAGATAAATAAATAAATGGTTTAAGAAACGCAAACTTTATAATTCTGTTTTTTTTTTCTTGTCAAAACTAAGCATACAAATTTTGCTTTAAAATCTTCATAAATTATAGAAAAAACACACCGAAGAGAAATTTTTCTCCTAGTTGGTATCTCTGCCTTTAAAGTATTTGTTTTAACCTTGATAAACTTGCTCAAAGATCTTCATGTAGCGAGATTAGGTTAAGTATAATGTACTGGATATTTCTTTTTGATAGCTTAAGTAACTAATTAAACATTAATTAAAGTTATATTTATAAGAGAAGAATAAGTTAAAATGCTTCTTAAAATTGGATTAAACATGTCATCATGTTAAGGTAAACAAAATGCATGGATTTCTAGATAATGTTTAGCGTGCGATATATTCTAATACACACGTGTGTTATATTCCTATAACACATGCGTGGTATATGACTCAATTTCTAAATGTTATTAGCGTTTGTTATTGTGCACTTTCGTATGGGGTTGTAGTAAAATCAATTAAACCAATAAGAATGGTATGTATTACAATAATCTGACTAAAAACCATCTCTTTATCTACTTCGTTAATTAGTCCAGTCAAAATAGAAAAAATAGCGGAAAGTTGAGGTAAGTCTTTGGATTTTTCCATAGGGCTTTCTTGTGGTTTTTTAAATAACCCCCTAAAAGTCAACACCTGTAGGTAATGAGCTTGAAAAGATATTGAGGGTAAACCAAGCCCCCTAACGGATTTTGTCGTTTTTCTCGGAAACTATTATCGAGATGGAGGAGGTTAGGTAAACTAAAACTTATTTAAATCTCTACCAAAATGTTTTTTCGTATCTCGCCTTTTTTTGTGTTATCGAAAAAAGAAGATATGTCATACATGGATCAGCCATTTGCCCCAGTAAGTTTGCTCAAGCAACCTTCGGGCGTAACTTTTTGTGGTCTCATATTAGTCATGAAGTAGCTAAGAAAAATTTGTGGAAAGTTAGACGCAATCGTGGTCCTTAGCATCTCTTCGACAAAATCTATCAGGCGAGATTATCGATATTCTTGAATTTCAAAAAAGGCGAAACACTGTGTACATATTGGGTTGGATTTAAAAAACGCGCCGACTAGTACAGCATACTCTCCTAAGAATTAACTTGCCAATACGAAATTTTTATCTGACTGGCACCAAGAATAACGATAACATCGCCTGATGGATTTTGCCGAAGAGATGCTAAGGTAAAAAACGACTGGACCACGATCGCGTCCGGATCTCAACGGTTTTTTCTTTTTCCTACTATTTCATACCGAATATGACACTACAAAAAGTTACGTTCGAAAGTTCCTTGAGCAAATTTACTGGCGCAAATTGCTGATCCATGTATGACATATCTTCTTTATTCGATAACACAAAAAGAAGGCGAAGTACGAAAAAGAATTGGATATTTCTGATAGAGATTTAAATAAGCTTTATTTTACCCAAGATCCTTCATTTCGATAAACCTAATAGTTTCCGAGAAAAACGACGAAAACTGTTAGCGTGCGTGGTTTACCCTCATTATCTCTTCGAGCTTACCATCTACAGGTGTTGACTTTTAGGGGGTTATTTAACAACCCACAAGGATCCCCTATGCAAAAATCCACGGATTTACTTCAACTTTCCATTATTCATGAAAATCTGTTCTAAATACTTTAAACTACAAAATTTTTACAAAATTTTTACAGAAATAATAAAAACCTAGGTAGCATAATTATAAACTGTAATAAAAAAATTAAAATTAAAAGTATTGTTGAAGTCCCTAATATTCAAAAGAAAACTTTTCGACTAATGAAATGTAGCTGTCGGTCTTAAAAGTCAGAAAGTATAAGAAAGCTTTAGGTGTTTTAGAAGTTTCTAGACAATTAAAACAACGTTAAGGGATTCAATAAAATCTCATAAATTATCTTCATTATTCCACAAAAAGAAAATTGTTTTGCTTGTAACGTTTTAGAATTAAAACAAAACCTTTTTTTACAAGTCAAACACTAAAAGTTTAAACAATGGCACATTACTGTTCTAATCTTTTATGAAATCTAAGGATTTGTAAACTTTAGATCATTCTTCAGTCAGTTTAATTCAAATTTACAATCCAATAAATCAAATACGTTATTTACGAACTAAAGCAGGATACCTATTAATGAAAACTCTGATTAAATAGAGAATTCAGATAAAAACGTAATTGCCTGCAAAATAAATCGCATCAAATAGAGGGATTTCGCTGCAGTGGATTGCTGGTAAACAGATTTAATTCCCAAATGGTATAACAGAGTATCACAGCTTTGCTTTTCTGCTTTATCTCGACAGAGAGTGTACAAATTTAACTGTTATTCGATGTTAAATACTTCTTAGCTTGATTTCATTTGTAACCAGAGATACTCATACACGGCTTTGTTGGCCCACACCTGGGGCTGTATACTATTAAATTCTATTACTTTTTTCTGATAGGTGTAGTATAAAGTTTGTTTATTTTAAAAGTTCCCCAAAGTTAAATTAGAGAAAAAATGGAAAGAGCAATTCTTTACGGAAGAATTTGTGATTTATCCAGATTTACTCGAAACATACATACATTCATTAAAGCAGGCTTATGTACGGCTGTAGACATAGTTTAACTACCTAGAGAATTGTTCTACATGTTGCAGCTGCTGTAGAAGATTGAATTGAGTTCCTGCAATTGGATTTGGAAAGATCCTTACGGAATACATTGACTCTGGAAATTGCAAAGGACTATAAACTAACTATAAACTATTATTCTGAAAAACTCATTAATGTGTAAATTTTAATAATAATCAACAGATAACAATAATAATCAGCAAATATCATCTTATACAGTATGTCGCATTTAAGATGAATACACTCCCGTAGTTTCGTTATTTGAAGGAGTAAAAATTGAATATTGTCACAGTGATACATATTCACGAGTTGCATTTTTTGAGGTACTCTACTTAAATGTGAACTGTAAACCCAGCCTACCACGACCCTTCAAACAGGGCCAATTCTCGATATTTCGCTTCGGGTTGGAGGTAGCAAAAAAAGTTATTAGAAAAGTTGTTTAGAATTCAATTTTGATCCTTAGTAGCAACACAGAGAAAAATGTATTTAAATTTCATCAACAATTGTGTGGTATTGTAAAACAAATTGGTCTTAAAAAAGTGACAGGGACAATTTGTGTACAATTATAAAACAAGATTGTGTCATTTAGTTGTCAAGATTTTGTGGAAGTCAATAGTAATTTTGTAGAATCAAATGAATAGTTGTCTATAAGTTTCCATAACAAATTGTGTTACTTATTAAAACAGAATGTGTAATGTTATTGCATACAATTTTATACAAAATTGTACAATTGTTGCGCTAGTGTGTGCCACAATTGCTTAATAGTATTTAACACAATTACTTGTTCACATTTATACAAATTGTGCAATACTCTGGCACAAATATTCTATACAGAAGGCTAGATATCACAAATAAAATATACCTTTTTACATATATTAAAATATATGTAACTAATATGTATATAGCTATACAATGTATAGTATCTACATACTATACAACGTGTAGTATATACACGTATAACACTAAAATTTTCTTTTGCCGTCGGCTGTTTATATATAAATCTCGAATTTACATTAATAGCGACAATTACAAGTGGTGACATCTATAGGATGTCATCCATAAACTTTGCGAAACACAATAATTAGTAGTAAGCAGTTTGAACACTGGATTATGATTTCATTCAAACAAAATATTGTATTTTTCTAAACATTTTTTACAATTATACTTCAACATAATATGCTAGCTTATCTCTACAACATTGTTCCAAAGAATGCAGAACTAAATCTGACTGTGTTAAATAATTGTCGTAAGTTCCTGTTAGACAATTCAGTAACGAAATCCTACACAACGCTGGACAATACGATTCTACAATTATAATATAAATTTCTCCAACACCGTTTTGAACAATATTGTGCAAAGCTCTTATGAAGTATTTCTCTCTGTGAAGTTTCATGACAAAATCCGCTTTTTTAATTTCTCAATATGTTAGCGTTTCTGCGCACATTAGGCCAACCCAACTAGAATTTTGCCGAATCTGGTGTAACGGGTTCATTTTTGGGCAATTATTTAAGTCGCTCCACTTCATGTAATATGATCCTCATATTGTAAATATAAAATATCCCAAATTCATTCTGCCGATGGTTAAAATCCAACTGAATACGTACCTGCATCGTAATAATACTGAATTAAAGTGAAACCTAGTGCGGCCCTGTGTTGCTGTGCCTCGAGTTTATTTCTCACATATTACTTTACATTAATAATACTTTGTAATGCAATTTTTTAAATTTAATTATTTACTTGTTAAAACAAATTTAAAAGGGAATCTGTTTTTGGGCTTGTTTATGACCCATTTAGAATAGAATGGAAGCATTTCTAAGTTGAACTGATGCTTAACCTGTCCTCAGCACAATCAATGGCTTCAAATTGGTTCGCAGCTAATAAATTAAGTTTAAATCATTCAAAAACTCATACTGTGGTGTTCACATTGCGATCGTCTGAGATGGAAACTACACACCATTTGAAGTTTTTAGGTGTTATTTTGGTTCCCAAATTGTCTTGGGAACAACATGTAAATTTTATCACCAGAAAGCTCTCTAAAGTTATTTACTTATTACGTAATATAAAACATGAGGTTACTTTTTCGATACTAAAAACCATGCACTTTTCACTTTTCCAGAGTATATTTTCTTATGCCATTCTAATCTGGGGTCACTCATCTCATTTATCTGAAATATTTGCAATTCAAAGACAAGCTATAAGAGTTTTAATTGGTGCAGAATATAGATCAGATGTCAAGGACAGATTCAGGGAATTACATATTTTGACTGTACCCAGTTATTATATTATGTCTGCCCTAAATTATGTAAAACTAAATATAGATAGCTACTCCTTACTTAACTCTCAACACAATTATGTTACACGTTCTAATGATAATATCATTATGGCAAGAACCAGAATCACCAAAACAAGAAATGCCATAACTTATTATGGACCAAAATTTTTTAATGTACTGCCACGCCATATTAGGAACTTGCCAATTAAACTTTTTAACAGAAAGATAAAAGAAATTCTTTCAAATGGAGCGTACTACAGTTTCGATGAATTTTTTAATGAAAATTTTGGTTCTATCCAAAATGATTAATCGTTAGTGTTTTTCGCTATAGAAATTACTATTGTTATTGTCTATGTAGGCTTATTATTAATGTATTCTTTTATACATACTGTGTTTGACTTGTGTAAAACTGAACTGTTACAAACATCAATAAAATTATTATTATTATTATTATTATTATAAGTTATTTATTCTTGTTACACTAATTTAAGAACTTGAAAAGAGGCATTCTATGGTTGAGAACAAACGTGTTTTATTTCTGGGAACCTATTTTAGATAAAGTATAAAATTAAATAGGCAAACCTTGCTTACTTTACCATTGGTGAAACCTGACTAAAGCAGCATGACATATGTTTTTCTCAATCTGGAAATTCAGAGATATTAGTTTCTGTTTGATCGACGCAGGATATGAGAGTGATTCTATTACGGGCTTTCGCCCTAACTAACGCCGCAAGCCGCGTAGTTTCGTCGAAAGGCAGATTCATGTTGTTCGTGGGTATAATCTGTAGTAGCGATAGCTAAATTTTAGTAATCCCCAACTCCAAAAAGAACGTAAATAAATAGTACTTTTGTTTTTTAAAAACAAAACAACCAACGGGTGAGTCGAATTCGGGCTAGTATTAATTAAATCGACCAAGTTATAAAAACGTTAATAACTTAAAAAGCGGAAATTATAGTAAAGTGTAAAGATTTATCTGATGATGTTCAAAAAAGCAATTAAGTGTACAAGTATTTGGTGTTACCTCGGGCTCATCTGGATAATCAATGTGCTGTAAGTTATTTTGTCAAATGACTACAATTAAACATTCAAAAAACATTAACTTCTTTGCCCATGTTGTTAGTTTATTAGTTTAAAGCTTTATAAGGTTTCTAAAACGGACATGTTATATACCTTACATAGTTGTAACTTTTTTTTCAATTATTTGACGATCAATGAACTTGATTTAATAAATAAGAAATTATTATAGCTCAGAGTTCGTTTGTAGCGGCCTGACACCGGCTATAGATTGACACAACAAATTGCTTGCAGTCAATCATCTAAAACTATATTATATAGAAATAAGATGGATTTCTTTGCCCAAATTGTCGATTCCCGTAGCAAATCAGTTTAAGCTATAATAACAAACAGTTTGGATCAGCGCCTTATATAATGTTGTTCATTTATTCCTGTGTTTAATTTGAAAATAGCGAGCTTGCTTGATTAACATCTACGACACCTGAAAGTAACTTGAATAAGCAAATAGTATCAACCGGTGCTTTGAACTTTCTCTTTGTTTGCAACTAAGATAAATAAAATTGGAGTCTGTTATTATTTTATGTTTGAATTGTTTTATAGCACTACAAGCAAATTGATGTGTTTGTACTGTTACCAGTTTAGGATCACAAAATCACGGATTATTATAGAATTTTGATTATTTATTATCACTATTATATTTAGTTTTAAGAATTTGAATATTAACAAATATGTTTTGTTGGAATTACGGTGGTATGCGTACGTTACGTTACGTATGCTACAAATACTGTTTCAAATTAAGTTAGTAATAAATAATTTACTATCACCTGTATGTCGGTAAAGACTGTAACGGTATATTTTCTATCGGTTTCCAATATGTGAATTTTGTATGTATATTTACTGAAAAATCTAAAGTTCGGTCCTGCAAATCTATATTTTACTTGCAGCTAAAATTGTGTTGTATAAACATATTTACAAGAATACTTTAAAAGATTGTTTTCAAACTTTTATAAAATTAGAGGACGCGGAAGTAATAAATAATGTCTTTAGTGCTTTGTTTGTTCACCCGTAGGAATGGTTGCATTGTTAAAAAAAATAAAGAACCTTTATAAGATCCAATGTTGTATTTAAGTCATCTCGCCTTATAAAAATATTCCTGTCTATATTCTGGGAAAGCATTAGAGAAAAAACAAACTTCTCTTTTGTTTGAAAGGTGACATCTACACGTGCTCAAAAATTCAACTTGGCTTCTGCATATTTAACTTGAAAATTGCATCGTTTGCAAGTCTAGCCAGCAGATGTGGCGTGTTTGGTTTTCCGTCTTCGCGCCGGTATAAAATCTTTAGCTCAGTCTATTAGGGTGAGAATCCTGCCTAAAATCGAATAATATCGACTTTAATGAGTCCACGTGTACTAAGCGTGTGTTAGCTTTGATTTGCTCATACCAAAAATACAGGCTTTTAATTGGTTGGTCCGATTTGCATCTTGAGCGAGGGCATAGTTCTTCCGCGCTAGCAGCAGGGGTCTAAAAAGTGTTAAAAACACTTCCGTTCGAACTTTCAAAGAAGATAGTCGACCTCGGTCGATACTACAGAAATACCGTTTCACTTTAGTTAATTAGAATTAAAAGAAAATTCTAAATCTAGTTTCCGTACAGTTTGATCGATTACCGGTCTAGGATGCCGGTAAAGTTAAATAAAATCAACAATTAATAATTTTACTGTTTAATTAAGTGTCCGGATATTGATCAAGAATCCGTGGTTAATAAAAATTACAGTTATTTCGTTAAACACTTTTCCGGATGTTTGTGCTTTGGAAGAATGGGAAATCTAGCTTTTCCTATTACTCGTAAAGTGTAATAATGTTATTACAGTCTACAGTACCGCATTCTCGTTTAAATAATTATCGTACCGAAATACAGTAACATTTACAGACTTTCTCTTCTGTAATCGAAATCTCGATTAATGAATAAATTTGTGTTATGTGCCTTCTAAATCAGGTTTAGACTTAAAGAATATGTGGGTTGCTTTATTGAAAACAACGAACTTTTGTGATGGTTATCAAAATTAAATTTAATAACCAAATTTTATGGAACTTTAATGATTGCATTCAGTTATTGCATTTTGGGGTGAATTCGTAAATAATGCTTCACCATGTACCGATACTACGAGAGTTATTCCCTTACATCTTTAATTTATGAAAAGAAAAATCTACTGACCTTCCAGTTTCCACTTGCGGTGATTGCTTGATGTATGCTGTAGTCAAATTTGTGCAGTTTACCGTTGATTTTGTTTTTGATTTACAGACAACTAAAGGTATTGTGATTTATGTATTTTTTTAGTGTTGAACATTTATGTAAATTCGTTTTGAATCTTGATAATAATTTCTACAGTTTGTCTTTCATTTATATGCATTTCCATACAATTCATTTTTTATTCATTAAATTTTTTTTTATTAGTAAAAGAGCTCTTAGGCAGGGACTTATTATTTAAATTTTTTGAATTTAAAATTTGTAACCTTTTTCATATTTCTATTGTTTCTGTTGTTTTCTCAAATCAATATGATTTTAAAGTTAATTAAAACCAGTAAGACTGAACCATATAATTATGAAAGTTTTTATTCATATTTTCAGTAATCTAAATTTTTGCTTTTGTTGAAATTTAACTAATATTTTGTATTAAATTTATATCGGTCTGAATTTATTTTCTGATTAGTGTTTTCAGACAGATTTATTAGATTCATTTTATCTATTTGATCTACTTAATTATCATAATTAAGCTTCATAATCAGATGGCGCTCTTCTTGTGTATGTTTTTGTGTTTTTGAAACCTTTATCCATTACTTTATAAATTAGACAACTGCAGAACCAATACCTACGACCTGAATTAAAATTTGTAAGATAGAGTTAAATCTCAAGCCGTGGTAATCTTGAGCACCTTTTAAAGTAAGTATAATGTTTATTGTATTTTATGTTTATTTAGTCCGGCGAAAAAAACTTTCGTTTCAAGACTAAGAAAGACCAGACCTGATAGGATGATTATTTATCATTTTTGTGATCTCCGCACCTTCATGTTTTGCCTCATAAACACACGTGCATTTAAACTGTATCACCCTGTATATTACTTAGGTGAAAATTCGATCAATTTATGCCACTCTGAATTACTTCATTATGCCTGTTTGTTCGTGTGCAATTCTTATAACTCAAAAAGATATCTGATTGCATTATTTTTTCTTGTACCGTATACATAACGGGGAGAATAGGCGCTTTTGGTTTCGTTCTCTTATCAGTTAGGTTACGTAATCCTGATATCGCCTTCCAAGTGTAACGGACATAAATTTCCGATCTAGTGTAAATGCAATTTTATATGCATAAATAATAAAGGAACCTGAGTAAGGTTCTTGTTCAGTAAAAGCAAAATCATTTATTTATTCTGGCATTGATTCATTTATATACAGGGTTATGATAATGTAATGCACAAAATTCATAAAACGTACAACGATCACTTTGGAACAAAATGCAAAAACACGTCAAACGTTTTTTTTTATTCCGCATCTTTTGACATAAGTTACAAAAAGAACACGTCAACTTTGTCAAAGTTATGACGTCATTAACATATTTTTTTAATGGGAAGCTAAGATTGTTATTACGTTATTTGATAAAGCTTGCTTTTTTACACTAGGGAAAAAAGTTGCAGTAGGGCTCACATAAGAAAAAAAAACGAGAAAATGAATAAAAAACGAAATAAACGTAAGTTTCATAATAACGTTTATTTACTTTTTGTTTAGTTACTTGAAACGTTATTATGAAACTTACGTTTATTTCGTTTTTTATTCATTTTCTCGTTTTTTTTTCTTATGTGAGCCCTACTGCAACTATTGTTCCCTAGTGTAACAAAACAAGCTTTCTCCAATAATGTAATAAAAATCTTAGCTTCCCATTAAAAAAATATGTTAATGACGTCATAACTTTGACAAATTTGACGTGTTATTTTTGTAACTTATGTCAAAAGATGCGGAATAAAAAAAAACATTTGACGTGTTTTTGCATTTTGTTCCAAAGTGATCGTTGTACGTTTTATGAATTTTGTGCATTACATTATCATAACCCTGTATATACTATGTGTATTTCTATTAGTTATGATAATAGATTGTAAAAGAATCTGGTTTCATTTTTAAAAATCAAAAAGATCAAGATAGTAAATATATTTCTTTTGACAATTAAAAAAGGTGCAAGTTCTTTTTTAACTTAAAAACCTCAGAACTAAGAAGAAAGTCGTTTCTCATCATTTTTTAATAGAAGATGGTGCTGTAATCAATTCTTTGTGAGTTATTGAATCTAAAATAATAGAATATACAACACTCATGTGCTGATTGATGCATGGTCAATCCGCATTCAAAATAATCATTGAGCAGCTGATCAAGGCCCGTTTGACTATTCTTATTTGGAGCAACTTTCTTTGATGGTAAAGCTAAGTATCTATTCGAATCTAGATTTTTCACAAAAGTAAGTGTTCTCTCTTATGTTATTCATCAGTGATCAAAGAGCATAAGTCTGCAAACTTGTAATAATTTTCACCTGTCACAACAATTGACATTGATTATAAATTGAACATTTCTCTCTTGGTGAATCTTATTCATTGTCTAGTATCAGATGAAGATCGAATTGTATCGAAGAGTTTCAAAGTGTAAATTAACTTTATCATTGAACAACGTGAATGAAGATTAATTGTGTTGAAGAGTTTCAATGTGCAATTTAACTTTATCATTTAACAATTTGAATTGAATGTAACAGTGACATTGATTCCTTGTTTTCCTTTTTTTGCATCAATTTTAATTTAAATGTTTAAACACGAATATTTTTTGTTATAGCTTATTCAGACTGATGTTCAATAAATGCCACTATAATAAATTTTTATTGTTCATGTTCAATGTGTAATATCTATGCTTATTTATTTTTTTTAATTGGATTAGTTGCATAATAACGATTATTTCCTCGAAGTGTCCTCATATAACTTTATTTATGAATAATTACATTACTAGCTTACATCAGTAATTCATTGCTTCTCTTAAAAATTAGCTGAGAACCAGTCAATACACTTTGGTGGGCTGGTCAGCTAATAGCCCCAAATCACAACAGTCCTGTTCAGTTTAAAATATTTCAGTTGGATTAAAAATTCAGACAGTATTTCAAATTAAATAAAGTGTTCTTACGGTAGCGAATTGTTCTTTCCTAGTAAAGATTTAGGTAATATTGAATTTATCAAGATTCAGAAATAGTATCATCTCAAAAAGATATTTACTTAAAATTTATTAGTTCATGTACGTGCTATTTGAATAAATTATCCCGAGTGCAGACGTATAAAAAACATTGAAGCCACGTGTGGATATCGAGTTCTTCTTGGTAAGTAGATTTCAGTTGCGGTGAAGTCCCTAAAAATTACATAGAATTCTTTTTGAAGCTTTTTGAATGCTTGTTTCCTGATTGGGTTAAAAAGTCACGCGTCTATTTCGCCATAGGTTAGCTTAATATCTCCCCTCTTTCTAAAAATTAAAAGTAGTAAAGATTCGCATCTAAAAGTTCAGTTGGGCAGTGGGTCTCGTACCCTAAAGTAGCGTCCGGTCGGGCGGTGGGTGTCTTACCCCAAGCTGGCGGGTTTTCCCCAGCATTTTGTTTTTCCTGCTATTATCGTGTGTAAGCGATTTTACAGTTAAATAATTATAGTCCAGTTTAGAACAACACTACTTTAAGTGTTATACAGTACCGATTTTATTGTTAGAAAATTAATCCAGTGGAGGATTATTCCGCAACTTTATTTTGAGTGCAGTGTTAATTCCCGCTTATTTGGCCTTTGATTGGTTTAATAGAATTTGTTTAATGCTAATCAACAGTGAATTTTAAATTAAACACATTGACTTATTTAATTAATGAAAAATTAATAACAAGAACACGTTATTTGTTATTCAACAAGTAAAATAACTATCTTCGAGCAACATTCTAGTAACTTAATTATCGTTCCCGTTAATAGTAATAATAATAAAGAATATATTATTAATAGCAATTATGGAAAAGTATAATGAATTTCGTGAAGATAAAATAGTTCAGAATTTAAAATTAATAAGTGTTCCCGAAATGTTCTCGCTTCAGTTTACAGTTTATGTGATAATTTTGTGTTATGGTCATTCTTTCGTGTTGTAGTGAAATGTTTTTAGCCTTCTGTTTGTGCTAAGAAATTTATGAAAATGAAGAGATATTGAGGAGATTTGTAATAGGATTATGTTCCTGTTTATGTAAGTTTAGTTAGGTTTAAATTAATAGTTGTGTTGGGATCCCGAAATTTTTAGAATATGATGAGTTATTAATGTATCTTTTTAAAGGAGAAAATTTTTTAACATGTTGAATTAAAATTCATTAGTATCGATTCATATGTGTTTGATTAAATTAATGTCAATTTTAAATGAGGAATCTTTCCAAATTGGGACTCTTAGACTTTGTTAACATCAATTTGGTGATGCCCACTGTTTTTTATTTTTTTGCTTGTTCCTGACTATATTAATTAATTGGAAGCTTTTGCGGTTAACACCCACACCTGAATTTAAATTTGCAGAATAAGAGATCTTAACAGCCGGTGCATTATAGTACAGTAGGTATCCAGTATTTTGAATTGTAGAGTATCAAAAAAAGCTTTGTTTCACAAGATATATTGAAACCTGAATCACAGTAATGACCTTGGTGCTTTGAGGTTTTGAAACTATGGTATTGAAACCGCCTTGAGGTTTTTAAAACTAACTCTCTTATGTAAACTGTATTGGATTATTACAGAGGTGGTACAAAAATGACCATATAATTCTGGTCACCCACAGAACTAAAAAAACTTACCTCTAACTTTTCCTGATATTTTCACAGTTTTAGAAAGCTCTTATAGACAGGTTTACAGCTGGAAAACTACTTTCGTTAGTTTGATATACGTACGTATTTATGCAAAAGCAACTCTTTAGGTACTCAAGTTTTGTAAAGGATAGTGTGATGTCATTTTAAGAAGTTCTTGCGGAAAATATCATCAAAATAAAAAAAAACTATCAAACTTCTTTTCTATGGGAAGCTGAAATAACGATTTGAGTAATTCAAAGATGATGATTCTAAGGAGTCGTATCAGTTCATTTAAAAAGTTGTTTAGGGAACTTTAAAGAAATTGTAGAAATGAAGGGATGTTCAACTAAATATGTGATGATGAATTCTACTATGGATGTACCCATATGTCATTTTAATATAATCTTTAGTTTTTAAAAATAAAACAAATAATAAAAACTTTTTACATCCAATTGTGCTATTTGCAAAATATTTTACGTTTTTTACGGTTTCCTATGTTGAAGTGTTTTACATTTAACCAGAAGTTTGTAAAATGGGATAAATACAGTACTACATGTTCAAAGTTAAAGTACTGTCGAATCTTGTATCTTTATATCTGCGGATCTACCACATAGCATACCACAGCATGTATTTATTCGCAAAATCAAAATTTCTTTTCAGGCTTTTTGGCTTTTCAGTTCAAGTGGATAAATAATGCAAATAAATAAAAATTCATTAAACAAAAATTGTCCCGTAAGATTATGCTTTAGTTTTACAGGGAGCTTAATATACAGGGTGCTCACTAAACATGCCGCAAAAATCCAGGGGGTTATTCTTTGGGTTATTTTAAGATTTTGTTGTCCTTGGATGGTTTTCGAAAAGACGCGTTGTTCCGAAAATACACGGCAATAAAAGCTTTTCGAAAAAAAACAATATTTTATTATTTACATATTACACGTAAAGATTCTTAATCTGCAAAAAATGGTAAAATGAGAGAAAATGACTGAGAAGTCACTATGGTTACGTAATCAACAACGTATGAAATCTCCGATTAAACTAAGAGTGTTTTCGACATCTGCACTAACCTGGTATGAAAATAATATCCGTTTTTTAGTCGGAATGTTGTTAAAAAGATAGAAACGTATTTCTGAACGTTTAGGTAGGCCACTAGTACACCATAATTTTACTTAGCAACATTAATAATTTTAAAATTATTCAAACTTTTATCGACCTGTTTCTTCGAAACAAAGCGTCTTTCTTAAAATCACCCAAGGACAGAAAAATCTCAAAAACCCCAAAAATAAATAACCCCTGAGTTTTTACCGCATGTTTAGTAAACAAACTGCACAAAAAATTAAATCAAATTTTAAATTTAAACATTATAAAGCAAACATTCCGAACAAATGAGTAAATACAAAAGAGACTATACAGAATTCAGAATACATAAGCATTTGAATACAAATCGAACAATTTATTAAGCAAATTGGAGCTGAACAAAGACAGATTTTCCTATTGCATACTCCGTTTTAGAAACTTTTTGTAAAAACAAACATGAAAACCACCAGATTCTGTATGCTATACTCGGAGGCAGTATAATATTATCTAGTAAATATTTGAATAACGTTTTAAATAAATGATGTTTGAGCAACAAAACTAATGCTTGTGAGAGCATACTTACATCAGCTTGATTACAAGCTGCAGAATTCTTGCAATACAGACTTTCATTGAGTTTAAAATACAAAGTAAGTTGTCTGCAATAAGACTTAAGTTAAACTTAAGTTAAATGTAAATTTATGACTTTTCATTGCAAGCTGTTGGAAAAGGATGGCATTTCAGTAGTCTCGCTTTTATATCATATTTGAAGAAAAAATCAAATATTTTAAGAAAAGAATTATATACTAATTAGATTTCTTTTAGGTAAGGGAAGCACATCATTCACAAACTTAATTTTCCGTGAGAACCTGAAGTATGCATAGATTCTTTTCTTTTTCTAAACAAAGACAAAACATGAGAACGAGAAAGAGAACAGAAAGCATAATAACGCAGATTAAAAATAAAAATGGAAAAATAAAAGAATTCCTTAGATAATAGAACACAATTTAATTATCTTTCTCAAGTGAAATATTACCGTTTCCATTACATTAACGTTTTCCGTAAAGGGTGAGTAGATATTGAAATCCACGTTAATTTTGTAGATGTACTATGCAAATTATAAAGCAATCCTGAGGGTAATGAAGCGCTTAACAGAGGCTGATCGCTGATACTCACAAAATTATTACGTCATTGGATATTTTTGGAGTCATTCAAGGTTATTGATGTTTTTAATTATGAATATGTGTCAAATCGTAGAGCTTTTAGATCTTACCCATTCTGTTTTTATTAAGAGATTGGGGTACCAAAAGGTTTTGATAATTATCTTTAGTTGGCTTAATTATTTATACGAGTGAAATAAATAAAGATTATTAAAAGTTTCACAGTTTTATTAAAATATACCTGACAATATTGTTTCGACAGCTATGCTGTCATTATCAAAGGTAATATAATTATAAACAAACACGTCGCTAAGGTAGATACAAAATAGGTAACTAGATAAAATAATAATAATAATAAAAATTAATAAAAAAAAAAAAAAAAAAATCATCAATTAGTACACAGAGCTTTAACTATTCCACTAACAAAATCAGATTTTAGTAAAGAGATATCAACCATTAAACAACTAGCACATGCAAATCATTATAATCCGAACATGATTGACACTTTAATTAAACAAAAAGATTATAGGTTAGCTATCAAAAGAATATATCCCATTGACAATCAAACAGAAGACACAAATTACATATCTATACCATATTTTGGCAAAATATCAGAAAAGATTGCACATATACTAAGAAAAACCAACAATTATAAAATAACATTTAAAACCAACAATAACACTTTTTCATTTTTATTTAATGCTAAAGACAGAACACATGATATCATGAAATCGGGCATTTACCGTTTAAATTGTTCTTTTTGTAGTTCGGTATATATTGGACAAACACTTCGAAATTTTGACATAAGATATAAAGAACACGTACGTCATTACAAAAATAAACATCCTGAAAAATCGAATTACGCCAAACACCTTTTAGAACAAAATCACACAATGACTCCTCAAAATAATATTAAATTCCTACATTTTTGTAATAACAAACGCAAATTAGACATTTTAGAAGCCTTTGAGATATACAAACACAAACTCAGGGTACCTTTAATGAATGAACAACTTGAGCTCAGTAATTCTCCGTTACTGGAAGTATTAGATGTTTAATTATGATTTTTATTATTATTATTATTATTTTATCTAGTTACCTATTTTGTATCTACCTTAGCGACGTGTTTGTTTATAATTATATTACCTTTGATAATGACAGCATAGCTGTCGAAACAATATTGTCAGGTATATTTTAATAAAACTGTGAAACTTTTAATAATCTTCTTTATTTCATGATTATGGAGTTCCACAAAATAAGGCTGGAAACAATAAACAAGAATATTTATACGAGGGTTGCGCTGAAAATTGTTAGTTATAAAAAGACCGTTGCATTTTTTAACAAAAAATATTTATTGTCTTTCAACATAATCTCCATTCAGACTAATACACTTGTTCATTCTTTGAAACCACTTTTTAAAACATTCGGAAAATTCATTTTCTGAAAGGTCCTCAAAAATTCCTTGAAATTCTGTAACTGCTGCATCTGCGCTGGAAAATCTTTTACCTCGCATCATTTTTTTATCAGTTGGAAACAAAAAAAAGTCGCACGGCGCCAGATCTGGGCTATACGGAGGATTAGTTACCAATTGAACTCCCGTATCTTTCAAAAAATCCAATGTTCTGGCAGCAGTGTGGGAGGATGCGTTGTCAGGATGACTAAAATGTTACGCAAACCGGTCCTCTGTAATTTTGCAAACATCTGTGGTAAAGCCATTTCGCAGTACCATTCAGAATTAACAGTTCTGCGATCTTCAAGTGGAATAACAGCAACAGGACCACTTAGACGGAAAAAGCGGCAACCATTTTCTTATTGACGCTTCTGCCACGAATTACTTTTGTGGGCAAGTCTTCATCTTTGAATACCCAAACACTAGACTGCTGTTTAGTTTCAAGGTCGTAACTGTATACCCAAGATTCGTCACCAGTTACAATGTATGCCACTTGCTTGGAAGCTCCTTCGTTAAATTTTTGCAGCATAAATTTACACCAGTCTACTCGAGCCTGTTTTTGACTTTCTGAGAGCAAATGCGGTATCCAACGGCTTGCTAGCTTTCTTACCCCAAAATGTTTATGCAAAATGGTATTCACCGCCGAGGATCCAATCTTCACTTCCTCCTGAATCTCCCTATAAGTAATATTTCGATTGGACTGAATCAAGCTTGCCACACGATCAATATTTTCTGAACAGACAGCTTCCGTAGGTCTTCCAGGTCTTGCTTCGTCTTCTAGCAGCTCTCGTCTCGTCGAAATTCGCGGAACCAATGACTAACAGCGGATAATGAAGGGGCAGCATCGCCAAAAGCTGCTATCAAATTTTCATGGCTTTGCTGGTATCCAACTGTCTTTTATAGTCGTAGAAAATCATAGCTCTAATCGCAGTTCGCGAATGATCATCTTAACTGAATTAAAAATGCACATTTACTTATCTTACAAAATTAACTACGTTTCACAAGGAACTCGGAACGTTTGGCAATTGCGGGTAACGAATTTCAACTAATGCGGCATTCAATTGTTGCAATTGTTTCTAGCTAATTAAGCTTCTGCTACTAACTATTAAGAGAGCATCCCTCGTACCGTAATAATGTTATATTAATTTGTGATCCAGGAAATATAATATTACTTGAATGTAACATAAACGAATAAAAAAAACCTCTAAAAAATTTGCATTAAAATTTCAAGGCCATGAACTATGTTCTTCGCTAATAGTCGTGGAGCAGTGTACATAAATTCGACATGGGTCGTCCGGACTCGATGACACACGCGTTTTGAAAATCGTTCTTTATGTAAATTGTCCTGTTGAATCCGAATTCATAGGGCGCCCGTAGATTTGGTCGAATGGCCTTGACCCTTAAAAAGTCATCTTTACGTAAAAATACTGAAAAATCAAAAACTCGCTTCTATTCAGTGTGCATCGTCACAACTTCGTCTTGGATGGAGCTAACGAGTTAATTTTTATTTCGGAAAATTCATCCACAGTTGTATATTGCAACGTATAATTTAAAATTTAGTTGAATTTCTTGAAAAAAAGTCTGAGAAAATTACTATTTTGTTATAATATGTCATATTATTGAGCACTACAACTTTCACCATGCGAAAAACTTTTTTATTACAAGAGATAGACGCTTATATAGAGACTGTAGGTGTAGGTGGCAAAAAGTCCAAAAAAGATTTTTGATAAAAATCTGTTTCGATTATCTGCAATACAGACCAAATTATTGTGAGTACAAGATCTGCTACGCGGACGACTATGACTTTCGCACTCTAACGAGGCAGCTAAACGCATCTTATAATGCCCTCACTATAAAGTCCCCATCTTCTTATTAGTAGAGGAGCAGGCATTTCAAAAACCGCTTATTTAAGAAGTCCGTCCGGACTGGATGACACACTCGTCTTGAAAACTGTTTTTATGTAAATTTTCCTGCTAAATATGAATCCGGAGGACGCCCGTCGATTTGAAAGGCGTTGACCCCTAAAAGGCCAAGCAGAGTTGTAGATTGTAACAGTTTTGAGAAAAAAAAAACTCTGAGAAAATTACAATTTTGTACACTATGTTGTATTTGTGGGAGAGAGCTTTTTATTATAACAGACGCTTAATAAAGACATATAATCCAGATTATATTTAGTAAAAAGCCCAAAAAAACTTTTGGTGAAAAAAATCGTTTTCAACTTCGTCTTTCGATTTCGTCAAGACTGAGCTATATGCACTAACACAGTGAATTGATGCTATGGCGCTATACGGAAAACTCATGCAAATGTAGTTAATTTATAAATTATTATTGTGTGCAATTGTGGGTATTGTGCTAGTACTTGTGCAATTTGTTATGACTAAAAGCGGCGCCTCATATGTAATATTTGCCGAATTCTGATTAACAGTTAATATAATACAGAATTCGACATGCCGGCTGTTCTTTAAGGCTTTATATGGACGTTTAGGTTTCACTGGTTCACTCAGTAGCGGTGGGTGCATACGACAAACCCGGGGCACTCGCAGTGCATCACATAATGATATACTGCTTTAATGTGTGCGTACGAGCATGATAGTGATATACCAGTTTGTAGTGTGCTCCGAGTTTGACGTATTCACCCACCGCCACTGGGTTCACTAGATGAACTCCGTGCTCATTTGTTGCCGACTTGTAAAACATACATTCAGTAATAATATTGATCAACGTTTTTATAAATATTATAACATTCATAACCAATTTTACTTATATTTACAGCCATTTGTCTCAACAGAGAACGCTGTCTTATACCATATTCGAAGGGCATACTATCAAAAACCTATTTAAGACTGCTGCGAATGTTAATGCTAATTTCCCTGACATACTAGAATTTGGATGGGCTAGGGATGCAGACAGAACAATAGCACCTATTACGTCAATAGCATCACAACCAGATTTTCTCCAAATAAAGTATCGTATGTACAAGAGCATGCAGATGTCGTAAGAATGATGTACAGTGTACAATATCTTGTCTATGTGAAAGCAAATGTCATACGATAAAACAATGAGGTTTACATATCAAACTTATTTGTTACATTTACTTATTACGCGTTTAGCTGCCTTGTTAGAGTGCCAAAGTCATAGTCGCCCGGGTAGCAGATCTGCTAATGGCAATAATTTAGTCTCTATTGCAGATAACGAAATGATTTTGTTACCAAAAACTCTTTGCACTTTTTGTCACATATAGTCTCGATTACATAGGCGTCTATCTCTTGCAATAAAAAAGCTTTCCCTATAGTGAAGATTAAACTGCACAAATATGACATACTATAATAAACTGGTAACTTTCTCAAACCCATTTTCTCAAACTGAATTTTAAGTAGATAGTACTTTGCAATCTACAACTGTGGAGGAATTTTTCGAAATAAAAATTAACTTTCTAGCTCCATCTAGGATGAAGTTATGACGATGCAAACTGAAAAAAGCGCGTTTTTAATTTTTTAAAATTTTACGTAAAAATGACTTTTTAAGGGTCAAGGCCATTCCAAATCAACGGGCGCCCTCCGGATTCAGATTCAGCAGAAAAATTTACATAAAAAATCAGTTTTCAAAACGCGTGTGTCATCGAGTCCGAACGAACTCGTTGAATAAGCATTTTTTGAGATGCCTGCTCCCCGACTTAGGCGTAAAAAATGAAAAACATCGAACGAAATCAACAGTGAATATACTTTCATGAAATTTTTTGCATTGTATTGCTAAAACCCAATACTAAAATGTTTATTAATTAGAATTTACCGATCTTTGTTGCATATAATTGCATATAAATGATTAATCCAAAGTAACTGCAATAATTTAAGTTCTATGGGCAAAAAATATCATATATTCTTGGGGTTGGTAAATATGAATTCAAGGTTAAAAATTGCAAATTTTTGAAACACTCTTGTATTTATTTTATCATGGTTTGCACAATGGTTTGGTCTGTGGAAATGCCGGAAAAATATTGTTTCAAATGTCTTGACGTTGAATATCCTTCTCTAAACTTCCTTAACTCTTTAGGGTCCATTTTGGTTGGTAATTCTTTCATCTTTTGCAAATAAATTTGAGCCGATTTGCATATGGCTGATTGAAAGTACGGAATCCTCAACTCCATAGTATGTAACTGTATTTAAATCCCAATCGACCGTGCGACAATAAAATCTTTTAGCATTGAGACCATACGAAAATAGCTGACCCATAATTTTGAAATTATATTTTTTTCTCAAGTTCCACTATTTTTTTTCAAATATGTCCACAGTTTTTCTTAAGCGATCATTTTCAACTATTTATGTGTAATTAAACATATATACATATACATTAAACAGTAAAAAATAAATTGTTAAAAATTTATTCTTTGTAAATTAGAAAAAAACAATGTTGATAAAGCTAGTATTAGTGTATGGGCGCGTACCTCTCTAGCATAAGCACGTCCAGACATAATGTGATGAATAGATTTTTAGCATTCACTGCTAAGGGCTTCGTTAAGTCCACTGACTCCCATTATATAGCCAACACAAACCAGGTATTTAGGTATGACATTAGCGTATGAAAAGCACACAGTCTAACAACAAGTAATATACCTTCTGATAGAGACAAGGCTGCATCTATGTCGACATATAGCCTTGTTAGTGTAATGCCTGGCGTGCCGGACTTTCACCCAAGTGGCCCGCGATCGACTCCCGGCGCCGGCAGATCTGGTTAAAGTTTTCTGCAGTTTTCTTTAGCTGTGACACAAATGTGGGATTTGCGCTGTTCCATCTGTAAGTCGGCTGCAGCCGCACATTGGGCCTACATAATAATAATAATCGCCCCCTCCCTCCCGCACAAGCTTATAGCTTCTGGGGCCTTGGTTTAGGTTATGGGTTGTAGTAATTATTATTATTATTATTATAATTATTATTATTATATCTTTGATATAGCGGCTGATCTATCTTACAATACGTATTCTCATATGTAAGGATTTAGCATTGTCTACAGAGATTTTTAAATCAGTGTAGGGGAAGAGGGGGAACAGTGTTACACTTAATGTTTTTAGGATTGCTTTATATTAAAAATTGTACATAGTTTCATGTTAGAAGTGCTTTGGTGTTAACCAAGTGTAGCTGCATTTTGGTTAATATTCACTGATGGGTTTTCAAGAAATTAAGGTATGTATATTTTTTAATATCAAAAGTAATTATTTCAAATAAAATGCAATTTACTTCAGGAATAAATTAACTAAAGCTAGATTATTAAAAATTTATTTATAAGTAGTTTGTGATCTTATTTACGCTGGAGAAGCGCGAACTTAACCTCAAAACTGTTTGTGTCCTTATTAACTATTCGAGTATAGAATTTTAATGATTGGGGTACAATGTTACAGTGGATAGTGGGATTCGGTGCAAGATTATTTATGTAAAACGTGCTGTGCAGACAGTGATCAGTCCAAGTTGCATCTAAGTGACAAAGATACATTATTCCATTCGAATGATATCGATCATCGATGGAAACTTTATGGTAATACAAGAAGAGTCTACAATAAAACAAGAATTTTGTCAATTAGGAAAATTGCACGTAAAACGAATACATAAGTTAATTCAACTTATAAATTCGCAAGAACATAAGAATTTTAAGTTGTTTTATTAACATTAACATTGTTAACCTTTCCTTGTAACTCTGTATCCCACTATTAGGATAGAGTGTTACACAGATCACCAAGTTGGACCACCAATGGTAAAAAATAATAGAAGAACATATTCATAGAACCATTCCATCCTGAAAAAATCATTATTACTCCTGAATTTAAAAAAAATTCAAAGTATATAATTTAGAATTTCTAGTGGGCTTTAAATTAGGTACGTGTTCTCATATTTGAATCGAAAGTGATCGAAGTGAAAATGGAATCTTCTCCAAACGTTTGATTGGTTTTCTTAGTTCTATACCATGACCAGGAGTGACAATTTGAATAGATCTTAAATTATGACAGGTTCCTTTTCCATCAAGTGTGTTTACATTGAAGTACGTATGTATTATCGTGGATGAATTGAACAAAAGTACATACTTTCATTTTAGGCGGACTTGCAAAAGGTTGCTGAAACTTCATAAAGTTTCGCTACTTTGTATGAACTACAAAAACCCCAAGCGTGACATATATAAATTATTTTTTTGATTATAAATTTGATTAGTGTTCCCTATTAAAAATTACGGTAAAAATGACTGAAAATTAGTAGAAAAAATTAGATTGATCTTTTATCATACTATATTTTCGTTGATGAATGAGTTTTTTTTACCTGCCTAGTTCCTTCCTTGTACCTGAGACCTCAAATTTCGTACCTTAAAAGAATCCATTTTAGGAATTGAAACCTCAACTTTACAGTTTACATATGTACAGAATAATTAATTGGCCTACTTCATGTTTCACTACTCCATGAATGGGGAGTGTGAAGAAACCCCGAAATAGAATTTTATTAATCTTGGCATGGAGTAAGTGCAAAGACAGTACTTCACTCTATAGCAACAAGCCAATTGCCAAAAATGTATCTTGTCATTGTACCAAAAAAAGAAGATGCATAAATAAGTGGGCGAACTGATGTGAATCGGTGTGTAGAGCACCAATCACATTACATAGGTGTAATAATAATCAAAGAAAAATATTTTTTAAATGCGCTTGCTTATATTGCTCTTTTTACAAAAGAATAGTAAGTTCTATAAACTATACTAAAAGAGATTAATAGTTTTTAAAAATGGAAGATAACAGTATTATACAGAACTGGTTTAGATATTACTATAGATTAAATACTACCGACAAATATGACTGTACAGATAAACTTAATTTTTTTGTGGTCAATTATACAAGGACATCAGTGGGATTTTAATTAAATGTTTAAATTTTAGTCAACAATTTATTTTGTTCCAGTAAAACAACTCCGCTACAAATCTATTTAATATTGAGTTAAAATATATAATTAATTAAAAGGCCTCTATTTATCACAGTTCAAGTAAGGAGACAAAAACGGAGATGTCACGCTTATCGAATACGTTATGCAATATCACATTATCTTTGTAACTTTATTTTTCAATCAAAATATGAATTATTTTAGATTTTACAAATATTGGGAATTGTCATTTACAAAAGACAACTAATCTTGTTGCAACCGGAAGCATAGGGATAGCAATGTACATTTTTTTCTTTGTGTTGATAATAGAATCATTGCTACTGAAAACGATTTAATAATAGAAGCTGTTATTAAATCGTTTTTGGAAACTATTTGTTTTGTAAGATTAGTAACATTTGTTTTATATTACATATACAGTGTGTTTCACTTCACAGCTTGACACCCTTATATTTTTGTTATTTGTAATTGAATCAATTTCAAATTTGTATCAAGTATAGCATCCCTTAACATAAATTTGTCGGTAATTAAAAACCCCATTTATTATAAACTACCAGCCTACTACTATCAAAGATAAATTCAAAAAATTGAAATAACGTAAATAACTCCAAAACCAAATTTTGGTTAAAATCTCAAAAAATTAAATAATTTAAATTTAATTCTAACTTAGAATATAAAACTGTAGGAAGGAACATAATCATCTACCACATACGATCAGGATGGGGTTTCAATATGGCGGAGTAGGTGTTTCCGGTTTTGTAATGAGATATTTCCATTGGCGGTTCTCACTGTCTCGAAATGCTCACATAAACTACATACCTCAATTTTAAAACGTAGTATTTTGAAATTAATCTTAGAATATAAATTTTTATATTGAATATTTTAAACAAACGAATACTTACTTATGAAATGTAATTCCCTTCTTCGTATTTGTCGGAGTTTGAGAAAAAATCAGATTTAGGTGGTGTCTAATGGCGACTAGTGTGACGTCATATCCGTCGCTTTTAAGTCTAATTGCACCGGGTAGTTGCGCTCCTTCCTACAGTTTTATATTCTAAGAATTCTAATAATTTATTTCAAATAATTATTTTTCAAGATTTTTTTTCTAATCAGAATTTAGATTTATGGTTTCCAGAACAAATTCGCTTAACGAATTTTACAATTAAACAAGACCTACTATATTTTTTGATTGCTTGCATTTATTTTTGATCGTAGTATGCAGGTGGTTTTTCTATCAAATATAGTATATTAAGTATCGAGAACAGTAAGGACAGTTTACCGATCGACGACAATGTTTGGAGGAATATTAGAGGAGATCGGTAAACTCCTTACTGTTTGAGATGCTTATACTATTTTTTGTACGACTATTATGAATACAAATGTATTAACTAAGGAAATATTCCAAAGATGGTGAAAAAATAGATTCAAGATAATTTATTTTTGCCCTGTATATCCACCAACCATTAAGTAGGTTTTGTCGTTACCATGGATACGTTTGTAATTTTATTTTTGAATGTCACGATATTTTTGTCGTTTCAACATAAATAAATAGATAGTTGTTATTATTATTTATTGGGTAATTTTTCACAGCAAATTTAAATAAAAAACATATTTTTTTTAGATAGTTCAATAATTATTTAGAAAATAATGATTTTTCACAAAAGGGGCATCTAAAGATGTTGCATTTATTTTATAAATTACATATAATTTACTTACCGTTCTGTTTTTGACAGAACTGAACGGTAAGTAATTACTTACCGACGCGTTGTTGCTTAGTAACCAGTAAACATAACCTACTGTTCTAAAACCAAGTTTGGCAAACAATTCGAAATAGCAGGGTCGTACAAAAAGATTTTTAATTACACACAATAGTAATTTACGTTATAAGTCCTGGAAATGGAATTTTACAGTCGAGTAAGATGTTACGGACAAGGCGACGAAGGAGCCGAGTCCGGAACATCGAAACGAGACTGTAAGACCATTTCCAGGACGTATGACGTAATGCGTTTTATTTCATACTGCAATTATGGGAATATTGGTTTAATTTAAAAAAAAATTATATAAAATAAATTTCCGAATGCAAAATATGGACATCTATGAAGAACGAGTTTCCATGGTAACTGATTACGTACTAAAACATTGTCCACTTGATTGTATTTGCGTCCGGTAAAATTTCTTACAGTCACAAGTCCTGTATAATTTTTTACAAGCATACAAGACCGTAAAATCGCATGTTCTGGACTAAAAAGTTTGACGTAAAACTGACAAATGTGACACAGTATGAAATAATAGTATATTACGTTATAAGTCCGGTAAACCCAAGTTTACAGTAGCGAGTTGAAAACGTTTCGGGACGAGGCGACGAAGGAGCCGAGTCTCGAATGTTGAAACGAGCTACTGTAATGGTTTACCGGACGTATGACGTAAGGCGTTTTATTTCATACTGCCTCACATTGTTCATTTTTAAAAAAATGCATTTAAAATTTTCAGTCCGGTAATTTTTTTTACCGGACTCAAATTAGATTTTCAGTCCGGTAATTTTTTTTACCGGACTCAAATTGGATTTTCAGTCCGGTAATTTTTTTTACCGGCCTTGTAACGTAATAATTCATTTACCGGACTCAAATGAGTCCGGTAAATACCCTTTTACCGGACAGTATGAAATAAATCTCTTTTAAGGGGTTTTATACCTGATAAAAATTTGGAATTGTTTCGATTATAAATAACAAATAGGAGATAGAGGGTGTCAAGCTGAAATAAAGATTTTAATACGATTCTAATAATGTATTTAATATAATTATTATTGAATATTTTTTTACCAAAATTTGGTTTTGGGGTTTTCAAGTGGCCTAGATCAAGTTTCCGATCTTAGTAGGCTGGTTGTATATAATCGAAATTTCTAATGGCCCACATATTTATTTTTAGGGGTTCTATACCTGATAAAAATTTGAAATTGGTTCGATTACACACAACAAAAATACAGGGTGTCAATCTGTGAAGTGAAACACACTGTATAAACACACTTAGATTTGACATATTATAACCTCCCAAAACGTCAAATGTCATTTTTATAGCGTTACCACGCATAACTGGCAAAAATTGTAATGCAACATTTTTAATAGCTTGAATTTACAACTATAAAATTAATGACGCAAAGTAGAAAAAATAGTATATTAAACTTGTTTTATAAAACGTATTGTAGCACTCGTTCCATTGAAACAATTCTCGCTTCTCTCGTTGTGTCCCAAACAACAGCTACAATAGACCGTTTACAATTTTTTTTAAATTCGGGATTCAGTTTTGTCAAACAAATTAATAAATTTATATTGACTGGGAATGCTGCCTTGATACCTTATATAGTTGAAATTCAAAAGTATGTAGCTTTTCAATGAATCAGGTGTTTAAAAATGGTCTCCACTGACATAAAGTGGTTTAGAGAAGTTCAGGCAGATAAAAATGAATTCTTAGATATTTGAATTTATTAATAACATAATAACACTATACACACGTACCATTCTGACAATTCAGTAGTGTTATGGCAAAACATGCTATCTGCCTTTTTTTTTCAAAATGCACTTTTTGGCATTAAATAGCCACAAATAAAGTATACTTTAAGTTGATCAAAACGTTTAGTTACTTTTACTTTAGTTATTTTTGAAAAATTACTTTTGAATATCTCTATGTACTACATTGATACATACTAATACAAAATTGTTTTTGCTTCTCTTTTAAAATCACAAAAATGGCAGATAACATGTTTTGCCATAACACTACTGAATTATTTTCACTGACGCAGCATTGCTTCTAGATTGTAAACGCTAAGAACGTTCTACAGATTCAAAATTTCAAAAGAGGGAGGGAGAGGGGTGAGGGAGGGAGGGGGACAGAGAGAGAGATTTTCATTTTTATACAATGCTAAAGACAGAATACACTATATCATAAAATCGGGTATTTACCGTTTGCCATGCTCTTTTTGTAGTTCGGTATATATTGGACAAACACTTCAAAATACTGACATAAAGTATAAAGAGCACGTGCGCCGTTTTACAGTAATTTTGCAGTAATGGAATGAAGATGACATTAACACAACTGCATAGACAAGGTCTATAAATGTCTAAAAAAGCTTAGAAAGATATTTTAGTTTATAAAACAGTAAAGTTACGTAATGGCAATATACATTCTTGGATCCAAAAGGGCGGGGCGGATTGACATTCGCGTTGGTACAACTTTTATAAAAGTATTATGTAGTGTTTCTGGCCCATGCTATGGTGGAAATGTATGCGATGATCTACCTTTCTAAAATTAAGCTTGCTTTTAGACATTTATGGACCCTATGCATTAGGGTGGTCCAACAAAAAAGCAAAGTCGGAAATCTTATGCTCTAACTCCCTAGGATTATTGTATATCGAAAAAAGTACCCTTATTTTTATATTTTGAAATCGAACGATGTTTAGTGGTGCCTCAAAGCCCTTAAAGTTTCCCATGTATTTTAAATGGAAAAAAACACGTTTTCGTAGATTTGGTATAGTGGAATCCTAGAAAATCAATATGTTTCAACCGGACTACTCTGTTTCTCTTCAGTAATGTTCAGAGAATGACATCCAATAATTTATTTGTTAAATTTCTTATATTTACTATTTTTTACAGACTTGCAAAAAATCCCATAAATGGAAGAAACACGAAAAAATCGTTAAAAATATTTATTATTATTTTTTAATATAAAAGATTTTGATAAATAAATTATTGGATATCATTCTCTGAACATTTATGGAGAGAAACAGAGTAGTTCGGTTGAAAAATATTTTTCCCGTATAAAATACATGGGAAACTTTAAGGGCTTTGAGGCTCCCCTAAACATCGCCCGATTTAAAAATAAAAAATATGGGTACCTTTTTTTCGTTATACAATAATCCTAGGCGGTGAGAGCATACGATTCCCGACTTTGCTTTTTTGTTGGACCACCCTACTGTGCATGGAGAGGTAAAATACGAACATTCTCGGCTTTTCTTTAATAATAATTATTGATAATTACTTTTTTGTTTTAATAAAAATGTTGAATTTGAATTGAATTTATCATTATTTGAAATTACATACAATTTCGTAATAATTTTTTTTTCATTCTCGCACGCGTAGTTCATTCGTTTTTTAATTGGTAACTTTAAAACCTTACGATCGTATTCAGAATTAGAAGAGCTTTAAAATGAGATATTACTCAACCTCCTTCTTTCAAAATTTTTTCTTAGATTGCACTGCTTCGCCATTTTAGAGAAAAAATTGATTAGAGATGTGTCGGAAAGTAGTACCGTATTTACTCGAAAATAAGAACCTCTTTTTTTCTTAGATTTTTGCTCTAAAATGTGGGAGGGTCTTATATTCGAGTCGGGTCTTATAATCGAGTATAAAAAGATATTCAATAAAATGTGAAAACAATGAGTGTAACTGAGTAATGTTTACAATATTTATAACAAAAATTGCATTACAATACAATAACATCTAAAATAGCGTTCTGTTGTTTAATAATATAACATCTCGCCCGGTTGTCTGGATTTTAGCCGATATTGATGCACGTAAACCTATGCCGCCATTGTGAAACCCGCGATAAGCAAAGTTTATTGACTGCAACAACTACAATAATTACGAAAATTATGAAATCATATACAATTATTGTTAGCTTAGCACCTAGTCAGAATCGCCGTTGTCGTCATCACCCTCTGTAAGATCGTTATTAACCTTTATAATATATTTTTTTATAACAATGGTTTTACAAATTAAGCTTGACAACTGACAGGGTCGATTAGTGAAAAAAACCCAGTGATGGCAAAAACATTTCTAAGAAATTCATTTAAGCCTTTCAAAGAAATTCATTTAAGCCTTTCATAGTACCGACGGAAGAATTGTAATCTCTTAAGTACCTCCCTAATTGTTAACAATAGTAGCACCTTAATCTTTCCAGTAAGTGTGCAAAATCTTATTATCTATTGGAGTGACATCTGACCATTTTTGAATGAACTGCCTACAATTTTAGAAGTTTTCCTGGAATTCAGGTAAACTGCTTCCACAAAGGCATTGTTTCCGCGAAGAGATAAAGGGTAGATTTTTTTCCATGAACATAACTAACGGAATTTGTTAACAAAATAAAACTGAAAAATGTTCAATATCTTATATTACTTATATTTTTAGGGGTCCAATATTCGCATACAAAAGCTTTTTTAAAAATTCGCTCCAAAATATCGGGGGGGGGGGGTCTTATAATCGAGGGGGTCTTATTTTCGAGTAAATACGGTATTTATTCCGTAATAAACGACCTTAAAATTTGGAAGAAAAATATTAAACAGTTTAGAAATTAACGCCCTCACGCGTTAGGCTTTAGACGCACTCTGTATACTATATAAAGATGTAAACGCTTAAGAACTGTTAGAATTTGTAAAATTTTTCGTTATGTAAATTCTTCGGTAACTCAAAAAGTCTCCAGACGATAACAGTAACAGTAAAAGTTTGCCATCAGTTTTTTTAACAATTGATGTGATTTTCTTTGATTGATACATAATAAGTAGAAATATATCCCTTACTTTATGATAACTTCGTACTTTAAAAAATTATTTCAAAAATGCTAGCACGGTATTTGGATTTTAAAACGATGACGTTGGAAATATGGCACTTTGTGTAAGGCTTATTATTGTTTAAGGCTAATCCAGAATGTTGTGAACCGAAGATAGATAGAGGTACATCTTGTCAAGTGAAAGAAGGCCGGTGGAATGCACAGATGGGGAAAAGAAAGAGTCGACAAATACAAAATGTAGGAGGTAAAGAGAAAGTACAATCTGTGGTACAAGTATTTTTAACTCACAAAAAGGGTGTAAATTGGAATTTACCTTAGCGATGAAAATCTTTATTATATCCTTGTGTAAAATTATTAACAATCCAAAAATAAGACTTTTCAGGTAGAAAGATTAAAACTAACGAGTTTTTGTGATAAAATCTTAGCGTGTTTTTTTAAAATATTTTATACTTTTTCATAGAATGTACCGATCTGTACTAGCCAAGAACGTTAGGTGAAATGAGCTATCCATACCCTAATGCCGCAAATATTATGCGCATCCAAACTTCGCCGGTCAAGCTGAATTTGACAAGTTGTACTTAATGTATAAAATATTATAAAAAAAGCTTATAAAAATTATATAAACCTTGTAGACATTTTATTCTTTAATATGACATTTTTATTTTCATTAGATTCTTATTATTAGATACTACAAGGCTAATAAGAATAATATAAATAATCGTGTGATTATTAAAATAGATATTTAAGATATAAATGTAAAAAGCCATTCTTTATTGCGCGAGGGGTTTAAAATACGAGCGAGGTACGAGCGAGTGTTTTAAAAGACGTGAGTGCAATGAAGAGACTTTTTACACGTGTATCTTACAACGTTGTATCTACGATCATAACCATAACGCTTTACTAGAGTATTCACTTTCTTTGATATTTTTTAATTTGTGACATACGTCATGTATATCCGTGCTTTGACTTTTACATGCTAAGTTGTTTCGCCACCAGTTTGTAAAATATTCATAAATCATTTATTTCTTGATTCATACATTTCTTATTGACATTAGCGTGTAATAAAAATTTTATAACACTAGCGCAATAAAGGTTAACTTTTTACACGAATATCAGTTGAAAAAGTAGTCACTTTTTGTATGATCGTAGATAAAACATAAAAGTAAACTGAAAGTAAACAGAATATTGTATCAACTAAACATAAATTCTTTTATTACTTACAGATTTTTTTGATTTTACTACTTTGACAGTTGCTAGACAACTAAATGCTTACTAAGTATATAATTTTAATGCATGCTATGTCAAAGAACAAAGTTACAAATATATACCAAACTCTAGTTAAGTGATAATCTTTTAGTAAACAGAACGTTTTATCAGTGAATATTTGAAACTATACTTTAATAGACTATTCCGTTTATTAAAACGGTACCTAATGAGCAAGTCTTTTTGTAACCATATTGCTTTGATGCGGAAGCTTTTGAAGCTCACCGTTATGTAGTCAGCAAATACTAAATTAAGTTTTTGTTGTTTATAGACAAGATCATCAGTTACTCTCTGGTCTTCTGAACTTCAAAGATCATTAAATAATTCTAAAACTAATCACGTTTTAGTTTCGTTGAAAACACTATATTATAATACAATAATACATACTACAAACTTTGCACTAATTTTCAGTTTTTGATTTTTTTAAATTAAAAAACATTTTAACATTTGAATGGGTGGCATTAAAAGTTTAGTCAATTGATAGTAATATCTGTATATTAAACATTAAAAAATAAAAGAACAGCTAGAAAAAACGCAAATTTAAAAAATACGGTATTTTACTCATAATAACTGATAATATAAATAATAAATGATCGTGGGGTCGAGTTCCACTTGGGAGGAATTTTTCTAATTAGAAAAATTTGCCGCCTCAACTATGGGTGCATGTGATTGTTTTTATGTTAGATGGGAAACATATGGAGACCTTAGCTGTTAGTTCCCCTAGATAGTAGGCGAAAAATAAAAACAAAATTAAAGACAAAATAATTTTAAAAATATACATTATATTTATTTAAATATTTAATATTTAAATTATTATATTAATCAATAATACTATTATTTAATAATGATATAATATGATTACTTTAATAGTTTAAGTAGCAAATTATAATGTTACATGACCCACAGTGCCCCATAAAGCTCGACCCATAGTGGACCACTTTACCATTTTGTAAAGAAACTAATTAAACATATTATGATCCTTGAATAAATGATTTTATAGCTTACATGTGTAGGTATTCAACAACATAATTGAAATTAAAATAAAATAAAGCAATGCAATATGAAAAATAAACTTACTGGATCATAAATTATTTTTACTTTTAACGGATTTTTACTTTTTTAGGTTCCAAAATACGTTTTTTCTTATTTTTCTTGCAACTGCCAAACAAACTCAATAAAACCTTCTTTAAAATGTCTACTTTTAAAATGATTACTTTTAAGAATGACCACTAAAGGGCCACAAACTTTACTACATATGAGTATAATGATAAATACGATAACCCATTGTGGCTCACTCTGCCCTACTGTTGCATATGTTTGCTGATAGTGTTACCAGCAATATTGGTCACCAATACCATCTGTTTGATTTCAAAATATTAAAGGCGCCACTTAGTTCTCTACAAGCTCACGGGTCTTTGATAGTTCATAAGAAAAAATGATTGATGTCCTAAAAGATCTAAAAATTCTCGATAAAATCATTCATCTGACAAAAGTAACTTTAGAGTAAAATATAGTAAACGTTAGAAGTCAGGATGGTCTTTCAGGTGAGATTCATATAGAATCAGGAATTAGACGAGGAGGCGTGATACATGTTGGTTAACAATTGGTTATGTAGATGATAATAATCCAGAATAAAAACCTCTTGAAGAATAACTCTAAAATAAGTAGATAATAATAATTACAGAAATAACTTGAAGATAGAAGAGTATATATCTGAATACATAGCTTCAATTACTTGGGTTCTATGTTGCATACTAGTAACGACTTAATTGACGAAATAAAAAGAACAAACATTTCTGAGAAAAACTATATGCTTGTAAAAGGAAAGTTATAAGCAAAAGCTATGAGAATAGGAACACTCAAACAAGTAACTAATAACGGAGGAAAATAATGAATAAGAGGGTGAGGGCATGTACAGGTACACTGTATGAGCAATAGTAGAACGACGAAAATTGTATAGAGCAAGGACAGATACTAGGACGATGTACTTGACTTAATGACTTGATGTGCGGAGGAAAAAAATGAAACGGTTTTAATAAGGCTAGTACCACTAGAACCCCTACGGTTTCTCGTCAATTTCGGTAGGGAGTAAGCTACTCTAGGAGCAAGCATTAGTACGAGTAACCGAAACATTTCAATTTCACAATAAATATCATACATTCACAATTTTCTTCTATGGTTGATTCTGAGTTAGTTGTACTCTTTTATTAAAAGTAATTAGGAGTAAGATCGTTCAATGTATACACATGTTACGATTTTGGTTACAGTACAATTGCCGCAAGACCCCTACATGAGCCTGCCTGGTTGCCTCCGTCTTATGCTGTTCTGATACTGAATTGGGACGGGAATGAGATAATAGCTGGTTAATTGGCTTTGTATGGTTGTCTTCTTTTACGGAAACCTTTAATTTTCCATTCCCAATAGTTAATTGTTTTTGTTCTTTTGGCAGGCATAACTTCTCATGGCAGGCTGAAATTCTGTTTAGCAATTACTATGTACAGGGATTATACCAACCATTAAATTATAATGTTATTTAAGGATGCCACTTGAAACTTACAGTTAGAGAGCCGCAATATAATTATTTATCTATTTTTTACCATGCCAGAAAGTATTAATCTTATCTTATCGAACACGAGGAACAAGAATATGGCCATAAGTAATTTGCATCTCGCCCTGCAGAGGGCGCTTGTTTAAAATCTTTCAGGCGGTCTGCTACTCACGCGTGGTTTTCCAATGTTTCTGGTAATGATGGTTTGGTATCCTATGCATCGTAAGGAATACCAAGATAACACTGCCAGATTTACTAAACAGTCGGGCGTGGATGCCAGACCGCCTTTAACATTGCATAATTGGCAGGGTCACGTGACGTTGTTTTTGCATCATAAGGGTTACCAAACCATCATTGCCAGAAACATTGGAAAGTCGCGCGTGCAGGGCGACTGTAATGCTAATTTCTTATGGCCATTCTTGTTCCCCGTGTTCGATATGGTAAGGTTAATAATTTCTGGCAAATACATCAATAATTTCCTATTGCTGTGCTCTAACTATTGTAATGAACGGAAATATCCCATGTATACCCTGGTAGAACGCATCACGCGAGATACTATATAAATGCGGGCCTTTTGGGAGAATGACAACCAGTTAATTCGAAGCGTTTAGTGTGAAATAGTAATACATAAATATCTGTGTATTGTAACTTAGCTTTTTTATTACTCTAATTTCGATCGTAACACAAAATATTTGATACTTTGATACTGTACAACTCATAAATACACCGGCTGCTTGAGACATCTCTTTAACAAATTTAAATTTAGGACGCGGGTATTGTTTTCTTGTTTGTTATAGCTTACTAATTATAAAAGGAAAGGAGTAAGACTGGTTATAGACACAAAAAGAATATATATATTTGGGCGCCATCTGTTTAGAAAATCCAGAATTAGAAAAAATAATGACTTAATATTCGTAAACAGAAACGAATATTAGATCTATTAATTTTAATTCAATTATTAGTAATGTTCAGTTACGTCAAAATTAAATTGGTTAAAATATATTTAAGGACTTTCGTAAATATATGGTCTAATATTATCACAATATGATTAAATTCCAAAATATATTTATTTGTAAATAAAATAGATAGTTTTCATTTAGAACATAGTTATAGGATTAATAAAGAATTACCCAAATAAGAATTCTTATTAAAAGGGGAAAGATATGCACATGCAAATAATAATCAAAAAATGGTACATGAATTGTTATACAACTTACTCCAATTTTAACAAATTAATATCCATCAATTCACAGTACATTGATCGAATAATTTAATTAAATTATTACGATACCACTCCCAGAATGATTAACGCATTAATGCCTTTTTATTCTCCTTAAACACTAACTCCAAATTCCTAATAAACTATAATTCAAAAATATATTTATTTGTAAATAAAATAGATAGTTTTCATTTAGACATAGTTATAGGATTAATAAAGAATTACCCAAATAAGAATTCTTATTAAAAGGGGAAAGATATGCACATGCAAATAATAATCAAAAATGGTACATGAATTGTTATACAACTTACTCCAATTTTAACAAATTAATATCCATCAATTCACAGTACATTGATCGAATAATTTAATTAAATTATTACGATACCACTCCCAGAATGATTAACGCATTAATGCCTTTTTATTCTCCTTAAACACTAACTACCAAAATTAGCAGCTTGATGAAACTGAAGAACCTGGAAAACACCTAGTCGCTGACACCGTTTCTTACTCCAGACCAAAGAATTAAAGTTGACAACAATTATTTTGCTTTAAGACTATATATAATATTATTAAAGTTCCCTTTTAAATAACCGAAACAACCATATAAGTTCAATTATTAATTACATTTGTTAAGGAAAAGTTTCTTGAAACGCCACTGATTAATATTATTAATCGTTAAAATGTTTTTCTTTATTAAGATTAGCACAACACTTAATTATACCGTTTCAAAAGTTATTTTATCTTAAAACTTCAGTTAATGATTTAATTTGTAAACAAGATCCCGTATAAACTTAATTTATGTTACGCTTAGGTTGATATTTATAATTTCTCATTAATAGTAGATGTATTGTAATCTATTGAAATTACTCGGAAAACCAGAATGCGGTAACAAAAATACTTGCTGCACTTTAATGATAAATCTCCAAATTTTACAAAACTATTTCTTCACAAAACTTAAACTTTTGTTTTCCCGAACAGATTAATTATTGGATTTCTTTTTGTGTTTATAATAACATTTCTAATAGTCAAAATCAAATTTGAATTCCGTACCCTTCACACCAACAAAACACGTTACTATATTTGGAAAATGCCGTCGGCAAGACAACCCTTGTACGATATTAAGAAGAGCTCTCTTAGCTCCTCTCTCATTAAGTGTCTATTGCTGACTGACTTAACTAAAAAAGGCTTCAGTTTTACGTAATGACAAATGATTTTAAGAGGGACATTTTAAATTGGCCAATAGCGAAACAACACGACTTTCACAAGCGAATCAAATATTAAGATTTCAGAACAAAGAATATTTGAAATAAAGGGACTTCACTCATAATTGAGGTCTGCAGTAATTTGATACACTGGGATCGAGAGTTTATTTATCCAAAACCTGCTAAAGAACACGTACGGGGAAATCATATATTAACGCCAAATAGATTCTATTAATGTTTTTCTTTTACGAAACAAAGCTTATAAGCATGAGAACATCTTAAAATGATCGTTCACACTAACGAAAACTTTGCTGATTTCATAATATTATTTATGAATACACAGAGGTGACGTTTAATACTTAAAAGAAAGTATTATTTAACTTGCAGTTTTGACGCAACCAAATTTTGTTAAACTACACAGAACCGTACTGGGGTTCCTTTATTATTTATGCATATAAAATGATGTTTATTAGATTACAAAAAATATAACGTTACAGTATTTAAAATGTATATTGTAGTTAATAAATAGCCTTTAGATAAACTAGTTTAAGTCCATTAATAGTTTCATAATTTGTGCATTTAATTAGTTAAGTTTAAATCTGTGTTATTGTTAATATTTCTATTTTTATTATACTTATAAAACAGTATTTCTAGTTTTATCTAAAAAACGAATAGTGCTTATATTTTTTAAACTGATTTTAACTTTAATAAAATTAAAAAAAAAGACCTATGGAAGGGTAATACATTATTGTTATTGGCAGATACAATTTAACTATACTAAAACGTAAATTGAGAGCAATCACATATTTCAATCTACGGCATGTAGGCATGTATGCATGTTTCTTGATAACCGCAGCTGATGGCAGATATTTCAAATATCTATTAACAGGAAAACAAAAATTGCTATTTTTATACAATTTAATAGGTTTTCCATAGACTCTGTACTGTAGATCCCAAGAGTTTCCGTAATTTTGTTGATAATTATAAATTGAATATTCTCAATCTAAAAATAACATTACAATTTAAGAGTCCGTAAACACAATATAATAAGTCGGCAAAATGGTCGAATGCGTTGATCTGTTTAAGTAACTACTTAGCAGTTTATTCTATCCAAGTAGTAAACTAGGTCATATTAGGTAAAGAAATAGCATGTTACAAATGTGGTGGTGCATAAATCTATCATTGTCCTATAGTACGAATACAGCGTAGCATTTTATCAGCTCCAGGGTTAATAATAGAAATCTTTTGTTCTTTGGTAAGCTTGAATGTGCTGTATGCACTTACAGTACATGAGAAAATAAAGTTCAAGCAAGAACTCCAATATCTCGAGCTTTCTTTGTTACATTTTATGGTGTAAATTTACTGAAGATGTATTGTTAGAAAGTTATAATACAGCAAACTTGTCCACTTAAAAAAGAAGGACAAATTTTATTGGAAAGTAACTTTTCTAGCAGTTATGCTCGGGTAAATTAAATGTTGTGTAGTATAAGTCAAATATTTTGCAACTTCTATGTTACAAAATCTAGACGCTCCGACAAATAGTCACTAAAAGTATGCGTAATGGTTCAGTTCATTATTTGGATTATAAAATATCGCAATTTCGTTTGTTGACTGTGAGTTGTACGTACTTATAAGCATGATATATGAAAATTAAACGTGTATCACATTAATTGCGAAAATCAATGATCCTACAGACTCCTTACCAAGAAATCAGATTGTGCATAATATATTCAGAAGTAAACAAGTTGAGAATCTCCATCAACCAACGAAAGAATCATTAGTAGTATAAGAAATTGTAAAAGTAGTTTTTGATCGATATCTTGGAAATGACTTTAGGCCCTTCACATATGTCTTTTATATTTCTTGATGACACTCAAATATATCAAAAATCTGACGTGGTCAGAACTGGACATGAATAACCAAGAGAAAAGCTCGCATAAGAAATACCTGTTATATTCTAGTACTTTTCTCGAAAATGATAAATGATAACGGGTTTTTTCTGCATAACCTTTCCTGGGAATTCATTGCAGACAAATGCAAAAAATATAAGGAGTATGAATCATGGCGTTTGTTTCCAAATTTTCAGTAAGATGATTTAACAAAGAGTCTCAAACTATTTAACAGATGATCGTGTTTTGCTTTAGGAAAATTGCTGTAAATTTGCCAAGGTCTGCCATATACATTATTAAGCCGCAATAGCAATTTAGTTCAGTGTACTTATATTCAGGATCAAAATTCTCAAGCAGGATATTTCAGACATGGCAATAAATTAACTAAAAAACTGATAGTGCCTGACTTGCGTCAGCTTATTTGTGTAGTTAGAACAACATAAAAAAATAACCATTTAGATTTTTCATCCAACGCTAGTAACATCAACTCTTGTAGGCTTTATTTGTACGTCTACAGTTCTCAATAACTGTCACGTTCTTGAATACTTACGCTAGGGTACAATTAATTATTACTTCTTGTAATCAGATTGTAAGAGTGTAACTTTAAGCTAGTTATTAATTATACTTTTTTATCAATCTCATTGTAGTCCAATAATAATTTAAAAATCTTTGAACAATGCTGTCCATCAGACCAAATTTTGAGTAACGCATAACGTTATTCGCACCAGCGAGGTATCAGACCTAGTCGAAGATAATCAGATGATTAAATAATTTAAAAATTCAGTGAAAATGAAAATTGTAATAAATTTTGGAAATAATTTGGAAACTTAAGAGAAGAGAAGGATAAAACAAATTACACAGAATATAAAACAAAACTGGTGCTCACAAAATACTACAAAAAAGTAAACAATAAACAGATGGCATAATTAGTTAAATTACAATGTTATTAATATAAAAAGCTTACATGAACGGCTATTCTACCTATAAACTATAAATCTTTTTCTGTATCTACATTCAGGTATTCTCCTAAAAGAAGAAAGTAATGAGAACGCCAGAAAACTAGGACTGCATAGCTGTGCAAAGTACAAACAACTATTGATTAAAAAGAGGGAATGCATAGAAACATGTAATTAATTCCAAAGCATATTAAGCAGTCATCAACACCACTATTAATCCGAATTGCACTTAAACGCCATATTAAATAAAATGAGTTATTAAACGTGAGATGAGTGAGAGCAGTTAAATAATTGAAAAGCAATTTGAATGTAACTATGACATTTAATAACGATGTATGAATAAATCGAAACCCTTTTATAAATAATAGTTGCATTACATGTAGGATACGAAATATAGATTTAATCTAAAAAACTAGTTACACGACCCCTGATGTAATGGGTCAGAGCTCTGAAGTAAATGGTTGGTTTACATGATTTGGGAGAATTTTACTTTTACAACCTAATTGTAGTTTAGCTCATGCCATAAACATTTCTGTCTTCATTTTAAACGTTCAGCATTTAAGCTATAACCATAAATGATCTGAATCGTAGCCCAACAAGAAAAATCTACTATTTTGATTAGGTCTCAGAAAATGCTTCTTATTTATGGCTTCGAATTTGAAGCTGCGTTTTGTCGAAGCACGTTTCAATGAGGCTTAATAACCAAAGTAGTTTCTAACGTATAAGAAAGAGGATATGTAATCGTAAAACATGTAGGAACACGATACTTAGTTCTACAAAATCGGTATAATGGTCGGCGAGAAAGCAAGTCTGCTTCACACTCCTATTATCAACTATTGAACGGTACACTACGAAAGAGCTACAAAAGTCCCACCCTCAGAAAACAATTAATTAGAACTAGACAACTGACATTTGTTGAAAACAAGATTTGATGAAATCTCTGGCAATTTTATTATTTTTCGACAATTCGTCAGCGGACACGATGCACATCACATGTTTATAGTGATGTGAATATTTGATGTATAGTCTAAATGAACTTATGATCGTGATGCAGTTACGAGGATAATAAAAATTTACTGTAATTTTGCTATGAACATAATAAATTTAAACATACACATTGATAAACACTCTTAATCGCTACTAAACTGAGATTAATAACAGCAATATATATACAGCAATAGTGCGTAATGTCTTTCCCAAAATACTTGTGTAATGTACGGCTGCATGATAAGACAAAAATTTTACTTGACCAACAGTATTATCGAAACAAAAGAATTATGCGCGATTTCATTAATATTGCAGATACCAAAATAGTCCGAAAACTAGTCGTTTACCGGCCTAGTCCAGTAAAAGCTAGGAATTTTTATGTTTGTCGGTTGGTGACAACTTTTACTATATTTATTCTTTATTAAAGTTAAACAGAAATATGACATTTTAAATTCAAATGATTTTGTTGTTCTTACCAACATGAAAACAACAAAAATCCTAATAGCACATGTCATCCAAAGAATAAGTTAATTATATCTAAGAAATTTGTGCAAAGGTCGGCACAAAGAACTACGTGAATCATGCGCTCAGAAACTATGTTGCAACTACTCGTTAGTTGCAGACCTCAGCTAACCTCCTCTGCTTGCTATACACTCGTACGCAAACATATAGTTTCTGCCCTAGTGATCCAAATTACTATTTCATGACTATTGCAAAAGTAACCAAAACATGGTTTGTATTTATCTACTTATGGCGCAAGCGGTAATACAAAAACGATAATTGCACTGTGTGCATATATACGGTGGACAGTTTCGAAACTTTATTTCTATTAGCGTTATTTTTAATCATTAAAAAGATTGTTAACGAAACACAGACGAAATAATTGAAAATTAAATTATTCATAATTCTGCACACCTGCATCTGGCTTCCTAGAGAGAAAGCTACTTGCCCACGTGTGATCTTAGAGCTGTATGGTAAATCTAGAAGCTGCTGTGGTTAACACAGTGTTTAGCTGATTTGCCTACTGCTTACTTAGGTATGTCTAGAACTTGCTAAAGTTCATTTGGTAGTCACCTAGCCGTCCTAATGCTTTTGTATTAGTTTGTAGTCTTTTTATGATCATTATATTGTTAATTTGAACTGTATGTTTCATTTTATTTCTCTACCCTTAACTCGGTCCCTAGTTACGCTAAAAATCCGTCAGAGTCGATGGTGAGAGTAAATAAGTTTGTCATTTTAAGAACAGCTGTTAAATAAATAATAGTCAAATAAATCTCTTTGGACACGCAAATAGAAAAAATATTATGCAGTATTCGTGCGCTTTAAATTTTCAACTTAACACGTCGCGCTTTTAAGGAATCGACCTTAAAAAAAGGTATTTATTGTTGATTATCACAACTAATCAGTTAAATTATAGCGTGGGTAAACATACCACTAAGTATTAACTCTAAAACTGCGATTTGTATGATTGTAAGTGCTTGATAAACAGTGAAGACGCCGGTTATAATGTTAAGACTTTTATAATATAACCTTTTGCTGCTTGAATTACTTTCTGATGTCTGGGTTTCATTTAGGTGAGGTTAGGTTAGGGCTAATGTTTCATTTCTAACTTGTTAACAACAGTATTCCTACCAACTTCAAAGTCGATAAGTAAAAAATATATTTCAAAATGTTTTCATAATAGTTTTCTTTTTTGTTGATTAGTACGGTATAATGTAACTATCCTCCACTTAACTTTCACTGGGAACTTACTCGAACAACACCACCAAAAAATAAAACTGTATAAAGAGCTCATCCTTTCCAAACACTCTGCATCTGCATATAAACTAAGGAGCCCCATGTAAAGTTAAAAATTGGCTTGCAGCGCTCTCTACATTTTAAAGTAGGAAAGGAACTAAATAATAAATTTTAATTCTACAACAAAGACCAACCAAGAAAACCATTTACACGATACTAATTTTTTTATAAATAAAGTTAGAAAAATTTCAAAAATAATGAAACAGGAAACACTCTGTACACTTTCGGTTCTACAAAATAATTGACTAGCACATGATATTTTCATAAAAATTGCTTTACCAATACGAAATTATCATACTATTCGAAAAGATAAATTTTGCTGAAATGATACGGTGATAGATGACTGAACTGCGATCGTGTCCGGACTTATCCTTCTTTAACTACTTCATGATTAATACGAGATCACAAAACGTTATACTCGAAAGTTTCTTGAGCAAATGTACCGGTACAACTTTTTGGTCTATATAACTTTTTTCTTCGATTACACAAGAACAAGATAAATCTAATAATTTCTGTGAAAAACGACAAAATGCTTTTGGGGACGTTTAGCTCATTATCTCCTATCTTTTAAAAATTCGTGCAAAAATCCAAGGATCTACATCAAATATATTGCGGTGATCTTTGAAGATAAAATAAAATACAATATCTCCACCGTTCCAAATATAAACATAAATTATATACGGTAGATTGAAATGCACCACAGATATTTTTTTTATTCCTCTCAGCTAGCTCAGGTTTGCTCAGTAAAGCATAAAATATTTGAATTACGAGACTCTTATTTACTTTTATGGCTGGAAAGAAAGAAAAACTTATATCGTAAGCACTAAAGCTCCTGCAAGCTGGACAACTGCTACTAAATTCTGAATTTAAAAGAAAAGAACGCTGGATGCTTGTATTAACATCAATTAAACACATATGTAAAATTGAAAACACATAAACTTTATTTAATGAACAAAATAAATATCCAAAAGGAACGTCAAAATAAAAAAAATGTTATTCAAGATAATACAATTGGTAATTGAGAAATAAATTCTCAGGTTTGCTCAAACGTTAGAAATAATTGTAGTGACCTGACGTAGGATCAGTACGGTCATTCGTTTGAACAAACCAACACAAATGAAATTTCTTTATAAATAAAAATATTTGTCAAATGCAAATAAATTTTATATAATCAAATTTAGTTGTTTTATTTACTTCAAATCAAATAAATTCTGAAAAGAACTGAATAAAGTAAACCAAATAATTTTATATTTGAGGATGAACTTTACAAGTTAATTATTATTTATGAACTTAACAAGAATCATTTATTATTATAACCAACCTTGTATATTACGATATGCTTTTCTTTTTAAAAATTAATCCTTATTATTGGTAACACTGTGACAGAACCTGTCAGCTGATTTCTTGTTTATAATATCGATTCGTAAATCGATGAAGAGAAATAAATTCACTCGAATTTATTTAAATAATCACTTTCACTTTCAATAATTTTTACACAATAATTAAATCTTCTTTTAATCCTTGAAGATTGTTCAGGTAACACTTTTAGTTTAATTTTAATCTTTATTTATACAATGACATTTATGTCAAAACATATGGTTAACTATCTAACCTCAAATTAATTACAGATATATCAGGAGTCGAGCATGGGTTTTGCGTTGAACGTTTTATCGACTGACTTTGTTACAATTTGCCCAGCTTATATAGTTTATGCCAGAACAAAAGAAAACTATGACAATTTTTCAAAACAATAAAACATCGAGTAATCTCGTGACGCCACTAATCTGGCACAGCTGATATTTTTTATCACTAATCTTAATTCTGTTATTATAGAATTGTAGCCCTTGAAACGAAGATCAATAAAGCATAATACATTCATTATCCCAAAATGTATCGTAACGAAGATATTCGAGAAAAACGTTTGACAATGTACAAAACTCATTACGATCTAATTACATATAAAGTTCAACAAATCAAGGTTCATCCTTTACAAGCTAGTTACAGGAATACATGATATAGGTAATACAAATAATTTCTCCATAGAAAAATCTTTGCAATTTAATATAAACATGATTTTTACAGTACGCAATACAATGAATAAGCCAATTGATGCATATACAGATTCCAACTTAAATATAAAATCAACATTAATCAAATTATGCTCAAAATGTCCAGCATACAGTACTCTAAACACTTACATCAAAACAATGGTGAGGAAAAACAGGATAAGTGTCTATAAGAGTCATATCAACACGAACGAGAGGATTCAATACGTTCATTAATTGTAGTGACCAGAAATCTTATAAACAAATTCAATAATTAATTGTATTGTATCAGTCATAATAAGATTGATCTAATTAATCTATTTTCAGCTAATTAACAACATGAAACTGAGCTGGTCTCCTGGAATATAGAAAAATCTATCTAACGTTAAACATCGTAATATGTAAATTGTAATATGGAAATTACTTCTTCCTAACAAGTGGGAAACCGTCCCAAAGTAACATGGGTTGCATAAACGTACCTATGATCAAGCAATCTAACTAATTGATATCCTTTTTCTGAAAATGAAACCTATTATTGTTATGCATGAGAAAGCTAGGTTATGTTTGCATGAAGTCTTTATTCTTAAGTTTTTAACTTAAACATTAATGAACCTAATTGTGGTCCTATACATAACCTTTATATTAATTATGCCCATGACATAGCATGTCCCTCTTTTAATTTAAATCCGATATAAAAATATTTGTGTTAACGTTTCAGTTCCGTCCTTGATAAATTTTCAATACGGTGATTTGATATCACCGCAATATAGACAGCATTAATTTAAATCTTCACTCTTGTGATATTACGGATGAGACGAAATTTTTAAGAGATTCAATTACGAATTCATAGACTGCTGAAAATCTGATTTCTTCTGAAAGGTATTTCTTCTTATGGAACCACCTAAGAAGTACTGTTTGTTTTACACCAATTCCTCCGCTGTCATGTAAACTGGACTTTTTAATTAATTTGGAATAGGGTAGGGTGGGGCACCATGAGACATGTCCACAATGAGACATCGATATATTTCCATTTAGGTACACTGCTGACATCTATTGGTTTAGTCAGATAAATAAACTCCAATGATTCGGTCCCTAATATAATTATCTGTACTGTTCGATTGCTCTCAGTTGAGTTGTGACTGCCGTTAAGTCCGTATTGAGCGAAACTCTTTTAGTTGTGTATTGTCGTTCTTCTAAATAATAATGGACATAGACATCTTGTAAACACGTGCAGATGGGCTACCATGAGACATATTTTGCGGGCCACCTTAGGACATTGTCTCATGGTGGCCTATTGAAACAATTAAGTTTATTGAGTTTTCAGATGTCACGTGGGCGGAAAAGAAAAAGCCAAAGAGGTTTGTTTTCAGAGGAAAATATGCGGAGAACCGTTCAGCAAGTATTGGTTAGGGAAAATGGAGTAAAACTATCTCTGCGAAAGGCTGCAGCAGAAAATGGCGTGTCTTACAAAATCTGCAGAGATATGTTAAAAAACACAAGCGAGTCCAAATACACAGATCTCTATGAAACGTAATTACAAACATAGATTAATATTCAGTGAAAATGCCTCATCATCTATTCAAAAATGTGTTACGGCAAATCAACTAAAGATACACGTGAGTTGGCATATGAAATGGCTAAAATTAATAAGAAAATTATGCCGCCAAATTGGGAGAAAAATAAAATAGCTGGTATTTAGACCCGGATTACCTAAGAAGCTCGGGCTTCAGGCACCACATTTTTGGGGGTGCCAGCGCTAGACATGTTTGGCAAAATCGCAAATTCGTAAAAACGTCTGGGACTGAACCGCCGGAAGAATAAAATTGAATTGTAAATCTGGTATTCCTGTTTTTATGATTTTCTATTGAAAAATAAAACTTTCTTGAAATGTTTCTATTTACTTTAATTACGATGGCTAATCGGAAACTGTAAACAAACTAAATACAGCGCTATTGGTGGGTGTGGTTAATGACTAATTTACTTTCAGCGCAGAAATACGGATAATTGCCCACTACTAATTTTCATGTTACACAGTTGCACGTTTTCCAAAATTTTTCGTTCCTAGATGCAGCAATGCCATGCTTGTTAACCTAAGTTAATTGTAGCGTTACCACTTTACTAGCGGTAACGCGTCATTATATGTATTCGGTTTTGAGCGCTCAGCTGATCACTGTTTACATTCTCCGAATAGCTGTGGCGGCCAGAGTTTAGTGACTGGCCAATAAGGCCGGTTCTTCGAACCTTAAAGTGGCCGGAGAAAGACGTAGCAAATTCAGTCAACTGCGCTTAACGAATTGAAAAAAGTCAAGTTGCCGCACTTTCTTGTATGCCTTGCGGCGAAACCAATCGTCGCTGCTATTGAACATAAAGGAGCGATACTCTACACTTCTCTAAAGCAGGACAGATCGACCGGACAACGCCCTTATATTATCGCTACTGTATAACCTACAGAAACACAAGGGCTATTTTTATATAGATAAATACCTAACCTACCAAAATATAGCTGTGCTGGAAGTATCAGCTTGATCTAAATAACACTGCATTAGTTTTTGCCGGCTAACCCCAATAAGTCGGAGAGGGGCGGGGTAATACAAGATATAAAAGATAAAAAAACAAGGGCCACTTCGTTTAAAAACAATGCTTATTACTAAAGCTTCAAGCTTATCAGATAAACGAAGAAATAGATCTTCTACTAAAATATGGGTAACTTCCGCAATTTTGGTCGTACAGTGCATATATACTTACAATTGACGAGCTGGAAAACAATATTATAATCACACAAATAAATAAATACTAATTAAATAAAACACACGTAGTGAAATGTAAACTTTCTAAGTAGGGCTTTATTGTAATTGTAATTATTGTGCTGATCAAAAATTTTAATATCTAATAAAAAAATGAATGAATGGTGATTTGTATCACAGCAGGTTGTACACTTAAAACTACCCTAAGACAATTTCACTACCTGAGATCTCGTGTTAACTAGTTCTTAAAATTAACATGCATGAATAAATTGTATACACGTTTAATAAATATATATAAACATAAATAGAATGACAGAATACATACAATTTTAGACAAACATCCCACCATTCGAAGACCCACGGCTGTTTTAGTATAATTTAAAGCCTTGCTTAGGGGTTTTCGCTTCACCCTTCGATATTTTCTTGTTTTGTTACGACCCGGTACATATATAGATGCAGGCACGAATCCAAAGGGAAGGACCTTCTAATTAAACCGTCAACGGCAAGCAGACAAAAAGACACTGAGCAGCAAAACCCAAACGAAAAATACAAAGAAAAAGACCTACAAATAAGACACCACCCTGTATATGGTATTGATGTTAACTATTTAAAACAGAATTTTACCTTTCTATAAACTGAAAGGTCTTATACAATACAATTCCCTCAAGGTGACTGCTTGGGAAATATTACCTAAAATAGAAAGACTTTTTGTGAGATTTTAGCGCATGGAAATGAAATGAAAAGAATTTACCTAAATGGTTAGCACCAGAACGTAATCCGTCTAATTTGACGATTGATCACATATAAATAATCAAACGATCATTCTGTTGAATGCGAGATTCTCTCCGCTGAAGCGAATTATATCCAAAACCAATTTCCTAATATATCTGGCACATTCAACTTCTAATGCCAGAAAGCCATTTTGTTATATCCACGGCACTATCGAGCAAGCGCTTCACCGCGCAGGTACGACTTTACGATAAACAGAGGGAAAGGGGTAACCAGTGACAACCAAACGGACGGAGAAGCGTGGTTTTAAGCAGTGACCATCAAACAAACAATGGGTTGTGAATTTCAATGTTATAACTGTTTAAAAATAACGGGCTATACTATACACTTCTTCAAAGCAGAATAGTTCAACCGCACAACGTCGTTATAGTATACTATTGATTGATTGATTGATTGATGATATATAATCAAAAGGCGCCAGCCCGTAGAAGAGCTTCAGGGCGCCAAAGAGGTTAATCCGGGCCTGTTGGTATTGACTGGCTACAAGGATTTTTAAAAAGGTTTGATAAAGAATTAAATATTCGGCAGCCTTAAGGATGAAGTCTTTCAAGAGCATCTTCATTTAATAAACACAATGTTGGGTTATTTTTTAATAACCTTAAAAACGCATATGACCGTTCTGACAAATTCTGTGATAGTACTCGTGTCTACAACCTAGACGAAACAGGTACGACTACTGTTCAAAAACCAAAAAAGGCATCACGAAAAGGCATCAAGCAAGTTAATCAATGTACCAGTAGTGAACGTGGGGTATTAATAACCATATGCTGTATAGTAAGTGCCAGTGGAAATACTTTTCCGCCAGTCATGGTATTTCCACGAAAAACATTTAAGCCCCATATGTTAAATGGAGCACAGCCCGATACTTTAGGCCTTGCAACGTCAACAGGATGGATGAATGGAGAACTATTATACATCCGTTATGATGCATTTCGTACAATACAGCGGATCCTCTAAAGAAAACCCTACAACTTTAATATTTGATAACCATGATAGTCACCTGACAATACAAACACTTAATATAGCAAAAGAAAATGGGGTTACCATTGTCACACTACCTCCACACTGCAGCCATTGGATATATCTGCATTTGCTCCATTGAAAGCACATTATAATGCTGCTGTTGATTCTTGGCTATTGCACCATCTTGGGACTCCTCTGCCCATATATGATGTTGCAGCATGTGTGGGTGTGGCATTTGAACGGGCCATGACTCCATCAAATATAAAAGCCGGATTTAAAAACGCAGGAATTTTTCCTTTTGATCGGAACGTTTTCACGGCTGATGATTTCTTAAGCTGTTCTGTCACGGATAGAGATATGCATACTAGCTCAGTTTTATCCAATTGTCATCAACCAAGTCCCTCAAGAACGCTTGAGAAAACCAACGTTATCAAAGATGATGGACAAATCGCCTCAACCTCGGCAGAAATTGTTGAAAATCATGACGAAGAAACTCCATCAGCTCCGTTTAAAATATCGCAATCTTCCGACAGAGCCACTGATGATGAAATTTCTGTACCACTTTTTGTTAGTCCTCGAGTGTTCAAAGGATTCCCAAAAGCAGGTAAAAGAAAACTGAAAGGAGCGAACGTAACCGATCTGTAAGTTGTATTCCTACTAACACATCCAAAAAGGATAAAATTTAAAAGAAGGAAATGGAGAAGAAAGAAAAAGAACAGTTTAAGAAAAGAAAACAAGAGCTTAGGAAAAGAAAACAAGAGTACAAGAAAGTTTTATTTGCAAAGAAGAGCAAATTAACTTCTAAGTCAAACACTAAAGATGTATCCTTTGATGAAAGTGAATGTGAAGATGAAATACCTTCATTTGAAAAAATAAAAAGACGATTACGATGATCAAGGGTGGACTTTTGTGGAACCTTCTTTTGAAAACCTTGTTAGAGATCCAGAACCTGATGATTTCGTCTTGGTACATTTTAAAGCACAAAAAGATGTGTTCTTCATAGGGAAAGTAATAGAGCTACAAAAAGAGTCAAATGATGTTAAGATCAACTTTTTAAGGAAGGTTTCAAAGTTTGAAGGACATTTTATTTTTTCATCTGTACCAGATATTTCACAGGTTTCAATCAATGACGTTAAAATGATTTTACCAACACCCAACTGAAGCATATGCTCTAAAACGCTAAATTTGTAGTTTTATACATTTTTCATTGAACATAGCTAGATTATTTTAAAATTTACTACCGTCTCATAGTGGCCCTTCGGTAGGGCTACGATGAGACAGCAACGGAAAAAATAAATAGTTAATATTACTTCTACATTAGAATTGCATTTTACGGATTTTTAGAATAATTTTGGTGTGGCCCACCCACCCTATACACAGAATCCTTGAGCGTGTTCTCTTCAATCGACGTTGTGAGGCTTATGTTGCTGCTCAAGTAAACCACTTCGAGCATCTACTGTAAATATAGAATTTTGGATAAATTGCTGCAATAAAATTTATTTCAATAAAAATCTTTCCACCTTTAATAAAGTGTTTTCAATAAAAAGTTTTATTATCATATCGTTTCGGTTTTAAAATCGCTGCAAGTTTTTAAGGGAGCATTTTCGGACCCATGTTTATTAGAATTTGCTCGTTGTTTGAGCCAGTACAACACGTTGTTGACGTTTGCCTAAGCAATTCTGATGTACCTTGTATATAGAAACACGCCTATAAAACCAACACAAACTATAGCTATTAATTTGTAATCTGAAACTAACATTAGAATGATCAAAGTTGTTTTTTAACAATTTTTCTCCAAAAATCATATCTAGTAAGATTGGCTGTTTGGATTCTCGTGCTTTGAGAGTGCTTTCTATGGATACGTATTAAGAATACTTTTGGATTGTAAACTCTACTTTTAAGAGATGAGTTAAATATCGGATCAAATCGTTATTTTGTTTGTATTGCATAGTTAGAAAATTTTTGAGATAACAAAGATTTTCAGGTCACAATAAATCACATTTTAAAACACGAATATCCATTTAGTGGCAGCGGTGTACGAATTGAAGGATAATCGATAAAATCTTCATTTCCTGTCGTTACGGATGTAAAAAAATAAAAGCATCCAAACATTCTAGCTTCAAAGGTTCAATTTAACTCCTAAACCATCTTGTATTCTCGACTTTAATTTGGAATGAAATTTCAATTTAAATTCTGTTTAATTATGAACATTTCAAACTTTATATATAGGCCATGTTTATTAACATTAGTGGAACAATAGAGAACATATGAAATTGGATGGTAATTTAGGAATTTCTAATTATCATTTCAGCCTTTAGTATAAATTCTAGCTAGCTTGAAACAACAGAATGTCGTAAACATAATATTTTCACATATATGTGTTTATTTTGCTAAAAACAACTTACTCAGTGATGTTGACCGTCGATTTCTGTACCTATTTGGGCATTTCTGTGGAAATAATTGTTAAGCAATGACGAAATAGCGCTTGAACATTTATGGTTAACAATGAATAATAATTCAAAAAGTTATCTGAAGATTCCGATTACGGCTGACTAAAGATAAGTAAGTTAATGAGAATGGCCTAGCTGATTTAATAAAATATTTAATAAAATTACTCATAACTCTTCATAGGATTACATTTAGCTTAATGCTTCGATTCAGACCAAATAAAATATAAATTTCATGTTATCATAAAATATAAGAATAAAATTTATAATAAAAGTTTCACATCTAAATGTATAGCTATTAATGTCAGATTTTGTCAAATTTTTCCAGTTATATGGAGACAACTGCAAGAGATAAGGTAGATGTAGCCAGAAAATACAAAATAAATCTCAGAAAAAAATTTCTATCTTTAACGAGACTTAGCAGAAGCTGGAGTTACAATTCATGACTCAATTGAACGGAGGCATTTCAAAGAACAGCTGGTTGATATAAGGCAGAAGTTTGGAGAAAACTGTTCTCAGATGACACTAATCCTTTTAGTGTCTCAACAGCGATCACGATTGGTCAGTAAAGGTGACAGGAAACAGACTTACCAAACAACACATGAGTGCGCATTATAATTTAATATGCGTGTATTCAATCATATTTTGGTGACATTTTAGTTATGGTATATAAATTAAAGATATACAATATACGCATATGTTTTGAAACGTGTAATATAAGTGTAATCGTTAACCTTTTTAATGCAGGAACGTTGGAGATTTTGTGATATTTCATGTACTGACACCAGTTTAATATTTGTTGTATGCTGCATTTGTGGTCAACTAAGGGTCACCAAAAATAGTACCTTTCAGTGTCGATGTGCCGGACACACCTATTATTATAGTACTTATAATACATTTAAATGTTTTTCATTGAGGTATACGATATACGTAAGTTAAACGTATACATTCTATCATGTTTATTGCCGTCTTCGGTATTATTCGCATTTCTTCGTTTGTTTAAACCAGTAGCGTTTGATGGTTTCAACACATGATGATTTCACGCATCATCGGTGTTACAAGTTGTTGCACATGATGTTATGGCGGTGTAGTCCTATACCTAGACGCCGTGTAGTAGTTGTTTTGTGCTTTTGTGGAGTGGATTATTGAAAAGGTGAGTACTATTATTATTATTATAGTTATGTTATGTTGTCATAACGAATATTTTGTTATGTGCTACCCACGCTATTGTTTGCTAGTTTCTTCAACAGTGTTTGCTGTAATGGACGTGCTCGTTGTGTGTATTTTATACCATATTACGATAATCATTATTCCGGGCTCATGTTACATAGCATGAGAAAAACATACGCATTGTTAACAGCCTTCACAAATTCTATAGATTTCAATAAAAAATAGTAATGTCTAATAACTTGACAACTTAAGGTGAGAAAAGTAATTGACGTTCATTCTACCTACCTGCATTGACGTTTAAAGTACGTTTAATTGATACTGACTATAAACCTATTGCATCAGCAACTATTCAGCGTGTTTCATAATAGTTATTTATGTATTAAGGGCATAATCTATTAGATTATGGCATGAGAGAATGTTTAAAGCCCGACGAAGGAGGGCTTTTAATTTCTCGAGGGCCATTATCTTGATTATGCCCGTGGTACATACAACGTTTTATTTTATTTTGCTTCACGGAAAGGATAATTGCAAGCAATTGCACATTTCATTTTGAAAAAATGTAATAGTTATAATTATTTATTAAAATTGTTAGAACTCTATAGAAACGTTTTCTTTGTATCTTAGCAACTTTATACGCCCTCGGGCTAAAAAAAGCCAAATTACGCCCGCAATTGAGTGCCAATAAAGACGATTATCATGTCAAAATAAAATAAACGTTATTTATTTTTATATTGTACATTATATTTCAACGTTTATCTCGCGGGCATTTTATTCTTTATAAGAAGTTGACATTCACTCACCATAGTTATACTACTGGTATAAGCAAAAATTACACGTTTATTCAACTATTCTGTGTTGCTTGGGATATGTGCCAAACCAATACCAACAATGCAACTTGGGCATATCGCGATATGGTAATAATTATATGTGCACTATATCATGAGTTGTGAAAGAAAGTGTTTTCTAACGCGAAAGCAGAAGTTAGTGATAACAATTAATCTCAAATGTTATTCCTGTATATACAGAAAATGATTTAAATTCTATGTAAATACAGTCTATGCCAATACTATCAGAATTACAGTCTGCTAATATTGAATTCTGTAATTAAATAGCCCCTGATAACGAAAATATGATTTTAATAGGTTTTAATGAAAAATGGATAATTCCGTGTTGATATTAATTTGAAAATACAGAAGCGGTGCTGAACGACTGTTTCAATCTAGCAATCGATATATTAGAAAATGTAATAGCCGAAATTGCGTCACATGAACAATTGATTTTAGTTGAAGGAACATAAGTGACAATAATAATGGGAGTACCTAACAAACGAATAATTTGTTACAAAATCATCAAAATTTTATGCTTACAAAAAAGAAAATGTGAGAAAACGAAAACGTTTTAGTTTTTGGAACTTTGGAAGACAGGAAATTAGCTAAGCACGGGGAAAAACGTATTATTTTAAGTTGTAACGTTCTAAAATGCAAACTAAAATGCAGTCAAAAAGTTGTAACGCACGCTTTTTACTCAAAAAGCAAATCAATTCAAAGCGATACTTATAATCAAACAACACCGTAAATGCATAATACTTACGTTACTATGCTTACTAAAGATCTTAAAGCTCCGGCCGAGACATCTTATTTAAATCAAATTATACTCAGGCGTCGTGGGTGTTAAACAGAAAAGATTCTGCTTAGATAATAGAATAAAGGCGGGAAATCCACAGTTTGGGAGAAGACCTCCCTTTTAAAATTGACATTAAATTTATCAAAACATAATTTCCATAATAAAGAATTTTTATAATACAAGAAACATCAGCAGTTTGTTGAGCCAAACTATATCAAACGATAAATTTGGAACCTGTATCTTGAATAAAAGGGATAGAAAAAATTACACTAAAACAATATTACTTAAGGTCCAAGTGTACCCAAAAACGTGTGTTATTTGTTTCATAAATAATATAATAATGTGATAACTTTGGTTTTAAGTTAATAGTCTAGGAATGTTAAAAACTTGCTTACCTAACATGTTTTGGAAAAAAAAATTTAATTTAAATTATTTCACATGTTATACGTGAAAAATTAATTTTAGAAAAACTGTACATTCAAAATTAACCAAAATAATACCACTTATATTTCATAGTATTTGAACTATTTTCCCAGAATTTTAAGAAAATCGTATGTCTAGCGACTAAATTATTGCCAAAAAACCTGCTTTTTGCCAAAAAAAACCTGCTTTCTTGGCAAAAAGGAGGTAATAGTTTAGTCCCTAGACATACGATTTTCTTAAAATTTTGGGAAAATAGTTCAAATACTATGAAACTTTAGTGGTATTATTTTGATTTATTTTGAATGTACAGTTTCTCCAAAATTAATTTTTCACGTATAACACGTGAAATAATTTAATTACGAAACTTTTTTTTCCAAAACATGTTAGGTAAGCAAGTTTTTAACATTCCTCGACTATTAACTTAAAACCAGAGTTATCACATTATTATATTATTTATTAAACAAACAACACACGTTTTTTGGGTACACTTGGACCTTAACTTCATCATTCTTACACATTACTTAAATTTCGGGATCCCAAGCTAGATAAATTTTACACAAGTAACTTATATAGACCTTAAACTAGTTATCATTTTGCAAACAAACTAAGACAATCTTAATTAAACTTGTTAGTTAAACTTACATAAAAGACTCGGCTTTAAACCTTAAAACTCCTCACATGAACTGCTAACAAAGCCCGGAACGTTGCAGGAACACCTTGAACTTTGAAACAGAAAGTAAGATGCCTCAGGTTTTTGTTCCTAAACACGCGCTTTAAAATAATGTCCATGGTTAGTAGCTTTAAGTAATTCGAAACACTCAAATAGGTTCATGTCATTTTATATTATTGTAAGACAATAACAGACAACCACGTTGGCCAAACAGCCGTCGAGGCAAACGGCCCCTAGCTCTAGCTCGGAGAGCTACTGGTAGACCGGTGGGGATGGGGATTACAGGGATGCAAAAACTATATGAACTTTATTAATTTAAGAGGGAAATTTTTTAGGCGTCCAAACAAACATTATTAAAATTATATTAAATTTTTTAGAAAGGCTTATCAGCTCTACAGAAAGTGCCAAGCTATAAAATCCGACACCTAGACAAAATATTCAGTTACAAACTGCTAAGATTTTATTCGTAGCTTAAAATACAAAAGAACGTATCGCCATTTCAATTGCTGTATTCACCTCAATTGTTATTTTATACAAAGTCTGTAAGCGCTTTTCAATCATAAAGGTCACTCGATATCAGATAAAGAGCTAAAAATGTTTTTTAACTGGAATTATTCTTCGAAAAATTACATCCAAATATGATTTTTACGTGTGGGAATTGAATTTTAACTTATCCCAAACGAAATTATTCAATATACACAGGGCCGCAGAATGATTATTTTTATAAGTTGAAACTTCAAACTTCTGCACGTTAAAAAGTATCTCAAGAAAAAAGATTGAAAATTAACATGGACACAGAGAAAATCATTTATTTTGAGATTCGACACAAACGAAACATCATATTTAACTGTTTTCAACCAAGTAGAACAATATTCCCTTCAATATTATATGATGAAAATGAACAAAATGGGGAAAAATTAAATGTTTGTAACAAACCATTTTATCTTACCAAGTTGAGTTTTAAGAAAACAAACGATTGGGCTATTCAGAGTGATTTTCATAGGAAAATATGAAAATGAGTACAAATCCGTAGACGTTAAAACATATTAGAAGCAGAGAGCCGTTTCGAAGTAAAATCAACACAACTAGCATTGAAGCATATACTGAAGGTTTCAATGTATTTCGCATTATAGAAGAGAATACGTACAGTCATTAGCAAATGTCTTGTCCCGAGCAGGCAACACATTTAACAATTCTGGTAGAAGAAACGACGTACGTTTCGGTGCATAGTTTCTTTTGTTTACAAACAACACAGCAAATCTAACCAGTTTTAAAGGTTGCTACCCTACCTAGAGTGGCTTTGTATAACAACAATAGAGTAATAAAAACTGTTATTTTATTGCAAAAATTAGTAAAAATAATAAATAATCAAAACTAATAATTATTCCCCGAGTTTGCAAAGTAGAATCAGATTGGGCATACAAACGAGGCATATTTAAACATTAAGGGCCGGTTTATTCACCTTCAAGTAAAATTCCCAGTAGTTGTCGGTCAAATAAATTAAGTTTAATAATAAATACAGTTTGAGTATATTCACAGGATTATATCTTGAAAGTAGTTAGTGGAATGTTTATGAGAAACTCAGGTAATACATGCAAGAGAGAGATGGGTAATTGACAGAATAATGTGTTAGAGAGAAAAATTAAACCCATTAACTAATCTACTTAAAAGGAGGCGGGATTTAAAAAAATCTGTAACCTTTCACAAATATTTTCAAAAAATTTTAGGTAAACAGATATTAATGATATATTATGATCTAAGGTTCTATGCTTTGTCAAGAGTGTTTCTTAATTTTTGTTTTGTGACTGTTTTGTTTTTAGTACTGACTATATCTATGTTTCCAGTTTTTTCTTAGTTTGTAGTATTTTTATTAAAACAACTGAATATTTAATAACTTTTTAAAATTTTAACGTATTTACATAAATAAATGCCTATATTATTACTTTATTTTTATCTATCGCTTACATTAATTTCTGCCTTTATTTAATTATCTAAAATACTCCTAAGCCTCTATTTTTTGATTATTGTTTAATTATTATTTTCGTTTAGTTATTTTTTATTAAAGGTAAAGAATGAAACATAAACACGCTATATACCTTTGTTTAACTAAGTGTGTCAAAGAAATTTTGAATAGAATGAGTAACAAGAGTAACAAGGGTGTTTTCAAAACAAGCTTTAAAGAATTTAAATACCTTGCCCAGGTATTTGTCCATCTCTGTTTAATTCGGTCTCTTTCGTACACAGTATAAGGGGTATTTCGATTCTTAAAGCAGCAACGTCCTTACTCGGGACAAGACATTTGCTAATGACTGTACCTAACAGAGGATGTATCTCACCAATTTGTCAATACAGTAAATATACGAAGAATAATCCTACCTTTGCTTATACAAAGTATGTCGTTAAAGTGGCAAAAGAAAAATATATCATTCACTAAAGTAGACCACGAGGTACGGCAGGTTTGAGAAGAATATAATTACATTACAAGAATTATTGAGATTTGGATGAAAATTGTGTTTTTTTAAACAATTTAGAGCGGATAACTGCTGACAACTTTATTTAGAAAATTCAACAAAGCAAAACGATCTTGAAGTTGATGATCGTGTTAGTGTCGATTTACAAATAGTTATTATGGTTCCTCAACTAGAAATGTTTAAAAATTGATATTTGCGTAAATATAATTTATTTAAAATAAAAATTTTGTACCTCTTGGTAAAGACAAAGCATGGAAACCATTTGCTGATTTGTGGCAAGAAGCTATCAAGTGACGTACGAAAGAGAATATTATAATAGTATATTACGTTATAAGTCCGGTAAACCCAAGTTTACAGTAGCGAGTTGAAAACGTTTCGGGACGAGGCGACGAAGGAGCCGAGTCTCGAATGTTGAAACGAGCTACTGTAATGGTTTACCGGAAGTATGACGTAAGGCGTTTTATTTCATACTGCCTCACATTGTTCATTTTTTAAAAAAATGCATTTAAAATTTTCAGTCCGGTAAAATTTTTTACCGGACTCAAATTAGATTTTCAGTCCGGTAAAATTTTTTACCGGACTCAAATTGGATTTTCAGTCCGGTAAATTTTTTTACCGGCCTTGTAACGTAATAATTCATTTACCGGACTCAAATGAGTCCGGTAAATACCCTTTTACCGGACAGTATGAAATAAATATCTTTTATGTGTTTTTGTTCCTCAAAAACAAAGACAAAAAATATATTTTCAATGAATACCTTAATTCCATTTCTCAAAATAAAAATTGGACCTTCTTCGCCTTTCTAATCTGCATTATAAATGAAATAAATAAAGATTATTAAAAGTTTCACAGTTTTATTAAAATATACCTGACAATATTGTTTCGACAGCTATGCTGTCATTATCAAAGGTAATATAATTATAAACAAACACGTCGCTAAGGTACATACAAAATAGGTAACTAGATAAAATAATAATAATAATAATAAAAATTAATAATAAAAATCATAATTAAACATCTAATACTTCCAGTAACGGAGAATTACTGAGCTCAAGTTGTTCATTCATTAAAGGTACCCTGAGTTTGTGTTTGTATATCTCAAAGGCTTCTAAAATGTCTAATTTGCGTTTGTTATTACAAAAATGTAGGGATTTAATATTATTTTGAGAAGTCATTGTGTGATTTTGTTCTAAAAGGTGTTTGGCGTAATTCGATTTTTCAGGATGTTTATTTTTGTAATGACGTACGTGTTCTTTATATCTTATGTCAAAATTTCGAAGTGTTTGTCCAATATATACCGAACTACAAAAAGAACAATTTAAACGGTAAATGCCCGATTTCATGATATCATGAAATCGGGCATTTACCGTTAATTTTTAATTTTTAAACAGTTAACGAGTAAAAATGGAAATCATTGCTGCCTTCGAGGACTCCGTCTTCTTAAACAAGAAGTTCATGGTTCAGTGAACTGTAAGTTTCACCAACTTTGTAGCATGTTGTTTGTGATTGTTTGGCTTTTGTTTATAGAGAGTTTAAGCCTTTACCTGTGAGTGCTAAGGTGAATTGAAGGAATAGGTACTAAAATACTGGTATAAAAGGATTATCGTCAAACATATTTTCTGTAAGTTATTTCTAACTATATTATCTGAGATTTTATATAATATATACTTATATAATATATATATATATATATATATATATATATATATATATATATATATAATAATATATATTTGTGTTAATTAAGGAATTTAATGAAATGTATTTAGAAATGGTTCCAAATTAAGTTAAAATGTAAAAATTCCTAATACGAATGAATAGGTTTCAGATGATAGATCATTAACTGTTGTGTATGATTTATAATAAAAAAGTGTAAAGCAAAATGTTGTAAACGGTGTTTTTAAATTAAATTAATAAAGTACTATAGTTTGGCACGACAAATTGTTAGTTACATTCAACAAAACAGACTTTAGAAACAAAAGAATGGCAACAAGTAATAAAAAACCTTATAGCGGAGTCTTTTTCCAAGTTGTGTATTCTTGCTTTTAAAACATAACAACAATTTGGATGGCGCCCTTTAATTGTTTAATCATTTTTGCTTTTTATCTGAAATTACTAAGCCTTTGCAATTAATACCCAGAAGTCTCTGCTGGGAGTTATACGTAAAAAAGTATGTATAAGTTTACTAAATGCGTTGTTTATTTAGTGGAATTTGTATTTGATAGTAATAGTGTGGGGTTTTTGTTCAGAAGTTTAGTATGTTACAATTAGTCAGCTAATGCTATTTTTAAATTGTGTTTGTTACCTTCAGGAATGTTATCATAAGTGATATGTATGGCTCATTTAATATTCTTGGGAAATTTTCATAAAAATAGCTGTTTATTCATTGAAGCTATGAAGTTTAAGTACTTTTTTTTAATGTAATCTTCTGGGTGTATAATATTACATGTTCGGTTTTTTAGGTAGCATGAAAGAGCTTTTTATTTAATTTTTCTACTTATTTTTAGCATAGTTAATAATAAATACTACCTACTTTATTTAGCTAATATACTGAATAGCTTTTAGGGACTGTTATTTTGTTAGTATTATTCATCATTAAAGATCATTTAATTTAAGTTGGGTTTGTTTATTAGTTGCAAACTCATGCGACGCAAATGATAATCAATTCTTAACTTAGTCCCTTATGCTGTGAAACCCAATTGAGAGTTAAATCAAACTTTAGTTGGCGCCCAGGATTTTCTGCGGAATAACCAGGTAGACCAAACAACATTTTTATTCCATCCAAACGAATCACGAACCTGTACCACCTAAACATTCCAGCTACCGGAGCTTACATCAAAGTACCCAGTGCTCAATTTTTAGGATGTATGTCATAATAACTCTTACCAATTAAAGAATTTATTTAAATTACAAATAATTACTGGAACAACAATTGACCACAGAACTGTATAAGTTTGATACCAACGGTAAAGCATTTTAAACAGCGAGATGCAGACTTGAGTTAGAAATCGAAGACTATGATGGCATATCTTAAAGGTGAAGAGGTCACATTTTTGGACTGTCCAGGCAATTCACCGTACTTAAAATTTTGTAAGTCTCTTAACTCTTTGTGTTTTACGTCTTATTTTCGTTTAAGGATGGAAATTGAGAAACTCCGGAAGAATTGCCGTTGGCGTCGCTACTGGTACAAAACATTAATTCATTTAGTTCAGTTTCAGACCTTTAAGATTATGCTATAAAACCATAGGTGGCCCTCGCGTCGGAAAGTACAATGATTTGTAATAATAATAATAATTTTGTATAAATATTACAGAATTCATATTAAAACGTCGGTATCGCCTCAATTTTAGAATACATTACAAGGTCGATCGCTATAATTTTTACATATTTAGATAGAATTTATGAAAAAAAAAATACTAGAGATATTATTATGTTTTGCATTACATAATTGATTTACAGATACTTAAAGTTATCTTTCTAAGCTAGTTATGGTAACGTATACGTTTAAATGTAAACCAATTTAAAAATTTTAATGTGTATTCGAAGATTAATAACCACTGCTGTGAATTAAATTTAAAAATAATACTAAAATACAGTAAAAACATGCTACAGCGCAATCCTTTTCAGAGTAACTGAACTATTGTCCACCAAAACTGCTTAAAAATGATAATAATGGTAAGCGAAACTGTAACATGATTATTGTTGTTATAAATAAACTTTTATGAATTAAACTTGTTGATCTGTGAACTACTCGAGTACTTTCAAATTATTATAAAGAGATATTTTAGTTTAAAGAAAGAAAAAATATTGATACTTATTGTTACAGTTTTTAGGTTTATTTAGTTATTTTCGAACAAATTTTAATAATTCTTTTGTGAAAATTTAGTGCATACTTTGATCTACAAGATTCTAATGTTGGATACACAATCTATGATATATTCTTTCTTAAAATAATGTAAACTCAGAGACTCTGCATAGCGTATTTTTATACAGTCACTTCCCCCCTTAAGTAGAGCAAAAAGGTGGAGACAGGTCGATTGTAAACTATTCTGCAACAACTCTGTACATTAAACAAGTTCTTGGTGCAGCAAAGTTCTTCTTCTAACAATTTTGACACAAACGGATATTTATATGTTTTTGCTGGAAGAGCTAAGTAACCATTGTAAGTGTTAAAGAATTAAACTAATTAAACATAAAGACTGGCTTCGTTGTTTGTAATATATCGTATTGTGGGGTGTAATTAAATATACCCTTCTGCCTTAATACTACTTGTTTTCGTTTACGAGATTTCTCGTGTGTTAAAACGGTGTTCATTTACACATCACAGATTTACATAAAGTAGACCTACCTAATCCTCCTTAATTACATTATTTACACATTATTCGCACGAATACATGGAAGATCTTTAACTAAAACGTCGAATATTTACAAAAACTTTACCTGAGCAATGTTTAATATAGCCAGGACTTTAATTATTGTTCTTTACCTACAGATGCCTTGAAGTTTAATAAGCCCCTATTACGTTTTATCTACCTTATAAAATATTAACTAAAGTTAGTGCAGCTGCCTGTAAAATCCCTTGCAACAACGCAAATTCGCCGTTGGGAGAAAACTCGGAATTCTCACCGTTTTAATTAATTTTATTTTGTTTGCAATCAAGCTCACAAAGGCGATAAAAACCATTTTAAGAGAGCTCCTGAAAACCTTGAAAAGACTTTCATAGAATTTCAAGACTTCCGGAGGGAAAGGAACAAAAGTAGAAAATTTCATGTAATTCTAAAATCTACGAATGATATATTAAAGAAAAGCTTGCTTTAATGTTTTGCTCAAAGCTCTTAGAAATTATTAGAGTTTTGTGGTATAATACGGATTCATCAAGTCCTAGGTAAAAATACACCGAATGCACATAATACCAGTGTCTGATTGAAAAGTTAAGTTAGAAGTGGTCGAAGTAATGTTAGCTATAAATTTAATTTTAAAATTAAATAGACAATTCACCTCAACTCTATTTCAACCAAAAACTAAAAAATTAATAAATCAATAGATTAATTAATTAATCAAATTATAAATAAATATTTAAATGAAAATAATGCTGGGTCCTTGATTTATGTGAAAAATTACTTGTTATTTCATCGGAATACACATATCTTCGGTAAACAGTCGAGCCAAATACCACGCGTGATATCCCGATTTCTTATAATCTTCTATAAAAGCTTTATTCGTGCTTTGTTGAAGAAGAAAATTACACTTGGGAAAACTCCTCATCAACAACATGCTACTAGTTTTTATAGAATATTTTTGGAAATCGGAGTTTCACTAGTGGGGGCTACTCTATAAAAACTCAGAATCAGAATACTTAGATTTTCACATAACATATAGATTTTGACACTATTAAAAAACTTCTGGGGGGGGGGGCTTCAGCCCGATAGCCTCCACCCTAAATACGCCACTGTATGTCAGTATCTCTTGAAAGTACACACGTTATTTCCAGATATCTCACATTATGTGAGTCACATACGCGCTTTTCATTGTGTTATAGGAAACTGCTGTTGCAGGGTTGGGCATTATTCGAATAAATTTGTATCTATTATCTATCCAACGAACAGATGAAGTAATAAAAATTACGTTCGTGTATCTTCGGAAGTGGGAGGAGCAAAAGACCAATTTACACGCTACACAGAACTTTTCATATTGACAAGGAAATAAGCGGACCATTTGAAAAATAGATTATACTATGGTTAATGGAATGGAATGAAATATTTATAAACACAGTTGCATTGATTATTTCAATGACAGTAATTTTTCTAATAAATCCAAGTGATTTAAATCATTGTATTTCATAAGGTAACATTTCTAACATTAATATACTATTTATGCTATGGCCATTTGGATTAATATGATACTACTGGTCGTATAGACATGTTGTGTTTATGTGTTTTAATCGTCCATATAGTTTTGGTGGTTGTGGGTTTTTATGTATGATTTGTTGTTTTTCTAATTCATTAAAGCAGATATTGCATTTGCTAAAGCTTGTTTTATTTCATATATCAACGCACCTAATCACACCTTGTCCAAGAAACTGAACCATATTATTAACATCATAGGATACAAATCGAAATACTCTGTCAAAAATTCATTAGAATTAGTAGAAAAACTACAGAACATACATCTTCCAGCACATTCAAAACTTGTAAGCTTGGACATTTGTAACATATTTTCAAAGATTCCACTACAAGACTGTATTCCTTTGTTAGATAATTTCCTAGTTAATAGTAATGTAGAATTAGTAAAAAGATTAGAGTTAATTTAATTATTTAATCTTTGTATCAGTCAAAATTATGTCACTTTTAATAATATAATTTATTTACAAAAAGATGGTTTACCTATGGGTAATTCTCTCCTATTAGCTAACATATTTATATTTATGGATAATTTAGAAGATCAAATATTTAAATTAGATCTTTCTAAACACATTATTTTTTGGTTTCGTTATGTTGATGACATTTTAGCTTGTTTTGACAGTTCTTGTGAGGTTATCAATGAATGATTAATTCTTATTAACAGTCTTCACACAAACATCACGTTTACACTAGAAACAGAACAAAATAGAGCTATTAATTTTTTTGATTTAACTATTACAATTAATACAAACAATGAATTTGATTTTTCCATATACAGAAAACACACAAATACAGACGTCACTATTCCTAATGATTCATGTCATCATCATTAGTACACCGAGCTTTAACTACTCCAATGAAACGATCACATTTTGATAAAGAAATTTCAATCATCAAACAATTAGCACATTGAAACCATTATAACCATAACATGATGATTGACACTTTAATTCAACAAAAGGATTATAGGTTAGCTATCAAAAGAAATATTTCCAATTGACACTCAAATACAAGACACCAACTGCATATCAATATCATACTTTGGCAAGATATCAGAACAAATTGCAGCTATAATACGAAAAACCACTAGTTACAAAATAACCTACAAAACTAACACCAACACTTTTTCATTTTTATTCAATGCTAAAGACAAAACACAAGATATGAAATCCGGCATTTACCGTTGAATTGTTGTTTTTGTAACCCGGTTTATATTCGACAAACACTTAGAAATTTCGACATAAGATACAAAGAACACGTACGCTCTTATAGACTTAAACATCAGAAAAATCGAATTATGCCAAACACATTTTGGAACAGAACCACCCAATGACACCTCAAAACAACATTAAATTCTTAGATTTTTTGCAACAACAAACACAAATTAGACATTTTAGAAGCTTTTGAAATATACAAACATAAACGCACAGTACCTTTAATGAATGAACAAACTGAGCTTAGTAATTCTCCTTTATTAGAAGTGTTAGATATTTAGTTTTTGTTATGTATTGTATCTAGTTACCTATTTTCTGTATGTATTTATCCTTAACAACGTGTTTGTTTATTAATCTTATCTACCTTTGATAATGACATTTAATGTCGAAACAATACTGTCAGGTTAAGACACTAATAAAACTTGTGACACTTTAACTAATCTTTGTATTTATATTATATTTCATGATTATGGAGTTACACAAAGTAAGGCTGGAGACAGTAAACGAATAATAAATATTTATACATTTATTCGTTATTCGTCATTCGAATAACAAGTTATTTTTATCTTTATTCGTTTTTCATCATTCGAATAAATTTTGCCGAATATTTTGATGTTGTTACCAACATATTAATTGTTAAAGTGTATACCTTAGAAATATATTCACAGTATGTTATAATTATTGGAGTATGCATACATATGGATCATGGAATATATCTTCACTGTTGTTAATGCAAGAGCAAGTAACAGTCCTACAATAAGTATCAGAAATTTTTTCAAATACATTTATTATGTACTTTTAAAAGTATTACAGCTCGACATGTTTTCAATGTGACATACCTTATTACCTGGTGTAGAAAAAACCAAACATAATACTAATGAAGCTTTCATATGGTTGATTATTGTTATTAACAATACCATCAATCCAATCCATCAATCGGAAAACAGTAAAATTTAAGTGAAAATTCATTATCATACTACATATATTTCCAGCTATTTAATATGGACACTTCTGTATATCTTTCTGTAATATATCCTTTAAGCAGCTATTTTAAAAGGTACTGAGCTTATAAAATATCCATAATGGTTTTATGGTGGTTTTATACACTGCATCTGCTACGATTTCACGTTTATGATTAACTTGAGTTTTTCAGTAAGTTTTACGAGCACTTTTAATGAGGAAACTTTTATTTCGGTTCACAAAATATATTTGTAATTAGGTTGATGTAAAGTTATTTAAAAATTCTTTCTTTTACCAAATAAAATTTCCGCCTTGGCTTAATTTAATTAAAATAATTTTACTGTCCATAAACTTTATAATTTGTTTATGCAGAAAAAATACTTCTGATGTTTCATTTTCTACTCTGTAATCTTAATGTAATATCTGTTAGGAACGGCAGAAATGCGATTTTTAAAAGATTGTGTGTGTGTGTGACAGAATAAATGAGCTTTTTGTTTGTGCTTTTTCTCAAATGAAGGTATTTACTTACGTATATATAATCAGTTTCTTTAAATGATGTTAAAGGTTTGTAATTATTCTTCTTCTTATTATTATGAAATGTCTTTATTTAAAATAAAACTAAAGTAACAAAATATTTTATAAGACTGTGCTGATTCTAGTGTTTTAATAATATTGTATTTTCAAAAATCTGTTAGTTTGATCTCAAACTAACAAAATCAAAATTTTGTTAGTTTGATTTTTTGACAACAACCTTTTGTACAAAGTTAAAAAATAGAGAAATAATTAAATTACTTTATGTAAATTACTTTATGTCTGGTCGGGCGATTATGACCTATTTAACGGCCCTTTTTTAGAGCGTAAATTGCTAAATTAGAGCACACCCTTGTACTACCCTTATTTACGCCGTCTCCATAGCAATGAAAGTAATTATAGACCACTTGCAGTTTTGCACTTTTCAAATTATTTTAATTTTAAATTAAATATTAATTTAAACTTAGATCGGACATAAACTAACGTATGCATTTCGGGCTTAATTAGTGTTTTAGAGCCCTTTATCGTCTTAGCTAACTAACTCTACGGGCTCTAAGACACTCAATCAAGCCCTTAATACATAATATAATATTAATTTACTACAACGTGGTGACCCCGACGTGATATAACAAAAATGATTGACGAAGTATCGACAGACTCAGTTAAATTAGCAAGTTTCTAGCCTAATGATAGTGAACTATGAGGTGGAGGCTGTATTTAGCACTAGATAGATTGTTTCTAAAACCACAAAGTTTCATCATGGAGTAGGTGCTCTAAATCATGACTTCGCTGTAGAGGTACAAGATTTGATTATGTCTCCACCTTCTCAAAACCCGTATACACAATTAAAACAGGAGCTCATTAAGCGAACTTCAATTTCTGAAGTGCATAGAATTCAAAAACTTTTAAAAGTTGAAGAACGTGAAGATAAAATTCCTTCTCAATTTCTTCGTAAGTTATTATAATTAGTATGGGATCTTGTTATAGATAGATCATTTGTGTCTTGTCATGTCAGAATGATTCTACTTTCCTCTAACGACTCCAGAACTTTAGAAGAATTAGCTCGAAAAGCAGATCAAATTGATGAAGTATCACATGATATACCTATCACCGTTTTACCGGTTACTTGTCAGTCTGACATTGACAAACTTCGAGAAGATATTGAAAGTCTAAAAATTACAATGCAAAACCTTTCGTATATATAGTCTGAGATCTAGCGAACACGACCGTTTCACAACTCCGTAATGGATAGAATCTTTTAATATCTGTACTCATAGTATATGAGTAGGAATACCCTTGTCTGGCAGGGGAATCTGATTTATGGAGGAACAGATCAAATAGTGTGGTTAAGATATGTCACATTTGAAACACATATATAATGGTTTTTCTAATTTTTATATGAATCAAAATAGCGAAAAAATGCGCTAGCAAGCTTGCCAGACAAATATTCCTCTGATTAATTAGTTCCAGATCAGTACTAATTAATTAATTACATATTAAAATATTTCAAGTATAAGAGCATTGTGCACACATAGGCAACCAGTTATACATAAAATAGCGTAAGTTTATTAACTTTTCAGGGGTGAAGTCAGTGGAATCTTGACCATTGCATATGTGTTTCAAATGTGACATTTCTTAATTACACTATTTGATCTCTTCCTCCATAAATCAGAAGGGTTGCCCTCCCAGACAAGGGTTTTTCTACTCATGTACTATGAATACAGAAAATAAAAGGGATTTTATTCATTACGGAGTTGGGAAGCGGTCGTGTTCGCTAGCTCTCCGACTAATAGCAAAAACCAAAGTAGAAATACCAGCCCAAGTACAAATCAACTAAGATCTAATAAGAAATGTGCCAATGTTTGTTGGTATCATTCACGATTTCGTGAACGAGCAAAGAAATGTATACCTCCATGTATTGAATAAGCTAATTTCAACGTAAATCATTTAGAATACAAATTAAAACATGACTTTATTTCAAGTAAAAAAGTTTTAGGCTTAATTGCAAAGTTCGACCAATACCTGCACAAAAATTCTTCCAGCAATGTTTTCTTCTCAACTGATGTCCTCTCAGGTGAAGAAAAGTAATACTAATCAGGGTAATTTGATTAAGTCCGATCAAGTATTATATGCTGCAAATAGTACTATTATTGAAACGTTCGGAAAAATATATCAATTTTGGATTTTGGGCTAAAAAATAAATTTAAATGGAATCTTATAATTGTTAATGTGAAACAGTCAATTCTAGGGGCTAATTTCTTAAGAAATTTTAATTTACTTGTTGAAGTCAAAAGAAAACAAGTTTTCAATGCATTAACTTATCAAAATATTTTCGGAAGTCCCTGTAATTTACCTTCCATTACCCCCATTAGTTTAAAAAATGATGAATATAAACAATTGCTTTTAAAATTCCTATTTATTCAACAGCTTCTTAGCAAAGATATTACAGTAAAACACAATGTTACGCATTGTATCAAAACTAAAGGTCCTCCAGTTTTTGCAAAAACTAGACGTTTAGCACCTGAACGCCTTAAAATTGCAAAATACGAATTTTATAAGTTAATATAGCTTGGCATTATTAGACCTTCATCAAGTAATTGGTCATCACCTCTACACATGGTTCCGAAGAAAGATTTTGAATGTTTGCGCATTGTTGGAGATTATCGTTTACTAAATAGTGTTACTATAATAAATTTTAATAATAATTACTACAACCCATAACCTGGAAACCAGGCGCCAGTGCGGGCGGGAGGGGTGATTATTATTATTACGTGGGCCCTACGTGCGGCTGCAGCCGACATACACTATCCCTTTCGACTGACTATTTTCTACTATCCCTGACGATTTTCTCAAACTTAGATTTAGTACGTGCTTATCATCAAATACCTATTGAAGATTCTGACATTCCAAAAACAGCAATACAACCCCCTTTGGTTTATTTGAATACACAAGAATAAATGCGTTTTGGTCTGCGTAATGCTGCTGAAACTTTTCAAAAGATTTATTAATGACGTTTTACGTGTTTAATGGCCGGTTTCACAAAGCTTGATTAAACTCTGATTAACTAAACTGTGATTAAATTTGAAATCTAGAAATATGATTGGATAAAATCCAAGGTCTGTTAAATCCCAGCCAATGAAATTTCTGAATTTCGAATTTAATGACAATTAAGTTAATTGGAATTTAATCGAGCTTTCTGAAACCGGCCATTAGACTTTTCTTTTGTGTACATAGATGATATTTTGATAGCTAGTAGAGATCAACATGAACATATGAATCATTTACGACAAGTTTTCCAACGTCTTCAAGATTTAGGTGTAATTTCAAATCCAGAAAAATGTCAGTTTGGTGTAGAAACAATTGAATTTTTAGGTCATAGTATTTGTAATAAAGGTATCAAACCATTACTTGAAAAAGTTATTGCTATTCAAAACTTTTCAAAATCGGTTATGTTTAGACGGGTGTAGCAATAATAGCCTAATTATAATGCATCTGAGCATAAATGACATTTATGTTGACATTATTCTAACCAAGAATTGAACGACAATAGTTATTTGTGCAAGAAGTGCAAAAAGTGTATTTTTATTGCACGCAACGTGAAAATTGTTAACAACACGTTAAGTGCAATAACACTTTTGCACGCGTTGCACACAACATTTTTTCTACGATCGTGCAAAAAATAAGTAAAATTCCTGTCAGTTGACACTAGAAATAGACAAGAAATTAAACATTTTTGAAATACATATATAAATGTCGAGATAAACGTATCTTCTTACATATTATAAAAATTTGCTAAAATGTTAGTTTCTACATCAGTGAACTTATCGTCACCAAAGTCTTTCTTGACCCCACCCCGTGATAGTTTCCACAATGTATCTTAAATCAAATGGTCTTGTCATGATTACTATAACAACAAGTGAAAAATTACAAAGTAAAAAAATTCAGACGCCACATTTCTTTCCGGGTTTATCTACTAGAAATCCTAGAAATATTGTGAAAATGTCTGAAAAAAGTGATTGTGAAGAGGAATCTTGTACACCACCTGAAGTAGCAGATATTGCAAAAACAGCCACATTAAATTTGTTACCCGAAAAATACAGAAAACAATATCAAATAGCATACAATCGTTTTCAAGAATGGTGTGCAGATAAAAAAGTGGTAAATTTTACGGAAAACGCCCTGCTTGCCTATTTCTCTGATAGAGCAAGCAAAATAAAGCCCTCATCGCTTTGGTCTGAGTATTCAATGGTAAGGGCTTCGCTCTCTGTGAATGAAAATTTAGACATAAGAAAATTTGCGAAATTGACTGCATTCTTGAAACGGAACTCCACTGGTTTTCGAGCTAAAAAATCAAAGATTTTTAGCAGGGAACAGATATATACATTCCTTAAGGATGCACCAGATGGGCAATATTTGATGAAAAAGGTAAGTACACGTTGAGTTTAAATTTTATATTAGATTCCACTAACCTTGTATAATACATTGTAGGTTATTGCAATTTTTGGTATCGCAGGGGCATGCCGAAGAGATGAACTTCAAAAAATGACAACTGACGACATACAAAAAGTTGGTCCCATTTTAATTGTTAAGGTACCACGGTCAAAAACTGACAAAGAAAGAAGTTTTGTTGTTAAAGGTGAAGTAGAAGAAGGATTAAATTTGCTAGACATATACCATAAATATGCTAAACTTCGTCTAGCTCATACTGCTCATAACCGCTTTTTTGTACATTATAACACCGGAAAATGTACGGTCCAGCCCGTTGGAGTAAACACTTTTGCTAAAGTTCCATGCGAAATTGCTAGATATTTAGGTCTAGAGAAACCAGAACTGTATACGGGACACAGTTTTAGAAGGTCATCTGCAACGCTCCTTGCAGATACAGGGACAGATGTATTAAGCCTCAAACGATGAAGAAGATGAATATACGGCAACTGATACAACGAGTCTTACTACTTTACCGGGAATCCACATTCACCACTGTAGTGACACAACAGTTATTGTTAACATTTATAATAATGCGTAATTTAAACTTAATTGTTGTGTTACTACAGTGCACTCCTGTTATAAATTGCAATAATAAGTTATAATGTATCATAATATATAATAAATTATGAGTTAAAGTTTGATCTTCATTGTAAACGTATTTGTGCGTGGGCGTTTGTACCGCTCCCGATTAGCGTTAATCGGAGTTTAATTTCTTTGGACATAATTGTGACAGCGATTATTTCCGTGGCGCTAAACCTCGGTTTAAAGTTAATCGGTAACCATGCAAACGAGGAATAAATGGAGTGCAATAAAATTTTATTGCACGGTGCAATAAAATTTTATTGCACTCTGCAACAATATTTTATTGCACTCTGCAACAAAGGCATACTTTTTGCACTAAAAATAGTTAATTAACTGGTCATTTTTTGCACGGTCGTAAAAAAATTTTATTTTGCATTTTTTTAAACAAGTATAATCTAATACTGCTTGAAAATATGGGTAAAATTACTGCGTTGCTTTTTCTTACGGATCCTATCGGGTACACTAAAGTCTGCCATGGTATCACCAAATTATTATTCGAGGGCAAATTCATAAGTGCGTGCAAAAACTATAAGATGGCGCTGTTGTAATTTCTTAATCACGGCCTACTAGATTCATATAAGCTTCGCTTATATACGGCCGTCTCATTTCCAGTTTTTTCATTGTTGCAATTAGAATCCAAAAATTACAGATCGGTACGTTAAGTGGCGCCCACTGCCAATAATTTTGCAACAAAGTTGGTTTGTATTCAGACTGCAGTCGTTAATTCTAAGGTTATAGTTCATACCAATAATTGTCATTTGCTATTGTGCAATATTAATTTATTGACATTTGTACATACTATTTAAATATAATGTACATAAATAAGACAAAAATATGTTGCAGTAGGAATTTGGAAAGCAAAATATCCTACATATAAGAAAATTTTACTTTATTTAGTAAGTTTTACTAGATTTTATATAACATTACTAATTGACTGATTTTTTTAGACTAGAAATACCTTAATAACTACATAATAGCCATAATATAAGTACAGTGTAATATTTCACAAATTACGAATACTCTTTTGGGATTTGTAGCACTTGAATTACCACAGCAGATGATGTAGACACCTAATGTTAATGCACGACCTATGAACTGAAGCTACGACTAGAAGTATAACCATGGAATAAAGAAATCTCACGGTGAAAGACATTACTGAAAATAAATATTTTTAGAATAAGATCTGATGAAATCTACTTGAATCTAAGGCCACTCGTTTCAGTTAAAAGAGACTGACAAGATTTGTCTCCTAAGACATTAGCTTTATATAGAATTTTTGATATCGCATATCATAAACCAAAAGCGATGACAGAGAAAGAATTTTAAAATTTTGAAGGGTAGGTACAGGATAGGTAACGATAAGTAAATAACGGTTTTGTAGTAAAGCTGAGAAAGTGTTCCAGAAAGAAGATGGAGTCGGGAACTTTTCTGAACTAACTACCTATTGATAATAATAACATGACAATCGTTGTAAAATCAAGTCAATAGTATAAAAAATACGTGTAGCTGTGAAGTGGTTGTTGAAGTACCTATGTTTTTTAGTTTTAATGTAGCCATAAGTGTTGTTCTTAATGCATAATTTAACAACATCTGATCGTTGATAAGAGATTTTTTGTTATTACCTACTGTTAATGTCTGAGTAAATACATGTATTCTGAAAGTGAAGTACTTCCTTTAAGTGTGATCTCTTCAATCGGAGGCAGTTTGACACAATTGGCATAAAGTATAACCTAAAAATTAACGACTGAGCTCTGACTTTAAATATCTTTGTTGTAAAATTACCACCAGTGGGCGCCATTTAACGTACGAATCTGTAATAATTTTCAACAATGAAAAAACTTTAAATGAGACGGCCGTATATAAGCGAAGCTTATATAAATCTAGTAGGCCGTGTTCTTAATATAGCCTCTTTATTTTCAAATATTAGCAACAGTGATTGAACATTAGGCGGATGTACACTTTATAATTGGTATAATGAATTTAAGCGTGGTCGTAGTATCACGGAAGATAAACATCGCTCTAGTCGTCCAATAGAGGCAGTTACTGAAGAAAACATTGAAAAAGTGCATGGTATTGTATTGAAAGACCGAAGATTGAAAATTAGTCAGATAGCTGCAATGACAAAGATCTTATAAGCTAGTTATCTAATTCTTCATCAATTAAGCCAATAATTGCAACATTATCTCCTCTTATAATATGTAAGCCTAACATAACTTGTTCTACTCCTGTTGTAGTTGAATAAACACGTTCGTGCGACTCATCCAAAATGATATTGATAGTTTGATCAAATCCCTTTAGAGTACCAATAAAATTTCGACCATCAGAAGTTATTATTGATACAGTATGATTTACAAATACGTCTAATCCAGCAGACATCTTTAGTATTATTGGTTAAATATTAATGATACTTATCAGATTCTGTAATAACTATCGTATTAATTCATTAAAATAAAATTTCCACAAAGCGCAACCTAACCTGTTCAAATTGTAATACGATAGTTATTACAGAATCTGATAAGTATCATTAATATTTAACCAATAATACTAAAGATGTCTGCTGGATTAGACGTATTTGTAAATCATACTGTATCAATAATAACTTCTGATGGTCGAAATTTTATTGGTACTCTAAAGGAATTTGATCAAACTATCAATATCATTTTGGATGAGTCGCACGAACGTGTTTATTCAACTACAACAGGAGTAGAACAAGTTATGTTAGGCTTACATATTATAAGAGGAGATAATGTTGCAATTATTGGCTTAATTGATGAAGAATTAGATAACAGATTAAACTTAGCCAATATAAAAGCTGAACCTTTAAACTCAGTTGTACATTAATTTCTAACTTATAAGCTAGTGTTTATCGCATATTCTATTAACATTACCGTATGAAAAAGCTTTCTGTGAGATGGGCGCCGCGGTTGCTAATCACATAGCAAAAGCGATCTTGTGTTGATATTTCAAAGCATTGTTTGGACATAGTACGGTATGCTATGTTAAAGTTATCATATTCGGCGAGATTATGGCGCCAAAATTGATTTTTTGATACCAAGATTTTCCTCTTGATGTGTAGAATACAATTATTCTAGGTGCCATCTTTTACATTAGTAGTGAGGTCAAAGGTCAATTATAAGTAATTTTCAAATTTATTCTTAAACAAAAGGTAAAATTATTCCCAAATTAAATTATTTGCTATCAAGAGAAGTCGTTGCATCTACATAATGCAATACGCCTTTGGAACAGGTAATTCTGTGGATCACAGGGGAAGAAATTTTCCAGTATTCATTTTAATTCGTCATTAAAGAAAGAACAGATTTTGTCGTATTGTATTGAGTCAGGTTGTCTCTTGCTACGTTTCTCTCTAAGGTCTCTGCACTTGTGAGACATTTTATCAAGCATATGATTTTTTAAAGTAGCATCAAACGGCAACTCATAACAGGCAAGACCATTCATGATAAGATATTCCACATCTCGTTTGTACCATTTCCCAGTGAAGATTTAACGAAGTGTAGTTGGAGCATAAATGCCTGTGAAGTAAAGCAAATATGAAGGCTCACTTGGTCTCAATAACTAACTTGTGTTATTTGTCACCTGTTGAATTTTTATGGCCCTTTCGTATAGGTCGAGGACTAGTGTTATCACACTTTTCTGATTTGGTCCGACAACAATGGCAGATATTGCAGTTGTCATGCTGAGAATTGTATATAAAGCACCAAAAGCTGTTGGAAGTAACGATGTTATGATCCCACTATTTGTTAATTGTGCCGAAATTGATTTTTTAAACCAAATTTTAGTACCTATCTAGCATACTGTTATACTACTAATCAAAAATAACATCTTGGTACCAAATAATTTAATTTGGGAATAATTTTACCTTTTGTTTAAACATAAATTTGAAAATTAATTATAATTGACCGTAGTGACCTCACTACTGGTGTAAAAATGGTACCTAGAATAATCGTATTCTACACATCCAGAGAAAAATGTTGGTACCAAAAAATCAATTTTGGCACAATAATCTCGCCAGAAAACATAGCATACCGTATTAACATTTATAAACACAATACAAGTGAGTTTCTTCGTAGACTAATAATGGTTGATGAAATATGGCTACATCACTATACACCAGAAACTAAAGAACAATCAAAACAATGGGTTTTTATTAGCGAAAGTGCCCCGACGAAAACAAAAACCAGTTCATCAGCTGAAAAAGTCTTAGCAACTGTTTTTTGGGATGCGAATGGTATAACATTAATCGATTATATTAAAAAAGGAAGAGCAATGACTGGGGAATGTTATCACTTTTGGATCGTTTGGATACGTCCATACTTAGTGAAGAAGAAAGTACTCTTTCATCAAGATACTGCACCAGCGCACAAATCCGGAATTGCAGCAACCACGCTGCGAATTGCTACCACACGCGCCTTATTCGCCAGATTTGGCTTGGTGTGACTTTTTCCTCTTTCCAAATTTAAAAAAGTACCTTGCTGGAAAAAAATTACAACAAACTCTGAAGTTATCGCATAAACTGAAGCTTATTTTGAAGACAAAGATACAACGTTCTATTCTATTCTATATAAGGCATTAAATTAAGTGAGCATCGTTGGAATAAATATATCGAGTTAAAAGGGGTCTATGTTGCAAAATAAAAAGGGAATTTTGATGAAAATTTTATTTTAATACCTACCTTTTGTACGTACTTATGAATTCGCCCTTGTAAGTACAGATAACTGGTTATACATGTCGCCAGTGGCGTAACGCTTCAAATGCTAGAAATAGTCCATGAGACAATTTCCCATATGCTAACTTTGCTTCTAGACGTTTACGTCGTTAAAACTTTAACCGTTAACATTGAGGCGTCTAGCTCTAGATACACAACAGCCTAAATTCATTTGTCACATTTTCGCGCTTTCAATGGTAGTACGTACATTAATATACACTTTATACAGCATACGCTCCAACATTTCAACAAACGATAATGGTCAAAATCGACTAAATACCGAAAATACAGCAAATCCAAATTAAAAGTAAATTGTAATTCCGACCGAATTCACCACGATGTCATGTACAAAAGCTAGTAAATCCAGTTAACCGCAATCGCTACTAGTATATTCACACGCTTGACGTAAATCCTCGAATGTTAAGAGTTACAGTATTGTTTTTTCTATCTTTTATATTTAAATCATTTTAAGAAAATTAGGAAATGTGATTGTTTAGATTCAATACCGATTTATTCCATTCTTTTTGTACAATAACTCTCTGAACTACTTAAATATTTTAACTAAATTTTGTACAGGTCTCTAGATTGATCCCAGCTAGTAACTCTTCAAAAAGTTTTAACTGCATTGTCCAATTACTTTTGCAACAGTAGTTTATCGCGTCTTTCTTAATTTCACACCAGAAGGATTTCAGTCGCTTTTGAATCTAGACGCCTCATATGTTCTATTCTAAGAGTAACCCGCTTACCATGAGAAAACGAAAGTTAAAAAAACGAAAAATGATTGAAAACAGGGTTTATAGACTTTTATAACTCATGTGGTAGGGATCAAAACTCTAGAATTTATAAGTCTGATTTCTTCAGTAAATAACACAAAATGGATTTTCTAGAAAAAAAACCCCTTAAATGCTTCTAAGTGTTATACCACAGAATAAATAAATGGGTCGGTTATATATGTGTCCGACCCGGCAAACTGATTTCAACTCTTACGTGCCTTTTGCTTCACAAATTATTTCAAACTTTTTATCACTTATCTAATCAACTGACTAGACTACTGTACTGTACTGACCTGAACTGACATTATTAGACCCTAACTGCCTTTGGGGACGCAAAGCTATGTTTGCGTTAATATTTTTTAAGAGAGGGAAACCTGAATATCCTATCAAAAACTGCACTGGCACATTTTAAACCAATCAGAGATTTGTTCCAGAACCTTCGATGGGGAATTTACAGCGACCACACCTTGTTTTGTAGCGAGAAACCTAATATTTTTGTATGTTTAATTTCAGAGAATCTATTCATCCGAAATGAGAATGAGCACGTAGAAAACACATAAATTTGAATTGAATGCATTTTAGATATATTATTTTGTCGAAAAATAATTTTATTTCGTATTTTCCTTACAAAAACAAATTTCATCTATGCGAGAACGTTTTGGGATGACTTTTCACATTAACGAAAACACCATTTGATTTTAAATAAAATCTGTAATTTTAAATCAACGAAAATGTATTGAAATATACAGAGCCGTACTAAGATTATTTACAATAAATGCATTTAAAACTACATTAAAATTGAATCTAAAATTGTAACACGTTAGATGCGCGTTGTTACTTTACCGAATTGTCTACTTCCCTATATGTAAATTAAATAAAATGTCGATAAATGTTTACAAGATTACGTTCGCATAATTTCTACATGCTCTTTTTGATAATTATAAACAATAAAAAATTACACCTAACAGAAAAGGTTGCATTTGTCCTTTATAATTCGCATCTCTGGATCATGAGCAGGTCAATATGCTTTTTGTCATTTATTTCGTCATATTTGTCATAAATAAATAGAAATAATCAGAAAATACAATTTTTATTTTTCAGAGTTCGATTTTTTCATTGGTTAGAATGACCCAAATACACTTTATTATGTGATTATATACTTAATGAGTTGCAACATCATGCAGAAAGATAACAAAATTTGTAGTAGAACGCGTCATTGAAGCTTTTGTGAGGTTGGTAAATTTAGCATCAAATTCGCTTTAATATGTTTTGTTTTTTAAGTTAAGCTTTAGCTTTAGAATAAATAAATATATTTATTTTTTACCTTTATTCCTAAACTAAAAAAGCATTATTTACTAAAAATATACATTTTCAGTTTAAGAATTTTTCATGTTTTTAGTGTCTTCATACGTACGAAAAAGACTTATTCAGGCTGTTTTTGGTACGAACTCAATAATGGAAAGTAAGCAGGACCATGTGTACGCCTGTGTACTGAAATTATCCAAAAAGGAGAAAATAAAAATAAACAAGTGGTTTCTTTGTCACAGAAATATAAAAAGGCGACCCGCATAAACTCTGCAATGTAAAAAAGGTTAATTCTAAAATTAGTGAATTCTACTAAAAAAGAGAGGAGTGCTTAGGTTAGAATATTAAATTTTAAATATGACCAAAGGGTTTTCGTCATTTCATACAAGAGTTTTAGTTAAATACTTGCAAACAAGTTATGATTTGGTTTGATTTAAATCTGCATTAGTGTTATTGGGTAACATTTAATTTAATAAAGTAATGACATTAAATTTAGTCGTTTAGAATACCTTCACTAACTTTTGAACAAAAAGCATCTGGACTTTTATCATTGAATTGAGATAATAAAAAATAATAATTAATAAAAGTTTATTACGATTCAACATATTGTCATGATATTTAACATGCCAGAAATGAATTCATCCACACAATAATTTTAAATAAGCATATTTACACTTATATGTAATTTCAAAACGAAACGTTAGATTGGTTGAATAACCTCAATTTTCAAAGTAATACTCTTATTAAAATATAGTTATTTATGATTAACATGCACACCTGAACACTGTAGCCAGATAAAGGATTTCTGGAAACTGATTTTTCCATAGAATTTAGTTAATCTTTCTTGTCTATTAACGATTTGGGTGAAGTTAATCTATTTTTTAATTTAATGCAGTTTAAGTCAATTTTAATATAAGATTTCACCTAGAACAGACAAGATGCAGATATACTGTATTAAGGGTGTATACAAATATTTACCCACGTGTCTTGTAAAAATTTAGGTAAAACTATGTTTTCTTTATAACGATGTTCTCCGATATTGAAAGTTTCTAAATTCTTAAAGCTCTTGGTTGAATTGTTTTGGTGGAGGTTTGTAAAACTGCTTCTCTACCACTCAATTGATATAATCTTAAATGTAGGGACTGCATTTTGTTGTTGATATCATCATAACAACATGTAATTATATTGTGCGTTTGAAATGTTCATTGATTTTGTATGTTCCATTGTAATTGGTTTATTATTTGAATTTGTTGTCGTCTAAAAGCATGCAAATAATGTTATTAAGATTATAATGTTTAAATTTGTGAAGATAGGAAGGTGTGAAAAGATATTTGTGGGTAATTAAGTCAATAAATAGTTTCAAGCAAATTTTGTGTCATCGACATTTAACGGTAAAGTTAATTTTGCTTGTTCATACAAGTATTATATATCATTAAATTCGGAATTTACTTTCCTATACGATTATATAATTAGTTTTTGGTATAATAAATTTTTTTAAATAATTTGGTTATCGTATTCATGTAATGTCAACAGTCTTTTGTTTTGTTCATAATTAGTATAGAAGGCAATTGTTTTAGCCAAATTATATAAATAGACTAGCTAGATAGTACAGTGGTAGCGCCAGGAGTGTACATATTATCCTGATTTTTGACATGTTTTTGGAATTTATGCTACCCCGTTTACAAACATGTTTGTTGGGCTGCATAATCTCTAAGGAAATAATATTTAATTAATTTTTTTTAATAAAATCAAAGAAAACTGTTTTAATTAAATAAAGCAACACTCTAAAACACACTAGGTAGACAACGCTTAAATTTTAAATTTGAATCTTCTCAATATATTAATAAAATTTCATTTTCTAGCTAACGATGTGCTATTGTTACTTTTAATTTTGTACACAAATATGAATCTGAAGCCATTCCAAGCTTGTTTTGACCTAAAAACAGACAAGGTGCATGGTTGTGAAGCTGTAGGGAAGTATTGGTAACCTTACCTGCAAGTTTATTTTATAAAAAAATTGTAAGTTAACGATTTGATGATTTCACTATAATTTTGTTGTTTGCTAAAATTATAAAGCTGATGGGCTGAAATATTTCATTGAGTTGTTGTCAAGCTTGGGCACAACTTTGAAATAAAAGTGAAAGTGTTGAAATTGTTTTTTATAGATGATGTTTTGGTTTGAAAATACAAATTTCTGCGTTTTACTATGGTAATCTGAAATTATGTAATTTAGTTGTTATTTTATAGTTTGGATATCTAAAAATATTTGAATAATGTTCAATAGAATGTAAGGATGGATTTGGTAGGAATAGAAGGATGTAACTAGGCTGTTTTGTTTTGTATATATTATATAATTTAATTTTTAATTATTAATTGAATGCGCTTTAAAAATGATTTGGTTGAGTAGTTCTAGCCATCTTATTAATTTGTCTTAGTACAAGTATTTTATATCATTAAAAAGAAATTTTTTTCTCTATCTATCTATTGAATTTTTTTAAAAACTTATTAATAATTATATACGTGGTTATGTAGTATTTAGTTCCAAATTGTTTTTTGTTTGCCACCAAAAATCTCACTAAGATATTCGTTTGTTTTCAAAAGAATCTAAAAACAGTGAGCGATTTGGTGACAAACTCTGTGTAAATTTAGATCTTTCAAGCAGTGTACATATGCCCAGAGCAAAATTTTAGAATTGAAAGGTTATGATGTGATTTAAAAAATGTAGACAATTCCAAATGTCAAAATATTAGGTTATTAATTAATTACCATTGATAATAATTTGTTGAAGTTTTTTGAATTTAACTAGTTTGTTTTAATACTATTTACTTTTAATTAAATAATATTCAGTGCTGTGAATTTTTATTAGAGGAATAATTTTTCTTTTTGTAAAGAAAATTTTTACGGTTTTTGAGAATATCAACCTTCCTTGTACATTGGATTATGGAAGGGAATTAGCTGGAGCATTTTTCTTTTATGGTAAAGGTGGGTGGTCTATATTTTGTATATATCTTCATTGTGCTTTTACTGCAGTCTGTTTTATGGTTTGTTTGTACTCCTAATTTAAATCAATTATAACCAATTATCAATATCAATCATCATCGTAACCGGGGTGGCTTCGCTCCCCAAACTCGGGTTGATATATCGTAATAATTATGCATGTTTGTACTTGGGCACACCAGCGGCTGCTGATTGAACTACCGATTGGATAGATCTTCCTTTAGTCCTTTTTTAGGAAAAAAAGACAATCCTTTTTTGAATAAAATGTCCTTGCGACTTTGGTTCCAAATATCCTGTTTTTTTTAGCCAATACATAAGTTTTAGACTTTCTGAAATTAAATCACTGATGTCTCATTCATTCTATGTGCACAATCAATCTCAGTAAACGATCGTACAGCTTACTTTTAGTCAATTGAATTATAGTTTTTTTAATTTTTTAGGGATCTTGTAAGATTTTGTTTTGTCAATTCAGTTTTGTCAGTGTTAATATTTAACATTCGATTTACTCAAAGTAACATTTCTGATTAAATTTTAAGTTTAAAGAACACACACAAAACTGTATGTGCTAACCTACGTTTAACACACTAAAAACAAAAATGTGCAAACTGATGATTACTGGATTTATAGTGTACCTGTACGATATTTCAATGGAATTAATTTATCGTTACATGCCAGCAAGTTTAGCATTTTCTGAACGTTTTTGAAAAAAGAAACTGAAAGTTTCTCTGTGAGGTAAAGACACGAAATTGAGAGAAGAAAGAAATCGATGCCGCACAATACTAATTCGTTCAGAGTTCCTAATTTACTTTAATTTCAAAGACACCCCAAGAATTCTATGAGATTCCAAAGAATGACAAGGACGATCGATATCGACGATCGAGGCAGCCCAATCGAATAAAATATGTAAATTTAAATTTAATTCTAATGCTGAAAAACCGAAATGTCTACTGTTTAGTTCTTGTGTGATCTAGCTCTAATATGTGTAGCTAGGAGCAGAATAAAGAAATGGAACTAAATATACAGTGCTATTTATTTACCATATGTAAACCGTATAATAATAATAATAATAATAATAATAATAATAATAATAATAATAATAATAATAATAATAATGGAAGAACAAGGTTGTTCTTCCATTCCCCCTTGCATACTTTGAACAAAACAATACATTAGTCGGACCTATTACAAAAAAAACATAATATAAGTAACTGTAAATAATATGACTATCATAAGAAACTAAATATATATTCAATACAGACTGTTTACGATCTGGTGTATCAATGTCAATCTGACGTGAATTGCTTAACCAAAGCTTTTTTAAATTGCTTAACTGATAACGTTTTTAATGATGGCAGTATACCATTGTAAACTTTCGCGACACTATAACTAAATGATAGTTCAAAAAGTGCGGTGTTATGCTTGGGTATACTCAACAGGCCCCTATGTCGCACATTTATATTGTGTACATCTGTTCTATACCTTATTTTATTGCATAGATAGGGCGGCTGCCGGTTAATTATTATGTTATGGTAGAACGTTGTTATTTGTGTGTAACGTCGTTGTTTCGTATCAAGCCTCATTCGAGCTAATTTTGAAAATGTATGTGCAAATTTAGGAACAGCATGAATCAAACGTAAACAAGAATTTTGCACACGTTGTATACGTTGAGATGTTTCAAAATCGAGACAAGGACCGTATACGGGCATGCAATAATTAAATTGCGATAAAACAAGTGATTCACATAGTAAAATCTTTGCTTCTTTACTTAAGGTCCAAGTGTACCCAAAAAAAGTGTGGTGTTTGTTTAATAAATAATATAATAATGTGATAACTTTGGTTTTAAGTTAATAGTCGAGGAATGTTAAAAACTTACTTACCTAACTTGTTTTGGAAAAAAAAGTTTTTTAATTAAATTATTTCACGTGTTATACGTGAAAAATTAATTTTGGAGAAACTGTAAATTCAAAATTAATCAAAATAATACCACTTATATTTCATAGTATTTGAACTATTTTCCCAAAATTTTAAGAAAATCGTATGTCTAGGGACTAAACTATTACCTCCTTTTTAAAAAGCAGGTTTTTTGGCAATAATTTAGTCGCTAGACATACGATTTTCTTAAAATTCTGGGAAAATAGTTCAGATACTATGAAATATAAGTGGTATTATTTTGGTTAATTTTGAATGTACAGTTTTCCTAAAATTAATTTTTCACGTATAACATGTGAAATAATTTAAATAAAAATTTCTTTTTTCCAAAACATGTTAGGTAAGCAAGTTTCTAACATTCCTAGACTATTAACTTAAAACCAAAGTTATCACATTATTATATTATTAATGAAACAAATAACACACGTTCTTGGGTACACTTGGACCTTAAGTAATCTTTATGCGGATATATAAGCTTTAAATTATAATAAGCATTTTGTATATATTTGTTAATTTGTTTTTTGAATCTAAACGTTTTATGAAGAATTAGTCCTAGATTTTTAGCGCTTTCCACTATAGGAATATTAATTTCTCCAATTTTAATGGGAGATAGTTGATAATTACTAATCGATTTGCCTAAAGGTAAAGCACAAGATTTAGATGGATTTAAAATTAAAGCATGTTCTATGGAAAATTCAGATACAGCTTGTAAATCGTTAATATATTAGTAGCGTTTTCAATATCATTAGGATTGAATGAATAGTAGATCTGCGTATCATCTGCATACATATGAACATTACAGGTCCCTACACAAACACAAAGACCTCTGGTATACATGGTGAACAGCAGAGGTCCTAATATAGATCCCTGCGGAACCCCTCTGGTAACATCAACAAGTGTTGAGACAGCAGCAGATGCCCTGACCCTTTGTGTTCTATTATTCAGGTAATTCTAGAAAAGACCAACTGCATTACTACCAAGACCAAAGAAGTGTAATATACAAAGCAATAACTCATGATTTATTGTGTCAAACGCCTTGCTAAAATCTAAAAGAGTCAATAATGTACATTTTCCTACATCGCAAGCTTTCAAAATATCATCTGTTATCTTTAACAGAGCGGTTGTACAACTGTGAGCAGGTCGAAATCCTGATTGGCATGATGGAAACAACTGATTGCATTCTAAATATTGCCTAAGTTGTAAATTAATTACTTTTTCAATTATCTTGGAGAGTTTTGGTAGTATACTAATTGGCCTGTAATCCTTATTATAGCTTGTTCGCATTTTGCTATTGGTGAAGAGGCTATTGGTATAAAAGAGCGTGTTATATAATTGGTTGCTTATTTTCAAATGCAACATAAGGAAATTACACATATTACAATTTAATTTATTAGCACTGCATATATTGTAATGAATTTAGTTAGGCCCAATTTTTGTTGTTGCAAGTCGGAGTAAACCGATTTTTCAAAGATACTATAATGGCAACTGAAATTCCAGAGCCTTATCTTAAGTCGTTTGAAGCTGCAAATAAAAATTCTCGGCTACGCCGTGCTTTAACTATCGCAACACTTCCATATTTTAAATGTCCTTTTAAGGTTTCATAAGAAGGTGGCAACCGTATTTGGAACAATAGTTGATAATTGATAGACAGCTTTACGTAGTTAAGTATACAATACAGCCCTTTTAAGCCAAAGGACTGTTCCCCATTTTAATAATTATTTTATTTGACTGTAAGCGTTTTTGGCTTAGGAGGGCAATATACACTTTACTCTAAAATTAGTAAACTTTTTACATTATAAATATAATGATTGCTATACATATTAGGTAAATGTGTACGTACTTTTATAAATGCGAAGATATACCAGCTAGGCAGTGAGGTGTGGGAGGGTAAGTCGGGGGTGTTTGTCCAGAAGGTATTTTAGCCATCAATAAAGCTATACAATATGCTTAAAATACGAGAGTTTCATTCAGTTCGACATGGCCATATCCTCATAGAGATATATCTCTTATATTCATGGATTTATGTTATCAAACTAGAATCGATAATAAGTGCAGGTGCGCTTCTTCCATGTCCATCATCAAAATATTATTAAAAAATCTCATCTTATTATATCATCTTATTATCTTCAGCACTATTTCATTTTATAATTAGGCAGTTTCCGCCCCACCGGGCAATTTCCCGATATCCCGGCAGCTCAGTACGACCATGAATCCTACCAATCAATTCAAATGTTCGAAATTAATGGTGTAATTGATTATAGGGAAATAATCATGGATATTACTGCCAGGGATGCGATCTACCTTTTGTAACTTATTCATTCTTCAGTAAGTTTAGAGGATCTTTACGGAACTGGTTATTTTTTGACATAGATTTTAGCATTGTCCAAGTGAAAAATGCTTTATGTCTTTTTGCTTCCAGTACTTATTACTAGCTGTGTACTAAACGCGCTTATATTCTTATGCCAATTTATTTCGAACGGTTGCTAATACATTTTGTATATAAAATACAGCAAGTGAAACTATAATACTATTTCTTTCTAGAAATAGCCTAATGTAAAATAATGACGGGTAAATGATTTCAATTATTGACTTTAATCGTAATTAGAACAACCCTCGTAAAACATTGTAGTCGGTCCTTGTTCATAAATCACTATCAAAACAACTGATATTTAAAGACACCGCTATATAAAAAACTATTATAATTAAAGACTTACTAGAATTTATAAAAAAGCTTTCACGTAGAATGTTACTCAAAGAAAACGCTAAAAGTAACGTTAACCTGCTGATGTATTTTATTTTATTGTTTTAACCTACCAAACCACACATTCTGAGCTTACGTATTAAGTTTAATTTATTATTATGTTGTATTAGCTTTTACTGTTTTAGAAAAGATGTTTAAGATAAACTTCAAACTCAAAGCTACAAGCGGAATAAAAACTTAAAATAGTGTAACCTTACGTGTTACTCAAATTTGTAATAATAGCTTTTGAGAAAATATTTCATTACATATTTCTCAAGAACATGATTGTTACCAGAATATAGTTGCAAAATAAAAATTATACTATTGCATACAAAGTGGAAAAAGATCTAGTTGGACGATTGCCGAAACGTAATATTGTTGCATGGAATAGAAAACAATAGACCTTACACTGATGATACTGAAAATTATCCAGATGATGTAAAATATAAAAGAAAAAAGAAATCTGCCGATAAGATCTTAGTGTAACGTGTCACATTTGAAATCGGAGTTTCACAACTACACATTGGCCGATGTGAAGCAGTAAATGCCAAGAAACTACACAGAACTGCTTAGTAAAACTGCTATAGTTTACTGAAAGACATGATCAAAGTGATGAAATAATGTTTCGGCCTGATTAGCTAACGGAATATCGCACACCTTTTGTACTTAAAATAGACAATCCCTCGAACCTGCCTGAAGCTCCTGTCATTGAAGATTTTTGAGATTACTAAGTCGCAAGGTTTATAATAATCGCTGGGAAGCACAAACTGAGGTACAGTTTTAGCACTTTCTTAACTTAACTCCACACAAAGAATTATAACTTTTACTCAAGAAAAATAAATCAAATAACTTAAAGAAAAATAAAAATAATAGATATTTAAGATATAAGTTGAAAAAGCCATTCTGTATTACACGAGCGGGCTACGAGCGGGTGTCTTAAAGGATATGAGTGCAATGAAGAGACTTTTTACGTGTGTATCTTACAACGTTTCGTTTAGCAACCAGTTTGTAAAGTATTCAAAATCCATTTACCTATCATACATCTCTTGACATTAGCGTGCAATAAAAATTATAACACTAACTTAATAAACGTTAACTTTTTATACGAAAATCAGTGTAAAAAGTAGTCACTTTTTGTATGATCGTAGATAAAAGAATCAATTATATTGATAATCTTTTATTTTTGTATGAACTGAAATTTTTTATTTAGAAATATTTTATCAACTTTTCCAGTTAAAAGTAAATTTAAGTTATTTAATGGTGTGTCATTAATTATACAATCAATGTGTATACTTTTTAATAAGGTTAAATAATACATGTTTCTTTATTTATTATCAAACAGTTTACTCACCAAATACTTAAGTATACGTAACATCCAGTTGTGCGCAAGTTATTGTTATTATATATTTCAGTTATGATTAATTTTCAAATGTGTATATCGACGGGTTATGTGATTCTTTAAAGGTTTTTGTTCATGTAAATGGATCATTATTATTGCAAATGTTGTGTAATAGATGTGTCACTGTGACAAACTATGTTTTAATCTGCTATTATGTTAGTAAATAGTATAGTCATTCTATTAGATGGTAAGGTGACGTCAAATTGTGTAATATAATTATGTAAATAGTAAATAGTATATAAGCTTAGAAAATCATATTTTCAAGACACTTCCTGACATAAAGCCACGCAGTAAAGTCGTGCTAAAGACAATAATACTAATGTAAAGGAACACTTCCTGATATACGACGAACGAGAACGTATGTAAGGTTGAGTTCACTAAATAAGGCGACAGTGTAAAGTCGTAAATGATAATATAGTATAAATGTAAATAGATAGTTAAGTTGATTGGTGAATTGAATACGGCAAAAGTGTATGGTTGTTATAAAGTGTAAGAGTGTTTATAAGGTTTAAAGGAACCACCTGCAATTTCGAATTTAAAAGTTCTAGCTAAAGATATTGCTAGTAAATAAATCTACGTCAAAACCATAAATCGGTGTTTTATTTAATTAAACACATAAACAAAGATTCTTCGAACAAGGGAAATAGTACCCGCAATAAATTAAGACAAAAGTGTATTACCAAAAGTGTGTAATCAATAATCAAGTGTGTGGATGGTGTTATGTGGGAAATCCATGCAAAAGGAAGGAAGTCAACCGGAATTGAAAACCAGCACTGGGACAACATAAAGTGACCAGCTCTGCCAATAGGAATTGGGAAAGGATATAGTAGAAAGGAAGAAGCATCGCTATATAAAAGGTAGAAAGTTATTTCCTTCTGTATTGGTATCTTGTGAAAGAAAAGACAATTTGTGAAGTGCAATTAAGTGAATTGAACAATTTAATAATAGTTAAACTTAATTAAGATTTCAATTTTGAAAGTGATTTCAATTTCAATTTGTATATTTTTAAAACCACAGTAATCCACATTCGCCATGAGATGAGTTTTCCTTATTAATTTTAATTTAGTTATTTTAAGTGATTTAATTGGCGCCCAACTTATTATTACGTAAACTTGATTTAGTCAAGAACTCACGTAACATTGTTATGTAACTAGTGCATTATTTAAAACTATTAAAAAGTATTTTTGAATCATCTAAGAATTTATAAAAGAGGGAAGTTGAAAAGCATTTCCAAAGTACACAGTTCTTTTAAAAATCAATTTATTTATAAATCAATTATCTACAATCTAACAGCAATTATTCGTTATTTGAAAGTATTTTGAATATAAAAACAATATTTTATTTTTAATTATCCAAATTCATCGCATATATTTTTATTTTTGCTAGCCGATGTGGGAAAAGATCAAATTTTTCCTTTTATGCGAATTCACCGCATATAAATATGGTTTGTCCCAACGTGGGGCAAAAGAAATCAAAATTATTCTGTTTATGCGAATTCACCGCAGTATATTGATGGCTATTTTGATATCGCTACACAATAAAGAAAGCCTGAACATATTCTAGTGTGTAAAAATCTTAAGAGGTTTCGGAATAAGAATTAATAAAATACAATAAAAGACGCTTTGGTAAACAATTTTTACATTTGAGTTAAAAATAAATTTCTACATTTTATTGAGATGAAAAAGATTCCGTGATTTTAACAACAGAAATTATTTTCAGCAGCAGTTAGTACGCTTGAAATATGCAAATATCGTAAATCATTTTACGTAGTTACTGACCTTAACGTCAGATAACATAATTGACGATCGTTTATTTCCGATTTTATACCCAAAGCATTTCTGGTTATTTTAGAATTAAATTTTATTTTCTAAATTTTATACGCACGAGTAATAATGATCTATTCCTATAAATATGTCGAATTAGGTAAAATAATTGAAACATCATTCGAAGTTAACAAAATAATTCGTTTCATCGGCATCAACGAGCAGCTTAAATGGAAGCTAATTTCGATCAACATTAAGCGAATTGTACTAATTTTGTGCTCGGCGCCTAGAAGCTTAATTTTTCAGACAGAAAAGCTTACTTCAGTGTGTAGGTATTAGTAAGGGGATTCAAAGTGATAGGGGTATTACCGATGGAAATTATTTTAGGGATACGGTATAAAATCACAAATTAAATCAGTTACAGCGAATACATGTGTATATCAAGGGTCGACTCAATTATATAAAATGTGGATATTTTATCGTAATTGTATTGCACTGCACCCTTGTAATAAGGCAATCCAAAATAAAATGCGATTTAAAATTTGCCAAAAATTGTGTATAAATTAACTTATATTCTCAAAATATTACCGGGAACTATTTGTATCAACTAATTGCTGTTATTTATATGACATTAAATAGGTTTACCGGTTTTGAGAGAATATGGTTTACCAGTGAGTTTTAAAATAAACTTTGTAACACCTTATTATTAGTGTGTGGACGTATACGCTACGAGGGAAGATAGTTGACGTAACAGGTTCTGTAGCAAATTAGAATCTATTAATTGGTCGTCGTAAAAGCGCAGATGCAGAAATATCTAGAATGTTCCTGAAACTGCGTGTTTGGGAGGTTGAGTACACGTTTGCCAAAAAAACATTGTTTAAAAAAACAGTTGTTTTTAGATTAAACATGTTTTTTTATCGAAAATGAGTTTAACACCCTATTTAAAAAAAATGTTAAAACATGATTTAAACTGTTTTAAACAAATAAAGATTGTGAAATATTTTAACAAAGCTTTCAAGAAAAATATTTTTAAATTTGGATACAAATTACCATCACGAATCATGATTATGCATGCCTGAAACAATAATAAAAGTTATTATTCTTATTATCATTTTTTTTAAATTTTACGACTTCCTAGTATAGAGTAACTTAAATAAAAAATAATAATACTCCCCTTTTACAGGCCATGAAGGCTCATTACACTAATAATAAATCTACTTCAATCATCGTCAAAACAAAAAGTATTAAATATTGTTAAATCAACACCTTGCAAATTATAATTTAGAAATAAAGGGATCATTATTCTTTTTAAATTCGTCTTCAGACCTCTAAAAATAATGCAGAATTATTAAATAGAAAATCAGTGAAACATTATATATTCATGATGACGGGTGAACGAAAGCGGCGAATATGGCAGCATTTTTTACAATTTTATTAAGGATGCTGTTGAACCTCATAAAATTCGTGCCAAGTGTATCCATTGCAACAAATAAATGTGCGTGTTAAATTAGTTTGATTTATGAAGTATCAAAGACTATTGGTAATGTTTATAGAAGAGCATTTTCTCAGATATTTTTGTTTATTTATATTGACCATTTAGGCCCTCCGTGGTCGAGTGGTAGAGATCCTATTTCTCGTCCAGAGGACAGAGCTCAAATCCAGGAGTTCAAATCTCGGTTGCGACTAAATTTTAAAAATTGAGTACAATCGTATTTGAGCTCCGTAGGATAAGGTATGAAAGTTGTATTAGCGATAAAGTATGGGGGAGTGTAATGTACTTTTTACAATAGCCCCATTACCTCCGTTGCACTCCCATAAAAGTATGTGTGGAAACCCAACACTGCAAAATGCGGTAAAAGGGGAATGGATTATGTATGTATGTATGTATATTGACCATTTACGTAACCAAATCATCTCTGTAATTATTCTTTAAGGACTGTATCGAAAAGTTGACACCTTCAGACTCTTATACCTTTTATAATTATGCAACACTTTTAATAATTTTATAATAAAACAACTCTTTATTATCTAGAAAATTTAATAATTTACAGAAATATAAAAAATTATTATTATTTTGCCAGTTGTCTCACTTTATTTTTTAGGTTACGTATTAAGCTTTGGACGGCTTCCTTTGTGACTGCTTTGGCGGGCTTATTCTTCAAACGCGCTTCAGGGTACTTTGGGGGATTAGGCTTTTTCTCGTCAGAATTGACTTTATGCTGTTTATACCATTCTCTAGTGGTCGCTGCATAATGAGATGCAGCTAGGTCTGACCAAAATAAAGTAGGCACTGTATGCTTTTTAATCATTTGCGACGGTCTTTCTGGAAACATTCTTTTCGGTATAAATCTGCATTCAAATATTCTTGAGTAAATAAGGGACTAAATTTCATGCCGCATTTCATATTGCTTGCCATACTAGACCTTTTTCCCATATTTTTCCATGAAAATCAACTTGTCCTTTTTGCTCACATATGCATTTTTCTCAATAGTGTAAAATTGGGGCATTGGCAATGTTTTATAATCAGATTTGCAGTAAGTCTTATCGTCCACTATAACACACTGGTTTTTCTTTGTTAAGACATTGTCATACAGGTTTCTTGTCTGTTTTCTTACATCTACAGGTTGTTTTTCGTTCTTTTCAGATTATTTTGTTTTTTATAAGATTTCAAATTATACCTTTTCTTTATTCGCTGAATCATTCCTACTGATGTTTCTGCTTTTTTCGGAGTGTTGCGTACTGACAACATTGATTTACGTTTAAAAATCTTCAACACCTAACTATCTCATCCTGGATTAGAGGATCCACTTTTAGGACCAGATTTCGACAGCTTTTCAAACTACAAGCCTCGCCAAACTTTTTAATATATTTATGACACTTTCATGGCCAACATTGCGATTTCTAGCCAACTGTCTTTTAAAAATTCCTTTTATTCTACACTACTCGTCCAAAATTACTTTTCTTTCATTTATATTAATTCGCGTCATTGCTGTATATTGTACAAGAACTTTTTCACTTTTTTTCAACTTTTTCATATGAAGCGGTTGTGGATATACAAATAAACAAATTATTATCGAAATTATTTTAAAAATATTTCACAGCTTGCTTTTGCGATTGTTTAAAAATGTCAACTTTCTTTTCGATGCAGTCCTTAGAGCAATTATTTATTAAATTCTCTACATCTAAAAGAAATATTAACATTAATTTAATGTTGTTGCAGCAAAATCAGTTGATTTTATACAATGTAATCTAATCCTCGATCTACTTTTCGCAAGTTTCAATCTAAGTCATTTTCCAAAATAGATTTAAATAATAAACAATCAATAAACTGTCTATACTTTTTCATTTTATAATTTATAGTTGTGATACTTATATATAATAATAAACGTTTCACAGATGGAAACTGATCATTTAAATTCAAAAATACAGAATAAGGATCTACTTAAATTTTCTTTTTTCTTTCAAGTTTTCGAAAAGCCGTTTTAAAACAATTACAAAAAACATTTTTTAAACATACGTTTAAAACATGTTTAAAAAGAAATTGTTTGAAAGTTAGTTTAAACAAAAAAAATACATGTTTAAAAAGAAATTGTTTAAAACTTAGTTTTAATCTAAATGTTTTGAACATGACAACCATGGCTGAATATAACCTCAAAGTGTAATAAAATTACGCCAACTTGTAAGTTTGTATTGAAAAGTAGTTGACTAACTTCATAATAGCATAAATAACACAATAGTTAGTTATTAGCTAAAACAAATATAAATTAAATTTTCTAAATCTTTAAAATCAATTAAAATATAATCATTTTTTTAATAATAGTTTGAAATCGTCAATTCACGAAGCGTAAAAGTGCTATTGCAAACAAAATAATAACGTAAAATAAAAATGTAAAGCTATGCATGAACGAGTATATTTATCTTATCTTCGTCCCTAATTAACTTTTTTTGACATGGAAAAGCGTTTTTAAAATAATACTTTATTATTCAAAAACGCAAAAGACGGAGTCCAAGTCACAAAAATGAACACAGTTTACTGTTAAGTACAATAAGATATTTATTCGTCGTGAAATTACACAATATGCACTTGCATAATCACTTAAATACTATTAAACAATTTCAACTTGAAACTAGTAATAATGATTTTCAGAATGACCGGGGTAAACAATGGCCATGGCTATCAGTTTCTATTCTCAAGCCCGTGGTAACTCGGAGTGAAGGATTTCATCGAGGTCCGGTGTTTATATACCATCCCATGGTCATAAAATGCGCCTACTTAGCATATATTAAGTTAAAGTTCTTAGATAACCGCATTAGTATTTAGCCATTAAAATAAAGATTCTAAGTATCTTGCATAAATTATTTAAATTAAGATAAGATTTGTAAGTACGTTCGCATACTTTATGTAAATGAGAAGAATAATTATGCAGATTAGAATCCGTTTGCAGACATTATGTAAATTATAATAAATTATATAAATGAGCATAATATTATAAGAAGCGTTATCTAAAAGGCAAAGCATTTAGTTGATACATCGTCTTATATGACTGTATACAGTTCGAATGTTAACTCGCTTCGTTCTTGCGGATCTACTTTTTTTTAAATTTTTTTTCGTTTTGTTTAAAATACTAGTTGAAAATGTGTATGTTTTTAATAGCGTTTCTACATTTATTAGACAGTTATTTTTGTTGCTTCTTATTAACAGTTACAAATAAATTTAATAATGTAACGATTGATATTTATTTTTGTTTTAATATTAATAATTAATCCATAATTATAATGTTTTTAAAGCTTAAATGAATATCAGAACGCATTTTAATTAATTAAGAATAGGTACATAAATGTATATTAGAATCTCAACCTCTGAAGTGTACATACAACCTCGTTCTGTCAAAGAAATGCTAAACGTACACAAAACGCTTAATAGCATCGATGCATTAGATGGGAGAACGTAATTCTGAAAAATCTATTTAAAAACTGGCGTTCATTGCATGACGCTAGAGAGCTGGACCGGTCTGTATAGTATAATGTACAAAACGAGCATGCAATATCTTAGAAGGTTATTCCCAGAAAAATATTCAGAATAAAAGAACAGTTACGCGAAACTAACATTTAGAGCATTTAACAAAAGGATAAAATTATGTAGTATATTCAAGCATTTCTTACTAACCCATTGCGTGTTTATAAGGTTGTGACTGGCTTTCTTCAGACAATTTTAAATAATAAACATTTTTAAATCAGAATGAGGTACAAATAAAGCATGCCATCTGAAAAAGCTATTTCCACACAGCGTATTAATAAAAATCATAGAAAATATGGAAAAAACAATATAATGCAATCGGAGTACTTATAAGAGAAACGGAAAAAGAATTACATACCCTTCATCCAATAGTCAAACCGATTACGAAAAATGCACTCTAGAAATACACTTCATGCATAAACAAATGCATACAACTGCAATTCTATTCAATTACGTCAGTTACTGCCAGACAAGCCAAACCACGTTACAATTGCAGACAGAACGCCAGCAAGATTTTTGTTGCGTTGCCTTAATTTACATAAAGCTTTAGTTTTACAAAATTAGCTTACTTATAAATATTAAATTATGAAGTAGTACTTACGATACAAAAACATCTTTTAACACCTTTTTTCTGTCTACATAATTATAGTTTACGATCAATATGTAACTGATCTTATCAGTTAATGTTTTATCATATTATTATACTTAAAGCAGTGTTTTTTATTTAATTTAAAAACCCATTAATTCTTATCTCCTACTGGTATAATAAAATAATTTTTTGAAGAGTATTTGAAAAAGATATTATATTCCAACAAACAATGTTTGTTACATTACAAACTCACGAACATAATTTGACACAATAGACACGATCATTAAAATACGACAAATTATTCTAAAATTAGAATATTAGAATAATTTTTCTACTCTTTTGTAAAAGTTCTTAAACTAAACTTAACAATAGATTAAAATAAAAATTGACAGTGGAGGTAATGGAGCCCAGATACTAACAGGTAAGATCGCAACAGTGCACAGATGCAACAGTACAGATTGTAGTACTATAGTAACGCATACAGAATTGTTACATTTTAGTTGTTACTCGCTGTATGAACTAATAGTCCAAGAGCTGGCGACCAAAAAGTGTAAGAGTTTTATAAATGCTAATATTTTAATATTAGCTTATATTTAGGGTGTAAATAAATATCCTACACAAAATAAACTCGGATATGGGGACACTCGGCGTCAGCGCAGTTTGAAAGTTGCAACCAGTAGTGTCATTTAAGTGGTTTCTAAAAACTGAAAATTGATCACTAAGCAGTTTATGTAATAAAGAAACTGGAAAGCAGTCGTCAGGCACCGTAATGATCGAACGCGTTGCATCAGCACCAATGCTGTGGTCGCATGTCTTCAAAATGAGGTCAATGTAAAGAAGTGATTTGAAAAAGCTGTAATTTGGTACAGTGTTAATTTAGTGAATATAGTTTCTCAAAAAAACAGTCGGACTTGATTTTGATAGAACCGAGCTGGTCAGCAGTCGCTAGAAGCAGTCGTTACTTTTAGCTAGCTTGATATTAGCTAGCTAATATTAAAATATTAGCCTTTATAAAACTCTTACACTTTTTGGTCGCCAGCTCTTGGTCTATAACTGCTGATTAACAATAATTAAAAGGAATGCTAAGGAAGGTCTTCTGTACTCTTGACAACGCTACGCACGGTGGTTTTTGGGAACACTTTTTGTCCAAAAATTGTGGTGTGCGAAAAACCCTCGATGAATATACATGCATTTGATCGTTATGGAAGGTTTATTATAAAAATGTGACCTGTGGCACTGTCACCCTCTCGGGGGGGGGATTAACTACCCCCAAGAAAATGATCTAGAACTTTGACCATGCAGGTGGATAGTACTTAACGAGTTGTTTGCTACTTGTATAATTTAACATCATTTGAGTAACCCATTTATGAGTTATACTATAGCTTTAAAGTGCTAAAAAGTGCCCTATTTGACACATTTTACAATCTTGTAACTCCTGGAAATGGATCGATCGGGGCACATGGCTTACACGATTCTATTGCATGAGGATAGGGTTATTGAACGTCGAAACTTTTAGCCTGATCCCACTATCATATTATCCCACAATAATTACATTTACTCTAATAACTACACTATATTTAAAATGTACTTTCTGTAAGCTTTATAAAACTTAATTATACTCCGAAATAATGAAAATATTTAATATATTTCTTCTCCTAACTCGGTCATTTCTCTCCTTATACAGATATACATCCTCTGCAGAAACGCAGTTAAATATCAGTAACTATTCTTAGGAACAATATGACTTTAAGACTTTTGGTCGGTAAATCCTTTAGAATTTATATTTAAATGTATATATATTACTTCAATTGGACATCGTATTAGGTAGTATAAGAAGTTTAAAAACAACCAGAAATAATAAATATTTATAATATTTAGATGCAGTAAACGCACAGAAGACGTCCTATAGGGAAGGGGGGGAACGAATGCAGCGTTGGATAGCTGGAAGTGTCTACTACGACAGTACGAAAACACGTTTTTGTCGCTATAGTAGTATTTTTTCTATAGAGGTTAGAAACGAACGTGTTTTTTTTCTCGTGCCGCTAAACATGTGTGACGAAAAACACGAGCAACGGATCAATGTGAAATTTCTCGTTAAATTAAAAAACACTCCGACTGAGTGCTATAAGTTGTTGAAAGAGGCCTATCTCGTGCGCGTGTTTTCGAATGGTATAAATGGTTTTATGAAGGCCGAGAGAGCACCGAAAATGACAAATGTCCAGGTCGACCTGTCTTTGTTTCTACTCCGCAAACAGTGACCAAAATCAATGAAATTGTACGCGGAGATCGTCGTATGAGCATTCGGATGATTGCTGAGACTGTAAACGCCGATAAAGAAACTGTCAGAAAAATTTTATATGACGAGTTGAACATGAAGAAAGTTTGTGCGAAGTTCGTACCAAGAAATTTGACCCCTGAACAAAAGCTCGTCCGTCAACAGCTCTGCTCAGATTTTCTTGAGAGGTTAGAGGAAGATCCTGAATTGATGGAAAACATCATCACTTGCGATGAAACACGGATATTCCAATACGATGTTGAAACTAAGCGGCAATCCATGCACTGGAAAACTCCTGCATCGCCAAGAATGAAAAAGCAAGGATGTCGAAATCAAAATTTAAAGCCATGCTCATCGTTTTTTTCGACATCAACGGCATCGCGATGACTGAATGGGTGCCACAGGGTCAAACTGTAAACCAAACCTACTATTTGAAAGTTTTGGCAACACTGCGAGAGCGAGTTCGTAAGAAACGGCCGGAGTTGTGGAAAAACAAGTCGTGGATCTTGCACCAGGACAACGCACCTGCCCATAACGCGTTGTCTGTGAAGCGTTATTTAGCCGCTAGAGGCACTCCAGTGCTCGAACACGCGCCGTACTCTCCTGATTTAGCACCCTGTTATTTTTTCCTGTTTCCCAAAATCAAGTCTGCCTTAAAAGGCAGAACCCGGTTCGAGTCGATCGAAGTGGTGAAGCGAAAATCGACGGAGCTCCTAAATGCTCTTACAAAAGAAGACATCCAGCATTGCTTTGACCAATGGAAAAAACGAATGGAACGGTGTGTGGTGAGGGAAGGGGAACATTCGATTATAGAATAATTTTTAAAATAAAACTCTTTTTCATAAGCAGTCTCGTTATTTAATAGCCAGACCTCGTATAATAAAAATCAAAAGATTAATTAAAGTTTCACAAGTTTTTAATAAAATCTTAACCTTACAATTGTTTCGACACTAAATGTCATTGAGGGCCGGTGGTAGACGAGTGGTGTCAGTGCATCACTCGTGTTCCAAGGGTCGTGGGTTCGAATCCCACTTGGGGCGGCGGGATTTTTCTAATTGGAAAATTCCGCCACCTCAACTATGGGTGTGTGTATTCGTGTTCCATGTTAGATGGGGGACAGATGACCTTAGATGTTGGTTCAACCGTAGTGTAGGCGTGAAATAAAAAAAAGAACTAAATGTCATTATCAAAGGTAGATAAGATAATCAGGTTAGTTTCATCGTGTATAAATTTAAACCTGTTTTGTAATACATTAAAAACCTGCCTAATAATTACCTCAGTCATTGGGGTAATAGAAATGCATGGGGTAATTGTTAGGCATTGGTCAACATTAAAACATCTTTTAAAAATTCTTTGTTACTTAAGTTTTTAGTTTGAAGGTCTTTCTTCATTAGCTTTCGAGAAAATGAAGATAATGATTAGTTCTGCTAAAGATATAAAGAAAATGAATGTTTAATACTGCAGAAAAATTTGAAAATTTTTTCAACAAAAGTAAGCATATAGTTTTTTGAAAGAGTTTTCTCATATCCATATTATCATGAGTTAGAGGACTACAAGTGCAATAGAAATGTTTGTTATAAGAAAAAAAGTATCTAACGTATGGAACAAAAGTTTTTTGAAAAAATATAAAAATGAAATTTGAAACTTATGTTAGTTTTTATCAATAATTAACTATGCAATAACAATGACACATAATGTTAAATTAAAAATTATTAGCTAAGTAACTATTAGGGGACCAAGTTGTTCTAGCTGACGTAACTTTGTACGGACACTTTCTCTCATGAGACGTTGGAAAGTGCCAACATCAATTTCTCTGATCTTGTTTGTCATCTTACTGGCATTGGTCAACTATTACTTAGATTCTGCAATATTTTGTAAATGTTATATAGTATACAGGTATACATTTAGTTCGTTTGTTTTTTTATGTGTTTAATGTAGTTATAAATAAATAAAAACTTTATTTTATATTTTGCTATTTGTGTAATCTTATTTGCTAATAACCACCTTAAATTTAAATATAAGAATCTTCTACATCAGCGACCCAAATCGGAGAGAGTCACAATATAGTGGGATTATGTTACTCACTATTAAACAATTAATTAGCCGCAGCATCATAATAGATATTTAAGATACAAGTGTAAAAAGCCATTCTTTATTGCGTAAACGTTTTAACACACGAGCGACGTATGAGCGGGTGTCTTAAAGGATGTGAGTGCAATGAAGAGACTTTTTACACGTGCATCTTACAACGTTTTATCTACGATCATAACGCTTTACTAAAGTATTCATTGTATTTGAGACTTTTTAAAATTTGTGACTTATGTCATGTATCTTTAGTATCGCATATATTAGCGTGCATAGACTTTTATGTGCTAAGTTGGTTAGCAACCGGTATGTAAAATATTCAAAAATCATACATCTCTTCTTGACATTAGTAGCGTGCAATAAAAATTTTATAGCACTAGCTTCATAACCGTTAACTTTTTACACGAACATCAGAGTAAAAAGTAGTCAGTTTTTGTATGATCGTAGATAAAAATCCTGTTCATCGTCAAGTGCATTGGAAGTTATATTTCTAAATTACGGATGCAAATATTAACATTTTTTTAAAGATATTACTATTTTTTTCATTCTAGAAACTCCAAAATAGTTAAATATTAAATAAAATTTGCTCGTTTTTTTAATAATAAACAACTGATTAACATATCAATAAAAGTGGTAACTTTAGTTGTCACTGGGCTCATATGATATCTACTGAGTCAGACCTACATACAGTAACTTGTAGAATTTTACAATATTCATTGCTGTTATTACAACTTAAAATAACATAGTTTTATTAGGAGTGTTGAAATGGGCAGTTGATATTAACATTTTGACTTTTATTGAGTAGATCTGTAGTGTAAAAAAGTGTTATAAAATGAGTGACGAAGAGTAAGTACATCATAAATCAAAAAGGGGTACTATGGAAAAGAAAAGTGATGATATAACGAACTGTATACCACTGCATCATATCAAAACTGTGAACAGGTATTCAAGGTCTAAAATGCAGAAGATTGAAATCAAACTCTACGAGTCTTCAATTCGCACAAAAAAATGGTGGTGGGCATTTTTTAGCTGGGCACTAGATGAAGCATGAACCAACTAGAGTTGGTTATTATATAGATATGGAAAAAGTTTTCTTTGTTGGAATTTCGCCGTCAGTGTGCTAAACATCTTCTAACCTATGGTACTAATCTTTCTAAGCGAGGGCCTAAACCATTGTATTCTTTCTTATTTTCACCAGTTATTTTCGTTATTTTCACTAGAAAATTCCCGTCGTGATGGTAAAGAACATATAATAATAAAAAGCCAATCCAAATACCGAAGATGTACTATATGTGAATATTGTACATCATATGAATGTAAAAAGAGTAAGACCGCATTATTACATGCTAATTCATTATTTTATATTTTGTATTAGAAAAAATAAGCGCTTTGTTATTGTATAATCACAATTGCTTTTATTTCATTTTTACATGTAATACACAATGTACAGGGTGATCCACTTAACTTTGCTCTCATACTTTTCTCTGTTATTTCTGTAGTTACAAAAAAATTATTTTAACAAAAGTTGTAGGGCTTTTTCTAAAGTTTTTAAATATGACATCCAAAAAACAATTGAAAAATAAATGCCGAAGTTATATATATATATAAATTGAATTTTTTTAAATGGAACATGCTGTATCTTATTGCTTTGTTCGACGTAGAATTTCAGTCTGATGTCAACAATATAGAATATATACAAATACTTTAATATTAATTATACCGGAAACTTATTTCGAAAAATGGGAGACAAAATTTAATAGCGCTTCTTGGTGTGCAAATAAACCTGACATTTCTTAAATATTGGGAAAGTAATTAAAAAATCGTCATTGTAATGAAAGATTGAATAGTTTAGATAAATTGTAAAATTTTATATATTTTAGCATAACAGTAATAAACCATGGTTTAACATAAATAGTGCTATTTTTAAATTAGATGCAAGATTCTCACCGAAAAACCATTTGTTAGTTGCACACTCATCTGCGAAGATGGCGCCACAAAAATGTCGCCTATTTCATATGATAAAGTATATGGAGTTTCCGGTATTAATAATATTAAAGTATTTGATATATACTACTTACTTTTAACAGTTTTCGAAATATTTGCTTTTAAATATATAAATTACACACTATCGCATATTCAATCGAGTATGCTGTTATTTTAAAAACATTTGCTTTGAATTGTTACTTTGACATTTCTAACAATAAAATAAATGGGCATTAGTGAATTTAGTGAGTTTATACTGTAAACATGTAAAATTATTGTTAAGTGCTATTATTTAATATTATTTATTTATATATTTAAACGTAAATAATTTGGAAAGTATTAGAAGTAAATACTATGTGTTCTATATTGTTGAAATCAGACTGAAATTCTACGTCGAACAAGGCAATAAAAAGCAGGGTGTTCCATTAAAAAAATTCAATTTATATATATATAATTTATTGTCTCCAGCCTTACTTTGTGGAACTCCATAATCATGAAATATAATATAAATACAAAGATTAGTTAAAGTTTCACAAGTTTTATTAATATCTTAACCTGACAATATTGTTTCGTCACTTGTGTCATTATCAAAAGTAGATAAGATTGATAAACAAACACGTTGCTAAGGATAAATACATACAGAAAATAGGTAACTAGATACAATACATAACAAAAACTAAATATCTAACACTTCTAATAAAGGAGAATTACTAAGCTCAGTTTGTTCATTCATTAAAGGTACTGTGCGTTTATGTCTGTATATTTCAAAAGCTTTTAAAATGTCTAATTTGTGTTTGTTGTTGCAAAAATGTAAGAGTTTAATACACAAAAATGTAAAATATAAAAATTTAAAACACATAGTGTTTTATTAATGTGAAAATTAACTCACATTAATAAAACACTATGTGTTTTAAATTTTACATTTTTGTGTATTAATTATACGGTCGGACGCTTGACCGGTTTTATTGTTAATTTAAATTTTGTATATCCTGTAATGGATAATCAGAAGAAAACCGCTTAGTACGGTCTGATTCCTACAGGAGGCACCACTTTTATTTGTCGGTGTTAATGTTATTTCCGAGCTGGTATATAAGCTCGAATGATGTGTATGGGAATTACGGGCAGCTACCCCTAACTGATGAGAGCCAATAGCTCGAAACAGTCTGTCTTAGGGTGCTGTCTGTGATTTACATACACATCATTTTGAAATTTTGTGAGCATAGTCGTCCAACGTTTGAAAATCAATTTTCCTACTTTTATTATTTTATATAAGAATTTAATGTTGTTTTGAGGTGTCATTGGGTGGTTCTGTTCCAAAATGTGTTTGGCATAATTCGATTTTTCTGGATGTTTAAGTCTATAAGAGCGTACGTGTTCTTTGTATCTTATGTCGAAATTTCTAAGTGTTTGTCGAATATACGTTTACACTAGAAACAGAACAAAATAGAGCTATTAATTTTTTGGATTTAACTATTACAATTAATACAGACAATGAATTTTATTTTTCCATATACAAAAAACCCACAAGCACAGACGTCACTATTCCTAACGATTCATGTCGCCATAAAATGCATAAACTAGCGGCTTATAGATCTTTAGTAGACCGAGCTTTAACTACTCCAATGAAACGCACATTTTGATAAAGAAATTTCAATCATCAAACAATTAGCACAAGCAAACCATTATAACCATAACATGATTGACACTTTAATTCAACATAAAGATTATAGGTTAGCTATCAAAAGAATATTTCCAATTGACACTCAAATACAAGACACCAACTACATATCAATACCATACTTTGGCAAGATATCAGAACAAATTGCAACTATAATAAGAAAAACCACCAGTTACAAAGTAACCTATAAAACTAACACCAACACCTTTTCATTTTTATTCAATGTTAAAGACAAAACACAAGATATCATGAAATCCGGCATTTACCATTTGAATTGTTCTTTTTGTAACTCGGTTTATATTGGACAAACACTTAGAAATTTCGACATAAGATACAAAGAACACGTACGCTCTTATAGACTTAAACATCCAGAAAAATCGAATTATGCCAAACACATCTTGGAACAGAACCACCCAATGACACCTCAAAACAACATTAAATTCTTACATTTTTGCAACAACAAACACAAATTAGACAGTTTAGAAGCTTTTGAAATATACAGACATAAACGCACAATACCTTTAATGAATGAACAAACTGAGCTTAGTAATTCTCCTTTATTAGATGTGTTATTTATCCTTAGCAACGTGTTTGTTTATTAATCTTATCTACCTTTGATAATGACACAAAGTGTCGAAACAATATTGTCAGGTTAAGATATTAATAAAACTTGTGAAACTTTAACTAATCTTTGTATTTATATTATATTTCATTATATATATAACTTCGGCATTCATTTTTCAATTGTTTATTGATGTCATATTTAAAAACTTTAGAAAAAGCTCTACAACTTTTGTTAGAATAATTTTTTTGTGACTACAGAGATAACAGAGAAAACTAGGGGGGGAATTTAAGTGGATTACCCTGTACATAATATGCTACTATGTGCCCCGTGGCAACTAAGGTTGTCAGTATTTTTTTTTTATTTAGAATAAAATAAATTTGATAAAAACATTAAGGATGTTATTTTATTGCATTATGACACTGTATATAAAAATTCTACACAATTAACAAAAATTTGAATTTTGGCCACTAATGAGTTTAATCTAAGCATAATATTAACATGTTTTTATGAATCAAAGAATTTCAGCTAGGATGTATCTTCACAACATTTACTCAAAGATACTTAGAAAACATAGGGCCATTATACACTTTTATCCTAGTACTGTGACTACCTCATCGCCGTAGTTATTGAAGAGTGTTTTTGGAAACATGAAACTAAGATTTTGTCTTGCATGACGTTGAATTTGACCATTACATTACTGCACGTATCTTTCATATAGCGTTTTACTTTTATATAATACTAGCAAATACCCGGCGCGCTTTGCTGCGCTTTTCAAAAATTACCAAATTTGACAATTGACAACATATTTATATATATTTTCTTGTCACATCAATCTCAGTACCCATTTTTAACTTCCATATATGGGTTTTTCGCTGTTATTTCGGACCACGATGGCCGATCAGAGTCCAATTTGGTCTTATTTTCTATTCTGGGCCAAGACCATCCAAATCGGTCCAGTGGTTGCGGAGAAAATCGCATACATACATACATATATACAGACAGACAGACAGACAATCTTTCCCTTTTATATATATAGATAGATAGATAGTGTTGATTCACTAGAGTGAATATTGAACTGCTCATAAGAAAAGTTAACACATTTTCTAGGTTTGGTCATCACTACTTATTTACTACAGACTGGAACTGGCAATCGACTCAACCGGAAAACTCCTAAGCACTTACGCATTTTAAAGACTTAAGAGACTTTAAATAATATATGAGAATTTTTCTCCTTTTAACAGATTTTCTTTATTTCAAACCTGTCTTGAACGTACAAACATCAATGTGGTTTGTCTTTTAAATATTTATTTACTAAAATGGGTTTTCAACATTTAGATGTACATTCATCTCAAATTATAATTTTTATTCTCTGAAGAAATACTAGCATCTAGAATAATTAATATCCTGTTCTACAAATAAAGCTGCCTATTCTAAAAGTTTAGAAAAATTCGCATAAGTTTACAATGCCTTATTATATCAATGCATGTAATAATACAATTATGTAAAAGTAAATAATAACAATAAAATTAGTATAGACGTACTTACTTTCTCGATCCAGTATCAGTACAATTCAAGTTCCTGAAAAATAAAAATACATTAATATCATTTTTGTTTAAAAAACAACTTTAAAACTCTAGAGATTTTAAAGTTGTCTCTCTCATCAAAATTTCAAGGGTTTCAAATTATATCAAATTCACTTTACTACTAAAAAAGCAAAAGTAATGTTTGATATAAAACAAACTAATTTGATTGGCTGTAAACATTTGAAAAAGTTATACGCTAACCGTTAAGACCGTTATTTAGAACCTTGCGTGCGAGCACGGTACCTAACAGGCGAGCGATTAGCGAACTTGCTATCCGTGCAAGCAAATAGGGTTCGTGTAACGGTCGAGCATTCTACAACGTTTTATGGTATACTGACTTCGTAAATCTTTAATAAATAATTCTTTTATTTACTAAGGCAGTACAGCACAATACGTAAGCTATATGAATGTTTTAAATAAATATGTATGTTGCTATGGTATTGATGATAACGAGCCCATAATAATCTTTACGGGCTTCAGAACGGGCTAGCTCGTAAAAAGAATCTACCCTTAGAGACAGAGCTTAATAAACAGATGTTTACGAGTCAGTCTACCATAATAGTTATTTACATGGCAAGCTTTGTAAATTAATCTGTACGGGCGAGCTAGAAAGTTTGTGGGGCGAGAGATGACGGAGCGAGCTCAGTAAATATTGGTTACAAAGCATGCCGCGTACAAAGTTTTATCTCCACCTTCACAAGCGGTTTTTTTAATTAATTTGTTGTATATTTTATAAAAAAGAGATTTTGTAATTTTACAGGTCTCTTTTAAAAGTTTTACAGGGTTGTAGCTGTAACTACACAATTACTTAGTTACCGTAATAGTTATTTACATGGCAAGTTTTGTAAATGAATCTTTACGGGCGAGCTGGAAGGTTTGTGTTTGTGTTGTGAAAATTCATAATCTAGTGAGACCAGTAAAGATTCATTGCAAAGCATGCGGCGAACAAAGTTTTATTCAATAATTTATTATTAATTTATAGGTTATTAATTTATTTTATATTTTGTATAAAAAGACATTTTATAATCAAAGGCGGTAAGACAATTAATAGCTAGACGTTGTCATGGTGTTGTCATTAAACAACAAATTAGTTTCCAATAGCTGTTTGTTGGTGAGCATTGTAGAACTTTACAAATCTCTTTTAGGACCTCGTAAAATGCTATAGGGCTGTAATTTGTCATTTACTTAGTTACCATAAATAGCTATAAAGTGTCATTTACATAGAAAGTGGAAATAAATTTCTATAAAGTGTCATTTATAGAAAGTGGAAAAAAATGAAAAAAGGTTCACGGACAAACAATAAAAGCCACTCTTTTATAAACATTTATAAGAAAAAACTACTTACAAGCATTTAAAATGACATAATATTCAGTAGTATAAAGAAAATTAGAAACAACAAGGTACTAAAAATTTAATGCCGCTTGGGAATAATATGCTGCTGTTTCCTAGGTTTTAGGTCTGCTTAGAAAACCGCTTTTCACGTTATCATCAATCTATTGCCACAAACGGAATTATTTCAAATTGAATACTTTTATAATTTCTCAACTTACGTTTGGTACAAATATCGTGCAAGCTTACGTTCGGTTGCCCACGTTATTCAACTCCGAACAGTATATATACCCGCTTGCCCTGGCTTAGAATTCAGTCAGTACAATGACTCGAAGAAGCCACATCCAGAAGCAAGCGGGTGAGTACCTTTATTATTATTTATTGAGGGGTTGACTCGAATCTAGCACCCAGAGGTGCCGATTACCTGTTTCCCCTCTGCTTAGTTATTAGGGAGTTGTGCCAGGCTCCCTATGCTTAGTTGTAGTATTCTAGGAACCCAGATTGCCGGGTTTGCTAGCGCTTAATTGTAGGACCTAGTGCTAGTACAGGGTGGTTCCAATCGCCCTCATGTTTATGTTAGTTTTATGAGGACTTATACGTCCTCACACTTTATTTGTAAACCCAATGTATTGTAACTTGTTGTTCAGTATATGATGAATTGTGATCTGCGTTTACTTTCTATTTCTACCTCTGACTACACCTCCAATCACGAAAACGTCACGTGACACTATCCAAATTTATATCACATTTTCGTACCAAACTCTATTTTTTTGTTATTTGTTGGAGATTTAAGTTTAAATGTTGGTTGAACAGTGTAAATACTTAAAATATAGACTTCCAATTAAATATCTAATACAGCTTCTACAAGAAGCTACCCTAATCTACACATTACGTTCAAAAATGTGGTTAAACGTTTTCACTGAAAAACACCTACATACTTATTTAATATTTTATTCAGGTTAACATAAAGCCAGTAATATAAAATATTGAAGAAGCCGAATTCATGTTCCCAAAATTTAATAAAAAGCATTTATATTACTTCAATCCTTATTACTTGCTTTTGTATGTATTCTACATTCTATATTTTACGGAACTCTTTCTGCGTTAAAAAATGTCTTTCATAAATTCTAAAACTCTGTAAACATGGTAGTGAATGGGATACAGTTTGTCATTTATATCGAGGATGTTTTAAGTGCTTACAGAAACGAAAATGATCACGAAAGTTATTTATAAAATGTTGTTTACTCATTCTAACAAATTTGATTTAAATATTAAGCGTTTCTTAATGTGTATTTGGTGTATTATTATATTTACATTTTCTTCGTCGCGGAATTTGTGAAAACGAGGCCTTGCTCTTCGTTTGGGTTGTTCTCGGGTTTGTAATTTAAATACTTCTTTCGGAAAATAAATTTACCAATGAATTTTCGTATTTCTTATATGTAATAAATTTATAATTGTTGAGAAATATAGCATTAATTAAAATTGTTGTTCGAGGAAAGTAAGTTAGATGTGTATAAATTGGTATTTTAGTTAGATTTTGCATTAATGTTTATAAAGTGATTTATTAAACCGTGAGTTTTTTTTTGCGAGTTTTAATGTTCGCTATACCTCTTAAATTTGTTTCATTTATTGAAAAATATTTTACATGAATCTAATAAAAAAGGATCCGCCAAAAAAGTACTTTATTCTATAACCTATATCAAATGTTGACATCTTCTACTTTCTTTCAGTTGCTAAAACGTCGTATTTTCCCCCTGAGACTAAAATACTTTTCCATACGTAAAAGGAAAAGTAAAATATCTTAACCTACTATTCTAAATTTCGTTTTACTTTTCTTATTTTCCACGATTTTATTAAGTTCTTTTTAATATTTTATAGTGGTTATTAAGTTATAGAAAAAATATTTTATTATACATGGCAAAAAACCCAGATTTTAGCGCTCAGTGTGATCGTTTTATGCCGCTGCGCGTCGGAGACAAACCGCACATTGTGCTAAATTTTTAATTTTAATAAATGCCTAATTTCCATTCGTTTTAGAAAATTGCAAAAATAGTGTATACAACATGTGCAAGATTAGTGTTTTCTCCACTTGTAGTAGAAGTACTTTTAACTACTAGTAATATTAAGTACTAGAATGTAAGGAAATTTGAAACTTGTTTAAAAAATTCAAACTGATTGTGCTGACTTGTTGGATCAGCGACAACAGATTGATAATTTTCAAAGAAATGTATAGTTGTTCTCCACCGCAACCCGCAGCCGCAGCTGTATACCGGTAGTGTATACCGCCGATGCGTGTCATTGAGCTGAACAATAGAGTCTATAGTGAAATTCGGGGGGAGCAGTAGTTTTCCAGATAATCGCCAAAAACCTTTTTGGAAGGGAAGCCATAGACTTCATGTGAATGCCCCCTACCCTACCTAAAAAATGCATCTTTTGTTGCGCATGCGATGTAACCTTTTTCTTCGAGTCGGTATATAATCCGACACCGGACAAGTAACCCCTTTGAGATTCTCCTCAACTGTAAAAGTCTTTCCTGGAATCGTATTTGCATTATTTCAGGAAGGGTGTTGGTTCACAGGTTCTATCCTGTGGTCACCTTGTATTTGCTTTTCTTCTTATATGCCACCCTTGATTTTTATAAGCAGGATTTTTTCTACTGAGATCGCTATTTCGTTTCAGTATTCTTCCTCTTCGAGCATTATTTTCACTGTGTTGTCTTTGTCCACATTTTTTTCTATTTTTCGCCAGGTGTCCTCTTTTATATCGGCCCATCTTTCACATTTAAAGAAAGTTTGTTCCACGTCGTACCTATGATTTAGACAGTAAATGCAGCAGTCGTCTTCTTTTTCCAAATTCTTTTGAAGTAGGTCGCGAAGCTTCCATGCCCGCTTAGCATCTGCGTTAAATAGAAAAGTACATTTCCGTGTCTGCGAATCTACCAGGCATTCAAGGCTTTAAGGCTTACGTTATATGTTTTTCCATTTTCTGTTGGTTAGGTAGCTAACTAATATTTTAATTAGATATTCGCTAATATTGCGTTTCTGTAAATTTTTTAATCAGATTGTTAAAAGGATTTTTCATATCTATCGTTATTAAAATACAATCATCTTCTGTATCGATGCCCATGTTCTCTTAAATTTTCGACTTGATTCTTACTTATTATCATAGTTATTATCAACCGAATTGTCTATCAGAGATAATACATTTTTGTGCAAACTCCTCTATCAATCTACCGTGTATTAGTCTTTCAAGACTTTCCCAAGAGTATTTAACAGGTATATCGGTCTGAATTTTCTTTTGCTATCTCTTTCGAGTTTTTCATATCAAGCCTATCTTGATGATTCTGTTTATTATTTCCAGCAGTGCACTGTCTCTGGCCTTCCACGCCACCTTGATTATTTTCGCAGGCAAACCATCTTTCACCAAGATTCAGGTACGTACCTTTTTATATTTCATTTTTTTCTATTGCACTTTCCAGTTCTTTGGTGATTTTATTAAAGTCTGTCTGCTCTAATCGTATATTCCATTCGGGGTTCATGCAGGAGTTATATTCTACTTCATTGGCTATCTTCAATTTTTCTGTTGTTCTGCGCATCTTTATATTGTTGTTTATAGGGGAAACAGCGAAAACAATGGAATTTGACAGTTTAATTGCCTAATTCGTTTGCGTTCAAGCTCGGAAGAAACTGTAATTGTAACTGCAATTAAGTAAAATCGGTTAAATAAGACCGATGACAGCAAGTCAGGATGGAGGTGGATGGAACTGGTTAAGTCGCAGTGGGAGTCGGTAGTCGGTAAGTCGAAGTGGGGGGTTAAGTTGGAAGAGCGACGGTAAAGCCTTGTGGGTTTACAAGTTTGCAATAAGTTAGAGGGTGGGGTAGCTAAGTCTGGGGGATAAGCCGTAAAGGAATAAATCGGAGATAAGGACGTAGACGGTGGTAAGTAGGGGTGGTTAATTAATTCAGGGAAGTTAGTGCGGAGGTGGGAGAGAGGGAAGGAAGGAGTGAAAGCGGGAGAGAGCACAATGCTTTAAATTTTTGTCTTGCGCTGACCAAAATAAATTAAAATGCAGTGTCTCCAATTAGTAATTATAATTAGATTTCTAATGCAGATACGGTACACATATCCTTTTTTTGGTTACTGTATTTTGTTACAGTACCAAAAGTGAAGGAACAGCATCACTTGTCAGATTCAATAGTGTTTTATAAAAATTTAATAAAGTAATCTGCAGTAATGTTTATTGTGTATATTTTTTTCTTGTGTAGAATACAAGAATATTATGTGAATAACAACAGAACAGTTGTTTTCAGGGTCGAAAGAGTTATGGACAGGCGAGGCTGGCAATTTTGCGAGATTCACTTTCCCGATTCAAGTCCATTAGATCAGATTCTATTAGGTCAGTTGAAACAAACAACCATTAGCTTATTTGACCCTAGTCTTCCATAGACTCTTAGATAATAAAGTGATATTAGGTCAGTCAAGGGTTACATAAATAAGAATTTTCAAAGCAAGAAAATACTACAGAAATGAACGACACATTTATTAAAATATGTAAACACATTCCCGATTTAGGTTCATTAGATCAGTTCCTATTAGGCCAATTATTTATTTATTTATTTAATTAATATAAAGTATTTACAGGAATAAATCCCAAGAACAAATACTTCTTTACGAACACAGGATATGTGTATAAGTATAACTAATAATATATAATAATATAGTTGGTTACATTAATAAAAATTTCCACAGCAAGAAAATATTTTAATCCTTCTCGAAAAAAGTTAATTGCTTGAATCTTGTTGATTTTCCTTATACAAAATACTATAAAAATGCACAACTTATTTATTAAAATACGTAAACTAATATATAAATTCACATAGTAGTGTAAAAGAAAACTAAGACTTCCTCAAATTGAAGAGCATAGGTTAAGCTACATACCAATTGCCTGTTTGTTCTCCAATAAATTCTGTAACAATTTTGTTAAGGTAAGTGTTTTACCCTGTTAATGAATCGACTATGCTAACTTTTAGCAACATTATTGTAGTTCAGCATATCCAAAGTATCGAATCTCGAACCTTTGAATGATGAGCTAATAGTGCTAAGCTTCAGACTAGGACATTTAGGCGCGGCCGTTTCGGCGCAAGGACAGTTTGGCGCCAGACAGTTCGGCGCAAGGACACTTCGGCGCAGGCACACTTCGGCACCGGGACACCTAGGTGCAAGCACACTTCGACTAAAAGCAGTTTGGGGCAAGTAAATTTTTCTGCGGCAAATTAGGGTAAAACTTTCGGAGATCTTTAAATAAAACGTTTTTTTGTTGAACCATTAGTCTAATTTTTTGGGACAAGCTACCCTATTATCAGAGTAACCTTTTTTATTTTTATGTACACGCATACACCTTCTTAATTTTAGAATTTCGCTTAGATTGATTAAATTGCGCTATTCCAGTTCTCTTCGTCTTTAAGGACTATACTATAAGCACCAAGCAGTATCCATTTATAAGTGTTACCTACTGAGACAAAATTCGTGAAGTGGGACATGTATTTATCAGTGGTACGATATTCAATGTTAATGTCAATTTTCCTATTTCATTTAATTGATTTTATAAAATTTTTGATTTTTTAAAATTTATATTAACATGATTATCAGACATGATATTCTTATAAATAATAAGGGATTTATAATAAACAAATTAAGTTCTTATTACAAATTATTTCCTTATGCAAAGATTTGCAGAAGAATTTTGATTTTAATGTTTTAGTAGCTTAGAAAAATGATTTTTTCTTAAATCTGACAGTACATATGAGCTTTTGTGATTGGCAAATATTTTTTTCTTCTCTCAAAGAGTTTTTTCTTCTCATCATACCGTATTTATCGAATACTGTATTTCATCGATCATACTGTATTTATTACCAGTAAGTACCTACATATTTTGTTCATTACAATTATACTACTAGACAGTTTCTCGCACCGAAGTGTTCCTGCGCCTAAGTGTCCCGCATCGAAACGGCCGCGCCCAAATGTTTGGCTCCGTACTAACCTTTGCACCAACCAAACCAGTTGTTAATCTAGTCTCTGGAAACTTTTAGCATTTTATTATTTCTTCCTTAGGTATTTTTACCAACTTTTGATATTGAAAAGATATAAACCAAACGAACCTAATATCTTATTTTATAAAATCAACTTAGTTCAGGTCTTCTGAGTATCTGCCTCCTTCCCTATTACAGTAGGGTCATGCAGCATAGTAGTCATACGTCACCGTTACTGAATACCGACTGTACTGCGTCGATATCCTCTAAGGGGGGCGTGATCATAAGCACAACGCACAAGTGGGCCACGATAAACAAAATCTTAGTTCGTGTATTAGATACGCCTATGAATTTCAGAAATTTGATTTTGTGAAGGAAAAAGTGGAAATTATTGGAAAGAGTGCTAACCTTTGTCTTAACCGAACTGACTGTTAATCTAGTTTTTGGAAACAGCGCGGCCATTGAAATATCTGTCTGCATCCTTTGTATAGTAGGGTCATGCGGTATAGTAGCTATGTCACCGTTGCTGACTACCCACTGTAAGCCTATATTGGTTTGGCATCGTTATACTATGACTGAACTGATTTCAGAGTCCGTTACTTAGTTTGGGGGCGCTCTCAGAACGAGGCTAGATTTCAGAACGCGAGTCGATACTAGTAAAGTCTATTCCAGCAATCGATCAATGGATTAAATCGGTTAATCGATTAAATCGATTGATCGATTATTCAATTGAATCGATTAATCGATTATTTTAAGAAAATAATCATAAGTCCGATTAATCGATCAATTGATTAATCAGTCAATTTAATCGGTTGCTTTTTTAATCAATTTTTCTATTATTGATGTCCATAATCGCACAACCTTAATTGCTTCTCATACTTTGGCAGAAGTAGCATTAAGAACGAAATGCACAAATTGTTTCTCTACTAAAGCACAAAATTGGTGATGTATGAGTACGATAGTATTCATCAAAAGCACCAGACCCCAGACCAAACGGAATATACACTACACACAAATTGAAGTGGATTTTCAAAAAATGTAATTTATATAAATATATGCTTTAGCAAAATTTCAAAAACGGTGCTATTTAAGTTAATTCAGAAGAGGCTTTATACCATAATATAGAAGACACGAATTATCAAAACAAGTGGACATCATAATCGGACCTTCAATTATGTTCTTAAATAATCAATTAATTAATTAATCAATTAATCAATCAAGCGATTAATCGATTTTTTTAAACCATTTTCAATTATTAATTTCGATAATTGCACAGCCCTATTTAAGACAACTTCACCTCCTAGTTGGTACTGGCCGGGGTCCGGGGTTCTACTTAAAGGTAGAGTGCAAAAAGGACTCTATCGGGGATCACCAAGTGATAATATTGTAGAGCGGGGTGGCTAAATTCTGGGATATCCTAGGCAGACCCAGGTCCCTAGCCTGGAGAGTTAGTAAAGGGTGGATTTGGCAACCTCTCTCCCACCAGTATGAACTGGTAGCACTCGCAACAGCAACTGCGCACTGACTGAGCGTATCTCAATTCTTTCTTTTTTGAAGAGTACGTGCGTATAAACTTAAGGCAGGTGACGCACGTTAAATATTTCTTGTGGATCTGTATGCCTATGAATTTCACAAATTTGATTTTGCAGGATAAAAGAAATGGAAATTATTAATTGTTGACTAGGGGAATTATACAATTCACATGTTCGGTACTTTTATAGTAAAACATCTTCTTTTTCACAAGAAATTACATTTAGTGGAGTAACCTTACGTTTTTATCTCGGAACCGGTCCAAACTACTTCGATTTGAATAATTTTTTTTTTAAGTCTTGTAAATATAAAATACTAAAACCTTTACAAATTAGAAATTGACGCTCAGAACGGGAAATGTGGTGAAACTCGAATAACCTAAAACCATAACCAAGTGGTCCCGCACCGGTTGCTCGACCATCTCAGAACAGGATAATTTTTGGTGTGTTATCACATCTATGTATTGGTAATTCGAAGCCACTATTAATTTATTTTTATTCCTTTTGGTTTAAATACGGCAGCCATATTTGTTTCGTGGTGCGCGACGTTTCTTGTAGTTTTCTATGCAAACGAAAATCTTGATATCTCGAGAACAGTTGGTCGTAAAAAGTCGCGGCAAAAATCATTGCATTGTTCCCATTTCGAACTACATTTGTTGCTCTAAACATAAATTTTGTAAGATGCTTCTTTACAGGCGCAAATTAAGTCCGAAGTTTAACGCTTTTTTGCAAAATTTCGGCTTTTTAGACTGTCATGTTTCCAGACAATGGAGAAAGTATCAGCGCTCATTCTTTTTTAAAAAGTATACAATTAAAGCTAGTTTATTTTTAAAATATTTCAAATCTGAAACTTCACTATTTTGGTATTTATGGGCTTTTGAAATTCTCGTTTTCTTCATTTTTAAGCAACTTTGGACCTCAATATCTCTATTGGGCATAAATGGATTTTTTTTATATTATGTGGATATGAAGCAATACATGATGGTAAACTATGGTGAAAATGGCAACTATGATATTAGCTTGAGAACAGAGTTATGCTCATGTTAGTCATTGCTCTTGTCATTCAATTTACACGGATAGAGAGGGAAATCGGCCACGGAAGAAAATACAAAGAAAAAGCACCTTTGTTATATTAATAACTTTAGTTATCACTGCAAGGACTTTTATCAATAGCATATAACTATATATAATAATAGTAATAATAATAATTTTACTTTCCCAAACCAATATTAGCACCAGAATAAAGTACATTTACTCAGTAATACGTATTAATGGAAATGGTATACATTTACAGTTTTCAACCGTGCATAACTCTTTCTTCACGATAATAACAAAGTTAAAATTTTTACTACAGTTTGCCATCATATGCTGCTTCATATGCACGTAATATAAAAAAAATCCATCCATGATCATAAGAGATGTTGAGGTCCAAAGTTGATCAAAAATAAATAAAACAAGAATTTCAAAAGCCCATAAATACCAAAATAATGAAGATTCAAATTTGAAATATTTTGAATATAAACTATACTTAACTGTGTACTTTCTTAAAAAGAATGAACGCTGATACTTCACACCATTGTCTGGAAATATGACACTCTAAAAAGCGGAAATTTTGCAAAAAAAGCGTTAAACTTCGGACTTATTTTGCACCCATAAGGAAGCATCTTACAAAATTTATGTTTAGAACAACAAATGTAGTTCGAAATGTGAAGAATGCAAGAAATGCAAGAAACGTCGTGCACCACGAAACAAATATGGCTGCCGTATTTAGACCAAAAGGAATAAAAATAAATTAATAGTGGCTTAGAACTACCAATACATAGATGTGATAACACACCAAAAATTATCCTATTCTGAGATGGTCGAGCAACCGGTGCGGAACCACTTGGTTATGGTTTTAGGTTATTCGAGTTTCACCACATTTCCCTTTCTGAGCGTCAATTTCTAATTATAAAGGTTTTAGTATTTTATATTTACAAGACTTTAAAAAAATTATTCAAATCGAAGTAGTTTGGACCGGTTCCGAGATAACGCTCTTTTTTTGCTTAGCGTTATTCCACTAATTACAACATAAAGCCAACGATAATGTACTATTGATTTCATAATGATCTAGGACTGCAAGGCTAATTTGATCCTATTTTTTATTATTATATCCTATACATTTACACTGAAAAAAAAGAATAAAATAGCATCACGTTAGCCTTGCTGTCCTAGATTATTATGAAATCAATAGTACTTACTTTAAAATTTTATGTATGAGTTGCTGATCATGTTAAAATTATTTATATGAAAATAAACTGAACATTTGCCTGAAAATCCTCAGATTAGAGATGCTTTTCTACCGGAAGAAATATTATTTCCGAACTCCTATAATAGTAGTAGCATGCTCAACAGGCAACTCGGGAAATAACTATTGACAGTAAATTAGGTATCCTATGTATAATTAAAATTACAATATTATAATTTTATTGTTCATTATATTTTTTAATTCAGTAAAAATCGACTGTTGATATTGCTTTACTATAAATAACAGTTCAAAATTATTTTTTGACATATTTTCCTCATTATACAACACATGTAGAACATTTCCTTATGAATTTCGTATACTTAACAAAAGATCGAGCAAAGTGCTTTAATAAACACCAAAATAACATTTAACAGTTTTTTATAAGATTTATAAATTTTTGAGTATAAAGCGAAGTATCTGAAAATCTCCTAGTCGTACTTTTTACCCTTCTAAATAACTTTTAAGTGAAAATAGTCTGAATATGATCAAAGACTTTTTAACGATCACAGAGAGCTCGAGTTTCCTTGTTGGAAAGCTTTCAGTGTTTTTGCTGTGTAATCACAAGCTCTATTCTCCAACCGTACAGTTATTGACCGAACTTATTTCACCTTTGATTAACATTCTTTAAAAAATAATGCCGGTCTTATTCTCACTTCGGAATTTTTTATTTGAACAATAAAGCGAAGTTTTTCAGATTATGTTGTTTGTTTTGTAGAAAATGCAGGATTAAACAAAGGAAAGAAAAAAGAAATGAATTATATCTGGTATATTTTATAACAAAAAGCTTAGCAGAAGCTGCGCTGTGCTGCTGTGAGCTATAAAAGGAACGTCGTAAAACTTGACTGCTAGCAGCTTCGCGAGCTTTTTTGTGTTTCTTATGGAGAGAAAGACGTATAGATTTAATAAGACAAGAGAACCGCATCGAAGGCCTGAATTTTATCGTTCTACCAATTGGAAAAGAAGCACCAAAAGATAATAAAAAATAACGAGTATCAGTTGCGAAATGGAAATCAATTTTGTCTTCTAAATTGAGGTAATGTTATTTTGAAAGAAGATATCGATAAGCATCAGACTATTTACAGTACTGTTCATAAAGTAATAATGAGAAATTTTTGAGAATCTATAATGAAAATGCTGCGAGAGAAAGAGACAGAGAGAGAAATTAAGCAAATTTCTCAGAAACATAAAAAGAACACGAAGGGTTGAAAACATGAAATGATTTGACAAAATGTAAGGTTCACGTAAATGTAAGAGGTAATATATTACGAAGGATTTAATTAAATCGCGCACCTGCTTTATTCTACTCTTAATACTAATAAAGAAAATCGGTAAAAGCCGGGATTAACTAATATTATAGCTAAGAAAATTCTATTTCTACCTTAAAATTAAATTTTACCAAGAAGAGAAAATAATTGATTTTTGAGACCTTTCGTGCTTTCTTTTTAACACGTGAATGTAATTTAATAACTTGCACGACAAAAGGTATCTGAAAGACGAAATCAGGGGGTATGTTTTGATATGTTCGCTTTGAAGTTTACAAACATTTGTGGAAGCTTTGAAATTTTCACAAAACATAGCTTGCAGCTGTCCTGATTTTTCCACAAATAAAACTGGGAGAAAGGTTTTTAGTTCATGAAGTTGGAATTACTGTAAACAACGTAAAATTAGATTGACGTCAAAAGCAGAACTAACGGGCATATAGGTAGAAAATGTAATTTTCGTGTTTTGTTGGATATTTAATTTAATGGAAACTTTCTGAATATTTCAGGATCTTAAGGTTACCCACAGAAACGAAATTCTAGGACCAGATAAATGAAAAAAGGAACTTTTTAATTTGTACTTGTCCGCTTTTCGTACATAAGTAGACGAAATAAATTGCCCCAGGATTTAATAATCTTCGTTATGCAGGATTATGATGAATTATTTTCGAGAGAAAAATATCAAAGAAATATAAGAAAATTTTATTTTATCGGTTTAACCCGTTAAGTACCCACACCACAAATCATTCTTTGTTTCTCTTTTTTGAAAACAGATCGGCAAACTAGTTGCTGTGCATGGTTTGGATGAGTGAAGATATGCTGTTGCTGCATTGATTAGAAGGAGGACAATTCCTCTATATCTGACGTACTATTCGTTGTCGGATTCACTGGAAGTTATCCAGATGTCTTGAGGGAGTTGGCGTTTCAATCTTTTATGTAAGTGTCTTTCATAAAGTGAATGGTTAGTTAGCAGCACTCGCACATTTATTTATGCTTATAAAGAAAGTTTTGGTCATTTTCCGTACATGTGCCTCAATAGCAAGTATATAAGTCATTGTGGGATTGTGTATTTCGGATAAACCAATAAGCGTTTATGGCAAATCTCAAAACTTTGTTCTATAGCACTTGTTTTTTTTAATGTTAGTTTTACTAGTAACATTCCACACGGGGCACCCCTAACACAACTAAGTGTTTATTGAGCATCGATTGACAGATTAGTATCGTGCACATTATAGTTTTTAGAGATTATTTACGGGTTACGGTCACAGATAGACGGGTGTAACAGTCGTTTAACTTTTTGTTAATGTGATAGCTCCATGTCAGTCTTCTATCGAGGTGTACCCCAAGATCATTACGGTTGTGTACGGCTGGTTCTATTCTACTGTCCTATCGTTTATTATACGTTGGGGAGGGTTAAGCAGGCCACCGAAACATAAATACTTTTGATTCTAATTCGTCATGATTGGTCGCAATACACCGTTTGTTAAACCATTTAACAGTGTCCATTAATAGACACTGGAAGATGCAGTGCTGCAATCTTTATATCATTATGTTGCACGATTAAGGTTGTGTTATCAACAAACGTAGATATGGTTAAATTAAGCAATTGCGGTATATCACCCACAAAGATGTTAAACAGGAGTAGGCCCAATGCAGAGCCTTGTGGAACGCCTGCATTGATTTATGTAGTATCCGATATTGCTGAATTGTCTTTTACAGCAAATGTTCTGTTGGACAGAAATGAAGCAACAATGTTTACTAGATAGGCATGAAGTTGAAGCTAAAGTAGTTTGTAGTAGTGTTTGATCTAGACTTTATCAGGAATACAACAATTAGGAAAACAACAATTGCGTGATATTTATTTTCACATCCTTGCTCGATAACTTGCGTCAGCCGCAGTAGCTGGTGGTTAGTTGAGAGTTTTCTCTAAACCTGATCGCAAACGGAGTATATTTTTGTCTTTTAGTTCTTTTTTTAACCTGGATTAACTGATGCTTTAAAAAGTTTTGCCAGGGTTGGTAGCTGTCTGCGAAGTGAACTTCCAATAATTGGGGAAGTAACCTAATCGTATATATTGTTATGATACAGGCATACCGCATTACATATATGCACGATGTGTTGCCTATCTTCCAGGCGAAAAAAGAATTTCAGAATTTTTTATTTTAAAACAATAAGATTTTGCATTAAATATGTTGAGGATACACACTACAACACTGTGAGATGGAAGGGGATAGATTTTAAACAGATTCTTCACTTGAATTTCACAGACTCAATTTCATGATGGACGATTTTATGTCGTTGGTTGATATTTTGACATTTAGATATTTTGAAGACATTTTATGCCATGTTTTCACCTGAAAATTATTACAGGCATAGGTAAGAAGGTATACACAAGTATTTATTACTTTACTTACAGTTTTTATTATTGAATTTCAAGAAAATGTCCTATTTCTTTGACGATTCATAATTTTCCATAGTAGATGGATATTTTTCAATGTTATTTGAAATTCTAAATAAAATATTTTAATGCAATATTGTTAACCAAGTTTTAGGGTGCATTTGACAGTAAAATGTTAAAGTGGGGAATTTTTTATAGAGAAGGTTTAGGCCTTTGAAATACCAAAATTGTAACGTTTCAGCAGGGTCTGCTAGAATGTTAAAATTTAGTTTATATTTATAATTTTGGTGTCAAAACTTATGTATTTTTTGTTTGATAGGATATTAGGATTAATTTTCTGATAAGAAAAGGATGTAGCAAGATGTTCAAATGTTTTTATTTGAATTTTTGTGACGAAATGTTTGTGAGAAAATTCAAGATGGTTGGCAATGAATCCTAACTCTAAAATTGCATTTTTATAATCATGTTAGGTATCAAAATTAAGGAGAAATTCTCATCTTTCGTTTTTTAACATTTATTTAAACAATTAACTTTCTATCAACAATTTGATTAGAAACGTTTTTGGTGGGAAAATGTTTTTTTCTAGTAAGAAACCAAATTAATCTAGTTCCTAACTAGGAAAATCAGTAGCGATTCGCAATTGTTTTCCAATTATTATAAAAACTCTTGAATTTCCATACAGAGCAAAAGTCATGTCAGTTTGTACGTTATTTTGATAAAATTTGGAGGTTATGTTGGTGAATTTTACGTCCCTTTAATTGACAACAAACTGAGGTTATGACAAATGTCATCTTGTTTTTAAATTTTTTTAATAAGTTTTTAATAATATAATTAATAATAATTATAATGAACAATCAAAGTGAAGTAAAATAAAACAAAAGTGCAGTGTTTAAATTAGGTGTTCAGACTGTTATTATTATTTGTAGAAATTTTTGGAATTTTATTTTGAATGTAACGAATAAAAGGAAGGTAATGGAATCTTGTTGCAAATAACTGAATTATTTTATATACTTACGTCATGGAAGATACACGTTGTACCTTTAATAATTACAATTATCTTTAAAAATCACAAATAAAATCAATTTGAAAGATGGTATGGAAATGTGCTCATCAACTTTTTTTTAATTTACAATTTACCTTTTTATTTACAATCTGCCATACAATAAACTGCATTCAGTAAATTCTGTGTAAGTGTACATGACTTGTGGGTTATTGCTTTATTAGCAATTTCCCTTAATTACCCTATAAAGGCGTTTGATTAAAGTACCTGAAACTAGTTAAAACTAATCTAAAACTAAACTAAGTGACTTGTATTAGCATTAATAATGGTTGAAATATTTAAGTAAATATATTTGGTAAGTCCGAGGGTTTGAACCTCTTAAGACGCCGCACTACACGAGCACTTAGTAGGTCACTGGCAAAATTGTTTGGGTGCACACTAAGCCGCGCACTATAATTGCCACTCAGATTTGTGACCATTTCACTGACCTAACTAATTCCAAGATCGCGGCTTATGACATCATTTGGAACGTACCAAGGGGCCAACTATGACAGAAACTGCTAACCAACTTAATGTGTTTAAAATTTTGCGTCGCGCCATACAATTATAAAATTTTTAATAATTTTTAATTTTTGAATTTTTTTTAATAGTAATTTAAGATTGTTGGATTGATCAGATAAGAATTAAAAAGGGGAAAGAGAATTAGACTGTCTCTTAATTCTTATTTTGTTAAATCTATTTGACACCGAGATTTAATTTGATTTTGTTTCATGTTTGTTTAATTAATTTTAATTTAGAATTTTAATAATTGTTTTCTTTTCTCTTCATGAAATTTTAAATATTTATTTTTTTCTGTGTTCATAAATAAAATTATGCATTTAAATTTGTGTATTTATTTATTTGTGCCTGGTCCATTAACAATGTTTTACAGATTTAAATAGCTTCCTAATTTATTAGCGACCCGCCTGATTTCGTCTCATGCATCTTTGGAACTTGTTTTCCAATTTAGAAATTATAAACGAAGAATTTTTTTATGATAAAGGTAAGGTGATATTTAGTTGTGTATATTTTCAGACTGTTTTACCATGATTTTGTGTTTGTGAATTTCAACAATAATAAATTTATTTTGCAATTTATAACCTTTCATCTTTCATCAAGTGTTGGAGGGTTTATTATTTCCAACAATATATTTTTTTTATTATTGACAGTCAATATCATAACATTATGGCGCCCGAACGTGGTGTTTTCTTTTTTTTATTGATATTATATAACAACCTCTTCCCCATATATCATAACAATATGTATATCCATTAAGGACTGCGCAAGGTATGCCAGTGCTTTTTTTTTGTTAAGTTTCAGGGACCACGTTAGGTATCATATCATGTCGAGGAGAGTTTCTAACGGACGAAAGACATGGGGATTTCTGGGGTTTTACCAGATCTATCACATTTTGCGTTTTTTCTTTATTAAGCTAAGAATGTGAGAAGGTGGGTGCATATAAGTAAGTGTACAGGGTGGCTCACATAAGATGACCATATACCTTATCTTGGAAACTGTAAGAGTTACGGAAAAAGTTAGATACTAATGTTGGTTGGTATAAAACAAATTTCGATTTTGAATTTTTGTATATCCAGGGTTTTGCTATGACTACTATCGATATTTTTATTTTAAATAGAACTTATTTTTAACTTATTTTAAGCCCTTATTGTTTTTAATGTAACATTTTAAAAAAGTTTAATTTATTTACTGCAACTTACATTTACTTTGTATTGTTGAATAATACACAGGGTGCTCAATAAATGTGTTTAAGATATCTACTGGAATTAAAGACAGCTAGTCTTTGAAGAATGCAACATTTAGAAAGAAAATTAAATTTACCTACTCCAACTTATATACAAGATACTTATAATAATCTAAGTTAGCTCATTTTTAAATAAATCTATTGCTGAATAATTTACAGGGTGTTCAATCCACTAGACCAAAGATACACATTTTTGAACACAAAATTTTACTTTTTTTTTAAATAAAATTATTATTAAAACTGAGATGTTCATGTTCAAAAGTTTGTATATTTGGTATAATCGATTGAACACCATGTATATTATTCAACTTTATTTATAAAAATAAAGTTGAAATTTATAAAAATTTATAAATAAACGACATTGGTAATTATAAGCATTGTGCAGTAAAACCGTAAGAAAATTAGATTTATTCAAAAACTGTGCGGACTTTCATTATACATACGTATATGTTAACTTAACCTAAGTGTAAAATCGAGAATAGTTAGGATATACAGGGTGTTCCATTGAAAATAAAAAAAATCAACTGTAGCTAGAGTAAAACGACTCACAAATATAAAAAAAACTTGTTTTATACCAACTATCTTTGGTATTAACCTTTTTTTCGTATCCAGTTTCCAAAATAAAAGTAAAGGGTTATCTTACGTAAACCAGCCTGTGCGCCTTCTGGTCAGAGCTGTTGCGGACTGTCTGGCCGCTTTTTCAATATTTCTGTGAAGTTGGTGAAGTATTGATCAACACATTGTCTCATTAATGCCTAGTGATGGGGGTGATTGAAGTTACCGTTCAAATACTTGACTAATTACTTTTGGGGAAGGGGGGTGAGAAATGTGCGCTTAGAAAGGAAATCAGCATTGAGACGTGGTCCAAGTGAAGTTCATCAAAAACATTTTAAAATATCCGACGGCTGAAATTTTGCTGGAGTATAATATCGAGAATATCTGGTAGTCAATTTCTTTAATAACTGTAGTAAGATGATTAGCTAGGAGTAGCAACTTGAATGTCTAGTTAGATGATGTAAAGTATGAGTCGTTGCCCGTTTGGGTTATTCACACGACATCGCCATGTTATGCTTTTACAGTTCACCTACAGCTAGGGTAGGTTCATTAGGAAAAAGGGTAAAGATGTCTGCTTCAGCTAATCTTTTGTGAGGTTACTATGCACTAATAATAGTAAGTGAGCTCTTGGCGTTAAATATTAGTTTAGCTGATGTAGCTAATACTGGTAAGTTGTAGAGGTTGTAGTTCTGTAAGTGATAGCTGGCGTTTGACGATAATCGCCACTCCGCCAGATGCTATTTGTCCTACTCTGTTTCTTTTGATGATATACACAGGGATATTGAAGGTTTCGTTATTGAGCAGATGAGTTTCAGACACGCATGTAATATTTGCAATATCGCAATGGATTGCTTAGCTAGCTGCAGTTGATTTACCAGTTACCATTAATGATAATACAAAATTCTTAGGTTTAAATGTTGATAGGCGCTTAACCTGGAGCAACCATATCGAATCAGTTCGTAAGAAGCTGTGTAATGCCTACTATGCTCTGTTACAAATTAAATTTGAGGTAAATGTGGCAACGTTATTGCAAACTTATCATGCACTGGCGCACTCGGTCATATCATATAATATAGTGGCTTGGGGGAGTTCAACAGAAATTGTGAAGGTGTTTGTTTTGCAAAAACGTTTGATGCGACTTGTATTTGGCCTGAAACAGCGAGATTCATGTCGCGAATTATTTAAAAACCACAATGTGTTAACAGTTGTATCAATCTATATATACAGATGCTCAATCTATGCCTACAAGAATCTCACTGAATTTGAGACCAATTCTAGTTATCATAATTATAATACCCGACATTGTAATATGCTTAGAGTCGCTAGACATAGAACGTGTCTCTTTGAAAAATCACCATATTATAGTTGTGTTAAAATATTTAATAAACTTCCTGTAGATCTCAAGTGTTGCAAAAACTTAAATAGCTTTAAAGTTAATCTAAAAAGGTACTTAATAACTAACTGTTTTTATAGCTTAAATGAGTATCTATGCTAAGTTAAATTTCATTAAACAAGAGACATCTTAATCTTAATCTTACTATGCCTATTATGTATAATTATTTGAATTTTATACAAATTGTATGTTAGCCTTTTGTTTGACGAAACCGATATTGGATGTATCTAATCTAAGGTGTAATAAACTATCTATCTATAGCTAGAAAAGAAATAAATATTAATCTTTGAGTTTGATGCCGTTAGCGATCCAATTAAATAGCTACGAGTATTGTCAATTTTTGGTTATTATGTAAGTTATTTACCGTCATGGAAAATCAGATCTGGTATTAGTGATGGAAAAAATGATTTTATTTGGTCTATATAGGGCTTTATTAGGTCAATCGGTTTGATGATACTATTGATTATTATGTTATCGGAGTTAGCTGTACTAGTTTGTAAAGTATCCAGTTGTGAACTTTTGAATTGACGTAGGGGTTAGTGTATGTATTTAGTTTGATTTTTAGCTGTGTGAGTGACTCGTTGGTTTGGGATTGGTTTGCGTTGATTAATAGTAGGAGCATCCTTTATAACTCGCGGGGTAATCTCCGCTCCAATACACATTCTGATTTATCTGGAGGATTTTTTCTTTGCAATCTTTGGCAATCTTTGAAATGGTGATTGTCTTCGTACTTGACGCATCTAGGATTCAAACAACAATAGTTTTTCATGTGGTGAAATCGTTAATAGCAAGTGCATTGTGGTATGTCGCGACATTTGTATCGCGATTCTACGATTGTAAAGCAGTAGAGTTCAGTCTGGAGAGCTTAACTATATCATTTTTAAGTTCTACTATATTAAGTGACATGGGCTGTTCGTCCTTGTTCAGCATGTACGTACAACTTTTAAAACTGGAAATTTCCTTGAACACCTCCTCTGACCTAATTTCCTCTTCTGTTATCGAAGAGGCAGTTCTCTGATAACCATAAAGATATTGGTGTTTTGGTAGGATTTCAGAGTTTTTGAAAGTGTAGTATTTAAATATTATCATTATCGTAATATTGTGTTAAAAGGCGATAGTCGCCTGACCTTTAAATATTAATTCTGAGGAAAGTATGATGTAGTAAATTTATTCTTGGCAACTGTTTTAATATCTTTGATTACCTGCTGATCGTGGTTAGCATTGTGAAGATAAAGTGGTGGAATCTTTATATTAGCGGTGGTTATCATTTCATTATCGCTGTTGTCGCTTTAGTTTGAGTATTTTTTTTTAGGAATGAAATATTTGTTTAGTGGCAGTTCTTCGTAATTAAGATAATATCTTTTATTTGGATCTAATTGGGGCGATTGGTTTCTCCTTTTTCTACTTGTGTTTGAAAAACTTGTGAAGTCTAGTACATTCATTTTGCAAATTAGTCAGCCTTTGTTATTATTTGTTGACATTTCTTATTTTCCCGAATCTCTGAGTCGAGAGATTCGGCTTTAAAATATGTTTAACGTTAGTTATGAGTCTGTTTTATTAGAAGAATAAATAATCACCACCAGACATTTATCGCGCGCGCACAGAAATTCACTGGCTAAACTAAACAGAGGGATGCGCTCGTCCACTCGCGATGGCAGTCTGCACAAGACTCACAAATTAATCTTCGAACATTATTTATTTACTTTATTACACATTATTAGAAAATTATGAAATCAACACGTGCTTCAAATTCCCCTATATAGTGTTTATATGAACTTGCGCTGGCGACTTAATAAAAAGCAGAATACGTTTGTCAGGAATAACAATTCTATACAGCTAGTTCTTTCAAGTGGGGTAAATGGTACAGGAATGTGTGTGTTCGGCAGCGTTAGGAGTATATAAATGCTTTTACGTGCATATTTCCTGGTGTGTACGTTTGGTATTGCAGAGTTCATACAAATAATAATGCCATCCGCCTACTTGGAAGTAATATAGTTAGTTTCTCCCATTTTTTTGCGTTTCTAATAATGTTCTATAGGTACTTGCGTACGATGGTACTTAATTACATAATCCAGTATGCATTAACGGCGACGATCTATACCATATTTTGGCAAAATATCAAAAAAAGTTGCACATACACTAAGAAAAGCAACACTTTTTATTTTCATTTAATGCTAAAGACGGAACACACGATATCATGAAATGGGTATTTACCGTTTGAATTATTTTTTGTAATTCGGTATATATTGGGCAAACACACAGATATTTTGACATAAGATTTCAAAGGCAAGTGTGTTGTTACAGTAATAAACATCCAGCAAAATCTAATTATGCCAAACACCTTTTAGAATAGAATCACACAATGACTCCCCAGAATAATATAAAATTCCTACATTCTTGTAATAACAAATGCATTTCCAAAACTTTTGAGATATAGAAACACAAAACTCAGAATACCTTTAATGAATGATCAGATTTAGCTCAATAATTCTCCGTTATTGGCAGTGCTAGATATTTAATTTCTTTTTATCTTTTTTTATCTAGCTATCTATTTTTGTATTTGCTTTAGCGACGTGTTTGGTTATATTTATATTACCTTTGATAATAACAGAATAGCTGTCGCAACAATTGGCAGATAGATTATAATAAACTCGTGAAACTTTTGCTAATCTGTTTTATTTATTTCAAAATCTCCAGAAGCTAAATTGATAAAACTAGGATTTCCTAATATGTCCGCAATGTTGCACCGGTAATTTAATTTACACAGCTTTAATGCAATCTTTCAATCATAATAATAATAATAATAATAATAATTTATTTCCATAGACACTAAATAAATTAACAATGTGTGGGAATTGTCAACAGGTGTAAGATAGATATTAACATATAGTAGATACAAATATAAACTAATAGAAATAATAAGAAACAACGATCAACATATAAATATACAACATATTAAAGTTGTGGATAACACAAAAAAAAGCAATTAAAGAGAGTCAATGATCTACAATTAAATGATGTAACAAAATCGCAGTGGAACAGTGTTATATAAAACTATAGTCTACAGGTTCTATTCAAAAAACTCGCTAGTCGAATAAACGCATTTATTTATAAGATATTCTTTTAAAAGATATTTAAAGCTACTGTGCCTAGAAGTATTTTTTATATGTAGTGGTATGTTATTAAAAAGTCTTAATACTAATATATTAGGCGAATTTTTTGTTATATTAAGTTTTCCAAAAGGAACGTGGAAATCATTTTTAATCCTTGTGTCATGTTTATGAACCATGTTATTTGTTAAAAATCTTGATCTATTATTAAATATATTAAGTCATAGTTCAAGTATAAATAAACTAAAAACAGTTAGGATTTTAAACCTGTGAAATAATTGTTTACAAGAGTTTCTTGTGGGAAGATTTGCAATTATTCTGAGAATCTTTTTTTGTATAATGAAGACATCCTTAGTTGTAGTTGAACTACCCCAAAAACTGATACCATATCTCAGTCTACATTCAACATGCGCGTAATAAAGAGAAATCAGTTGCTGTGTTAGAATATTTCTTAGAGTTTTAAATAAATAGCACAAAGAATTTAACTTTGAAATTATATTATTACAATGCAGATTCCAGCTTAAATGATTGTCAAGATGAATTCCAAGGAAGGTGACATTATCACAGTTCTTAATAGTGGAATTATCAATATTTAAGTTTAAATTTGCAGAAGGACGTTGACGAGTGCGAAACGTAACAGATTGGGTTTTTTGTAAATTAAAGTGCAAGCGATTTTCTATAAACCATTTTTGTAATTTGTTTAAAAAGTTTTTACATTTTATTTGTAGGACATCCTCAGAGGTATCCGATATGATTGCAGTAGTATCATCAGCATAAATAGTAAGCTTGACTTGAGAGTCTAAGAAAGCAAGATCATTTATATATAATAAAAACAACACAGGGCCCAAAATGGAACCCTGGGGAACTCCAATATTAATTTCGGTGCAGTTTGAGTTAAAATGCTTGATGTTATTACCACTGTTAAATGGCATCGACACATATTGAATACGAGAAAAAAGGAATGATTTTATCCACTCAAATGAATTACCTCTTAACCCAAAATAGGATAATTTATTAAATAAAATGTTGTGATCAACACAGTCGAATGCCCTGCTGAGATCACAAAAGATCCCAACAGGACATTCTCGTGCTTCTACATGTTCAATAACACATTCATAAAATGAATGGATTGCCGTATTTGTGCTTTTACCAGCAGTAAAACCATGTTGAGCTTTTGCTATAATTTCGTGTTTTTTAAGAAATTCTTGCAGTCTATTCAGGAAAGCAAGTTCAAAAATTTTTGAAAATGCCGAAGTTATAGTTATAGGTCTGTAGTTGTCACTTAATTGACGGTTTCCCTTCTTATAAGTAGGGAGAACTTTACTTATTTTGAGTTTTGAAGGAAAACATCCCGTTTGAAACGATAAATTTATTAACGTACATAAAGGAGACAAAATTGTCGAAGATACTATTTTAAGTACTGATACAGGCACATCGTCTGGTCCAGAAGACCATTTACTTTTTAATTTCTTTACCACCGTGTTGGCAAACTCATCAGCGGTATATGGTTTTAAAAATACGGAGGAAGATATGGATCTATCTTCATGATTAATTTGACTGCTGCTAGTTCCACTTTTGGTATGCCCAATATTTCGTGAGATTTGCAATGGAATATGCTTAAAGTATTCATTAAAATGGTTGACTATTTGACAAGGATCGTCAAGGAATTCGTTATCAACAGCTAAAGTAATATTTTCATGTTGTTTAACTTTATTATTAAATTTAGATACAACTTTCCAAGACATCGTTGTTGGATTATCGGATGAAAATATTTGTTTCTGATAATAATCTTTTTTAGTATTTCGAACTAATGCGTCATGTACCTTTTTTGAATTGTTATAGATATCTTTTAACTCAGGATAAACTTTTTGAAGTTTAAACAGATTGAATAATTGATTACTTAAGTATCTAATTGTTTCATTAACCCAACTTTTACTATCATTCTTGTACCTTTTAGTTTTCAAAAAGAAATTATTATTAAAATGAAATAAAAATCGATCATAGAAGAAATCAAAGGCCTTATCTAAAACCTTAGAATCATTAATAAAGGACCAGTCCTCATAAACTATATCATTTACGAAGTTTTTTATGTTTTCATTTGAATAGCATCTACTTTTGGATGTGATATTGTCCATTTTCCCAGTAATTATATTAGATTCTAATAAAACACTGCGGTGATCTGATATATAAGTATCAATAACACAGCAACTACCTATTTGGCATCCGTTAGAAAAAATATGATCAATAGTAGTCGCACAATTTCTATTATTATCTATTCGTGTAGGCCACCCCACTAAGGAATTCATATTATAAGATAATGAGAGATTATGTAATTTGCAGTAATTCCCACTTTTATCAGATAAAGAATCAGCATTGAAATCACCACACAAAATAAATAATAAATTTGGTCTGTACAAGACATTAATAACATCATCAAGTGTACTTACAAAATCATTAAAATTTCCACTGGGCGATCTGTAACATGTAATAATTATTACGACAGAGGAAGTAGTTGGTTTACATTTTACGGCGCAGATTTCAAACTGCTTTTCAGTGCAAAATTGATTCAGATCAATTGGAACAACATCGAGTCCGTTTTTTGTCCAAATACCTACTCCACCGCCTTTACATTCTTCTCTACAATAATAACTACAAAGTTTATAATTGTTAAATTTTAAATACTCCACAGCATCATACTTAGCATTTATTTCTGATAAACAAATAAATTTTAAATCATTATAAAAAGGTTTAGTAAATTCTACCTCTAAATTATTTATTTTATCGTTATTTAGTGTTTGAACATTTAACAATAAAATATCAGGATTAAAAACTACGTAATCACATTCTTCTGTGGACGCAGGTAAAAAAAAATCATATAAACAGTGAATTACTGATTACCTAATTCTAAGCCCGTTTCCGTAGTTGATTTTCTAGGACTAATAGATGGCCGTTTTTCTGCAGAACCTGTCTTTTTTAACTGGTTGTACAAAGATTTATCCTAGGATAGGTACTACAGTCGATATTCTCGTTAAAGACGAATAACTGATTCAAACGTAACGTATCACAACGCATATTGGAATTCAGCTTGTATTTAGAAACGTCAGACAGAAATAGAATTAATGGTTTTTGTGTTACTGGTGCGAAGCAAAAAAAAAGGTGGAACAAAGCGGGTGGTAGAATTAGGAGTGAAAGGTAAAAGACGTTAATTTCAATTGGTTTGTTAAGCTAATATACAATTGTATTATCACTACCCAATCAATTGTTTAGATTTATTGATTATGTTAAAATATAGGCCAGTAAAATAGAATCCGTTGGTGGAAATAAATTTTGGAAAGCGGGAGATCGTTTCGATCGCTTCGTTTGAGGTCAAATAAAAGTATCCTAGGTTTGCACGGTCCCTCGACTCGAGTTTACCTGAGGGCATCAAAAGAACAATGAAATCTTTGGACCTTTTTTAATTTTCCTCTTATAACTCCAAAGCGGTGCTTTCCAACGAAAACTTTACTATTAGAAGAATTAAAGAACATTAAATTCTGCGTCGGATGAGTATCCAACACTAGTAGTTAGGCAACACCGATTCTAGCTCAAAATCCCATGTTATTTTAAAGGGGCCTCAAAGTTAGCGAAAACACCACAAATCCAAGATGGCGACCGCGCCTACTGCTTCTGATTGGCTATCCCTACTCCTGTAGCTCCTCCCCTTGCTTCTGATTGGTCGACGCCATCTTGGACGATGCGCCTGCTGTTCTCTGATTGCACGAGTGTCATTTTTGGATGACACGCCTGCTGTTCTCTGATTGGACTAGCGCCATTTTAAAATACACGCCTGCAGTTCTCTGATTGGACGAGGACCATTTTTGAACTTTGGGCGCCATTTTAACACGCCAACCATGAAGGGAAACTGTATGACCTGCAGACTGTGTACTACTACTAGAGGGCGTCATGAAGAAAGGGTGCCAAGGTTTATCATTTTATATTAATAAATTTTACTGATTTCTTAAAATAATTATCGTCATTAATACTTTAATTACATATAATAATTTAAGATAATTAATTCAGCATTAAAATTTTAAATTGTTTATATTATTAACAACATGAAAAGTGTTAAAAAAAATTTCGAATCAATTCTCAGATAGATTAGCATTTACCTGTAGAATCTGCCTGTCAGAACAAGATATCATTAGGTAGATCATTAACGCAGTTGTATATGTAGCATACCATAATATTATAACAACCTTTTTAATAAATATCACAACATCAATGAAACATTTCCAGTGCGTATTTCTTGGTATCCCATTACAACCCTAATATAATTTTACATACAGTGGTATTTTATAATTTGTCATTTTGAAGTCGACATTTTAGATTTTCCACTCTTCTTGAATTTTTAGCTTTGGGGGGATTGGATCGATCATCTTTTATCCCTTTCACTAGACGGAAGCTCTCTCTCTCTCTCTCTCTCTCTCTCTCTCTCTCTCTCTCTCTCTCTCTCTCTCTCTCTCTCTCTCTCTCTCTCTCTCTCTCTCTCTCCTTCTCGCTGCGTACCTTGCTATCTCTCTCTCAACGAAGCAATCTGTATTATCGCCTAACAATTTACGGATATTTGCTAATAGATGTAGTGATAGTATGAATACCTCGTAGACACGCCCATTCGTGATCTGATTGATCGATAGCTTTTATCCATACCCAGATGGTCGGTCTGTCATCTTGAAGCACGCTCTGATTGGTTCGGCCATCTTTCTCCCTACCATAGGCAATCATCTTGAAACCCCTACCCCTAGCGTTTAATGTCTTGCGTACCTAGCTAGCTATCTCTCGCTACCTACAAGTTCTGCCGCCTTTCTCTCTCTCTCTCTCTCTCTCTCTCTCTCTCTCTCTCTCACTCACTCACTCATGCACACACCCTGTACTCTTTCTAACTTTTCTAGAAGAAGAAGAAGAAGAAGAAATAATAATGTCAGATAGGAATTATGTTTCTACTTTTCGTGTACCCTCTCTCACGGATAACGATCTACCCTTTTATATAGTCGCCCTTCTCCCTTTGCTAGTAAAAATGAGACATCACCAGCCCTAGAATTTTATATTTCGCGGATGACTACAAGACCGCTGTATTCTAATGAAACTTTCTACCCCAAAGAGATCATGAAATTTAAAGAAACCGACAGTCTTTGACACAACCGCGAGGTTTGCAAGCTCGTCTAACCGTCGTATCTATGTCAGTAGCTGCCCTTCGTGAAGGGGTTTCGGATCTCAATGTTAAGAAAATTACGTTAAAATAAATACACACAGACTATTGAATCACGTTCAGGAATCGGAATGGTTTCTAACACTAACATGTATCAACGGACAAATTAACTACATAAAAAGAGAAAAACCTAATTCTAATGCAGAAAATGTATAGACTTACCCTCCTCTGGCGTATCACATTTAAATTAAAAAACGGAAAAACAATAAATATTTACCACTTTTAACCACCTCACCTCACCAGGAAGAAGAAGAAGCTTGAATATTCAGTAGTACTCGTTTGAATTTCGAAGCGTTAACATCGTAGATACACGCGCTAAGAGTTCAAGTCCAAGTGCATTGTTCGATAAAGCGGCCGAGGCCGCCTTATCTCGTATCGTGAACCCGAGTTTGTTCAAGTTATATTACTTTATCAAGAAAAAAAACATTGCTAACATCAGGTAATTTTATATAACAAATACTACTATGTTTTCACCTGGATATGAAACTGGCTTTAACTACAATTTAAGTCAGCCCCTACCTCATAATATACAGGGCCATCCTTCGCCAAACGCACACTTCACACAATTTCCAAATACCTACCAAAATCAACCTATGATGAACACTCAATTATCATTACCCTACACTGCACCAGCTAGTCAACCTTCACAAGGTCCAAGTAATACCTTCCCCCCTAACCAGGAACAATACTTAGCAATGAAATCTTCAGGACTCTATCAGCCTCAAAATTCTCGGCAAATATACAGGTTAACCTCTACATCTGATGACGAAATTGAAGACGATCCCCCCTCAAATGAGGACATCGCATCTAAAGAAAACCCCTGGCAAGTATTTAAGACTACCAAACGAAGGAAAGTCAGAAAATTACAAGACACGGTACCCTCAAACACCTTACCCCTTTCCAACAGTTTTTCTGTACTAGCTAATTCCCAAAATCCAACCCCCATCGATAATCCTACAAATAAAAACAATTCTTCCAAAGACAAAACACTAGAATCTGACAAAATCTCCAAACCTCCACCTATATTTATTTACGGAGTACTAGATTTACTAAAAATGAAAGCTACACTAGCAGATGTAGCAGAAGAAGAGCAATATGTCACTAAAAGCCTGGCAAATAACACAATTAAAATCTCACCAAATACTCCTGATATCTTCCGTAAACTAGTTAAATACATGCGCGAAAATAAAATTATACATCACACCTACCAACCAAAAGAAGAACGAGCGTTTAGAGTAGTCATCAAAAATCTTCATCACTCAATTCCACTCGAAGACATAAAAACAGAAATCACTAGACAAGGACACCAAATTAGAAACATCATGAATGCTAAGCACAGAATCACAAAGGAGCCAATGAATCTATTTTTCATGGATTTAGAGCCATCTAACAATAATAAAGAGATATATTCCATTCAATCTTTACTACACAATCGCATAACAATTGAACCGCCAAGAACAAACCGAAATGCTGTCCAGTGCATGCGATGCCAAATGTATGGCCATACTAAAGCATATTGCTCCCGTCCCTTTGTGTGCGTCAAATGTAGCGGTAATCACAGCACAGCCAGCTGCAAGAAGAGCAAGGACACGCCAGCAACGTGCGCACTGTGCGGAGGAAATCACCCGGCTAACTACCGAGGATGTACTCACTACCACAACTTCTACAAAATTAGAAATACCAATTCCAAACCGCCAACAACCAAATCCCCAATCATAAATAGACAATGTTATATATCCAACCTCCCGCATTCACCTACATACGCTAGTATTACCAATCACCAAGAACCCCAACAACAAATCCCTTCTGACCAGTCCCTTAACCTTATCTTAAACAAATTCCTAGAAGAATTCAAATCCATGTTCTCCCAACTCATTCAGCAAAACAGCATGGTCCTTAACATGCTAACAATGTTAATAAGCAAAACAAATAATGGGTAAATTCCTCCGCATTGCGCAATGGAACGCCAACGGCCTCCTAAATCACAGAGACGAAGTAATATTATTCCTAAAATATAACTACATCGACATAATGCTAATTAGTGAAACGCACTTCACGGAAAAATCGTTCATCAAAATTCCAAACTACCATTTATACCACACTAATCATCCAGACAAAACAGGACACGCTGGAACTGCTATACTGATCAAACAAAACTTAAAACATTACGCTCTCCCCAACTACGAGAAGGAATCTCTCCAGGCCACTTCCATCAAGGTGCTCACCCTCCCCTACGAAATAACCATTGCGGCTGTCTACTGCCCCCCAAAACACAATATCAAAAAAGCTGACTTCGACCAGTTCTTTCATACTTTGGGTCCCAAATTCGTATCAGGCGGCGACTACAACAGTAAACATACTACGTGGGGCTCCCGCCTTGTTACTACAAAAGGCAGAGAGCTATATAAAACTATCCAAGACAATAAATACGTATACCTTTCAACAGGGACCCCGACATATTGGCCTTCCGATCAGAACAAAATCCCCGATCTCCTCGACTTCTTCGTCATTAATGGAATACCACCAAACTACATGGGCATCTCCCCAAGCTACGACCTTTCCTCGGACCACTCCCCGATCATAGGAACTATTAGCACAAGTGTCCTAATCAAAAATCCCCCCGCACGGATCCATAACGCTTCAACTAACTGGGATTTATATCGCCAAACTCTTCATCAAGACATTGACTTGAAAGTCAGCTTAAAAACCCCTTTCGAAGTCGACACAGCAGTTACCAAATTCAATTCTCTATTAACAACTGCAGCACAGCAAGCTACCCCGCCTAAGGTGCAGAGAAAAGTCGACTCATACACACATGTTCCTCTAGAAGTTAAACTTCTAGTTGCCCAAAAGAGAAAAGCCAGAGCCAAATGGCAAAAGAGTCATCATCCAGCAGACAAAACAACCCTCAGTAACCTTGGAAACCAGCTTAAGGCGAAACTCAAATCCTTGAGGGAAGACTCGTTGAATACCTACCTCTCAACCATCAACCGATACGACAACTCAATATGGAGACCAGTCAAATCATCTTTAAAACCCCAAACCCCATCCCCACCAATACGAAAACTACCTCCAGCTCTAGGATGGGCCAAGAGTGACAAAGAAAAGGCGGATTTATTCGCTATTCACCTATCGGGAGTATTCCAACCTCATGACGAACCACTCAACGTTAACCTCCCAGTCCAACCAGCACCTGAACCGAATATACCCCCCATACCACTAATAACACCGAAGATTGTAAAATCTGAAATTCAGAGATTAAATCTCAAGAAAGCTCCGGGACCGGACAAAATTACATCGAAATTGCTCCGTGAGCTTCCACGAAAAGGAATAGTTCTGCTGACTTACATATTTAATGCTATACTCCGACTTCAATATTGGCCGAAAGAATTCAAGATTGCAGAGATAATACTCATCCCTAAACCAGGCAAAGATTCCAGCTATGCGTCATCAAAGCGCCCCATAAGCCTGCTACCAGTGTGCTCCAAACTCCTTGAAAAGTATGTCTTACAAACCCTAGACCCAGAATTCACGGCAACTAACTGGATTCCTGACTATCAATTTGGCTTCCGTCGACACCATTCTACCATACAACAGTGCCATCGCATCACACAAGAAATTAATACAGCATTCGAACAGTCAGCCTACTGTATAGCTGTACTTTTGGACATTCGCCAGGCGTTTGATAAAGTCTGGCACAAAGGACTCAAATTCAAAATACATCAAATCTTACCTCCTCAATTTCACAAACTTCTGGACTCCTACCTAACAGACAGAAAATTTCGAACACGCGTTAACGACTAAGTCTCTCCAGTGTACCCAATCCAATCTGGGGTCCCGCAGGGTAGCGTTCTGGGCCCCTTTCTTTATACGTTATACACCTCAGACCTTCCAACCTCCCCAACCACTACTATAGGAGCATACGCCGATGATACAATTATACTTGCGAGACACACGGACTTAAACCTCGCTGTGGAATATGTCCAAACTCATCTCAGCTTACTTGAAGACTGGCTCCAGCGCTGGAACATTAAGGTAAATGAGTCCAAATCTACCCATGTGACCTTCACTCTTCGCAAAGGGATATGTCCTCCACTCCATCTTAATAACATAGAGATACCACAATCCCCATCAATGAAATACTTGGGTCTACACTTGGACAGCAAGCTCACCTGGAAGGAGCACATTACTAAGAAAAAAAAACACATAGAGCTCAGATTCAAAACCCTTTACTGGTTACTAGGCCGACACTCCCCATTATCCCTCTCTAACAAAATCCTTATCTACAAAACCATCATTATACCAATCTGGTCCTATGGAATAGAACTTTGGGGCTGTGCTAGCAAGTCTAACCTTGCAATCATGCAACGATGTCAATCCAAAATCTTAAGATCTCTCGTTGATGCTCCCTGGTACATCACCAATCAGATGATACACGAAGACCTTGGCATCCCGATGCTCAAAACGGTAATACAGGACAGAACTATGAAACATCTTGACAAACTTGCCACCCATGACAACCCTCTCCTCCAAGAACTTCCGCACAATCAAGTCATTAGACGACTCAAGCGCCGCTGGCCTACAGACCTCCACTGAAGAGGACCCCCACACGGGTCCAACATCTTAGCACTATCTTCTAGGACGAGGACCAGTCATTGGACGGGCCCTCATCATGTTACTTTAAAAATCAAAATATTAGCTTATAGAAATACAATGTATTCTGATTGCTAACTTATACTCCAATAAAAAAAAAAAAAAAAAAAAAAAAGAATATTCAGTATAAACTGACACTTTTTTTTAAATTTAAAAACAGTTATTATTAATCTTTCAAGCCTCTGTTATATACCACACACGCATACAGCGTATAGAAATGGACTGACGTGAAAATCTTATTTCAAATATTTAGCTCCCTACGAGACAAAAGGAACCATTTCATTGGTCGTTTAAAAATATAATATGCCTTAGGCTATATACATTCCTTTAGACATTTCAAGGGGTGAAAACAAGATTCTAACCGACCCTTTGCCGAGACTTGAAATCGAGATAATTATCAGATTAAAATGCATCACTATACCCCAAAAAGGTCTAACTGACTACCTGAGACATGATGGCAGGCAGGTACTAACCCTTGAACATTTAAACCCTTGTACAGTAAAAACAAAAGAGTATAGTCGACGACGGTTAGGTTTTAACTTATTTCCTAACGAATTTATAAAAAAAAAACTGAGAATGAATTTTTTACTTTAATCGATAATCAAACTAGGGAAATTAAAAATATAAAACTATTCCTGCTGAATCGGGTATTTAACGAATTTCTTGTAAAAAGTAGGTTGTGATATTTTCCTCAAGCTGTATTATCTTTTAAAATTAAAAAACCAGGCATTATTAAACACACGGCTATATTCTATAACATTCCGTTCTAAACAGAACTTATTTTCAAGTATATAAATCTCGACGACGACAAAGGGAAACAAACTCCCTGAGGGTGTGTCTTGCATTCTTTTTAAAAAAAGGTCCACTCTGGTCTGTAACGAGGCCTACCTGCTTCGAGATTTTTGTCGAGTTTATAAATAAATGTACAAAGTTCATACTCAATAATAAAAATCTATTTGGTTTAGTTTATTAGATTCCTTTGAGAATGCATTCAATTTCAAATAAATAAAACAATTTAATTTTCTTTTCATAGAGTTTATTTTCATTGAATAAATTTTTTATTTATAAACAAATTTATTTATGTTGGTTTGTTCAAACGAATGACCGTAGTTATCCTATTTCTAAAATACGAAAGACGCATAATAATTAAAAGAGATATATTTGAAATATTTATTAAACTAGGGACCACATTTAATCAATTCAGAAGTCTTATAAAATCTATACCTGACTTCGTTGATACAAAATTCAAGGACGTACTTCTTATTAAGTATTTAGGTTATATGACAATCCGACCCTACTTACATGTATAGGTAATTAGTTAAAATTAATTACATATAATAATTTACGCCAACATTAAAAATTTTTAAGTTTTTTTCTATCTCATTTACGAACTCTGATGCATGAAACTTTATAAGTGACATTAAATTCTGTTACGTTTTGTAATGTATTTATTATTGATTAACTATTGCATTTTGAGATGAAAATTTCAGATACGTACAAAAGGGGAAATAGCAAAATTATATCATATCCATCTTGGTAATAATAAAACTTAATCATGAAATAAGTCTCGTCATCATAACAATAATTAGTTTGCGTTCATTTCCTCAGTAAAACTAGAGATTATAAGTGTAACAAATAAATGCAAAAAAAAAGCTTACCGTTGTCGCGCTATAGTAGTAGCATTAGTATTTTTACAGGACAGAAGTCTTATAAAATCTATACCTGACTTCGTTGATACAAAATTCAAGGACGTACTTCTTATTAAGTATTTAGTTTATATGACAATCAGACCCTACTTACATGTATAGGTAATTAGTTAAAATTAATTACATATAATAATTTACGCCAACATTAAAATTTTTAAGTTTTTTTTCTATCTCATTTACGAACTCTGATGCATGAAACTTTATAAGTGACATTAAATTCTGTTACGTTTTGTAATGTATTTATTATTGATTAACTATTGCATTTTGAGATGAAAATTTCAGATACGTACAAAGGGGAAATAGCAAAATTATATCATATCCATCTTGGTAATAATAAAACTTAATCATGAAATAAGTCTCGTCAGCATAACAATAATTAGTTTGCGTTCATTTCCTCAGTAAAACTAGAGATTATAAGTGTAACAAATAAATGCAAAAAAAAAGCGGGAAACAAACTCCCTGAGGGTGTGTCTTGCATTCTTTTTAAAAAAAGGTCCACTCTGATCTGTAACGAGGCCTACCTGCTTCGAGATTTTTGTCGAGTTTATAAATAAATGTACAAAGTTCATACTCAATAATAAAAATCTATTTGGTTTAGTTTATTAGATTCCTTTGAGAATGCATTCAATTTCAAATAAATAAAACAATTTAATTTTCTTTTCATAGAGTTTATTTTCATTGAATAAATTAGATTGTTGTTAAAAAAGTGTAATACTGATTAAAAGGTTTTATTAATTTGCATTTAAACTGATCTTTTCTTTAACTTTATCAAAGCAAATAATTTATAATATTTAATAGCTTGCATTGCATACAGAGGTTACTGTTTATTTTGCCCGATTAAAAGGCATTATTAATGTGCATTGAAACTGATCTTTCTTTAACTTTGTCAAAAGCAAATAATTTATAATATTTAATAACCTGCATTGCATTCAGAGGTTACTGTTTATTTTGCGTCAATTTTTACCATCACGTAGCATCAAAGCTTTTTATTTTTAATTAAGGGTTAAGAGAGAGACAGTTCGTGAATGGTAAAAGATTTATCTGTCCATTTGTCGCTATATGATTTCTTACCTGTTACTGTTATATTTCAAACAATTTTAGCTTAGTTTGTTGTTTATAATAATAATCTGTCAAAGGGAATTAGTAACAATTTTAAACTCTATATTTGTTTTAAATTAGCTTGCTATTAAAAGTTTAAGAATGGCTACGAGAATCAGGCACTGGTTCTAAACTATGTATCCCTGAATGCTTGTAACTGTCATCTGATGACGTCATGCTCTCCATAGCTCTACCGAAGAGATCTATTGATAAAGTTAGTAGATTAGAGAAACAGACGCATAAACAATATTATTATTATTATTATTACTCATAACCTGGGTTTCTCAGCTATTTATCGAAGCATTGACCCTTGCCAAGGGTGAATTCCTGCTTAAGGACGGCTAGCCAAGGTTAATTAGTGATGATAAAGGAAGATTGACAGGCTGATCAGCTCTACTTTGTAACCTAGGATGTTCGCCATCGGAAAGATTCGGCTTTATTCGTGTACTCTCTCGCTGATAACGATCTACCTTTTATATATATATATATATAGTCACCCTTCTCCCTTCAACCTTAGCCATGCTAGTCTCTTCACCCTGCACCCTTAGTCATACTAGTCGCTTCACCCTTCGCCCTTAGTTGTGCTAGTAAATGAAACATCACGTGTTCTAACCTAACCTATCTTGGATCACGCCTACTACGCTGTGATTTGTTGGCAGCCATCTTTGATTACTGGGAATCTCATACTGATGGTTAGCCGTCCTTAAGCAGGAATTCACCCTTGGCAAGGGTCAATGCTTCGATAAATAGCTGAGAAACCCAGGTTATGAGTAATAATAATAATAATAATATTGTTTATGCGTCTGTTTCTCTAATCTACTAACTTTATCAATAGATCTCTTCGGTAGAGCTATGGAGAGCATGACGTCATCAGATGACAGTTATAAGCATTCAGGGATACATAGTTTAGAACCAGTGTATGATTCTCGTACACGAGAATTTGCAGACATTCAGGGTAGACATAATAGCGCTACATACAAATTTCTTTTTTTATACTCCAAATACCATCAGTATGAGATTCCCAGTAATCAAAGATGGCTGCCAACAAATCACAGCGTAGTAGGCGTGATCCAAGATAGGTTAGGTTAGAACACGTGATGTTTCATTTACTAGCACAACTAAGGGCGAAGGGTGAAGCGACTAGTATGACTAAGGGTGCAGGGTGAAGAGACTAGCATGGCTAAGGTTGAAGGGAGAAGGGTGACTATATATATATATATATATATATATATATATATATATATATATATATATATATATATATATATATATATATATATATATATATATAAAAGGTAGATCGTTATCAGCGAGAGAGTACACGAATAAAACCGAATCTTTCCGATGGCGAACATCCTAGGTTACAAAGTAGAGCTGATCAGCCTGTCAATCTTCCTTTATCATCACTAATTAACCTTGGCTAGCCGTCCTTAAGCAGGAATTCACCCTTGGCAAGGGTCAATGCTTCGATAAATAGCTGAGAAACCCAGGTTATGAGTAATAATAATAATAATAATATTGTTTATGCGTCTGTTTCTCTAATCTACTAACTTTATCAATAGATCTCTTCGGTAGAGCTATAGAGAGCATGACGTCATCAGATGACAGTTACAAGCATTCAGGGATACATAGTTTAGAACCAGTGCCTGATTCTCGTAGCCATTCTTAAACTTTTAATAGCAAGCTAATTTAAAACAAATATAGAGTTTAAAATTGTTACTAATTCCCTTTGACAGATTATTATTATAAACAACAAACTAAGCTAAAATTGTTTGAAATATAACAGTAACAGGTAAGAAATCATATAGCGACAAATGGACAGATAAATCTTTTACCATTCACGAACTGTCTCTCTCTTAACCCTTAATTAAAAATAAAAAGCTTTGATGCTACGTGATGGTAAAAATTGACGCAAAATAAACAGTAACCTCTGAATGCAATGCAGGTTATTAAATATTATAAATTATTTGCTTTTGACAAAGTTAAAGAAAGATCAGTTTCAATGCACATTAATAATGCCTTTTAATCGGGCAAAATAAACAGTAACCTCTGTATGCAATGCAAGCTATTAAATATTATAAATTATTTGCTTTGATAAAGTTAAAGAAAAGATCAGTTTAAATGCAAATTAATAAAACCTTTTAATCAGTATTACACTTTCTTAACAACAATCTAATTTATTCAATGAAAATAAACTCTATGAAAAGAAAATTAAATTGTTTTATTTATTTGAAATTGAATGCATTCTCAAAGGAATCTAATAAACTAAACCAAATAGATTTTTATTATTGAGTATGAACTTTGTACATTTATTTATAAACTCGACAAAAATCTCGAAGCAGGTAGGCCTCGTTACAGATCAGAGTGGACCTTTTTTTAAAAAGAATGCAAGACACACCCTCAGGGAGTTTGTTTCCCGCTTTTTTTTGCATTTATTTGTTACACTAATAATCTCTAGTTTTACTGAGGAAATGAACGCAAACTAATTATTGTTATGCTGACAAGACTTATTTCATGATTAAGTTTTATTATTACCAAGATGGATATGATATAATTTTGCTATTTCCCCTTTGTACGTATCTGAAATTTTCATCTCAAAATGCAATAGTTAATCAATAATAAATACATTACAAAACGTAACAGAATTTAATGTCACTTATAAAGTTTCATGCATCAGAGTTCGTAAATGAGATAGAAAAAAAACTTAAAAATTTTAATGTTGGCGTAAATTATTATATGTAATTAATTTTAACTAATTACCTATACATGTAAGTAGGGTCTGATTGTCATATAAACTAAATACTTAATAAGAAGTACGTCCTTGAATTTTGTATCAACGAAGTCAGGTATAGATTTTATAAGACTTCTGTCCTGTAAAAATACTAATGCTACTACTATAGCGCGACAACGGTAAGCTTTTTTTTGCATTTATTTGTTACACTTATAATCTCTAGTTTTACTGAGGAAATGAACGCAAACTAATTATTGTTATGATGACGAGACTTATTTCATGATTAAGTTTTATTATTACCAAGATGGATATGATATAATTTTGCTATTTCCCCTTTTGTACGTATCTGAAATTTTCATCTCAAAATGCAATAGTTAATCAATAATAAATACATTACAAAACGTAACAGAATTTAATGTCACTTATAAAGTTTCATGCATCAGAGTTCGTAAATGAGATAGAAAAAAACTTAAAAATTTTTAATGTTGGCGTAAATTATTATATGTAATTAATTTTAACTAATTACCTATACATGTAAGTAGGGTCGGATTGTCATATAAACTAAATACTTAATAAGAAGTACGTCCTTGAATTTTGTATCAACGAAGTCAGGTATAGATTTTATAAGACTTCTGAATTGATTAAATGTGGTCCCTAGTTTAATAAATATTTCAAATATATCTCTTTTAATTATTATGCGTCTTTCGTATTTTAGAAATAGGATAACTACGGTCATTCGTTTGAACAAACCAACATAAATAAATTTGTTTATAAATAAAAAATTTATTCAATGAAAATAAACTCTATGAAAAGAAAATTAAATTGTTTTATTTATTTGAAATTGAATGAATTCTCAAAGGAATCTAATAAACTAAACCAAATAGATTTTTATTATTGAGTATGAACTTTGTACATTTATTTATAAACTCGACAAAAATCTCGAAGCAGGTAGGCCTCGTTACAGACCAGAGTGGACCTTTTTTTAAAAAGAATGCAAGACACACCCTCAGGGAGTTTGTTTCCCTTTGTCGTCGTCGAGATTCATATACTTGAAAATAAGTTCTGTTTTAGAACGGAATGTTATAGAATATAGCCGTGTGTTAATAATGCCTGGTTTTTTAATTTTAAAAGATAATACAGCTTGAGGAAAATATCACAACCTACTTTTTACAAGAAATTCGTTAAATACCCGATTCAGCAGGAATAGTTTTATATTTTTAATTTCCCTAGTTTGATTATCGATTAAAGTAAAAAATTCATTCTCTGTTTTTTTTTATAAATTCGTTAGGAAATAAGTTAAAACCTAACCGTCGTCGACTATACTCTTTTGTTTTTACTGTACAAGGGTTTAAATGTTCAAGGGTTAGTACCTGCCTGCCATCATGTCTCAGGTAGTCAGTTAGACCTTTTTGGGGTATAGTGATGCATTTTAATCTGATAATTATCTCGATTTCAAGTCTCGGCAAAGGGTCGGTTAGAATCTTGTTTTCACCCCTTGAAATGTCTAAAGGAATGTATATAGCCTAAGGCATATTATATTTTTAAACGACCAATGAAATGGTTCCTTTTGTCTCGTAGGGAGCTAAATATTTGAAATAAGATTTTCACGTCAGTCCATTTCTATACGCTGTATGCGTGTGTGGTATATAACAGAGGCTTGAAAGATTAATAATAACTGTTTTTAAATTTAAAAAAAAGTGTCAGTTTATACTGAATATTCAAGCTTCTTCTTTTTCCTGGTGAGGTGAGGTGGTTAAAAGTGGTAAATATTTATTGTTTTTCCGTTTTTTAATTTAAATGTGATACGCCAGAGGAGGGTAAGTCTATACATTTTCTGCATTAGAATTAGGTTTTTCTCTTTTTATGTAGTTAATTTGTCCGTTGATACATGTTAGTGTTAGAAACCATTCCGATTCCTGAACGTGATTCAATAGTCAGTGTGTATTTATTTTAACGTAATTTTCTTAACATTGAGATCCGAAACCCCTTCACGAAGGGCAGCTACTGACATAGATACGACGGTTAGACGAGCTTGCAAACCTCGCGGTTGTGTCAAAGACTGTCGGTTTCTTTAAATTTCATGATCTCTTTGGGGTAGAAAGTTTCATTAGAATACAGCGGTCTTGTAGTCATCCGCGAAATATAAAATTCTAGGGCTGGTGATGTCTCATTTTTACTAGCAAAGGGAGAAGGGCGACTATATAAAAGGGTAGATCGTTATCCGTGAGAGAGGGTACACGAAAAGTAGAAACATAATTCCTATCTGACATTATTATTTCTTCTTCTTCTTCTTCTAGAAAAGTTAGAAAGAGTACAGGGTGTGTGCATGAGTGAGTGAGTGAGAGAGAGAGAGAGAGAGAGAGAGAGAGAGAGAGAGAGAAAGGCGGCAGAACTTGTAGGTAGCGAGAGATAGCTAGCTAGGTACGCAAGACATTAAACGCTAGGGGTAGGGGTTTCAAGATGATTGCCTATGGTAGGGAGAAAGATGGCCGAACCAATCAGAGCGTGCTTCAAGATGACAGACCGACCATCTGGGTATGGATAAAAGCTATCGATCAATCAGATCACGAATGGGCGTGTCTACGAAGTATTCATACTATCACTACATCTATTAGCAAATATCCGTAAATTGTTAGGCGATAATACAGATTGCTTCGTTGAGAGAGAGATAGCAAGGTACGCAGCGAGAAGGAGAGAGAGAGAGAGAGAGAGAGAGAGAGAGAGAGAGAGAGAGAGAGAGAGAGAGAGAGAGAGAGAGAGAGAGCTTCCGTCTAGTGAAAGGGATAAAAGATGATCGATCCAATCCCCCCAGAGCTAAAAATTCAAGAAGAGTGGAAAATCTAAAATGTCGACTTCAAAATGACAAATTATAAAATACCACTGTATGTAAAATTATATTAGGGTTGTAATGGGATACCAAGAAATACGCACTGGAAATGTTTCATTGATGTTGTGATATTTATTAAAAAGGTTGTTATAATATTATGGTATGCTAGATATACAACTGCGTTAATGATCTACCTAATGATATCTTGTTCTGACAGGCAGATTCTACAGGTAAATGCTAATCTATCTGAGAATTGATTCGAAATTTTTTTTAACACTTTTCATGTTGTTAATAATATAAACAATTTAAAATTTTAATGCTGAATTAATTATCTTAAATTATTATATGTAATTAAAGTATTAATGACGATAATTATTTTAAGAAATCAGTAAAATTTATTAATATAAAATGATAAACCTTGGCACCCTTTCTTCATGACGCCCTCTAGTAGTAGTACACAGTCTGCAGGTCATACAGTTTCCCTTCATGGTTGGCGTGGTAAAATGGCGCCCAAAGTTCAAAAATGGTCCTCGTCCAATCAGAGAACAGCAGGCGTGTATTTCAAAATGGCGCTAGTCCAATCAGAGAACAGCAGGCGTGTCATCCAAAAATGGCACTCGTGCAATCAGAGAACAGCAGGCGCATCGTCCAAGATGGCGTCGACCAATCAGAAGCAAGGGGAGGAGCTACAGGAGTAGGGATAGCCAATCAGAAGCAGTAGGCGCGGTCGCCATCTTGGATTTGTGGTGTTTTCGCTAACTTTGAGGCCCCTTTAAAATAACATGGGATTTTGAGCTAGAATCGGTGTTGCCTAACTACTAACACTTTAAAATCGGTCCAGTGGTTTGGTCTAAATCGACGGTCGAGAAACGACAATTGTACAAATTTTCGATTTTCCGTCAGACCGAACGCCCAGAGGTTTTCCGTATAAAAAAACCCGTTGGACTCATTCTGATTGTTAATATAAGTCGAGAAATACCTAAGCTTTGATATTATAGAGGTTACCGGATTAACTTAATGGCCATTTTTCATCATTTCCCCATCATAGCAATTAGAATCAATTCATATGAAGTAGTGCAGTACTGGTCGGTCGATGATTTCGAAAAAAGATAATATTTTTTGTGTTATCATCCCTAAGTATTGGTAGATCAAAATCACCGTCGTTTTATTTTTATTCCAATTGATTGAAATATGACAGCCATATTTGTTTCGTGGTGCACGACGTTGCTTGCATTTTTTTGATGTAAACGCAACTCTTGATATCGCAAGAACTGTTTATCCTAGAGACCTGCGGTAAAAATGATTGTATTGCTCACATGTCGGACTACATTTTTAAATCTAAACATAATTTTTGTAGGACGCTTATTTATGGGTGTGATTTAATCCCGAAGATATTAAAGTTTTTACAAGAATTTCCGCTTTTATGGGGGCATATTGCATATATCCAGATAAAAATGAAGTCTTAGGGCGGATTTTCTATTTAAACGTACACGGTTAGAGGTAGTTTATGTTTAAAATATTTTAAATCTGAAATTTTACTATTTTGGTATTTATGTTTATGACTAAAAAATGTAGTCCGACATGTGAGCAATACAATCATTTCTACCACAGGTCTCTAGGAACAACCGTTCTTTAGATATCAAGAGTTACGTTTACATAAAAAAACCGCAAGCAACGTCGTGCACCACGAAACAAATATGGCTGCCATATTTCAATCAAATGGAATAAAATAAAATGACAGTGATTTTGAACTACAAATACTTAGGGGTGATAACACACAAAAAATTATCTTTTTTCAAATGATCGAGCGATCAGTACTGCTTCATATGAATTGATTCTAATTGCTATAATGGGGGATGACAAAAAAATGACCATTAAGTTAATCCGGCAACCTCTATAATATCAAAGCTTAGGTATTTCTCGACTTATATTAACAATCAGAATGAGCCCAACGGGTTTTTTTTATACGGAAAGCCTCTGGGCGTCCGGTCTGACGGAAAATCGAAAATTTGTAAAATTGTCGTTTCTCGGCCGTCGATTTCGACTATACCACTGGACCGAATTTAAAGTGTTGGATACTCATCCGACGCAGAATTTAATGCTCTTTAATTCTTGTAATATTGAAGTTTGTGTTTGAAAGCATCGCGTTGGAGTTATAAGCGAAATACTAAAAAAGGTCCGAAGATTTCGTGGTTCTTTTGATGCCCTCAGGTAAGCTCGAGTCGAGGGACCGTGCAAACTTAGGATACTTATATTTGACCTCAAACGAAGCGATCGAAACGTTCTCCCGCTTTCCAACATTTATTTCTACCAACGGTCCAAAACGGGCCTAATTTTACTGGCCTAATATATCAAATAGTTAATATATAAAAAGATATATATGGATATTTTACGAAACAATAGAATTTCCAACAAGCAAAAGGAACCAGAAGTTGTTTTTAAAACGTTAATTGCTCTCTCTACTAAGAAGCTTTTAGGGTAATCATTCTCTCATAGTAGTTCCCAACTTAATCTTGGCAAAACAAGAACGCTGAGTGACACCCATAAATGAAAAAGCAATTTGAAAGACTTTTACATCATTTTTTTCTGTACTACTTGATACGTTTTGACATTCTTTTATGGTTTGCGATAACTACATTATGAACAAGGGTTGGTCGATTAAATACTTTAGTAATACTAACCAACAACTTGAACACAAAAATAAATATGCATGCGTACACTGGAGATATTTCTGGCGGAAATTGGAGCTTAAAACCTTCATTTAGTTGGTTGTACAACAACATATCCACTATTCCACTATTCCACAGAGACATTTCATTACAATGTGGATGTACCTTTGGAGACTAGAGATTGCGTATACAACTTATGATATATATTTTTTAGAGAAACAAGACACTACGCGCCTGTTGCTAAAGTAAGATCAAAATTTATTTTCATTTAGTATGGCTATGACAGAACAAATTGGTGTCCTTAAAACTTTCTCGCATATATTTACTGCAAAATTGTTGATAACTGTCAGATCTTGTATTTGCTTGATAATCAGGGTAGGGAGAACGAAAAAGATTGATTCGTTCGCAGAAGAATAAGAATTTAATTTTTCATTCGTTCTCGAATTTTATTTTTTAATTCTTTGGTATAAATAAATTTTCGTTCCCGAGCGAATCATATTTGTTCAGAGTTAAAAAATATTTATCGTTAACAAATTTATGACGTGTGATTCATTCGGGAGTTAAATAACAACGCAGGTTTATTTAGTATGTAAAGATGCAATTTTATTAATACACGGAGAGCAAATCTGTATGGCATTATATGTGCGCTGTCGAATTTGATTTGGTAATTCGTAATTAATTGATACCTATTCTCGATTTATTTGTTTTTATCAAGAAACTTTAATTGATTATGGACGTTATCATAATGCCGCTTAATATTTCAAGTTAATAGATTTGCTTTTAAATTCTTTTAACACTCTTCGCAAGTGCAAATATTTGTTTTATTATCATAGTTAATATATTTGGTTAAATTAAATTGTTTGTATAAATAATAACTTTTATATAAATAAAACTGCAGAGTAGTAAGAACTATACGTAAGTAGTATACTAGTATAAGAGTAAGAACTGATTCATTTCCGCTTGTATTCATTCAGGAATGAAATTTTTTTAAGTTGATTTTGCATTCGTTCGCGTACGAATAAAACTGCCTTCGTTAAAATTCAATTCTTGAAAGAATGAATCATAAATTTTTCAAAAATGATAAAATAAAAAAGAACCGAATTTTTTTCATTCGCCAGTGATAATTTCCTTAGCCTGGTGATAACTATTCTTTCTTTGCGCTTCTTATAACAATGATCACTATTTTTGTTAGTAAAAACACATAATGCTTGCGTGTCAGTATAGTTTTTATTTTTAAGTTAGATTTTAAGTGATGGATTTATTTTAATTTTTCTGATAGTTCTAATAATAATTCAAAAAATGAAACAGCTTAATCCCTACATTATTATGAAGTAAACCTCGAAAAATTAAAATTTGGATGTTGCTATTGAGAACATATAACCGTATGCGCACGCTTAATAAACGCCACTTCTTAGGCTGGAGATCGAAAAACAGGCGTGAAAATTAACATCGCACGAGTATCGAGCAATATTTCTTGTATTCGTTTATACACAATTGTAAAAAACATTAATTTATTTTAAATATCGAGGTTAACTTTGACAGATTTTGAATTAGATACATAAGCTGCAGTGGCGTGCGGTGAGAATTTAGGCTAGGGAAGCAACCACGATTTTAATTTTAATATACCTAGGTACATGCATACATGTATACATATTATTATTCATTAAAACAATTATTGTTCCAAAAATTTCCCCCTCAAAATACTTCTCTGGATCCGCCCCTGCTAGGTACAATAAAAAACAGTGTTATAATTATTAAGCTTAAAAGTTTTTCAAAGAAGAACTTTTACACTTTATGCTTATAGAATTCGTTGACTATTATTCTTTATTTTAAAAAACTACTACTATAGTATATATTTATAATGCAACTCGATTTTCTTTTCGAAATCTGCCTCTCTCAATAATTTGTAATTTATCTCCAAAACTGTATGCAGAAAATTCTTTATTAATAATTTACAAACTGAACGAAAAAATCGTCCCAATTCGGATGTATCGGAGGTACTCGAACCTTTCACCGAAGCAGCTGAATTTGCAGTCATGACGATAATGCAATTTTAAATTTGCATACAGAGCAAACTAAATAGAATTATTTGTCTTTAAGAAAATTCAACTTATATAAGTTGAAATAATGTGACAAAATACAGTCTCATTCGCAGATTTACATTACTTAAGTAACATTAAATTTAACAAACACTAAATCGAACAAATACCCAAATTATAATAAATAAACATTTGGGCACGAAACACACTAAAAAGTCTGTATCACCACGCCCGCTGATCCACGCCAAGGCTAGGAGAAGAGCAGTTATAAGCAACGAAATCAGTGCTTATAATGCAGTGTATGTAAGACATTTGAATCTTTCCGTGCAAGTTTAATGAGCCTAATTTAAATAGCACTCTAAATAATTATTCTTTTTGCTGTACGGAATTGATATTGAGCTTTAAGTTGATTAAATATTACAAATTTAAATAAACGATAACCATAATTTTATAAAAATATTTTTCTTAGCATTGGTTTTTATTTTTAATAAATTCTCAAGGGAAGCATTGCTTCCATTGCTTCCATGGACCGCACGCCACTGATAAGCTGTAAAGTTTTTATATTTAGTTGGATAGCACTTTATGTGTTATATATCTGATAAAACGAATACAAACAATATAATATTCTAATAAGATGGATAAAAAGCATATTTAATAATAAAATTTAACAGTTATGCATAACGTAATCTAATTGTTGTGTGTAAGTATTGCGTCTGACAATAACTATTTTAAATAATCTGTATCTCGTTAACATGATTTTTCCTTCCTCCAAAAAGATGTATAACCCTTAACTGGTAAGGTAAAATTTAGTTGCACAGACGCACTGTGGGGCCGATACGTCGAAACTTGCGACATAAATACGTAATTCGTAAGATCATCACCATTTTCAAGATCTTTATTATTTATGAGGTTAATAATTAACTATTACTACAATAAATACAGATGGGCACTAAAATTTTATGTAATTATTATATATTTATATTGATACCTGCTTTAAACGTGCTTTAAAAAGTTGAATATTTCTCTAATTGGAGCATATTTGTGGACATATGTATAGATTTTCTTGCATTACGATATTAGATGGTCTTTACTCATTACTTACAGTATTTATTTTGTTTAGTTTATTAATTGTGTACATCAATATTTAATGAAATTATTTATCTGGTAACAAGATGAGTAATTACGTTACTTGAATATTTTGGTGATAATAAGCCGTTATCAGCTTATTTTATTTTAAAAGATTTAGATAGTTGCAAAGCGATTTCTATTAACGAAAAGAACAAACCTTTGTACATATAAAATTGAAAATAAACTGAAAAAAGGTATATAGGTCCACACAGAAATGCTTCATTCTTATAGTACCTACCTACTACTTAAGAAGATTGAAAGTACCGTTTTACTTAGATTTTCAAATACTTTCAGGAAGGTTCAAACAATAGAAGATATTTTTTTGAAATATGTACAGAACAAATACATACTATATCCAATAGTTAAGACTATTTTAGTCTCCGAAGAATAACTTTAAACTGATGAAAATGTTCTCCATAGAGTCAATCCCCATTATCATTAACTAGCAAAACATATCGCTAACACTAATCCTATAAGCTAATGTCAAATTTCTCTGTCATCATTGGCGTATTCTGTTTGACTTTTTCATCAAAAAACCGAAATTTAAAGTTTCAATATATATTATCAAAGTTAAAAAATGGTAAACTAACTAATCCCATAGAAACTCTTCATCTTAATTTTTATCTTTTTCTTCATCTTCGTTTTGTAAACCATCATCTTCATCAGAACTCGTTTCCTTGATCCCATATTTGGTTCTTTCAACAATTTCTGGATATCGTCATTCGTATCGCGAATTGTTTTCTTTCGAGGAATTGGTCGTAAGTCTGTGCAGATTAGATCCGAAGATACAGTATCAGAAGAGTACATTATGTATCAAGTCTCTGATGGTTACCGTTCTAATAATTTTCAGTGATTTTTTTTCACGAAAATACCTAAAATCTTTAAATCCAGCATGTAGTGTTTCTTCTGATAATAAGCCCAAGGGAAGGGTAGCATTTCGAGCAATATCTGCAGAAGAAATGAGAAGAAGATGAAGACTGTCTTCATTATCTGGCAATAAAAACATTTCAACTAACCGCTTGTAGTATTTTTCTAAAAACTTTAGTTTTATATAGTGGCATTCTTTGTATGTACTTTTGTTTAACGAAATTCAAAAAGGTATAAGTGATATTTTTAAGATTATTTAATATTTTTCCATTAGATACTCCTTGGTATTCAAATTTTGAAAGGGTAGAATTGTATACAGACTCTATTAGTGTTTTGTCTCTTCGTTCTCCTTTAAATGAAATCAACTCCACTGATTCCCTTCTAGTCACCATTTCGTACATCGACTTTTTTTGTATCTCAAAATGAAAATGATTTTTACGAAATTTTAAATGAACACGAAAAATTAGTCAATTTGTCTATTAATATTAATTCTAATTTTATAAAAAACCGGCAACTTCTTATAGAGAGATGTAAAATACTTACCAATATATATTCTGTTTAATATGTATAAACTTAGAACTAAAATTGTAACACTAAAAACGGCATTTAATTCGCATCCACTTCACACCTTTAGCAAGTTCTAACTTCAACGTCTAACTGTACACAAAATAATAAACCCCTACAGATGTGATCAATATTACCAAGTACTACAATTATAGTACTTCTAAGAAAAAACGTAAAAGTGGGTAAATATTAAAGTTCATTTTTCTCATTTTTGTCGCAAGTTTAGATGCATCGGCCCCATAGTAAGAAGTGGGGTGCAAGAAGCATAAAAACCTGGCAAAAAAAATTTGGAGTGCCTAGATGAATAGTTATTGCTTGAAAAGGTTTTTAAGGATTATAGACGATACAAAACATTGTATAAAATGTACAGGGTGGTTCATATAAGATGACCCTGTACCTTATCTTGGAAACTGTTGGAGTTACGAAAGATGGTTAAATATCAAAATTGGTTGGTAAAACAAATTTAAATTTTTTAATATTTTTGTATATACAGGGTGAGTCGTTTTGTTATGGCTACTGTCAACTTTTTTAGTTTAAATTGAACATCCTGTATACTTTTACAATTTTCCACCATACACGTTATTGTAAGTATTTTTGGTAAACATACACTCCGGAAGTCGCGCAGTTTTTGAATAAATCTAATTTCTTTAACGTTTAACGTTTTTTATAAACGTATTGTTGAATAACATACAGGGTGTTGCAGTAGTCATAGCAAAACGACTCACCCTGTAAAACAAAAACATTATAAATTAAAAATTTGTTTTGTACTAACCAACTTTGGTATCTAACTTTTTTTTCGTAACTCTTACAATTTCCAAGATAAGGTACAAGGTCATTTTACCTGAGCCACCCTGTACAACACAATCACTGTAGGGTTAGCAAATAAAAGTGAAATACTCTTGAAGCATTGCTTGTATTCCTGTGACAACATCACAATATTTAATAATTGTTAATGTGAAATGTGTATGTGAAATATGTTAATTCCCAGTGCATAGTAGGTACTCTGTGTTTAAAGAACAACTATTGGATTTATATATTTTTTTCTAAATGTGTACACTTGGGCAAGATCTTTTTACAATGTTGAAAACTCAGATACTTTGCGACTACATTGATGTAAAATTCTTATCCCGGAGGTACCCGGAAGCAAACTAAAAGTTTAATTAAAGTAATGAAATGTACTTGAGAATGACTTTTTGCCATGTTTTGTTGTTTCCTGCCCCTGTGTGAGATGGTAATGTGGCGTCTGAGAGACTATCATTTTAAGCAATCAATAAATGCTACAAATGTTAGAACTTTTTGTTTTATTTATAATGAAAACCAAAGTACACACTTATTACTATAAGAAAATAACGAAATTAGCTTTTGGTTATGCGTCGAACATAGCATTAGAAATATTCAAATGCAACTCGACAAAAATGTGTATAAATTGGCATGAACTTTACTATTAGGATAAATGGTTATTTGTGTATTTGGTGCGCAAAATGCTACTTTGGTGGTCAAGAATGAAAGTTTTTTGACGAGGCTGTTACAAAATATATTTAGTTTTGCTATCGTGGGGGTAGCGAAAAGGTAACCCAGATACTCGTCGCGTGGGTCGTGGGTAAATAATCTAAAAATATAATAAAGAAATCTTAAAAGGGCGCCAGGTCCTAATCTAAGACGAAATCTTTTGGACGGACCTTCAAAAAGTGATGGTCCCACTAAAGCATTTATTAATTTGTATTTTTGGTGCCCTGTACAACTAAATAAATACAAGAGTAGTATGCTGATAAGAACTATAATGAAGAACGAATAATAATCTTTAACAAAGTTCATATAAATTTTGGTTAACATGCAAAAATATTGTTAGTGTTTGTAAATACGAAGATAAATCTTAAATAGGTAAATATATAAATATAAATTAGTAAATAGATATATTTAATAAATTGTATCAGATAAATAACTAACATGTAACTAATAACATATAAACATATAACCAACAAAATAATTGCAGATAATAAATAGTAGTAGTAGTACGAAGGGTAACAAAATAATAAAAATAATTCGGTAAGTATTTGATTTGTTTAATAAGTTTTAAACTCTTACTATAATATATTCCTTTCCGTTTGTTTTAGATTTACTAAGATTGTGACCTAAACTACGAAGTGTGTAAGCGCTTACTACCGACGTGAGCTCATTCGTTATCAAATTTGTACTCAATTGTAATAAGATTAATAGTTAATAAATCAATTAAAAGCAAAAGCGAATTACTTCCTTACAATAATTATCCCGTTGACGTTTATTTAAACACTCAGATAGGTAATCTGTTTGAAAATTTGCTGATAAAGAATTTACTATACTTTTAGTGTATATATACTATAGTGTATATAGTGTATATATATTATGTATATATATTATGTATATATAGTGTATATAAAGGTCAATAGTACACTGCTATTTATTAATTAAATACTTTTCTTATTAATTAAATACATAAATCATTAATTAGATGGTGTATTCTGACCTGTAGAATAATGATGGACTGCCTTCATATAGGAACAGCTTACCGGATTGTGAGTTACCAAGTGTTGATTTTTTCCAATAAACAAATTGTTTAAAACTAAACATAAAATTTAATTTTTTTTAATTTCTTTCAAAAAATAATGTAACATTAAAAGGTTAATAATTTCTAGGCCAACTCACATTTCAAAATATTTATTTATTCAAAATATTCGAAATGCTTTCTTGCAATATAAACACATTTTTTCTAATAATTGCAAGATATGCTTACTAGTTAAAAATAGTAGGTTAGTATAAAATGCTATTATGTTAAAATAATCACTTACTTAAAGAGCTAACTAGACAAACCAGAAAATAACAAAATGTTAGAATAAAAATTTCTTGTCAATTAATGTAATTAATGTAAATGTTTTGGCATCACAGATTTATAAAAATAATTATAATTTGGATATAAACAAAGGGAATTTTCAAATAAATTATTAGTAACGTATACTGATCAATCAATTATTATCTCCTTTAGAATCTGATACCAAGCGGTATTGATTACCTAAGGAGGTAATCATCCTACCACTCCGAGAACAATGGACCACTGTACTTAAGTCAAAACTAACCTCGGCGTATGAGACTGTACGTCGGCAGTGGTCCAAAACTAACGAAGATCGCCAGTCACACGGACTGAAGAATTACCTACATTTCGGAGTGGTAGGAAGCTGGATCTTGCATTCGGTGTCCGGCAGGATGTTCTACGAACATTGTTAACGTCAACAATTCCTGGTACCACCATCATCCTGAGGACATCTAACCAACCATCTACAACTCAACATTTGGTCTCTTGTGCGGTAACATCACCAAGGGACCGTGAACGAAGATCCAATCAACCATCAACAACTTTACATCTGGTCCTTCAAACCGAGAAGGATCGTGCACTAGTAAATGTTTTACACACATTTACTACATTACCAGTAAAGTCTTCACGCTAGACTTTACATTTGATTCTTCGAAATGTCTTACAAACATTTACAATAGTCTAACCGCCTTGCCGAGTTAGAAATAAAGTCTTCACGCTGGACTTTACATTTGATCCTTCGAACCAAGAAGGATCCTATCAAGTAGATGTCTTACAAACATTTACAATTAGTCTAACCGCCTTGCCGAGTTAGAAATAAAGGCTTAGGTGGCGTTTCTTCTGCAGGTGGAGTTCGTGTTGATTGGACATGACGATATTTTTTCCAAAGTCGACGAGTACCCCAGAACAGCAGCAGGAACATCGATATTATGATGATGGTGGTAATGCCACTGGATAATAGTGAATGATGACGGATGGTTCTCCATGTTGTTTCCTGAAGTTGTTTGCAGGGGCATTCCCTGTCGGTGTCTTCTCGCTGGGAATTCGTGATGAAGGTGCCCTTGTACATTTCATAAGGTGGTTTGAGGCTTCCTTATAAATTGTTTCGATCTGGTTGAAGTATTTTGTTGTACAGTAACTATGTTGAGTAAGATCGAGGGACAGGATTATCTCGTTCTTTTCCTGAACTTCTTTCCATAGTTTTTCTAACTCGGCAAGGCGGTTAGAGATGTAGGCTTCTGTTTTTCGGGATGTAGCATCCTTCTTGGAGTTGGTTAGAATCTGAGCAATTTTTTGACCCAATTGCTCTTGCTGGCTGCTGAGTTGATTCATTTGTTCCATGTTGGTGGTGAACATCTTGACGTCTGTAGATTTCAAATGAACTACCCACAGGCTCGAAGGACCAAAATGTAAAGTCCTTCGTGGTGTGTGTTCTAACGCGGCAGTGCGGTTAGACTAATGGTAAATGTTTGTAAGACATCTACTTGGTAGGATCCTTCTTGGTTCGAAGGATCAAATGTAAAGTCCAGCGTGAAGACTTTATTTCTAACGCGGCAGTGCGGTTAGACTAATGGTAAATGTTTGTAAGACATCTACTTGGTAGGATCCTTCTTGGTTCGAAGGATCAAATGTAAAGTCCAGCGTGAAGACTTTATTTCTAACTCGGCAAGGCGGTTAGACTAATTGTAAATGTTTGTAAGACATCTACTTGGTAGGATCCTTCTTGGTTCGAAGAATCAAATGTAAAGTCCAGCGTGAAGACTTTATTTCTAACTCGGCAAGGCGGTTAGACTATTGTAAATGTTTGTAAGACATCTACTTGATAGGATCCTTCTTGGTTCGAAGGATCAAATGTAAAGTCCAGCGTGAAGACTTTATTTCTAACTCGGCAAGGCGGTTAGACTAATTGTAAATGTTTGTAAGACATCTACTTGATAGGATCCTTCTTGGTTCGAAGGATCAAATGTAAAGTCCAGCGTGAAGACTTTATTTCTAACTCGGCAAGGCGGTTAGACTATTGTAAATGTTTGTAAGACATTTCGAAGAATCAAATGTAAAGTCTAGCGTGAAGACTTTACTGGTAATGTAGTAAATGTGTGTAAAACATTTACTAGTGCACGATCCTTCTCGGTTTGAAGGACCAGATGTAAAGTTGTTGATGGTTGGTTGGATCTTCGTTCACGGTCCCTTGGTGATGTTACCGCACAAGAGACCAAATGTTGAGTTGTAGATGGTTGGTTAGATGTCCTCAGGATGATGGTGGTACCAGGAATTGTTGACGTTAACAATGTTCGTAGAACATCCTGCCGGACACCGAATGCAAGATCCAGCTTCCTACCACTCCGAAATGTAGGTAATTCTTCAGTCCGTGTGACTGGCGATCTTCGTTAGTTTTGGACCACTGCCGACGTACAGTCTCATACGCCGAGGTTAGTTTTGACTTAAGTACAGTGGTCCATTGTTCTCGGAGTGGTAGGATGATTACCTCCTTAGGTAATCAATACCGCTTGGTATCAGATTCTAAAGGAGATAATAATTGATTGATCAGTATACGTTACTAATAATTTATTTGAAAATTCCCTTTGTTTATATCCAAATTATAATTATTTTTATAAATCTGTGATGCCAAAACATTTACATTAATTACATTAATTGACAAGAAATTTTTATTCTAACATTTTGTTATTTTCTGGTTTGTCTAGTTAGCTCTTTAAGTAAGTGATTATTTTAACAAAATAGCATTTTATACTAACCTACTATTTTTAACTAGTAAGCATATCTTGCAATTATTAGAAAAAATGTGTTTATATTGCAAGAAAGCATTTGTTCATATTTTGAAATGTGAGTTGGCCTAGAAATTATTAACCTTTTAATGTTACATTATTTTTTGAAAGAAATTAAAAAAAATTAAATTTTATGTTTAGTTCTAAACATTCTGGCGGCTCTCGCAATTGGGAGATTGTGATCTTAACGGCCGGAGCTCGATCATCTCAGGATGGCTGGGTGGCGTTTCTTTTGCAGGTGGAGTTCGTGTTGATTGGACATGACGATATTTTTTCCAAAGTCGACGAGTACCCCAGAACAGCAGCAGGAACATCGATATTATGATGATGGTGGTAATGCCACTGGATAATAGTGAATGATGACGGATGGTTCTCCATGTTGTTTCCTGAAGTTGTTTGCAGGGGCATTCCCTGTCGGTGTCTTCTCGCTGGGAATTAGTGATGAAGGTGCCCTTGTACATTTCATAAGGTGGTTTGAGGCTTCCTTATAAATTGTTTCGATCTGGTTGAAGTATTTTGTTGTACAGTAACTATGTTGAGTAAGATCGAGGGACAGGATTATCTCGTTCTTTTCCTGAACTTCTTTCCATAGTTTTTCTAACTCGGCAAGGCGGTTAGAGATGTAGGCTTCTGTTTTTCGGGATGTAGCATCCTTCTTGGAGTTGGTTAGAATCTGAGCAATTTTTTGACCCAATTGCTCTTGCTGGCTGCTGAGTTGATTCATTTGTTCCATGTTGGTGGTGAACACAAATCCTTCGCAATACAAGCGATATACAGATGGAAGCCTTGTAATATCTAATGGTTACTGGTTGCCTCCATAACGATAACAAAATGAAGAAGTCAGTACAGAGTGTAAGTGTACTAACCAAAGACAAAAGAAGAACCACAAAAAGAAGGGCTAATAAAAAAAGAAGAAACAAATTAGATATATATTAATTTTAGGGAAGTCAGTACATTACCAATTAGGTGGAAACAGCCCTCATCTTCCTGAATGGTGTGTTTGCGAAGAATATCCCACAAATGTGGTTATTAAAAGTTCCAACAAAAGAATAAGTATAACACTAATTCGATCAGTATTATCTAAAATCCAATCTTCTAAATTTTGTAACTTTTAATTAATTTCCAGTTAGATGAATCCAGAAAATATAAACTAAATTTACACAATTTCTAACATGGAATTCTCAAAGTAATGGCTGCAGGAAGAATGACTTTTTTGCAGAGAAAAGATAATGCGAGAAATTTTAAGTTTTGGGGAATTTTCGAAAAGGTACCAAGTTGAAGGATGAAGATATCCATTAAGAAAATGACGTATAGGCATGCAACCCAACATGCATAATAATGATAACAATTGAACTGAATCAAATTATACCAAAATCCATTTTTAATATAAGTTAGTAATTAAGTTTTAGTATAAATTAATTTATAGTAATTTTAACCGCAACAAGGCGTAGCCGAGTCAAAATCTCATTTGAGACCACCAAAGTCATTTCGAGCAGGAATTGCACACAACGTTTTCTCTACAGCGTCATTAACCGAGCGTTAACAGTGTTATTAAAATAACCGAAGAAGTAGAAAAAAAAATAAGAATAACACAAGGAAATTTGTATTTTAGCGCAAAGTGGACAGTTTCGTTGTTGCTACGGAAACGGCATTGCTCAAATATGCAGAAATTTGCATAAATGCACGAAATATTTTCCACTCCAAAGCGAAAACAAAACCAATGTGGTATTTTGCATACGGATATTAATGAAAAAATGTCATCATTTTTGACAGCTGTAAAAAAAAGTAATTTTACTGGAAAAAAAATTAAAACAAATAATAAAATAATATTGCAGTGTAATCATTTCACCGTTTTGAAAATTTACTAACGATAGTTCGTCGACGTTAATATAAATATTTTTGTATCGGATTTAAATTAAATGAGGGACATGCCATGTCATAAACATAATTAATAAAGGCTATAGATAGGACCACAGTTAGGTTCATTAATACTTAAATTAAAACTTAAGAATAAAGACTTCATGCAAACATAACCTAGCTTTTTGATGCATAATAATAATAGGTTTCATTTTTAGAAAAAGGATATAAAATTAGTTAGATTGCTTGATTATAATCATGTCTATGCAACCCAAGTTACATTTTAGGTGGGTTTCCCGCTTGTTAGGAAGAAGTATTTTTCATATTGAAATTTACACTTTACGATGTTTATCGTCAAATAGATTTTTCTAATTTCCAGAAGGCCAGCTCAAGTTTATGTTGCTAATTTGCTGAAAATAGATTAATTAGGTCAATCTTACTATGACTGATACAATACAATTAATCTTTGAATTTTGTTTACAAGATTTCTGTTCACTTTTATTAATGAAGGTATAAAATCCTCTCGTTTCGTGTTAACTGACTCTTATAGACTTTTATCTTGTTTTTCCTCACCATTGTTTTTATGTAAGTGCTTATAGTACTGTATGCTGGACATTTGCATGCTGCATAATTTGATTAATGTTAACTTTATATTTAAGCTGGCATTTGTATAAGCATCAATTGGCTTATTCAGTGCATTGTGTACTGCAGAAATCATGTTTATATTAAATTGTAAAGATATTTCTATGGATAAACAAATTGTATTACCTATATCATGTATTCCTATAGTTGTTTTGTAAAGGATGAACCTTGATTTGTTAAATTGTATATGTTATTAGATCGTAATGAGTTTCGTACATTGTCAAACGTTTTCCTCGAATATCTTCGTTACGATACATTTTTGGACCATAGATGCACAATACTTTTTTGATCCTGTTATTAAGCCCTACAATTCTATAATAATAGAATTAGGATTAGTGACAATTAAAATCAGCTGTGCCGAATTAATGACGTCACAAACTTACTCGATGCTCCGCTGTTTTCGAAAAAGTGTCATAGATTTCGTTTGTTCTGGCAAAAAGTATATAAGCTGGGGCAATTTGGAACAAAGTCAGTCGATAAAACGTAGAAGGCAGAAGCTATGCCCGGCTCCAGATAAAATATCTGTAATAAATTTGAGGTTAGATTTTTAACCATATGGCTTTGACGCATATGTCACATTATAAACAAAGTTAAAACAGATTGAAGTGTTACCTGAACATTTTTAAAAGGATTAAAGGAAGATTTAGTTATTGTGCAACAATATTAAAAGTGAAAGTGATTATTTAAATAAATTCAAGTGAATTTATTTCTCGACATCGATCTTTGTATCGATTTTATAAACAAGAAGTCAGCTCTTTGGTTTTATCGCAGTGTTTAGTGTTAGTGTTTAGTGTTACCACTAAAAGGATCTTTTATATAAAAGGGAACTAGTTTACAATGTACCAGGTTGGTTAAAAATAAATGATTTTTGTTGAGTTTATAAATAATGATTACTTTATAAAGTGCATTCTCTAATACTAAATTATTTGGTTTAGCTTACCAAGTTCTTTTCAGTATTCATTTGACTTGAAGCAAATAAAACAATTTAATTTTCTTTTTATAAAATTTATTTTCATTGGACAAATAATCTTTTTATTTATAAACAAAGTTTATTTGTGTTGGTTTGTTCAAACGAATGACCGTAGTTATCCTATGTCAGATCTCTACTATTATTTATAACGTTTGAGCAAACCTGAGAAGTCACTTCTCAATTTAACATTTGTATTATCTTAAAAAACATTTTTATTTTTATTTTGACGTTCTATTTGATTTTATTTTGTTTGTTAAATAAAGTTTTTGTGTTTTCAATTTTACATATGTGTTTAATTGATGTTAATGCAAGCATCCAGCGTTCTATTTTTTTAAATTCAGAGTTTATCAGCAGTTGTCCAGCTTGCAGGAGCTTTAGTGCTTATGATAAAAGTTTTTCCTTCTTTCCAGGCATAAAAGTAAATAAGAGTCACGCAATTCAAATAATTTATGCTTTACTGAGCAAACCTGAGTTAGCTGAGAGGAATAAAGAATATCTGTGGTGGTTTCTCAATTTAACCACCGTATATAATTTATGTTTATATTTGGAACGGTGGATATGATATTATATTTTATTTTATTCATTCATAGATCACCGCAATATATAGTGTAGATAATGTTCGTATATAATCTTTACGTACATTTTTCTCGTTTTATTTACGTATTGGAACCGATTTGTTTTAATATTTCTTTGTACAGTAAGGCTAGCCCTCTAAGTGAGGTATCAGGTAGTGCACCTATAGTGTGAGGGTTAGATGGAGTGACAGATTTGTAGGTGGTTCCATACTAGAATGAAAAACTTAGAATGAAAGATATTGAGTAACTACTAAGAGGCTGTGGTCCCATCTACATTTGTATTATAAGAGCCCCGACGGATATTAATTCGTCTACTTTTGTTAAAAGTCCCCACAATCTTTACTCCGAAATTTAATTCTGGTATAGAAAGTGACTCTCTCTTGTTGCCAGAAATGAAGTACTGCATATCTAGTAATATATTTCTGGAATCTTATATCCAAGAGTTTTACATCTTATGTATCTTATATATACTTGTAACAAAGGTGAAATCTGCAACTTTGAAACATCTTATAGTATACGACAAATATATGTGGCACAACAACAACTTGTCGCTATCAATGTTAATTCCACGAACTAACATATAGTGAATTGGCACGAGATGTATGCATTTAAATATGGTCTCCCTTACTGACAAGTCTAGGTGAATGAGAAACTATATTGTCTAGGGGTAATTGTGGTTGAGATCCTGCATCTCTCGTAATATATTTTTGGAACCTTATACCCAAGAATTTTACATCTTATGTATTTTTATTATAATTAACATTTTAGTTTAAAGGTGTTTTTTAGTTTTTTAGGTGGTTTTAAATCCATCGACTACAAACAATACTTTTAAATTAAAAATATAATAAATAATTAAAAAAACAATTACAAATACAATAAAATACAAAACTAAGACACCATAGACTAAAAAAATAACGGTTTTAAAAATATAAAAATAAAAATAAAAAGTAACTAGTGTTGACTAATCTACATAATTAAAAGTTTAACATAAAAAGAATAAAGCAAATCAGGCTTGTAGAACTTGTAGAAGAAATGGAACAAAAATGAGCCGTGTTTTAAATAGATATATAGATTATAGTCCGTCCGCAAACCATGCGAAGTAATAAATTAAACTGACAGTCAGGTAGCGAAAGATAAGCGGATTACTACAAGGGTTTTCTATTGTCATTTGCTACTTAAAACCGTAAATTCTGCTGTTTTTACAAGCAGCTGCAAAAAGCTAGTAAAATGACAATAGAAAATACTTGTAGTAATCCACTTACCTAGCTTTCAGTTTAATTTATTACTTCGCGTGGATTGCGGACGGATTATAGTAAATTATAATTGACCTATAGAATAAAGTTCGATAGGGCCGGTGTATTCACTATCGACGGATTCAAGATTTCGATCGTAATCGTAGATCGTAATCTAAAGCAATGTTAATACGAACACGATAAGTTCGATCGCCAATAATGAAATCCTTATAATGATCACCCCACTAATTTACAACTTTTGCAACAATTTGCAAACGTATCTCACGATGGTTTGCTTTGTCCAAACAATATGAAACGGCTATAAATAAGCAATTGCCATCACCTAATATTTGTATAATTTGTCTGCCTTCCATGGTTTTCAACTATACGGGTTTGTCTACGCAACCAAACGTTAAAACACTTTAATGAAGCAAGTGGTCGGTTGCAGCAACTTTTATAATAGTGAATACTTGCAAGCGGATCGTCGTTCTCGTGCGTATCCAAATAAATGTTTTAGATTTATTTATTTAAAAATATAAAACTTCAAGAAATACAGAAATTAAGTTTTGACTAATCTACACAACGAAAGCATCAATTTAAAAAAGAATCAGGTAAATCAGCCCAGTAGAACTCTCAAACCAACTGGAACAAAAGTGAGCCTTGTGTTTAAAACACTACTATACCATAAAGATGATTTAATCTTATTGCTAATAGACGATATAATTTTCTGAGAAATTCCTAGTGGTTTTCTATATTATATTTTTTAAGATACACTCTATACTTAATGTATTTTAGAAGGTAGAATACTGAAAATTGAAAACTGTAAAAATGTAGATACGACTTTCTGGGTAAAAGGAACGGATATGTAAACAAAGAGCACGTCTTATATAAAACTAGCAGGTGTCGGTCGTTCAAAAACAGAATTTTCTAAAAAGAACGAAAACATTTTCGAGTTGCTTTTTTAAGATTTTCATAAAATATACTCTTATACAAGCGCGTGCTCCATTCTATGCAGCGAAGAACAGAATAATATATTTATGTAGGTGGAAAATACTGTAAATTACAACCTTTTCATAAGAGAAAAATATTAACAGTGAATTATCGCTTAATGTTGAATCCGCCACAAAATATGCAAATAAAAAATAAGTGTATTAATACAATTTGTAAATATAATTTGGTCCAAATAGTAACTCACCATAATACTTCGTTATCGAAACTTCTGAAACAGCTCTGAGCTCAGTGATATGAAATAGCTTTTGCTGATGTTTCGATTAACTATAATGGAGATGGTAAGATTCCTCGAGTTTTACTTCACATTTTTATTGAATAAAAAGGATTTTCCAACTAAAAATCGATACAACTGCGGCTGTAATAACACCTCATCATAATTTCGTTTTCATTCTCCCCTATTTCCAATACATATGCATAGATGTATACCTGATTGGGTTGTTCAGTGGAATAAAAAATTGTATGTAAATTGATAAATTGATATCGCCTTCCTTTTCCCTAGTTTCTAAATACAGGTTTACTTCTCGGAAAAAAAGAATAGACAATTTTTATAACCGGAGATGGAGGTAGGAAATTTCTAACTTCTCAGTTTTCAGGCCGGTTTGATATAATAAAGTTAGAAATATGACTAAGGAGTTATTTAACTTTGAAATGTTTCAGAAGTAAACGTCATGATAAACTTTTCGTTGGTAGTTGATATATACCATACAGTGAGTAACTAAAAGGCAACTGTAACACAATTAAGCTGCTAATTGTTTCAAAGTTTAAACATGCATTTAGAGTTTTGAAACTGCATTTACTGCTTTGTACTATGTGATTACTTTAATAAACTTCAACCGTGAAATTACATTTCTTTACTGAGACATTTCATAAATATATCACATTAAAAGCGGCAAACTGTGATTATTAGCTGCAGAATTGTTTTAAAAGAATGTAAACAACGACTCCAATAATGAAGATGGTTGCAATAAACGTTTTGCTGTGAAATTCCCTTCTTACTCCTACACAGCGTATTTAAGATAAATGTGTTGGAAGTGTTTCGAAACATAAAAATCTATGGGGGTAAAACAAAATTAGTGCGTAGTCTGAAGAAGTGACAACATTTCAGTTTCTGATCTTTTTACTAATTCATAATGATGAAAAGGTCAACATTTCAGCAAATTATGAACATTTCCAAAGTTTTCTAATATGTGGTGGATGGGATATAAAATTTATACAAGAAGTTAAGTACTAATCACAAAGCTTATTTGTACAAATCTGCACACAATTGGTTTTTTATTTTCATTCCTCTTTTGTTTATTGCGTAACGATCTTGACTCAAATAGTTTCAAACGTATACTCCAAGACTATTACTGCTATCTACATTAACTGTGACTTGTTTTTCGGTAAACACATTTCGGTCAAAATTAATAGCTTTATTTTTGTTTCAAGCAAGAGTTACTTTATATAAATTATTATCAACATAAAAGTATTCTCAGAATTGCAGATCAATAACTGGAAAGCAGTATACAGCGTATATTAGAAATGACATAGGTAATGAAGTATTTGCTGAATTATGTTTCAATTTCTCGAAGTGAAGAATAGAAAATGCTCAATTAGTTTTAGAAAGGAACGTAATAATGCAAAAAAAATAATTCACTTTCTTAGGTTTCAAATTCGTCATAAGCTTTCCAAATTCACTCACATTTTCATACATATACTCAGCGCCCAAAGATCCTCGTAAGTCCTAATCTCTCCCAGGGTCACAGATCTCACTGGTATGTAGTTATATCACTGATTTTTCTATAGTTCTCTGTTACAAAAATATCAATTTCTCATCTTCCTAATCCATAATTTAAAATCTGAAATGGTCTATACATCTTGATATTCTCAAAATCCCAATAATCGTGATTTATTTCGTTCTCCTATTTAGAGGAGAACACCATGCTGAGTTGCTTTGTTGAATTAATTTAAGAAATAACTTAACTCCAAGCCGGATTTATAAAATCCTAGAACATAGACACGATATCACACCAGATTTTGGAAACATTGTGTTAAACAAGTAACGCTTTTAGTTGCAGCAGGCAAATATTAATTACCGTTAACTGTTTACCTAACCACTTATGTAACTCCTTTATCAACCGTTGGTGATATATTATTAATATTGAGCACTATTGTAGTAGGTACTATAGTGATCTTAGTTAGTGATTCCGACGTTCTGAATACTGCAGTGAAGAACCGATTCCTCCACAGCCTGTAAACTCACATTTGACATTTTGCGACTTATATTTATTGTACCTTATGTCCTATTCATCTGACGGACTTTAGTAATAATCAGCTAAGATTGTCACATGGTTGATTTTTGAACTTGAGCACTTTAATCTCCGTATCTACGATTATTAAATTGCATGTTACAAATAATCGAAAGTACAATTTCCTATAATCTCCAAAAACCTGTTAGTTATTCGATTGAAAATGAAACATACCTTTTGGACGTTGATTATATTATTGAATAGAAAAACCTTTTCCATAAGAGAAACTAACTAGCTGTGACATGATCTATTAGAACAATGAGACCAGAAATTAAAGACTGATCATAACTGGGAAACGTATATTGAAGACACTACTCCTGACATATATTATAGACGGAGAGCCAGCAACGTATTTCGAGTTGTCATTTCAACAGTCGTGAAAATTTGGTTACTAAATCTTATATACCTGCTGAACACTAAAAGTCGATTCTGGCAGCCCCCTGCGGCCGGGTTATACTACCCCAAAATTACTAAAAGGGTGAGAAATTAATTAGAGTTCCAAAAAATTAAAAATCAATAATGGTATAATAAAAACTGAATTTCATAAGGCAAGATTTATTGCTCGAGAAAAAATTTGCACGAATGCAATAATGACTTATGAAACAAGTATTTTATACTATTTTTTTCTATTTTGCACCTTTTATTCCCTTTTTAAATAAAATTTAGGAAAGTTTGTGTTGGTTGGCAACACTTTCGTGACATTTGAAAGTTCAGATTTTTAGAGTAAGTTTTTTCTTTTTCGTAAATAATCGTGTCAGGCATGGTCGGTCCTTTAGTAGTCTCTTCTTTACACTCACGTAACACTCAATGAAATTTGTATAAAGTTTGCATGGGATATAGGAGCACAATGTACAGGGTGGCTGACGATATTTGCTATGGTTACTATCAATTTTTTTGATTTTAAATAGAACGTCCTGTATACATTTTTACGATTTTCAATTCTACACTTTATTAAAGTATTTTTTGTTTATACATACATGTATACCAAAAGTGTGGTCAAATTTTAGGAAAATCTAATTTCTTTGATTTTTTTTTTGAAGAATGCGATCCTTTATATAAAAATATTTAATTAATTATAATAATACACGATGCTTATAAAAACCAAGTCAACATTTTCTCATATATTTATTATTGAATAATATACAGGGTGTTCAATCCACTAAACCAAAGATACAAAGTTTTGAAAGAGGTACAGATACTGATGTCAAACGGTTCTATTTTACGTGAAAAATTGTAAATAATTTGATTTAATGAATTGAGTTTAAAGAGTGCCTATAAACTATATTAAACTTATTCCAAAACGATTAAAACGTTGCAAGCATTGCCACCAATAAGCAAAAATGATCTATCTGGTTCATAAAATCAAAACTTTCCCCTCTTGTATAAGAACCATACAAAAAAACATGAAATCATAATTCCAATTAAGTAGACTGCAACATTTCATCTTAACAAAAAGGTTTTATGTTCAGTTAGTTTAGCCGGCAATTAATTATTATGATAAATTGGGCAGCTTAAGTGTCATCTTCAAAATAATCGATTGAATTTATTGAGGAAATGCAGGGGGCTGCCAGAATTGACTTTTAGTGTTCAGCAGGTATATAAGATTTAGTACCCAAATTTTCACTACTGTTGAAATGACAACTCTAAATACGTTGCTGGCTCTTGGTCTATTATAATTTGTTCCTTAAAAATTCCAATTTATTGCTTCCATTTCAACTATAGCACGTGTAGACAGATAACGGCTGTTCGGCAAAAAGAGGATTAATCTAAGCATCCATCCTTTTGACAGACTACTCTTGAGATTCTCATTAGCTGACAATGACATAATGCCTGAAAACCAGAATCCTTAAATATTCTTGGTGCCAAAAATGTCTTGTCCCTAATAATAGGATGGTTTTTATATTTTTGGGCGAAATATAGTCTCGTAACGCATATAACTACATGCTTGACCTTTTAGCTTTCTTCTTGGAATTGCGGCCCCTAGAGGGACACGCCATCAACCCCATGAAGTCTCTCAACAAGCTATAGAACAAGTTTTTTGCAAACTGTAGATGGACAAGTGCGAGGGCTTTTCTTTTTAATGATCCTATATGGAATACCTAACCGTCTAACCTTACCTAACCTGTCTAGTGTAGACACCAAATTTTCTTAAGAGTTATAAATCATCAGTACTATAGTATTTAGATTTCACCGCCCGAACATCTAAATAATGTGAGATGATCTTAAGCATGACGGTATCATTTTTAAAAGAAAGTTAAAAGGCACGTTATAAATTGTTTTTATTTAAATTCCGCGTCGAACTTTTACATAAATGTTGTTAAAATAATCTTTAGATATTCTTTTGTTTTCTGTCTTGTTTGTATTTTTCTAGGTACACCTAGGATGTCATGATTATACTCAAATTCACTAAACACTCATCGAACTGTAACACCAAATAACTGTTGAGTCATTTTCTTTGCAGATCTGTTTGCGTACGATTGTTTTTTACTAGCTGTACCCTAAATAATAATGTGGTAAAATAATGTAGCAAATCTTCAATAATTAACTCTAGGCATGTGCAATTTCCTTTGCCGCTGTACTATCTGCAGTAGGCTTACGTTAACAATCTGGCCATACTTGTTTTAAACTGTGTTTGAAGTTTGCAACATAAGAAACAGCATTTCCAAATCGAGAATAGAAAAGTTTTGACATTTGTTTGCTGTTATGTCTAATGTAAAGCTATTAATACTTTTTAATGAGTTTTAGACTCACTGCAATCTGTCAACTCTAAGACTGTTTTATCGCATGTCGTCATACTATAGTCAGAAATATAGTTTATCTTTCACCAGTATTTACAGCAGCATAGTGCTGACGTCTACAACTTTTTGCCGCGGTTGCAAGAGCGAAATCATTGCAACCGAGTAACTCTTGCATCAGTAAGTGCAGTTGGTCAACAGTTGCTGTACGCATGACCGAAACAGCATAATTAACATTTACTACTGGAATACCAGATTACCATATTTTATAAGTTCTAGGAAATCTAGGTAGGGGAAGAGGGGAAACAGTGTTACACGTACTACAGTGTTACACTGAATGGTTTTAGGATTGCTTTATCTTAAAAATTGTTCATATTTTCATGTTAGAAGTACTTTGGTTTTTACCAAGTGTAGGTGCATTTTGGTTAATTTTTACCGATGGGTTCTCAAGAAATTAAGGTATGTATGTTTTTTTAATATCAAAACTAATTATTTCAAGTAAAATACAATTTACTTACAAGCTAGATTATTAAAAATTTATTTATAAGTAATTTGTAAGCTTATTTACGCCGGAGAAGCACGAACTTAACCTCAAAACTGTTTGTGCCCTTATTAACTATTCGAGTATAGATTTTTGATAATTGGGGAACAGTGTTACAGTGGATAGTGGGGTTCGGTGTAACATTATTTATGTAACACTTGTGCAGACAGTGATCAGTCCAAGTTACATCTAAGTGAAGAAAATACATTATTCCATTCAAATCATATCGATGTTGGAAACTTTGTGGCAATACAAGAAGGGGCTAGAATAAAACTCAGAATTTTGTCAATTAGGGGAAATTACACGTAAAACGAATACAGAAGTTAATCCAACTTATAAATTCGTAGGTACAACGCAAGAATATAAGAATTTTAAGTTGTTTTATTAACATTAACATTGTTAACCCTTCCTTGTAAATTTGTACCCCACTAGTGGATACAGTGTTACACAGCGCACCAAGCTGAATAAATCTTAATTTCTCTAAAAGTTGAAATAATCAAAGTGAGTTAAATGTAAAAGTTGAATGAAGATTAGTAACTCTTAAACTAGGAAGAGAATAAATTTTAAAATTTTATTATATCAAAAAACATTTTTTGTGTAACACTGTTCCCCCTCTTCCCCTATACCTTCTGACAGAGATTTTCGATAGCAATATTATTTCGAGGAATAATAACCACTATATATGTCGGAATACAAAGATGTTGGTATAAAAAATAATTAGGGTAAAAGTGTCACGGCGGTCTAGGACATTTGGGCGCGGCCGTTTCGGCGCGAGGACAGTTTGGCTCCGGACAGTTCGGCGCAAGGACACTTCGGCGCAGGCACACTTCATCGCCGAGACACTTAGGCGCAGGCACACTTCGACGAAAATACACTTCGGTGCATGTAAATTTTCCCGCGACAAATTACGGTAAAACTTTCAGAGATCTTTAAATAACACTTTTTTTTGGACCATTAGTCTAATTTTTTGGGACAAGCTACCCTAGTTATCACAGTAACCTCTTTTATTTTATGTACACACATACACCTTCTTAATTCCAATATTTCACTTGGATTGGTTAAATTGCGTTATTCCAGTGCTTTTTGCCTTTAAGCACTGGACTATAAGCACTAATCCATTTATAAGTGTTAATTACTGAGACAAAATTCGTGTGTGGTACACGTATTTATCAGTGATACCAAATGCAATGTTAATATCAATTTTCCTATGTCATTTAATTAATTTTATAAAATTTTTGATTTTATAAAAGTTAATAACATGATTATCCAACATGATATTCTTATAAACAATAAGGGATTTATAATAAACAAATTAAATTCTTAATACAAATTATTCCCATACGCAGAGATTTGCAGAATTTTGATTTTAATGTTTTAGTAGCTTAGATAAATGAATTTTTCTTAAATCTGGCAGTATATACGAGCTTTTGTGATTGGCAAATATTGAGTTTTTTTCTCATCATACTGTATTTCATCGATCACACTGCATTTATTACCCGTAAGTTACCTACAGATTTTACTCATTACAATAATACTAGACAATTTCTCGCGCCGAAGTGTTCCTGTGCCTAAGTGGTTCGCGCTCCAGTGCCCCTGCGCCGAAGTATCCTCGCGCTGAGGTGTCCTGCGTCGAAACTGCCGCGCCGAAATGGTCGCGCCTAAACGGCCACATCCAAATGTCCATATCACCATATTTAAATGTCTTAATAACTAAAATCATCGTAAGGATTACACTTTGGTTTACCTCGGTCTCCTAGCTTTTCCGCGGGCGTTCACGATTAGTTATACGGTTCCAAAACAAGTATATGTAATTAGCTAACCTTGAACTCCTAACCAGCTTATAAAAAATCACAGATATAATTAAATAATTAAATAAACAAAGAGTTCAATAAAAAGAAACAAATTAATGTTTAATAAAGCATTTATTTATGGTTCCAAACTTTAATTTAGTACACACAAGGTAATGTTCATTAATTCTCGTCTAAATATTTTCGACCAGAATTCTATTCAATATCAATTATTTAATTAAATACAAGTAAATTTCAATTAGTATCTAATAAAACTAGGTATTTTATACAAGCATAATAAACAATGGTATTTAATAGGTACCAGAACGGCCGAAAAAAATTACAAACTATTACCAAGAAAATACATAATATGTATAATGTATATGTATGTGCAATATTTGAGCAAAAAAAGCATTAAGCATGAGATATATTTAACTTTAATATGGTTGAGTCACAATTCAAGTATAATTGCTTGACAAATTATCATATTTTTATTTTAAAATAGCTGAGAAGCTAAGCAGTTACGATATTAATCTTTATCCCGAATTAATTCGTTATGCAAAATATTGCGTGATCGTAATTGCAATATTAATCGTCATTCTCAACTATTTCGTTATACTTGGTCATGTTAAATTGTGTGACATTTATGATTAATACAAAATTCCCAAGCTGAAGGCGATTTTCTTCATACTAACACTCCATTGGTTGGTTGATAAATGCTGCTGGTATTCTTAAGGATAGGTATTGCCTTAGGCTAAAAGAAATATAAAGTTTTCCTTCCATTATTCCGTATATTTCGTTTACCCAAGTATGATAGACCACTATATTTGTAACTTGGATTTTCATCAATAGGTATGTACTCTGTTAGGAATCAAATGAGGTCCATATAAATAAAACACTCCATACGATCCATCCAAAAAGAAAGAATGTGTAAAACAATAATATTCTAGCATCAATCTAATATTTTATCATTATGTTAGAGAGAATTATGACCTATTAGTGGCCTGTTTATAGAGCGTAAATTGCTAAATTAGAGCACCTCCTTGTACTACCCTTGTCTACTCCGTCTCCATAGTAATACAATTAATTATAAACCACTGCACCTACCTACTTGAAGCTTTGCACTTTTCAAATTATTTTTATTTTAAATTAAATAACTACTAATTTAAACTTAGACCGAACATAAACTAACGTCTGCATTTCGGGCTTAATTAGTGTTTAATAGCTCTTTATCGTCTTAGCGACGTCTCAGATAACTGATTCTGACGGACTCTAAGACACTCAATTAAGCTTATATATAATATTGTTTATTGTTTCCAGCCTTATTTTGTGGAACTCCATAATCATGAAATAAATAAAGATTATTAAAAGTTTCACAGTTTTATTAAAATATACCTGACAATATTGTTTCGACAGCTATGCTGTCATTATCAAAGGTAATATAATTATAAACAAACACGTCGCTAAGGTAGATACAAAATAGGTAACTAGATAAAATAATAATAATAATAAAAATTAATAATAAAAATCATAATTAAACATCTAATACTTCCAGTAACGGAGAATTACTGAGCTCAAGTAATTAATGAACAACTTGAGCTCAGTAATTCTCCGTTACTGGAAGTATTAGATGTTTAATTATGATTTTTATTATTAATTTTTATTATTATTATTATTTTATCTAGTTACCTATTTTGTATCTACCTTAGCGACGTGTTTGTTTATAATTATATTACCATTGATAATGACAGCATAGCTGTCGAAACAATATTGTCAGGTATATTTTAATAAAACTGTGAAACTTTTAATAATCTTTATTTATTTCATTATATATAATATACTACACACTTTTAAAAATTAAATTTTGAAAAAGATTTTCTTTATGAAAATAGATTTAGGTAGGTAATTAATACTAACATGCACATAAGAATTCTTTAAGCGGATAAGGAATATATGGAAATTCTGATTTTCATAGAAAATAGATCATCTTTCTCATAATGTAACCATTTGGTGATCGTCTATGCAATTTTTTCAACTTAATAAAGTTTATATATTAATATATATTAACGTACCGTGTGGAATTTTAGTTAAAACATTGTTTTCATATTAACGAGATATTTTCATATTGCAGTTTTTATAAATTTCATAATTTTAAAGCTGTTTGCTAGGTTGTTTTAGTGTAACATTATATCTACAGAATTGATACACTTTTTAATGTAAAGATTAGATTTTGTTGATCTAATCACATAAACTAACGTTCAAGTGAATTATGTAAAATGGTTTGTAAGTCAAAGTTTTTGGCACTTACACATTCAGATAATGTTATTAAGGATGTAATGTTTAGTTTTGTGCTGAAAGGAACATGTAAGAGGGTGTTTTAATGTAACTAAGCATTTCGTTAGTTTTAGAAGATTGTTCGTCGACAGGAAAATTGGGGGTATAATGATACTTTTGACCTATATATAGTAAGTATATAGAGGAACTTCATCTTTAACAATTAAGTATCAACTACTATCAGAGAAACAAGGTGCGTTTCTAGCTGCTCCTAATATTGAAATTTGTGAGATTAGCCTCGAACATTGATTATGTTAAAAAAAATTAATGTTATATGAAATGTCAATATTAGAAAAGTACTGTTAAAGTGTGTTTTGTTCTTCAATTAAAATACAGTTTGTTTTAAATTTTAAATTTCAATTTAAACTAATTTTGGTAATTTTATTTTTAATTTTGGAAGTGGAAATACGTAACCAACATAATTTATAATATTCTAATATTTCTTTAAAACGAATAACTCGAAGTGTATTATTTAATAAAGAAGATTTAAATAGTTGGTTATTATTCGTGGTTGTTAGATATTGAGTTAAAAACAAAATATCCTATTAATGATTTATTTATAGTCTGATTTTACAAATACTTTAGAATCTTTAAAATTAAATTATTGGACAATTCGAAAATAAAATACAAGCATTTAATAAATCGCTCCAACAATTAAATTCTAGAAAGTTGAGTTCCATTTATATGGATTAGTGCGATATGAAGTAAATAATAAACAAAAGAGATAGGTTTTTTAACTAATTATTTTATTAAGTATTTCATATAAAAATATTGCTTTTGAAAAACCACATACGTGTGCACGTACAAATCCCTGTGAATTATTGAAAGGAATTTTCATGAAATTTCCTGCTTTATCATTTTACATTGTAGCAAACCCAGAAAGCGTATATAATTGATTTTCCTTGAATGGGGAGTATATGCAACAAGTACAATGGAAAACCAGTATAGAATGAAAATATCGACTTTACTAGACTTGCATTCGTATTCTATTATCTGGGCTCACATTTCATCCTTGTGCTACTTAAACTACTTTTTATGTTAGCTGAAAAAGTTTTCCCATTTTAAAATGTATGAGCAGCATTATACTCAAATGACAACCCACTGAGACGTTTAACTTAGAAACACAAAGTGTGTAAGAGGTTGTTTCTAATCCATCATAAAAAAAGCAATTAACTTTCCTTTTCATTTTGAGAACATTTAATGTCAGTAACAGGGTTAAAAATGTTTTTATACCAAATTTTATGATGGTTTGTGTCTAGAAATAAAAAGTAGTAAACGACAGGATGAGCTTTATGAACCGTTTCAAGAATTCTGAACTTTTCGGTTTTAGAAGACGGTTTTCTTTTTACTTTCTCAATTATCTGACATTCATTTGTTTTTATGGTGATGTGAAAAATTGTGGTAAAACAGCCAAGAAATGTATTATCTTCAATGTTAAATCTTTCTTTTACTATTGCATACTTTTAAAATTTTATATTAAAAATAATTAAACAAGTTTTAAATTGAGGTATTACTAGAATTGGCTTATCTTGTTCCAAAATGCCAAAAGAGTAAACTGCAAATTAAACGAGGTTACGGCTTTATAGAAGCATAAATTTTAAATTGAAAAAACATTTTACTGTATTGCGTTCCTTTGAAAGAATGGTATTTTTAAAAAGAATTTTAATTTAGAATAGTCTTATTCTCAAGGGTAATTTATATTATGCTTTGTGATATTTTACTTTCTAAGATTAAAAGTATTTCAGCTTTTACTTAATATACTATGCTTGAATTCAAAGAGGTTATTATTTAATATAAGCACAGGAAACAATAAATTAGAGTTTTAACTGACATTCGCTTTAAATTCTGCTATTCGCACGATTAGTGATCAAATTCTTTATTGAGTCACGACTTATCTTATATTCTGTGAGTAATGTTTCCTTATCTGTCTGCCTTTTAAATCTCGTCCTTTATTTCGCAATACCCTGCAGCTCTGTATATTAAATTGTAAATTTAATCTTGTAAACTGTAATACTTTTAAATCTTCAGCCATTAACGTTTGTTTCAAGGAACTATCGGAAACCAGACCGATTGAATTTATGAAATTTATTAGATTGTGGGAGGAGTGTAGTAGTATAGCTAAGCGGGTTCTAGCTCAAAATCCCATGTATTTTCTTATGAAGGTTCGTTTTACATTTCAAGGTCATCCGCGAAATTCGAGGCTCATTTGCATATCATTCGCGGGGTCATTAGCGGATTATTTGCATATCATTCGCGGTGTTATGTATGTATCATTAACGGTATTATTTGCATATCTAATTAATTTAATTCGCGAGGTCATTAGCGGATCATTTTTTATATCTCGCGGGGTCATCTGCATATCTCATCTCTCTCTCCTCATTTCCAACTTGTCATCATTTCCCGCTGAAAGATTTGAATTCCTAGCGCTGCTAATGCCATCTATCGGTGACGTCATATGATCGGTATAGTAGATTTCTATACGCCTGTAGATAGGCAACCCGCTATACTTTTTTTTTTTACAAAACCAATGGAGCCAACAGGGTTTGAACCGGGGACCGCTCGAATGGTAGCCAGCCAATGCATCCACTACACCAACGAGGTAATCTATTAAAGCACTGTAAACTGGTTATAAAAAAAAATTGTTGACTAGCGACCACGTACTCATAATATAATACAATTAATTTTAGGTATAAATCTAAACGTGATACATTATTATTACTAAATTAATTTATTAAAATAAAAATAACTCAGAACTAAATTATTAATATCAAGAAATTTATTTAAAAAAAAACATTTCAATTCTAAACGTGTACAGGAGTTATTTATAAAAATGCTTTCACGTATATTTGATTAAATCCAATTTATTTAAAAATAATTCCCGGAAAATATTTATAAATATTGTACATTAATAATATTAAATCTTTAGGATTCCAAAATTATAAGCCAATTATGATTATTATCATGAGTCATTGAGATGAGACAATTATTAACCTTATATGAGCCAATCGTGAAGAAACTCAAGAAATTTTTCTTGATACATCTTAAATATAACAATTTGAAAACTATATACAGATATTATTACTACATGAGCCCCGTAACATCAGTCGATCCGCGGCTTTTTATATCAATACAAACTAATTAGTCGTGTTGTTTTCAACATTCTTTAACACTACTTTCAACCATAAATAAACAAACGTTCTTACGAATGACTGAAAGGAATTTAAATATTATAAATAATTTGTTAAGAGATCAAAGCTACTGTCATAGTTATAAGTTTAAGCGATAACAAAATGTCCATAGCTTAACCCCGAGATCACGGAGCTTGTCTTTTAAATTACTGCATACGAGTTATTTCTAAAAATGCTTTCACGTATATTTGATTAAATCCAATTTATTTAAAAATAATTCCCGGAAAATATTTATAAATATTGTACATTAATAATATTAAATCTTTAGGATTCAAAAATTATAAGCCAATTATGATTATTATCATGAGTCATTAAATGAGATCGGTAAGGTAAAAACATGACGTCTTGATTGTAAACGATGATTTCACCATTGCTAATGAATTTCCAATTAGCGGGTGTAGAAAGTTAAAATTCAAACATGAAAAACTATTGGTTTAATCGAAATATTTTAAAAGTTGCCGACGGCTAATTATTATTTAATAGCAACCGTAAATTTCTGAGTAAATCTGTTTGGATATTTCCTGAAGCCTAAATCAATTTTGTTTGTATTAAAATCTAGAAATTTCAGAAAAACGGTTTTAAAATAAATTGTATATAGTTATACATTGTGAAATAAAAAAATGCAAGAATAAAATACGTACACGGATTAAACTAAACTATATATTAAGAAATATTAATTACGGCTTTTATAGCATCTTACAGGAAAAAGATTACAGTCAATCAAGATCACAACACATATCATTAACAAGATATCGTAAATAAATATATTATATATTGAAGGTAAAGACATGAGTATATCCATCGTTTGACTAATGTCTATTTATTAAAACAAATAAGTTATGAAATGAAGCAGGGAGTCTATTCAATGAACATTGCCTAATACTTTTATGATATTTCTAGCCTATAGATCAGCAGTTAGAAACACGGGCCTGCTAAATGCCTGCAATTCACCTACCCTATCAATATGTTGTACAATTTTAGATATGTAATGTATACGTTTTGTTTCTTACTTAAGTCTATTTTGTTTGTATGTTTGTAATATTTAGACATTTACGAAAATTAAATCAAGCTGAACAGCAGATTACTATTTTAAATTTAATAGATCATACGAATTATCTTACCCTGTTCTTAATTACTGCTTTGTATAAATTGTACATTGTTTGTAAATGCTCTCTGAACTAAAATATTCATATATGAGAGAAATGTTATATAAGTCAATACAGCCCTATAACTATCATTTATTGAGCTATACAAAGAGATTTATATCTACGCTAAACTAAAGATTAATAGAAGTATTGCATTCCTGATATCATAAGATAACGATAAAACACATGATTATTCTTAGACTAAGGTCTAATTTAGGTAATCAAAATCTAGGTAATCGAATTGTAGGTACATATCATGATGTGATATCATACAATTATATTCTAGTAAGAATTGTAATAAAGTCACTGCTATAAATAACATCATTCTTTATCACGATCATCTATCATTATCAAAATCATCTAATGTCATGCAGAGTCAGCAGCTAGCTCCTAAGTTCGTATATGCGAGAAACTCTCTACCCGCTCTGAACAATCAATTACAAAAACTGGATGAGTTTCGGACGTATAGGCAGATAATTCCAAATTTTAATCCGTTTTCATTAATGAGTAGACCTAACATAACATTAGTTTTACCGTAGGAAGAAGGACCGCTCAGGATTGCTCTACAGGAAACAGTCTGACACTAGGTTATTCAGATCAAATATTACTTACAAATCGGAAAGGATATCTATGAAACTCGTGCTGAATTAAATGTAGGAACCTGAATGCGTGGCAGCATCCGTCGCTATTGCATCAACCGTTTCTTCGCATAGCTTTTAGTTTATCTGTGAGAAATTCTATTTTATTTAGTACATAAGGCGTAGATTAGATTATTAATCTACCCAAAAGATTCACCAAACATGGACCTGCTAAATGCCTGCAATTCACCTACCCTATCAGTATGTCGTACAATGCAAACATTTAATATTATTATTAAAATTTTATAAATAAAAACGATAAAAGAAGTTTATAGTTTTCATTTATTTTTATGTTAAACATATACGGTAGCAGGATCTAGATCGATGTATACAAATTCATATATGACAGAAATGTTATGTATCTCAATACATATCTAAAACGTATTCTTCGTATATTCAGTAAGAGCTACCCATTTTTTCTAGACATTCGAATTTTGAACAGCTTAATAATAGGTTTTCTCATTTAATCATAATTAGGTTGACTTTATATAGCATTTTTCAGGAAAACCTTCTTCAGAAAAACCCTAATGATTATTTAATTTACATAAAAAAAAAAATTTAAAACATTTGATTACACAATAATCCCATTTTCGATACCTTCGAAATATAAGTCTATAACATATGTTTAGGTCTTTATAACTTTGAAACACAGGGTAGTTACCACTTGCAAAATTTACAGTTATGAGAACCCTGAAAACTTAACCTGGAGAAATAAATCAGATAAATATTTTACTTTTATTGAAACGATAAATTTGCATACTAATATATGAAAATAATATAATGTATATCGCCTGATAAATAAAATTGAAATTATTCTTATTCTTTTACAATGAAATTATTCTTTTACAATGAAATGTGTTTTGAAAAAACACGATGAAACGTTATGTATATTAACGCAGGAGTTCTGTTAACGCATTCGTTATTTAGAGATTCACTTATAAGTACACTATCTATTTAGCTGATTCAATAAAAATTTCGTTATTTTAAAATTCCTAACGAGGGACCTACTGATAAGCGTTATATTATACCAGGTACGTATGATACTCTACTACTGATTGCATACCTGATGGACGCAGTTGTACAAAGTAATATAGGATATACGTTACAGAGAAGTTTAATTTTCCGTGCAACAAATGACCTATATATATATTTTATGTACAATGCTGACATTAACATATTTAGCGCATACCTGTTGAACATAGCTCTACAAAGTAATATTTAAAAGACTTAAAAGGCTTATATTTTAGAGATCGGATACAGTCGCATATATTCCTGTATATTACCTCTAAATTTTACTTTAACAATACATGTAGTCAGGTTTGGCGTAAATAACAATTAGGGATACCATACTAACTGAACGCTAACATAATATGCTCTACAGGTCAAACTCAATTAATTAACCCTGGGGCTATACATCCTTAGACTAGAAACAGTCTTGAAACAAAAATGGCTGAGTCCACCCTGTTAGACAAGAAATCAGAGTATGGGCGTGATAAATAAAACATATAAAGTTATTTTACAAACATTTATTTAGTATACATAACATAATACAAGAATATAGATCATAAGTTGTTTTCTATGACGACTGTTGTAGTTCTACGGGTCTCTGAGTCGTCGTATGCCCTCGCAGCAATACTAATACGTATAAAGTCCGACGACTGACTCATTGGAACTGTACCGGTAGCCCTTTCCTTGTTCAACTCTTCGTTACTATCATAGTTGGTAAACGAGGAACCACATTCATCAATACCCCAAATGCATGGCTGAAGTCATATCTTCTTGTTCTTCTGTCTCATCGATATCAATAGGTCCATTTTCTTCCTTTACCAGAGCCGTCTTTACAACATCTGCGTTATTATGTACGTTTTTAAATGCCTTTTATAGCTGTCGATGCGTGAAAGATATTTGAAGCAATTAGAACACTGGACTTTGATTGATTCGTGAACGCTTTTCGTATGTCTTTTAAGCTGTCAGAGCTTGAAAAAGTTTTGATACAGCTAGAACAGCAGATTCTGTTTGAATCGTGTATGGTTTTTACGTGTCTCTTGCAGGTGAATGGCCTCGCGAAAGACTTGAAGCAAACCGGACACTGTATTTTGCAATCCTGTCGACCAGAGCCATTCTTCTTCTTACGCTGCTCCATCTCGACTAATGAAGGAACAGGAACACTATCCGTCTATTTATACTGATCGACCAGAGCAATCGGTTGTTCTATCCTACGTTGAGAAAATAATTATACTATGTAAGCTTAGATACGCTACATATGATTGCGAGCCTGAGTATAAGCATAAACCCTATACTACAGATTTTTATCCTTTTTTTCATTATATCTGCTACAGACGAGGTGAAGAATAGGTACATTTAACATGTGTATGCTACAATTATCTAATTTCTAGTTTTCTAGACGTAATGTAATTTTGAACAGATTTTAACCCTTTTCGTTATATCTACTACCCTTGTAAGCGATTTCTACATATACGTTCTTATTGTTTATACACCATATAGATATTCGTAGCATCTAAAGTAAACTCTTATTTAAACGTTATTTTACAATATATCATACATTTCAGCAGCTCGTATGATTATCCGTCTCTATCGTAACCCAGTATGTAAGGACATTATGTTAAATACTATCTCATACATGTAAATAAACATTTGTTTAAAGAGTTTGTTAGGTCACCTAATCTGTTATAATATTACTATGATATTAGATCTCGTCGATTACAGTTTTACCATTAGGACATACTTAGTAGGTTATATGTGCTAAGTAAAATAATAAACAGATATTTCGAAAATTTTATGCATTCTTGAGAGAACGGGGTATAATATTTAAAAACACACTGTAGAAAACATATCAGCAGAGAAAGGGAATACATAAATACAGTATGTTTTGTATGATGAGTTGTCGTCAGTTTAAAAGAAATAAGTTCGTCGCCATATTTAAACGTTATTTTACAATACATCATACATTTTCAATAGCTTCGAAATACGCAGATATGTAATAATAAACTATATACTCTTAAAGAAATAAGTTCGTCGCCATATTTAAACGTTATTTTACAATACATCATACATTTTCAATAGCTTCGAAATACGCAGATATGTAATAATATACTATATACTCTTGTAGGTTATTCAACGTATCTATAGTAAACTCTTATGATTAATAATAATCTGTAACCTTATTGTTTTTTATTACATCACAGGTTAGAGCATACGAATATAATTTAGGTTAGATTAGGTTAGAGCCTACGAATACATTTTTAGGGCAGAACGTAGGGAGCAGAGTAAGTACAAAACAACATACTTTCATACAAGAACGTTTATTGATACGAGTAGTTTGACGCTACTTAAAACATAATACATAACTTATATATATAATATCTATTAAAATAGTACATTTCGTATACACTAATAATGGTACTACATACCCGACTATAAAGTAAACATGGTAAGTATAACAGCAGTTTAAAAGAATAGATAGTAAATATAACTATATCTAATTATTTTATAAAATACTATGTTAACTAAGAGGTTATATACAGAATATATACGCCTGTATTCGACCTCTAGAGGGTTAATAAGACTAGACTAGACCAGACCAGACCACACCAGACCAGACTAGAGCAGACCAGACCAGACCATACTAGACCAGACCAGACCAGACCAGACCAGACCATACCAGGCCAGACCAGACCAGACCATAACATACCAGACCAGACCAGACTATAGATGATAGATAGTAAAATCATGAACAATTATACCACCTGTAATATAATAGATCTTACTTGATATTTTAAAATTAGTGGCTGAATCTAATTATTACAGTAATTCAATTGTAGAAACTGAAGATGTAATCTTTAAAACATCTAAAGTTAGAAGTTTTTAGTAGTCAGGTCAGATTAATAGAGGGTGTTATAATGAAATCGTTTTTTTAGAAACTATTTGTTTTGTAAGATTGGCGCCGTAAAGAAAAAACAACATAGCTGTAAAGACTAGACTAGACCAGACCAGACCAGACCAGACCAGACCAGACCAGACCAGACCAGACCAGACCAGACCAGACCAGACCAGACCAGACCAGACCAGACCAGACCAGACCAGACCAGACCAGACCAGACCAGACCAGACCAGACCAGACCAGACCAGACCAGACCAGACCAGACCAGACCAGACCAGACCAGACCAGACCAGACCAGACCAGACCAGACCAGACCAGACCAGACCAGACTAGACTAGACTATAGATGATAGACAGTAAAATCATGAACAATTATACCACCTGTAATATAATAGAGCTTACTTGATATTTTAAAATTAGTGGCTGAATCTAATTATTACAGTAATTCAATTGTAGAAACTGAAGATGTAATCTTTAAAACATCTAAAGTTAGAAGTTTTTAGTAGTCAGGTCAGATTAATAGAGGGTGTTATAATGAAATCGTTTTTTTAGAAACTATTTGTTTTGTAAGATTGGCGCCGTAAAGAAAAAACAACATAGCTGTAAAGACTAGACCAGACCAGACCAGACCAGACCAGACCAGACCAGACCAGACCAGACCAGACCAGACCAGACCAGACCAGACCAGACCAGACCAGACCAGACCAGACCAGACCAGACCAGACCAGACCAGACCAGACCAGACCAGACCAGACCAGACCAGACCAGACGAGACGAGACCAGACCAGACCAGACCAGACGAGACGAGACGAGACCAGACCAGACCAGACCAGACCAGACCAGACCAGACCAGACCAGACCAGACCAGACCATACCAGACCAGACTAGACTAGACTATAGATGATAGACAGTAAAATCATTAACTTACATATTAAAAACTTACATATAATATTAGTTGGGTTACAGTCTACGAATATATTTTAGGTTAGATTTAGGTCGCGCGCGCGACCTAAATCTAACCTAAAATATATTCGTAGACTGTAACCCAACTAATATTATATGTAAGTTTTTAATATGTAAGTTAATGATTTTACTGTCTATCATCTATAGTCTAGTCTAGTCTGGTCTGGTATGGTCTGGTCTGGTCTGGTCTGGTCTGGTCTGGTCTGGTCTGGTCTGGTCTGGTCTGGTCTGGTCTCGTCTCGTCTCGTCTGGTCTCGTCTGGTCTGGTCTGGTCTGGTCTGGTCTGGTCTGGTCTGGTCTGGTCTGGTCTGGTCTGGTCTGGTCTGGTCTGGTCTGGTCTGGTCTGGTCTGGTCTGGTCTGGTCTGGTCTGGTCTGGTCTGGTCTGGTCTGGTCTGGTCTGGTCTGGTCTGGTCTGGTCTGGTCTGGTCTAGTCTTTACAGCTATGTTGTTTTTTCTTTACGGCGCCAATCTTACAAAACAAATAGTTTCTAAAAAAACGATTTCATTATAACACCCTCTATTAATCTGACCTGACTACTAAAAACTTCTAACTTTAGATGTTTTAAAGATTACATCTTCAGTTTCTACAATTGAATTACTGTAATAATTAGATTCAGCCACTAATTTTAAAATATCAAGTAAGCTCTATTATATTACAGGTGGTATAATTGTTCATGATTTTACTGTCTATCATCTATAGTCTAGTCTAGTCTGGTCTGGTCTGGTCTGGTCTGGTCTGGTCTGGTCTGGTCTGGTCTGGTCTGGTCTGGTCTGGTCTGGTCTGGTCTGGTCTGGTCTGGTCTGGTCTGGTCTGGTCTGGTCTGGTCTGGTCTGGTCTGGTCTGGTCTGGTCTGGTCTGGTCTGGTCTGGTCTGGTCTGGTCTAGTCTAGTCTTTACAGCTATGTTGTTTTTTCTTTACGGCGCCAATCTTACAAAACAAATAGTTTCTAAAAAAACGATTTCATTATAACACCCTCTATTAATCTGACCTGACTACTAAAAACTTCTAACTTTAGATGTTTTAAAGATTACATCTTCAGTTTCTACAATTGAATTACTGTAATAATTAGATTCAGCCACTAATTTTAAAATATCAAGTAAGATCTATTATATTACAGGTGGTATAATTGTTCATGATTTTACTATCTATCATCTATAGTCTGGTCTGGTCTGGTATGTTATGGTCTGGTCTGGTCTGGCCTGGTATGGTCTGGTCTGGTCTGGTCTGGTCTGGTCTAGTATGGTCTGGTCTGGTCTGCTCTAGTCTGGTCTGGTGTGGTCTGGTCTGGTCTAGTCTAGTCTTATTAACCCTCTAGAGGTCGAATACAGGCGTATATATTCTGTATATAACCTCTTAGTTAACATAGTATTTTATAAAATAATTAGATATAGTTATATTTACTATCTATTCTTTTAAACTGCTGTTATACTTACCATGTTTACTTTATAGTCGGGTATGTAGTACCATTATTAGTGTATACGAAATGTACTATTTTAATAGATATTATATATATAAGTTATGTATTATGTTTTAAGTAGCGTCAAACTACTCGTATCAATAAACGTTCTTGTATGAAAGTATGTTGTTTTGTACTTACTCTGCTCCCTACGTTCTGCCCTAAAAATGTATTCGTAGGCTCTAACCTAATCTAACCTAAATTATATTCGTATGCTCTAACCTGTGATGTAATAAAAAACAATAAGGTTACAGATTATTATTAATCATAAGAGTTTACTATAGATACGTTGAATAACCTACAAGAGTATATAGTATATTATTACATATCTGCGTATTTCGAAGCTATTGAAAATGTATGATGTATTGTAAAATAACCTTTAAATATGGCGACGAACTTATTTCTTTAAGAGTATATAGTTTATTATTACATATCTGCGTATTTCGAAGCTATTGAAAATGTATGATGTATTGTAAAATAACGTTTAAATATGGCGACGAACTTATTTCTTTTAAACTGACGACAACTCATCATACAAAACATACTGTATTTATGTATTCCCTTTCTCTGCTGATATGTTTTCTACAGTGTGTTTTTAAATATTATACCCCGTTCTCTCAAGAATGCATAAAATTTTCGAAATATCTGTTTATTATTTTACTTAGCACATATAACCTACTAAGTATGTCCTAATGGTAAAACTGTAATCGACGAGATCTAATATCATAGTAATATTATAACAGATTAGGTGACCTAACAAACTCTTTAAACAAATGTTTATTTACATGTATGAGATAGTATTTAACATAATGTCCTTACATACTGGGTTACGATAGAGACGGATAATCATACGAGCTGCTGAAATGTATGATATATTGTAAAATAACGTTTAAATAAGAGTTTACTTTAGATGCTACGAATATCTATATGGTGTATAAACAATAAGAACGTATATGTAGAAATCGCTTACAAGGGTAGTAGATATAACGAAAAGGGTTAAAATCTGTTCAAAATTACATTACGTCTAGAAAACTAGAAATTAGATAATTGTAGCATACACATGTTAAATGTACCTATTCTTCACCTCGTCTGTAGCAGATATAATGAAAAAAAGGATAAAAATCTGTAGTATAGGGTTTATGCTTATACTCAGGCTCGCAATCATATGTAGCGTATCTAAGCTTACATAGTATAATTATTTTCTCAACGTAGGATAGAACAACCGATTGCTCTGGTCGATCAGTATAAATAGACGGATAGTGTTCCTGTTCCTTCATTAGTCGAGATGGAGCAGCGTAAGAAGAAGAATGGCTCTGGTCGACAGGATTGCAAAATACAGTGTCCGGTTTGCTTCAAGTCTTTCGCGAGGCCATTCACCTGCAAGAGACACGTAAAAACCATACACGATTCAAACAGAATCTGCTGTTCTAGCTGTATCAAAACTTTTTCAAGCTCTGACAGCTTAAAAGACATACGAAAAGCGTTCACGAATCAATCAAAGTCCAGTGTTCTAATTGCTTCAAATATCTTTCACGCATCGACAGCTATAAAAGGCATTTAAAAACGTACATAATAACGCAGATGTTGTAAAGACGGCTCTGGTAAAGGAAGAAAATGGACCTATTGATATCGATGAGACAGAAGAACAAGAAGATATGACTTCAGCCATGCATTTGGGGTATTGATGAATGTGGTTCCTCGTTTACCAACTATGATAGTAACGAAGAGTTGAACAAGGAAAGGGCTACCGGTACAGTTCCAATGAGTCAGTCGTCGGACTTTATACGTATTAGTATTGCTGCGAGGGCATACGACGACTCAGAGACCCGTAGAACTACAACAGTCGTCATAGAAAACAACTTATGATCTATATTCTTGTATTATGTTATGTATACTAAATAAATGTTTGTAAAATAACTTTATATGTTTTATTTATCACGCCCATACTCTGATTTCTTGTCTAACAGGGTGGACTCAGCCATTTTTGTTTCAAGACTGTTTCTAGTCTAAGGATGTATAGCCCCAGGGTTAATTAATTGAGTTTGACCTGTAGAGCATATTATGTTAGCGTTCAGTTAGTATGGTATCCCTAATTGTTATTTACGCCAAACCTGACTACATGTATTGTTAAAGTAAAATTTAGAGGTAATATACAGGAATATATGCGACTGTATCCGATCTCTAAAATATAAGCCTTTTAAGTCTTTTAAATATTACTTTGTAGAGCTATGTTCAACAGGTATGCGCTAAATATGTTAATGTCAGCATTGTACATAAAATATATATATATAGGTCATTTGTTGCACGGAAAATTAAACTTCTCTGTAACGTATATCCTATATTACTTTGTACAACTGCGTCCATCAGGTATGCAATCAGTAGTAGAGTATCATACGTACCTGGTATAATATAACGCTTATCAGTAGGTCCCTCGTTAGGAATTTTAAAATAACGAAATTTTTATTGAATCAGCTAAATAGATAGTGTACTTATAAGTGAATCTCTAAATAACGAATGCGTTAACAGAACTCCTGCGTTAATATACATAACGTTTCATCGTGTTTTTTCAAAACACATTTCATTGTAAAAGAATAATTTCATTGTAAAAGAATAAGAATAATTTCAATTTTATTTATCAGGCGATATACATTATATTATTTTCATATATTAGTATGCAAATTTATCGTTTCAATAAAAGTAAAATATTTATCTGATTTATTTCTCCAGGTTAAGTTTTCAGGGTTCTCATAACTGTAAATTTTGCAAGTGGTAACTACCCTGTGTTTCAAAGTTATAAAGACCTAAACATATGTTATAGACTTATATTTCGAAGGTATCGAAAATGGGATTATTGTGTAATCAAATGTTTTAAATTTTTTTTTTTATGTAAATTAAATAATCATTAGGGTTTTTCTGAAGAAGGTTTTCCTGAAAAATGCTATATAAAGTCAACCTAATTATGATTAAATGAGAAAACCTATTATTAAGCTGTTCAAAATTCGAATGTCTAGAAAAAATGGGTAGCTCTTACTGAATATACGAAGAATACGTTTTAGATATGTATTGAGATACATAACATTTCTGTCATATATGAATTTGTATACATCGATCTAGATCCTGCTACCGTATATGTTTAACATAAAAATAAATGAAAACTATAAACTTCTTTTATCGTTTTTATTTATAAAATTTTAATAATAATATTAAATGTTTGCATTGTACGACATACTGATAGGGTAGGTGAATTGCAGGCATTTAGCAGGTCCATGTTTGGTGAATCTTTTGGGTAGATTAATAATCTAATCTACGCCTTATGTACTAAATAAAATAGAATTTCTCACAGATAAACTAAAAGCTATGCGAAGAAACGGTTGATGCAATAGCGACGGATGCTGCCACGCATTCAGGTTCCTACATTTAATTCAGCACGAGTTTCATAGATATCCTTTCCGATTTGTAAGTAATATTTGATCTGAATAACCTAGTGTCAGACTGTTTCCTGTAGAGCAATCCTGAGCGGTCCTTCTTCCTACGGTAAAACTAATGTTATGTTAGGTCTACTCATTAATGAAAACGGATTAAAATTTGGAATTATCTGCCTATACGTCCGAAACTCATCCAGTTTTTGTAATTGATTGTTCAGAGCGGGTAGAGAGTTTCTCGCATATACGAACTTAGGAGCTAGCTGCTGACTCTGCATGACATTAGATGATTTTGATAATGATAGATGATCGTGATAAAGAATGATGTTATTTATAGCAGTGACTTTATTACAATTCTTACTAGAATATAATTGTATGATATCACATCATGATATGTACCTACAATTCGATTACCTAGATTTTGATTACCTAAATTAGACCTTAGTCTAAGAATAATCATGTGTTTTATCGTTATCTTATGATATCAGGAATGCAATACTTCTATTAATCTTTAGTTTAGCGTAGATATAAATCTCTTTGTATAGCTCAATAAATGATAGTTATAGGGCTGTATTGACTTATATAACATTTCTCTCATATATGAATATTTTAGTTCAGAGAGCATTTACAAACAATGTACAATTTATACAAAGCAGTAATTAAGAACAGGGTAAGATAATTCGTATGATCTATTAAATTTAAAATAGTAATCTGCTGTTCAGCTTGATTTAATTTTCGTAAATGTCTAAATATTACAAACATACAAACAAAATAGACTTAAGTAAGAAACAAAACGTATACATTACATATCTAAAATTGTACAACATATTGATAGGGTAGGTGAATTGCAGGCATTTAGCAGGCCCGTGTTTCTAACTGCTGATCTATAGGCTAGAAATATCATAAAAGTATTAGGCAATGTTCATTGAATAGACTCCCTGCTTCATTTCATAACTTATTTGTTTTAATAAATAGACATTAGTCAAACGATGGATATACTCATGTCTTTACCTTCAATATATAATATATTTATTTACGATATCTTGTTAATGATATGTGTTGTGATCTTGATTGACTGTAATCTTTTTCCTGTAAGATGCTATAAAAGCCGTAATTAATATTTCTTAATATATAGTTTAGTTTAATCCGTGTACGTATTTTATTCTTGCATTTTTTTATTTCACAATGTATAACTATATACAATTTATTTTAAAACCGTTTTTCTGAAATTTCTAGATTTTAATACAAACAAAATTGATTTAGGCTTCAGGAAATATCCAAACAGATTTACTCAGAAATTTACGGTTGCTATTAAATAATAATTAGCCGTCGGCAACTTTTAAAATATTTCGATTAAACCAATAGTTTTTCATGTTTGAATTTTAACTTTCTACACCCGCTAATTGGAAATTCATTAGCAATGGTGAAATCATCGTTTACAATCAAGACGTCATGTTTTTACCTTACCGATCTCATTTAATGACTCATGATAATAATCATAATTGGCTTATAATTTTTGAATCCTAAAGATTTAATATTATTAATGTACAATATTTATAAATATTTTCCGGGAATTATTTTTAAATAAATTGGATTTAATCAAATATACGTGAAAGCATTTTTAGAAATAACTCGTATGCAGTAATTTAAAAGACAAGCTCCGTGGTCTCGGGGTTAAGCTATGGACATTTTGTTATCGCTTAAACTTATAACTATGACAGTAGCTTTGATCTCTTAACAAATTATTTATAATATTTAAATTCCTTTCAGTCATTCGTAAGAACGTTTGTTTATTTATGGTTGAAAGTAGTGTTAAAGAATGTTGAAAACAACACGACTAATTAGTTTGTATTGATATAAAAAGCCGCGGATCGACTGATGTTACGGGGCTCATGTAGTAATAATATCTGTATATAGTTTTCAAATTGTTATATTTAAGATGTATCAAGAAAAATTTCTTGAGTTTCTTCACGATTGGCTCATATAAGGTTAATAATTGTCTCATCTCAATGACTCATGATAATAATCATAATTGGCTTATAATTTTGGAATCCTAAAGATTTAATATTATTAATGTACAATATTTATAAATATTTTCCGGGAATTATTTTTAAATAAATTGGATTTAATCAAATATACGTGAAAGCATTTTTATAAATAACTCCTGTACACGTTTAGAATTGAAATGTTTTTTTTTAAATAAATTTCTTGATATTAATAATTTAGTTCTGAGTTATTTTTATTTTAATAAATTAATTTAGTAATAATAATGTATCACGTTTAGATTTATACCTAAAATTAATTGTATTATATTATGAGTACGTGGTCGCTAGTCAACAATTTTTTTTTATAACCAGTTTACAGTGCTTTAATAGATTACCTCGTTGGTGTAGTGGATGCATTGGCTGGCTACCATTCGAGCGGTCCCCGGTTCAAACCCTGTTGGCTCCATTGGTTTTGTAAAAAAAAAGTATAGCGGGTTGCCTATCTACAGGCGTATAGAAATCTACTATACCGATCATATCACGTCACCGATAGATGGCATTAGCAGCGCTAGGAATTCAAATCTTTCAGCGGGAAATGATGACAAGTTGGAAATGAGGAGAGAGAGATGAGATATGCAGATGACCCCGCGAGATATAAAAAATGATCCGCTAATGACCTCGCGAATTAAATTAATTAGATATGCAAATAATACCGTTAATGATACATACATAACACCGCGAATGATATGCAAATAATCCGCTAATGACCCCGCGAATGATATGCAAATGAGCCTCGAATTTCGCGGATGACCTTGAAATGTAAAACGAACCTTCATAAGAAAATACATGGGATTTTGAGCTAGAACCCGCTTAGCTATACTACTGAGTGTACTACGGCATGATCAACGTACGTTGCGATCATTCGCTAAGGAACGATGAAAAAATCTTGACACCCGATTTTTCGTAAGAAGTTTATTGTATGATAATCAAGAACATTTCATTTTTCAACATTCTAAGTGCCCAGTCCATAAATCTGGTCGAATTACAGCGTACAGTGTTTGTTCTTGTGAAAACTAAAAAACCTGCTATCACTAGTTTTTCAATTGTTTCTTAGCGAATGATCGCAACTGTACATGCAAACTAAATGTATAAAGGATAATTCCACATCAATTTTTTTAAAGTTTTGACTATCACTCTTTTCGATATTTTTCAAATATTACATTTTTAACTCAAGTGGTTCTTGAGTTGTGTCCTAAAGTGTACAAAAATGAGTGATTTTGGGCATGTTGGCGTTTCGTTGTCCTCTATAACTTTTGATGAAAATAAGATAAAGAAATGAAACAACCGGGGGGGGGGGGCGAAAGGATTCTGGCTACGAGCCTGAATAGTGCATAGTATTTATGTATCCTACTGAATACCTGTAAATCTTACTTTCCCCATGAACGGTTCAATTAAGCAAAAACAATTGTCGGGACACAGAAATCTCACTGTTTTATAGCTCAAGAAATTAAATTGCAACAAAATCCTACTTTGCTAGTGATGGGACATTTATACATCCATATTTGATGAACTAATTAGACTTACGACAATAAATGAAATTACAGATTTTGTTACATGTGAATATAACTGCAAGGGTGGTTAGCCCATGTGATGTCTTCAGATAGTACAAGTAAAGTCACCTAGTCATCCTGCTGGTCCTCCACCAATATTTGTTTTTTCGCAAATACCAGATACCATGTGATAACAGTATCCTACAAGCAGACTTTAAGCAAAGTAGATCCAAATACAGCAACAGACCGTAGATACAGTTTAAGTTAGCAGGAAATGCAATTACATATAGCATCCAGTATTTTACATCACTTATTACTGTGCATCAAATTAAAATTTTCTTGATTGTGTGTCACGGTGATTTTAATTTATTTTTTTAATTTTTTTAACATAGCGGCAGCAACTTCTATGGTTATTAGCCGTTTAATTTATTATAGTTAATTTGATAACAATTTGTACGTGTTCTGATAATACTGAAACAATTTCCCCCGTGTACCCAGGGTATTTTATTTAGATCACGTTTCACAAATAATTTTAAGAATTTTTAAAAACTCACAGGAATTTGTTAATTAATGTTTTATCTAACCCAGGTTTTTTGTAAGTAATTACTCAGAACAAAGAATAATCATTCATAAAACAAAACTCTAATGTTCCAATAGTGAAAAATATAATTATGTTAAAATGTTGAACATTGCTATTTTGCAAGTTGAAATTTGGCACACGCATCTAATAAATATACAACTCTATGTCCAATTTTTTTCAGAATTTTTAATCATATGTTTTCTGCGAAATTCAAGGTCAAATACTTCAGGGGCCCAATATATAAATTTCTTTATATTAAAGTATGCCATGCAACTGATCATTTTAGAGCCTAAATGATGGACTTTAAAACAAGTTTTGTTCCATTTCTTTATCTTATTTCTATTAAAGTTATAAAGGAAAACGTAAACGCCAAGGTGCTCAAAATCACTCATTTTTGTACACTTAGAAGGGAACAACTTACGAACCACTTAATTTAAAAATATAGTATTTTAGATTTTCACTTCTCTTTACAAGTATAACAATTGTGCAAAATTGAAAATAAATCAAACGGGTAAGTTACAACTCATTGGATCACTTGACATGGAATTACCATTAAGGTAAAAAATAAAACACTAAATAAACCTTAATTTTAAATTGTTATGTTATCAATATCAATATTATACTAATAACGACGTTGCCCGACCGATCTGTCCTCAGTGACATCAGAAACGGGTCAGCGGCAACATATTCGGCATTATTCGACGACCGAGTATCTCTTTTCCGTTCATATTATCTCTTTGTTGTATTATTCACACCCGAATCAATGCATCTAGTAGCATTTCCGTTTAATCAACAATGAAGTTGTGGGACCAGACTTCTGTTTAACTGGTACTGGAGTTGTGAGATCACTGTGTGGGTTGAGCTGAGGGTTCTTGTTCCTTATTTGGTGAATTTTCTTGTGCTGCTGGTTCTTGTTCCTAATTGCTGAATTTGCTTGGTCTTGTGTTTTCCACTTCTCCGGCCCTTTTAAGGTTCGAAGAACCGACCATACTGGCTATAAAATTATAAAATTCTGTGTTTTCTGTTTTCATACATTTATAGATGCCTTTTCACATGAGCTTAGCATGATACAAAAACAACTGATACAAAAGTAGGTTTAAATCATGAAGAGGAAAAACCAATTGATCTCTATTTGTTTCATTTCTAACCTATATGTGGCATAAATATGAAGCGCAAACGAGAAAATGTTAAGAGTCTACAGTACACAGGAATTTATAATCACTAAAATGCTTTTCGCGCTATACAGTTCTCATTCAGTTATTTCTTAAAGTTTTCACAACCAACTTGAACCAAAATAAAAGTCCATTCTATTCGCGTGCTTTTCAGATTTGTGGAAGAAGTATTTTTCATGGAAGAAAGGAAAAAACGTACTGATTTAAAAAAAATCGAAAATATTAACTATGTGTATGTAATTCTGATAAAAAGCAAAAACGCCCGTGCAGATTATTAATCGTACTGCATTTTGCTTTTTATTTTATTTTTATAGATGAATTGTTAAGATCAGGAGACGAATAATTGAAGATCAACTTTCTTTGGATTTTTAGTTATTATTGGCATCAACCGAGGCCACTGCGTCTACTACATTTCCTAAAAACAAATCAAGTTGGTTCCGCCCAGTGATACCGAAAACAAGCCGAGAAGACACAGCGTTTCTTTTCCACTCATTTTCCCTCTTTGTTACACAGTTTTAACACCGCAATGAACGATATTTTAGGATTCAGAGGATACATTAAATGCGTAAATGAATTAATATTAACATTATTATTTGTTGATTAATTAATGTTCATAAATTAATGTACTGTAATTGTAAAAATCCATTAAAAAGTAATTAATAATAAAAAGATACAAACAAAAAAAACATGATAAATAGCATTCATTAGAGAAGCAAAACACTTCAACAGCCAACAAAGAAAAGGAATGAAAATAACGATAAAATTAAAATTTACTTAAACAGAAAGTTATTGGAACAAGTGAATGTTATGAAATACCTTGGAATATATTTACATAGTAGATTTAATTTTAATAAACATGTAGAATACGCAACTGAAAAATGTGGCATATTCATACATACTTTGGCAAGATCTGCAAAGATTAACTGAGATTTAAAGTATTCTGTTCTAAAAATTATTTACAATGGAGCTATAGTTATTACCACTTATTTCCTACGGGATACCGATCTGGGTCAAAGCATTAGATAAAAAGTACAACCAGAAGAAATTAGAGAGAGTACAAAGATTGATAAATATAAAAATTCCCAAATCTTACAGAACAATATCTTATGAAGCACCATGAGTTATTACCGTCTTAACAACAATAATCATTAAATTAAAATAATTATTTAGAACTAATTTACAGGACTTTGAAAGGTACAAAAACGGAAATAGAAGTAAATTACGATGCCAATTAATTTTAAAGACAAACAACATCCGGAATATCTGCCTTTACTATAATGGCAGCAAATCCAGATAAATCTTATCACATCGAAGAATATACAGATGGAAGCAAGAATGAGAATGGTGTAGGATCAGAAATAACAATTTACAAAGACGGAGAAATCATACATACTTTAAAATGTAACCTAGATTCGAGATGTACTAATAATCAAGCAGATGCACTAACAATCCTTAAAGCACTGATAAGATAAGATGAATAGAAATATCGGATACAGAAAAAAAAGTTAAAATATGTACAGACAGTAAAATTACACTAGATGCGCTAAAAGCAGACTATAACACAAATATGATAGAAAGGATAAGAAAAATAGTTAAGATAATGAAAGAAAAAGGATGGCAAGTGCAATTCACTTAGGTGAAAGCCCATATAGGTGTAGAAGGTAACTAATTAGGTAACTTTAGCTAAACAAGCTTCAACTGCAATAGAAGTACCAATATATAAAAAGATTCGAAGGAGCATAATAGTAACAGAAGCACGAAACATAAGTAAAATAAAATGGCAGAACAAATGGAAAAATTCATAAAAAGGGAATATAACAAAAGCCTTCTTTCCAAGCTTAGAATACAGACTAGAAATAGAATTGCCAATGCCGATGAGCATGCTGAATATATGTATTAAATATAAAAAAATCAACAGTCAACATGATCGCATGTAAGGAATGTTATATTTCCAATTACAAAACGCAGATTGTAATCCCTCCTGGGATAATTGTTTTTAATGAAATATTTAATATATTTTATAAATAAACATTTTTTATATAAATATAATATTTATAAAAAGGAATAAATTATATTAAATACTAATATGGTATGTATAATGATTTCATTTTTTAACATAAATATACATACACAGTTTAAACAACCACTATAAATTTTTTTCCCTAATTTAAACTGCATATTTACAATCTACTATTAGTATTAGCATTAAGTAAATTTTATAATATAATTGGCGTGCGGGGAGCTCTACCAGCGCTAGTCTCCCTAAAGATTATTTCAGTTTTGGTTGGGTTGTAGCACGAGGTCCAGTGGCCATTGTCTTTTGAGTCTTCTTGTAATGCCTGGTTGATTAGCAAGTTGGTCTATGAGCTGGTTAGGATGTCCTGTCAAGTTATTGGCGTACTTGGTCGAAAGTCTCTTGATTTCGTTGTCTATATAGGGGACTCCTAGGTCGTAATGAAGAGTGTCGTTCCTAATGTACCATGGAGCATTGGTTAGCATGCGGAGGGTCTTGGATTGAAATCTCTGAAGGATTTTTGTGTGTTATAAAATTAAGGAACAATGTTTTGTAATTATTCTTTTTATACATATTATATTTATAAAAGAATTGTTTATTTATAGAATAAGCAATTGCTGCAATTCAACAAAAAAGGATGATAACTGACATTCATTAAAGAAGCAAAATATATGAACAACTAACATGGTCAAATGTTGTCATATGTTCTCCGATGCAGCAACATGCTGAACGGTACAATAAATCGACATAATTATCGATATTGGTAGAAATCTGCACTGGGTGGAAGGGCACACACAATATCCGCAAAAAGTCAATGTATGGGCAGGCATTGTAAGAGGACACCATAGAACAATTTTTTCTTGGTGAAACTCTTACCGCTACTGGATATCTTGAGTTATTTCATTCTAAATCATGCCATACCATAATTACTGCAATCGTGCCCTGCTAAGCGAAAAAGTTCTATCTGCAAAACATCAACTCAGAAATATACCATATCTTTTCTTAGCTCACATTAACATTCTATATAGTAAATTTCTACATTGCAGTTTTGCAGATAGGTTGTTTTCGCTTAGCAGGGCAGAATATTGGTGAAAATTGAGGTATTGACAATAGAACTATCGAGGGTAATACCATAAGAGCTCAGATTTACCCGGATATTTTTTAATGGTTGTTTTCAAGTACTTACTTTCATTGGCAATTTAACGAAAGCTGTTTTGTGATTTTGTCAGACAGATCGAATTAAATTACCTATATGAAAGTTAGTAGGAGAAAACAAACTAAAAAATATCAGGCTAAATCTGTGTTCGAATGGTGTTGGTACGACAATTCCATGAATGAATAAAGTAATATTTAAATTAAATTCAATTAAACCTTATTTAACACTGGAATAGAAGAACAGTAAATACTGAAAAATGGTTTTTAGAAAGAACAATTGTTAAAAACACAGTTATTATATATAATTTGTCCTGTTGACATTGACTCCATTACAGAGGCAGTATATTAGTTGGCAGCATGGCTGATTCATTATCCAAAGCTTATATTAAAACCCCAATTTATCAATATCGTTGCCACATCTTCAACTGACTTCTCCGTTTCCAAATCCAAATTTCCTTGTTTACAAAATGCACTAAATTGGTTCCAAATGGACGATTAATTTTTTTTTGTATTTTTAGGAGTAGAATTTTCAATCTGGCTTATTGTATATTTCTGCTTCGCAGATATTTCCAAACCTCAATATACTGTTTAAGAATACTTGCTTTTTAACTATAAAATCTGCTTTGAACAGTTGAAAGTTTCAAACTGATGCAACGTCATAAAATAAAAAATAAATGTAAGCGTTAACATGGTAACGTAAAATATCGGATTTTTCATCCAGTTACATTTCTGTTCCTTCGATTTCGCCGATAGCAAACTACGATATTTGTACTAACAAATGGTATTTTTTACATATGAGTGGAATTGTCTTCCAACAATTCTGCAGCACATTTTAAGGCGTACTTGAATAATGTTTTTTTTCTAACAGATGGATCTGTAGAAGGGGGCCTATGGGGTAGCCTGCCCAATACTAAGAGAGACCACGTAATTTGGCTGATTTGATGGCTAGAATAACTGCTGAAATACGTTAAATACTAGAAAGCTAAATATAATAAATTTAAAATACCGGTTATGTCCTTGTCTGGCAGTAAATGGAGATTAATTTGAAAATTTAAGTTAAAATCCATATTAGATTTTTTTTTGTCCTTCTGCCTTTAGAATTAGGTATTGTTCTTTTTGTTTATTTATTTCATGATTATGGAGTTCCACAAAATAAGGCTGGAAAAAATAAACAAGATTATTTCGTCTTCGTTAGAAGAACAAGCCAAGTTATACAAGAAACTTATGATCAAACACGGAATCGCAAGTCAGAATGTTTGGTTTAACCAAGAATGTCTGAAACGTCAGGTTATTCCTAACTACATAAACATCACTACCAGAACCAAGAATTCGATTACTGAAAAAGTGATTAGGAATGCCAAAAGAAGATGGCTCAAAGAAGAATCGAAGAAATGGTTTAGTATAAGAGACAATATGCACGTTTATATAAAGGTACTCCATACAGAACTTACTCATAAATTACACAATATCCAATTTGACATATTAGATTTTGACATTAGAGAAACCGTCAGTCACATTAAATTCAAAAAATACACCACACAGAAAAATAAACTTCATCGACTTGTACAACAAAAACGTACACTACAAAATAACCTTAATTGTCAGAACACTACAAACTTTTATCCTCGTTTCATAAACTTGTCGAATATAACATTCAATGACAGAGAAACACAATTTCTTAACAAAGGTTTCAAATTTTGTCCTTTTCCAAAATTTAACAACAAAATTAAAGAAATTTTGGCCGTTGAATGCGAAACTATACTTAAGAAAGAACATAATAACTATGCAAAATTCCAAATTTCCAATTTGTTAAAAGAGATGTCTTTGAAACAGGACAAAATGTACAACACATCTAACATATCACTTCTTCAATCTATAAAACAGAAAATCACAGAGAACAATCTAATTTCTGTTAAAGCAGATAAAGGTAACACTTTGGTAATTCTTTCAAAAGATATTTACATACAAAAAGTTAATGAATTTATTAATAAAGAAAATTTAGAAACTTTAAACAAAAACCCAACCACAAAATTCCAAAAAGAAATAAAACAAGGTTTAGAAAACTGCAATATCTGCTTTTCAGAATTAGAAAAGCAACAAATCATTAATAAAAACCCACAAATACCTAAACTGTATGGATTAGTCAAGACGCACAAACAGAATATGCCAATAAGACCAGTTGTATCATACATCAATGCACCTAATCACATTTTATCCAAAAAACTGAACCAGATTATTAACACGATAGGTTACAAATCGAAATACTCTGTTAGAAATTCATTAGAATTAGTAGATAAGCTGCAAAACATACATCTTCCACCACATTCAAAACTTGTTAGTTTTGATATTTGCAACATGTTCTCCAGAATACCCCCACAAGAATGTATTCCTTTATTAGATAGTTTCTTGATCAATAGTAATATAGAATTAGTTAAAAGGTTATAGTTAATTCAATTATTTGACCTATGTATTTGACCTAAATTTACACTAGAAACAGAACAAAACAGGGCTATAAACTTTCTAGACTTAAATATCAAGATTAACGCAGACAATCTATTTGAATTTTCCATATACAGAAAACCAACACAAACAGACATAACAATACCAAATGAATCTTGTCGCCATAATACACATAAAATAGCAGCCTACAGATCATTAGTACACAGAGCTTTAACTATTCCACTAACAAAATCAGATTTTAGCAAAGAGATATCAACCATTAAACAACTAGCACATGCAAATCATTATAATCCGAACATGATTGACACTTTAATTAAACAAAAAGATTATAGGTTAGCTATCAAAAGAATATATCCCATTGACAATCAAACAGAAGACACAAATTACATATCTATACCATATTTTGGCAAAATATCAGAAAAAATTGCACATATACTAAGAAAAACCAACAATTATAAAATAACATTTAAAACCAACACTAACACTTTTTCATTTTTATTTAATGCTAAAGACAGAACACATGATATCATGAAATCGGGCATTTACCGTTTAAATTGTTCTTTTTGTAGTTCGGTATATATTGGACAAACACTTCGAAATTTTGACATAAGATATAAAGAACACGTACGTCATTACAAAAATAAACATCCTGAAAAATCGAATTACGCCAAACACCTTTTAGAACAAAATCACACATGACTCCTCAAAATAATATTAAATTTAATAACAAACGCAAATTAGACATTTTAGAAGCCTTTGAGATATACAAACACAAACTCAGGGTACCTTTAATGAATGAACAACTTGAGCTCAGTAATTCTCCGTTACTGGAAGTATTAGATATTTAATTTTGATTATTATTATTATTTTATCTAGTTACCTATTTTGTATCTACCTTAGCGACGTGTTTGTTTATAATTATATTACCTTTGATAATGACAGCATAGCTGTCGAAACAATATTGTCAGGTTGTATTTTAATAAAACTGTGAAACTTTTAATAATCTTTATTTATTTCATTGTTCTTTTTATTTTTGTTATGGTTTCAATAAAGATTAATTTTCTTGTTTGTTTGTTGGTGTTTACTTGTTAGTGTTATATCGAATTTCCTCAGCGTATTTGACCAAAACTGATAAACAAGTCTTACTAGATTAATTTTGCTACAAGCCAGTTCTCATTTTTGTTGACTAATTCTCTCTTTGTTTTTACTAACATATTTTTTTCTAATTCTAACTTTTATTATGATAAAATAGCATTACTAAATAGCGAAGAATAAACACTATTCAAAAATGGAAAGAAAACATATGGATAGCATATGAAAAAATAAAGTTGGTTGCAAGAAAACAAAAAAAGATACGAACAAACCAAAAACAGTTACATTCATTATTTGTTACTTTTGTTACATTCTGTATATACTTAATCAACTTATTACTTAATCCTTCCACTGTACTACGAGGGGAACACTGATAATATCCAGAATGCCATGTTTCTAAAAACTAATGCAATTTGTTTTTAGTTGGCAGCTACTTTTTAATGTTTTGCGAGTTGATTGCCGTTTAGTTTGTTCGATTTGCTCTAATAGTTTTTTAATTATCATAATTTAAAGATTGTGTGTTCACCAAAAACTGAATTTGACTAGAGAGCATTTCCGGGCTATGATTTTTTACGATTTTAAATTGTCATTAACGCCTAAACAATGCGAAGATCGGCTTAGAAGTGCATTTGGCAAAGAAGCCCCGTCTAAGGCAACAATTTATAATTGGTACAAAGAATTCAAAAGAGACCGGTTTTTTCTTAGTGATGAATTTCGTGAAGGACGCCCAAGAACTGCTGTTACTGATGAAAATATTGACGCTGTTCGAGTAATGCTTGAGGAAGATCGACGGACATCCTATGAATTTATTCGGGCGACATTGGGCATTGGTATGAGTCAAATACAAAACATTTTACATCAACATTTAGAAGTGAGAAAACTTTGTTGTCCACATAACTGACTCCCGATCAAAAAGAACAACGCATTGAATGGTGCACAAAAACTCTGGAAAACTTCCAAGGCGGCACTTCAAATTTGGGTTGATATCGTCACTGGTGACGAATCTTGGATTTATTGTTATGAACCTCAAAAAAAAAAGACTCATCGGCTCAATGGGTCTTTCGAACCAAACCTAAGCCTACAAAAGTTCGAAGAATTCGCAGTGCTGGTAAGAAGGTGATTGCTAGTTTTTTTCTAAAACGAGTCATTTTGCTACTATAGCATTAGAAGATAGACGTACCGTTACTGCCGATTGGTACACAAATGTCTGTTTACCACAAATCTTCGAAAAAGTTCGTGAAAAACGCCCCAAAGGAAGAATAATCTTACATCATGACAACGCATCGTCGCATAAAGCAAAAGTAACAACTGAGTATTTGGCTGCCCTAAAAGTCAGCATCATGGACCCTCCACCGTACAGCCCTGACCTAGCACCTTGCGATTTCTTTTTGTTTCCTAAAATTAAAAATAAAATGTGTGGAATCACTGTTTCGTCATCAGATAAAGCAGTGGAACATTACAAAAACCTGCTTTCTGATGTGTTTCAGGAAGAGTGGCGTCATTGCTTTAAGGACTGGTTTCATCGAATGCAAAAAATGTATTGATGTTAAAGGGGAATATTTTGATAAACAATAAAATCATTTAAATTTTTTTAAAACTAATCCTTGTTTAATTTTCTAAGAATTTTCAGTGCCCTCGTATAATACTAGTTTTTCAGAAAAACCATTTTCCCCTTCTTCATAAATGAACTGATTTTAGGAAAAGTAGGTATTATAAATTAAATTTGTTATGTTGACAAAATGAAATACAGTCACAAGGCTGACCCTTATAGAAGTAAATACAATTTTTTCAGGCAAGCTCTAATAATTTTACGTGGTGCAATTTATTACTACTGCATGTTGTCCTGTGTTCACTTTTGGCTAAACTTTTTCCCAATTACTTGTTATATGTTTCCTGTATTTTGAAATAGAACAAACCAAAATCAGGGCTATTAAAGTAACTTAAGAGATAGCTGTGATAAGGTTAAGCTATTCACTACTTATAGAATTAATATTAATAAAGTAACTTTTATAGAATTTGCATTACTGAAAAGACTTTATACATATACGTTTTTCTAATTTATTTGGATGGGTTTTATTTTAAGTACCTCAGATTCATTAAGATTAATTACTATGTATAAAGTGAAATCCAAATTATATATCATGTGACACAAACCTGAAATAATTATATATACTTGCTTTTTGAATTTTAAAAAAATTAAACATAGGAGTGCTACCAACATGTTTCGCATTTAACCCAAATGTTCTGTATTTCATATTTGCTCCGGTTGATGCTAGTATGTATCCAATGCGAATAGTTCTAAACATTAGAATCAATAGAGTCAAAGGCCATCTATTTACCTGGGTGTACATATGCTACATACTAAACTAGGGCGGGTGGTATGCATGAGTATGGGAAGATAATTCAGAAATTATTGGGGTTTATAAACAACTTGATTATTTCTAAATCATTTGCGAATTTAATCAATATTAATTATTAAATCAATATCTACCATCACAAATATTTGGTTTCAACAATATTAAGGTAATTCTCTATAAAAAATAAAAAATGAAGAGCTATAGCTATATCATTCTTAATTTTCAAAAAAGTATTAAAACCAGTGTAGGAGAAAACGCTAACTGATTCTTGAATTCTGCCATTAAACTTAATCAAATCTGTATTCTTTCATAGATGCATGTATTGATCATTAATTTTATTCCACAATGCATATAGAACTATGAGTAGGTATATAAAGAAACGAGTAACTATATAGTATAGATCTTTCTCTTCGCCTGACTGCTAAAAAATCTATCTATTTTACGTGTAAATAAAAGATACTTAGCATCCCACGGGATTCCAAAGAATGCGCTCAAACTCAAAATATTTTAGAATTGACATGACTATTTATAGAGGAAGGAAGTGAATGAATGAAATTTAAAAGGTTAAACAGAAACACAAAAGTTATTGTAAAGTCATTCCCTAACCTAATCTAAAAAACAAATCGATAGGGAGAGTAAAAGAACGCAACCATAAATAACACTAATGTAAAGTGCAAATGCTTTAATAAAAATAACAAGTTGCTTGCAAGGGAAATGTTCGCGAACATTATTATAAATTTTATGCTGTTAGATATAACTGTTATATGCAAACTTTTTTGTCTTTTTTTGCTATATTTTTTATTTAATTAAGCAACATCAAAGATCATACCTCCACCTAACATGCAACACAATCGCACACACATCCATACTAGGTGAATTTTCCGATCTAAGAAAATCCTAATGCCTCAAGCAGGATTAGAACTCTCACTACCTTTAAAATACGAGTAGTGCTCTCACACCGCTCGTCTATCACAGCCCTGTGTAAGCAATTATAAGAGGTTCGATAAATGAAATTTAGTAATATAGTGACTGCAGAATTATTTTAAGTGCAAAAAATAAATTAATAAGTGCTTGGTAGTAATTTTGCGAAGCGTAGGTTAATAGTTAAATAATTCTAATTGCAAAAGCGATCGGTTATTACGCAACAAACCGGGGCTCCGTTTATAGAAAAGCCTTGCGCATTACTGAAATGCATAGTGTACTTCAATTTATCGTACTAATAAATCGCAAGATAACGAGTTGCTTCCAAAATTTCCCGATTTAATCACACAATTACTAATTTAGACAGATTACAAAATAACAAATTCGTCAACTATTTAATAAAAAGGCAGATGCCTTTTCGAAATAAATAGCCGAACGTTACTATAAGAATAAGTGTAATGATTGCAACCAACTAATGTACGTTTGGTCTCGTACTCAATGACTGCCACTGTTACGATCGGATGTTTCCATATACCAGTGGCGTGCGGTCCATGGAAGCAATGGAAGCAATGCTTCCCTTAAAAATTTATTAAAAATGAAAGCCAATGCTAACAAAAATATTTTTATAAAATTATGGTTATCGTTTATTTAAATTTGTAATATTTAATCAACTTAAAGCTCAATATCAATTCCGTACAGCAAAAAGTATAATTATTTAGAGTACTATTTTAAATTAGGCTCATTAAACTTGCGCGGAAAGGAAATACCGATTCAAATGTGTTACATACACTGCATATAAGCACTGATTTCGTTGCTTATTGCTCTTTTCCTAGCCTTGATTAGCGAGCGTGGTGTCGTTATTTTTAGTGTGCTTCGTGGCCAAATGTTTATTTATTATAATTTGGTTATTTGGTCGATTTAGTGTTAAATTTAATGTTACTTAAGTAATGTAAATCTGCGAATGAGACTGTATTTTGAAATATTTTATTATTTCAATTTATATAAGTTGTAATTTTTCTAAAGACAAATAATTCTATTTAGTTTGCTCTGTATACAAATAAAATTGCATTATCAACATGACTGCAAATTCAGCTGTTTCCGTGGAAGGTTCGAGTACTTCCGATATATCCTAGTCGCGATGATTTTGTTGTTCAGTTTGTAAATTATTAGATAAAGAATTTTCTGCATACAATTTTGGAGAGAAATTGCAAAGTATTGAGAAAGGCAGATCAAAACCAGAACTTTCAAATTTAACAACAAAGATTAAAACCAGCACCAAGTATTTTACTAAAAAAGAAAAATGGAGTTGCAATATAAATAAATAGTGGTAGTTTTTTAAAATAAACAATAATAATCAACAAATTCCATAAGTATAAAGTGTAAAAGTACTTCTTTGAAAAACTGTTAAGCTTAATAATTATAACACTGTTTTTTTATTGTAACTAGCAGGGGCGGATCCAGGGAATTATCTGGGGGGGGGGTGGTTGGAAAAATAATTGTTTTAGTAAATAATAATTGAACAAACATTATTTGTTTCTATTCTATGTATATTTATTTCTAAATTGGGGGAATTTCTCCCCTCCCTCCCCCGTGAATCCACGCAAGCACCTAGGTATATTATAATTAAAATCGTGGTTGCTTCCCTAGCCTTAATTCTCACCGCACGCCACTGCCATATACATGTAAGGGCGCTGTTCTTGGTCAGATTATATATCATATCAAACTGCTGTAGCAATCTTCGCTAGTAGGATAACCATTTGCCATAATATACTCGTAGAATGTGTAAGTAAACAACAGAACTCAAATAGATCTGATGATTAATAAATATTCATATATCATACAAATATTTTGTATTATAATTTTGATTAATGATTAATAATTAATTATTATTAAATTCTATCCTTCCATTTGGAAATTCCAAGAAACCCCTAACAATTGTGATGCTTGATCAAATTAAAAGTAATTTTCTTAAAATTGTTAATTTATGAAGGTTTTTCAACCGTGCCTTCAGTTTTACTGGCAACAATATATATTGAAAAGCAAACGAATTTTAATCTGGATAGCCTCCCTCTTACCGGATCCTGTTTGAATTGCACGTATCTAATGGATCTTCTCAGTTTTGTTCGCAATTGCAGTAATTCCATATTATAATAGAATAACATGATGCAATAATTGTATCGTCTAAACATAATCGTCTCAACTAACAATTCGTGATTTAATCGCCAAACTCGAAGATATTGGTGCTATATGTGATAATCGTTCAATAAGTGGCAGGTCAAAGAGTGTAGATACATGCGTGAAACGTAGCCGGACATTTCAGCGCGGTGACTTCGGCGCAGGAACACTTCCTTCGCAGGCCACTTAGGCACAGGGGCACTTCGGCGCGGAGACAGTTCGGCTTAAGGACATAACAGTTCGGCAGAAGGGCGTATCCATGCGAAGAGATTCTGATGCAAATATCAGAAGTACTAGGCCTTTATTTGGAGAAATTGTCTAGTATTATGGTAATCAGCAGAATCTGTAGGTACTTACAGGTGATAAATACAGTATGATCGATTAAATTATTATGAGAAAAAAACTCAATATTTGCCAATCACAAAAGCGCGTGAGTATTGTTTACTATTAGTATACTTAGAGCTGTTTAATTAGCTACTAGAAATTCTTTGGCATCGGGATAATGCACGGATAACAAGTTCGCTAATCGTTGGCTTGTTAGGTACCGTGCTCGCATGTAAAGGTCTAAGAAACGGCCTTGCGATGTAAATAACTATTATGGTATACTGACTCGTGGATATTTAATAACTAATTATTTCAGTTACTGAAGCAGTACAGCACAATACGAAATATATATATGAATGTTTTAAATAAATATGTATGATGCTATGGTATTGATGATAAAGAGTCCGTAATAATGTTTATTTCATACTGTATCGTATTATCCATGTAGGCGGTACCGATTACAGTCCGGAAAATGCGATTTTACGACTCAAATAAAATAAATCAACTGAACAATGATAACGAGCACGTAATAATCTTTACCCATAGAAATAGAGCTCAATAAACCATATATACCATAAACATTATTACGGGCTCTTTATTATCAATACAATAGCAACATACATATTTATTTAAAACATTCATATATACGAGGGTGGTTCAAATATAAACCGGAATTTTGCTGTAAAAAATTTTATTATTAAGTTACAGAGCTGAAATGTTTTACAGTTTTTCTAGATAGTCTCCGTCACACTCTACACACTTTTGCCATCTCTCCGGAAGCTTTAGGATGCCTTTTTCGCAAAAATCTTTCGGCTTGTCACGTAACCATTCGCGCACGAAAGATTCTACCTCCGCATTGCTTTTGAATCGCTGTCCGCCAAGTGCCTCTTTCAATGGACCGAATAAATAATAGTCGCATGGCGACAAATCGGGACTATAAGGAGGGTGTTCCAGTGTTTCCCAACCCAATTCGTGCAATGTTTCCATCGTAAGCCGAGCTGTATGCGGTCTGGCGTTGTCTTGCAGCAATATCGCAGTTCGGATTGGAATCTCGCGTCGTTTCGATCTGTAGGCAGGTTTCACCGTGTGTTTTAGAAGGTTACTATAATACTGCGCGTTCACAGTTCGTTGTTCAGTGAGAAAATCGACCGCAATTACTCCTCTCATGTCCCAAAACACGGTACACAACACCTTTCCCGCTGACAGTGTAACCTTCGCTTTAACTGGCGCGCCTTCCTCTTGCTTCCTCCACTCCATAGACGCGCGTTTACTCTCCGGAGTATAGTAGTGCACCCAAGTCTCGTCTGTGGTGAATATGCGCTGCAATAAATTGTCTCCTTCGTCTGCATATCGCTGCAGGAGACGCGTGCAAACTTCCCAGCGTGTGAATTTCTGGTCAAAATTCAAAAGTCTTGGCACCCATCTGGCTGATATTTTGCGGTAACCGAGCCGTTCATGAATTATTTGCTCAATACTGCCTATGCTGATGCCCACTTGTGCAGCCATATCGCGTACAGTAATGCGTCGGTCTCCCAAAATGAGTTTTTCTACAGCGCGGACGTTCTCATCGGTAACGCTTGTTTTGGGGCGCCGCGCATGTGGCAAGTTTGCCACCACTTCTCGGCCATTTCGAAAAGCGGAACACCAATCATACACTTGAGTCTTGGAGAGGCACTCATTCCCGAACTGCTCGAGCAATTTCCGATAAATTTCCGCGGTTTTTACATTATCTTTGACCAAAAAACGAATAATAATGCGTTGCGCAACAGACACTGGTACGTCCTTCTCACTCATGGCTACAACTACACTGACAAGCGAAATTACGCGGTCCCAGCTGTTCTCTACGCTTTGTAACAGACCAATCTAACATCCAGTACAGCCACTTTAACGACACTAACTTCTTCGCGCGTTTATTCAAAAATTCCGGTTTATATTTGAACCACCCTCGTATCTTACGTATTGTGCTGTACTGCTTCAGTATATAAAATAATTATTTATTAAACATTTACGAGTCAGTATACCATAAAACGTTGTACAATGCTCGACCGTTACACGAACCCTACGTACTCGCATAGATACCAGCTAGTTAATCGCTCGCTTGTTAGGTAGTACGGTGCTCGCACGTAAAGTTCTAAGTAATGGTCTGACAACGTAAATAAATATTAATGGTTCATAACGGGCTAGCCCGTAAAAGGAATCTTTACCCCTAGAGACAGAGATCAATAAACAGATGTTTATGAGTACATTTTACATAATAGTTATTTACGGGGCAAGCTTTGTAAACGAATGCTTATGGGCGAGCAGAAAAGTTATCCACAATCCAGTGAGCCCAGTAAAGATCAATCGCAAAGCGAGCAGCGTACAATGTTTTATTTCACCCGCGTTTTTTATTAATTTATTGTGTATTGTGTATAAAAAGGCATTTTAGAATCAAATGTGGTAGGGCAATGTATACCTAGACGTTGTTATGATGAGATTAAGCAACAAATGAGTTTCCATTAGCTTTTTGTTGATGAGCATTGCAGAAGTTTACAAGTCTCCTGTAGGAGCCTGTACAGTTTTACAGGGCTGTTGCTTTAACTACTCATTTGCTTAATTACCATAAATGCCTATAAAGCGTCATTACGCAGAAAGTGGAAATAATAGTTATTTACGTGACAAGCTTTGTAAATTAATCTTTACGGGCGAGCTGGAAAGTTTGTAAGGCGAGCGACGACGGAGCGAGCTTCCATAAAGTAAGTCCAGTAAAGATTAGTTACAAAGCATGCCGCGTAGTCTTATCTCCACGTTAACCAGCGTCTCTTTATTGATTTATTATATATTTTGTATAAAAAGACATTTTGTAATCAAAGACAGTAAGACAATTTATAGCTAGACGTTGTCATGGTGAGATTAAGCAACAAATTAGTTTTCATTAGCTTTCTGTTGGTGAGCATTTTTTGTTAAGTTTTACAAGTCTCTTTTAGGAGCCTGTAAAGTCTTACAGGCTGTAGTTGTAACTACTCGTTTACTTAGTTACCATATATGCCTATAAAGTACAAATAAACATTATTACGGGCTGTTTATTATCAATACTATAGTAACATACATATTTATTTAAAACATTCGTATATCTTACGTATTTTGTAAATAAAATAATTATTTATTAAAGATTTACAATTCAGAATATCATAAAACATTTTACAATGCTCGACCGTTACACGAACCCTATGTGCATACTTGTACTACTGTCAATGTTAAAACTGTAATATTTTTTAGAAAAATTACGTTTATTGGATTTTGTGTCGGACAATATAAATGATTATCTTTCTGTCAGATAACCACATTTAAATTCATCTATTAAACGTAAAAAAATAAAAAGTTGGAGTACCTCTGATATTATTCCTGCAGATATTCGCAAAGTCGCACAACTGATTAGTTACTTAGTTTAACATTGAGTGATCTAAATGTATCTCTTTTTTTAATTTGCATATTTGTTAGTTTCTAGCTTGTAACTGACTAAAAATAATAAATTTTTACTTTATAAAATGTAAATACAGAAATACAACAACAATTGAGAATTGCGACGCAGCATATAAAAAAAACCTTATTTTCCAATTCCTTTATGTAAAATTGAAAACATCCTCTCTTATTGTATATTCACAAGAGAAAAAATTAATGTTTTTCTCTTCATATATTTTTTATTATTTTCAATGAAACTGGAAGGCTATAGAAATTTATTTGGTTGCCGTTTTTCAGTCGTGTTCTTACCAGGAATAGAAGGTTTGTTTTAATAAATGGAATATTTTAAGAAAATCTGAAAGCTCTCTATTAAGTACGGTTCGACCAGGAAATAAATTCTTAAGAAACCTTATTGAAGATGCGAAAACCCTATAGGCGGTTATTTTCTGATCTGCAGGAATAATTTTCATCAGCAAATTTCATTTCCTGTTTATTTTGTAGTAAAATACGTGCTGACAGAATGTTCTAACACACCAAGGAAATTACGAGCTTTTGCTTTGGTGTTTTAAGTTTATTACTTAAATTATTCCATAGCTACTTAAAATTTTAGCTCGGTAATTCCTGTTACGTACATAGAACTTCCATTTAGTCAAATATTTTTAAATTATGTAAATAATTCAGCTCACGTTTTGGTATTACATGTGTATGTCTAGAATTTGCATTAATTTACTCCATGTATAAAATACGCGAGTAATTAGATTAAAAACAAATATTGTGATTAAGTAAATATTGAGTAAATATATTTTTTTCTAGAACTTAATATTTCTATTTTAAATGTATAAAGGTTCATGTTATGATTTAATCATGAAACCGTGGAACGAAATATTTTCAGCTTAATTCATCTGAAATGAAATTCGTCAACCGACGCGATAATGCAATATAATTTTCTTATAAGTTGGTTTACAACTTGCGGTTTTAGTCAAGGAATTTTTATTTAGATGTAAATAAGAATCCTCACTTTAGTTAATTTATATGTAATGAGATAATGACACTTACTGGTTAACGGTATAAATATTAGCGAATTAATTAAAACAGCGATACCATTTAATTAGTAAACTTCAGGAAATTTATTAGTAGGTGTGTTAATTCTCTACAACAACCGTGTAAACCGCAACAACTAACGTAAAAGCCAACTACCTTTTCGTCAACTGCTCTTAGTTAGTAAAAGCCGTCGCTTGAGGTTTCTCATTTGAGAAAATGAAATGTCGGTATTTTCTCTTAGAAAAAACTTTACCGGAGCTTTGCATAGAGCTAAAAGGTGCCGAATTAATATTCTAAGCTAGGATTCAGGTTGACTTCTGTAATAAGAAAATTTAACAAAAACCTTAGACTCGGCTGTATTACACTACAGAATTAAGTGTAATAATTGCAATTAGTAAAGGAAATGTAATTAGTAAAGGAAATGTAATTAGTAAATTATTTAAAAAGTACAGTTTGCATAACAAGACTTGTTTGTTATTTATTCGTACACAACAGCAAATAGGATAAAGGGTGGGGTAAAAAACGAATGCACTCGAGGTATAATACGCCTTGTACTCAGTTCTTATATGCGTTTGAATCTACACAATTTTCAAAACGAGCTCCGCAGTATTAGAAGATTTGCAGCAGTTTTTTGGTGCACACACCTCAAAGGCCCTAAAATGACTTTTACGACTGCCACAAGATATATCACAAAATTTGTAAAATATTGGTTTCAACGATACAACTAAAACAGTTGACGACCAAATTGTGGCTTAAGGACAGAAGCCACACTCAAGGAAGACAGAAGTTATTATCGGGCTGTTTAAGGAAAATCCACACGTCGCGTCGCTGCGGCAAGTACGTGCAATATAGGCAAAGAAGAATATTCGTATAATATTTCAAGAAGCTATTTATGCGAAAATGCACTTACTTACCAGAAAGAAAAAAGCATGACGATGACATCATTGCTTTCACAGAAACATGCTCAAATGTTTAGTTTTGAACAAACAAAATGAAGACAGAGATTGGAGCGATATAGTGTTTTCTGATGATGGCTTACTAAGAAGAAAGTGTGAATAAAGAATGAAAAACTTGGTGGTACGGATTGTTAGACATCCCTAAAATTTTATGCGTGGGGGTGTTTTGTTGCACGAGGTTTCAGTACTTTATCCAATACTACTAAAGTTGATTTGTATGTGTGTCCGAGCCCCATTCTCGCGTTCTATAAGGGCTGGAGAGATGGGCTTGGGCTCATTCGACGCGTAATTTGACGAAATTTTTTAAATTAGGTTATGTTTTAAAATTTTTTAAATTAGGTTATGTTTTAAAAAATCGATAAATGCTGATTCTATCGTACTATTTAGTACTATTGAGTGTTATTTGGTACTAATATGTGCTCTATCGATAGAGAATCGATTGGAGATTTATGTAGGTCATGTAAATACTGACCTACTTTAAAAAAAATCGATAAATGCTATTTCTATCATACTTAAGTGCTTAGGCCCGTAGGGCCCATTATCCTAGTACGTGTTACTAAATATACCAGAAAGGGTTATTAACATCAACAAAAAAGTAGTTTGGCAATGCTCATGATGTATTGAAGTTCCATAGAAAGAACATCCAAATCCAAGACGATAATGATCCCATGCATTGAAGTCGCTCGTGCACCTCATGGGAAATGGAGCAGGGCATCCATACCTTGTATGGGGCCATATAGGGAATTATGAAGACCACACCTCATCAAGGAAAACCCGTAAAAATATTCGGCAGCTCAATCGCCGTATAAAAAACGTAGTGGTCGTTACCAGTGGCATATGCGGAATCATTGATAGCAAGTGCCCCGAAAAGCTGTTAGGTCATATTCGACAATGGTGGTGACTGCAAGTGTTAGTCTGTAATCTGCAGTAGGCTTATTGTTGTACTGCGCTTTAAGCCATGATTATCAAATGAAAACCTCCCTAGTGTTGTAATTCGGAAAGTCTTTATGATGAAGCGTTTCAATAGATCAGTACATGGTTTAATATTTATGAATGACATGTACCTAACATGTTTTTAGCTGCTAAATATCATAATTCTCGGACTTAGATTATTTGTTTTATTTTAAATTATAAATTAACTAAAATTCATAGTGGTTTACGACGACATGTTCAAATATCCTTTAATGCATTTGCTTAGGTGCTGCGAACCAGCTTCGGTGGATGAGTGCTTAACTGTACTTCATAATCTACGAATCGCCGATTTACGCCCAATTATCGCGCCACTAACTATGACACTGCATCCAGTCCACAGTTCTGTGATATTTTATTACATTTTTAACATACAGATCTTAATAAGCTTGCAGCTATAGTGGGGTCATTTAAAGGATAACTGGACAAGGTCGTCATGTAATAATAATTGTTAACACAGACAGATTTAATTTCAAACAGTAGCGAGAACGAGATTGCTATACGCTATCTACCAGCTATCTAGGGTAGTGCTGAAGCGAATAATGAATGTAGTTTACCCGACGTGGTCCAGTTTCCCTAGGGAATCTCCGTTCTCTTAGTCCAGCATACTTTTACTGCACATATTGAAGTTTGAGACTTGTTTACCCCATGTCTCAGTTATAGGCTTGGTGTAATCTCGACAGCGTCCCCCTACCTAAAGTAGTGGTCCAGCGACTACCTCGTAGTGGTGCAGTTGTCTTGGACCTGATACGCTATTATGTTCGCGTCAACGTTCCTTACATGAGGTAGTGTTCATGCTCGACTTACTTTCAGACTTCATTCCCGTAACGAAGTAACGATGAGAGATATAGTTGCCTACGCTAGGGCCAACTTGAGACAGAATTTCTCAGATTTGGCTAAATGAAGTAGGAGTATAAAAATGCCCCGCCATCCCGAGTAGCCTGAAACGCAAAACGCTCCGAACATAGATTGAAACATATGTAGTATTTGACAAAAAAAAAATCTTCTTCCTGTGTAGTAACGATATCGTAAGATATGTAGATTATTTTTGTGAATTCTAATATGGCCTTTTATCTTGTTTTCATCTTTAAGTTGCCATCGTGCATATTGTAATTTCGTATCCGAGATGAAACAGTGAACGATAATAATCAATCGGGTGCCGAATGCATGCCGAGTGAAAGTTTTAACAGAATTTAGGAAGTAACTTATGAATGCAGTATCTAGGAGATTTTTGTAAACAAAGTATTACCGTATGATGAATATTTATTTATTAATTGTGTATTGCTTCTTTTTATCTTGGGCAATCAATTCAACTATTTAGATTCATTGAATAACCTATATTTCGATTCGTTTTAGGATCCTCCACAGGGTACAAATTATGGTTAACTGTATTAACTGTATGTTAACTGTATGGCACACTGTCAGTTAACTGACAGTGTGGAACCATAATTTACTTTTGTACCCTGAGGAAGATCCTAAAACGGATCGAAATATAGGTTGTTAAATCAATCTAAATGGTTTAATTGATTACCCAAGATAAAAAGAAAGTATTCTATATTACCATAGTGACTCATAATGTCCATAGAATATGAACTAGGTATAGAACTGAGAACTAGATATCGTACCTCGTATCCGAGGTATAAATAAACATTATCTACGATCATACAAAAAGTGACCACTTTTTACACTGATTTTCGTGTAAAAAGTTAACGGTTATTGAGCTAGTGTTATAATATGTTTATGTCAAGCTAATGTCAACAAGAGGTGTATGGTAAATTAATGATTTATGGAGATTTTACAAACTGGCTGCTAAACAACAGCACATAAAAATCTAAGAACGCTAATATTTCTATATTATCGCTAATATATGTACAGTGCCGCTCATTTGAAAGTGCATGACTCTTTATACATAAATATTCTAAAATGGCATCGTGTAAGTCAGGATTTCATGTGTCATGCGTTTATAACAGTTACAACGGTATTAAATGTTTTAGCTTATTATCAAGTACTTGTTTAAAATACATCGTGTTTGCTATCATTTTGTTTACTTCCCTCAACAGGCATTATCGCAATATTTCAGTAAACAAAACTATAACTTTATTAATTGAATGTGGAACTGACAGCAAAATGACAGCAACAAAAAGGTCATGATTACACCAAGTAATAAAAAAATTTGTATATCGTGCACTTTCAAATGAGCGGTAAAGTACACATGACATAAGTCACAAATTTAAAAGACATCAAATACAATGAATACTTTAGTAAAGCGTTATGATCGTAGATAAAACGTCGTAAGATATACGTAGAAAAAGTATCTTAATTGCACTCACATCCTCTAAGACACTCGCTCGTACCACGCTCGTGTGTTAAACCGTTCGCGCAATAAGGAATGGCTTTTTACACTTATATCTTAAATATTTAATAATGCACTAGTAAGACATAGCAGCTATTTATGTAACAATTACAACAGTGCCTATAAAAAAGGTGTCTATAAATGAAAATAGACAGACGGTAATGAATGTAATGATTGTTGAGGATATAATTAAATAGTAACTATATAACAATTTTGTTTATTGTTTCCAGCCTTATTTTGTGGAACTCCATAATCATGAAATAAATAAAGATTATTAAAAGTTTCACAGTTTTATTAAAATATACCTGACAATATTGTTTCGACAGCTATGCTGTCATTATCAAATATAACAATTTCTTTAAGTTTATTGTTTTTAATTTCTTATTGTTTAATATTTGTGAAATGATAACAAATAAGAAATATTAATTCGGAACAACTTTACCTAAGAGTAACACAACTCTTAAACATTGCGCCATTCAAATTTTTGAAAATAAACAATATCTAATGAAATTTTAACTATAATTCCATAGCGCTTTCAACGTTAGAGGTTTTATCAATTACAAAATTGCATTTAGAAACACGCCTTGGAGGCTGTTACTTTAAAATCTGCTTTTTGGGGCCAATAAAAGTAGACACCGCTCTTAGACATGAATTATAATAATCAGTATGCTATCTACCTCAACGTTCCCCACTACTACAAGGTATCATAAGTCATCGTAATTTACTGTAACCCATTGAGAAGGCATTACCTTTTACTTTATTAATTAACTTTATTTTTCACTTGCGTGTATTTGTTGTTTATACCATGTGATACAAACTATATAGAAGTCCATAACAACCAGGGGATTATAAGCGGGAATTTTCATTTATAACCCCCCTCAGCGTTTAGGGTTGTTATCATCACCCTCCTGGCATTATTATTTTCATAACGCTCTTGGTATATAATCACTATAAAAGCTCCCAATTTATGTTATACGAAGAAGGAATGTCATTCTATCAGCAGTTTGAACGCATTTCTTCTTCTAACTTTTATTTACTGTTGTGTTATGAATGATATACACTTGTCAGGTGTTACTTCCTTTTTTCTTGCATCGTTTTTTAAGAGCTTTATTTTTTAGCAGCAGCAGGTTTTGCTTCAGCTCCTCGTTCAATTTTTCTCAATCCTGCTAATATATTAATATAGGATAGGATATATTAAAGGTTTCAAACATTGCATTTTTGTCACTACCGTCCCATGTTTAGTCATTACCATCTAGTGATCATTCTTCATAAGGGACGTTAATGGCAAGGGCGGTAATGACATTTTTACAGTTTTAGAAAATTTAAGTCAGATGTTCAACATATTTAACAGACTAATGTTACCCTAATGCTAAGGACATCTTTGCTGCTGGAATAATAATTACATTTTCATCCTGTAGCACTTAATTCTATATTTAAAGTAAGGGACGGTAATGACGTACAATAAACCTGCGGCAACATTCTCTCACCCTTTAAAATTTACAAATCTCTACAAACATGATATTCAACCATATTCTTCATACAAAAACTGTAAGTAAACAACTGTGACCGTTTCCAGTTATAATTTTAAATATAACAGTGTGCTAGTTATTAGCTTTTCTCGCATATATAACAGGCACAGGACGGTAATGACATCACGTTGCCGGACACGTAATTAAACAAATATATAATTCAAATAAAACGGCTCTTTTTGAATTTATTTAAATTTCCCATAGATTTTTAAATCAGGAAACCTTGTGTTATTTCTTGATCAATAAAATAAGTATATTTTCACCCGGTGAAGCTGAAGTTATCGGTAATGACATTTGCTTTCTTTATCTGTTTCAAATTAGTACTTTTATACCTACGTTAATTTTTCACTTAGCCTAAGTAGCTTTGATACTAAATAAATCTATAAAATTTAAATTTAAATCAAAATAGTTTATCTGGTAGTTTTAAACCAGAGACATAAAAAATCAAAGTCCCCAGATCATGGCCCAGGTATATCAAACCGCTGTGCTTTCACTTGGAGTACGTTACTATAGTAAATATTTCAAAATATTTAGTTTAAGCTTATTTTCATTGTTGATAAGTGTACAAATTATAAGTATTAAGAACAAATCAAGTTTTACAAGAAACAGCTGTGACATTTGCTTGACGTTTTTTATTGCCTGTCGGGTAGTAAAGAAACTAGCGGGCCATAAAGAGACGTTTATGTTTAGATGAATCTAGCAATAATATAGTATATGGAGCTAAAATGTGACGTTTTAGCAACAGACAGGAAGTAGAAAATGTCATCATTTCATGTAGGTTATAGAAGAAATATATAACAACTGTCATTGCCATAAACTAAATTTGACTAAATCTTTAGAAAGCCTGTCAATTAATTTGCAGACTTTTTTGGTACAAGTGACTTACTCTAGAATTACGTGTACTCTACAGAAAGACTGATACAGGATACTGCTATTAATTAAAAACAGAGAATTGAATCGTTTTTTCAGTAGGTACGTATCATTTATAAATTAAAATATTTAAAAATATATTCGAGAGTGTATTAACTGACGTCACAACGAAAAGACTCAACATTTACATAAAGCGTGTTTCACCTTTTAATAATTTAAATTTATAATTTCGTGTTTTATTTTTTTATTCGTGCAGAGGGAAGTTTTACGTCAGCGCTGAAAAAAGTAATCAAAAGTAAACATTTTCTTATTGGAAAGCTTACTAATGGAAGTTGCTCCTGTCGACTATATAATATAGTACTTACAAGGTACACTACATATATTTCCATTCTGACAAACGGTACGTACCAACCATATAATTACAGTTTATTTCAGCTTCAATTACGCAACAATTTACATTTGTAGCGTGTTAATTTATAAGAGAGTTAATTCTATACTTTGAAGCTCGTAAAGTTACCGCTGCTGCTTTGCTAATTAAATAACAAACTAGAGGATACTGAGAACAATCATTTACAAATTAAGCTTCGTGTAGCCATAACAAATTGACGTCAATGTTGTTAACCTTTTTTAGTATTATAATTCATAATTTTGTCGACTCTTTGGAGAACTGCAAAGTTTCTTAATAAAATTTATAATTAAGGAATTACATTTACATTATTTTCTGTTTCTGTTTTTATTTGTAGAGATTAAACAACAGAATTTCTTTCAGTTGCTCAAAGTTGCTCAAATGTGTATCTCAAATTAAATCTACAGAACAACTTTGTTGTAATTTAAAATGAGGTTTTGGTCGCACCTAATTTTAAATAACCATTTTCAGTGACTTTAGAAATTCTGACTTGGAATACTTAATATACAACACTGATAAATAAGTACCACACTGGAATATGGTATTACTATACAGACTACAGCTGCATCGATTGATTGGGAGAAGCAATTATATACTTTCAGAAATTTAACACATACTCTAATTAGAGTCATTATATATACTACGTCGATCTTTTTCAACCTTGTCTTGCTTTGGTACTTGAAGAAATGGAAAAAGCTAATGGAGCACTAAGTAACGTGTGAAGTATTATGTTTCTAGATCCCATCTACCCGATCTTGAGAGTTCACACCACAGTCTGACATCAAGGAAACTAAAAAAAGGGAATTAGAATCTATTTAATAGTTTCCTCGCAAATAAGGCCTATGGGCCTATTCGTATATTGGGGATGGAAAATGACCCGTCGAAGATAATACCGTAACAAGAGTTACAATCAATATTGAAGTTATTCCTGCCGTCACTTTGTTGCTGAGTTTTAAAACTTTTTTATTTATTGACCTACTTTCAAGCAGTTTTGTGTCTGTTTCGTTGTTTCAAGATATATAATATGTCCCTACAAGACTTTAACAAGCTTTCAACTACAACCTTCATCTGCATCCCTATAAAGTGTACATGTTTCAGAAAATTCCAATTATGCAAGAAAAGTCCTTAATGTCATAAGAGCCTGTCAGACCGTCATTTCACAACGATCCTAACGATTCTCATTATGATGATTGCATAATGATATGACTGTGTAAACTACAATTCTGAAATTTTGCAGTTCAACAGAAAGTATGGTCATATGGTCTAGATATATAGTTTAAACGTAAAAATAACGATTGCATCTTTTCGTCACTTCTAAAACCTTTAATGATTTTGGTCGACTTCTCATTTTAGATATATAATGATGGATATGTGAATTATCAAAAGTACTTATAAGTGTTCATGTGAATAGTATTGAAATATAAAACAACAAGGTTAAAAATGACAATAACTTGAGTATTTGGGCAGTTGGTAATTGGAAGGAGATCTTCTTTTATTCCGATCAAGAAAGCAACCTTTTTTTCTAGTCTAGTAGCCAGGTACAACTAATGTAGCGAACGATGGCGAGTAGATTACGATGGAACTGTTGTAAAATAAAGAAAGAATAATTGAACTTGGGTTTTGAATTGGCTTTTAGGTACCTGTCTTCCAATTGTGTGATAGTTTGTTCTGATTGTAAGCCTGCAATTTAAGATGTGCTTCAAGGAAAGTGCTATATACAATTGGCTATGTGTTGTAAACTGAATGCAAAGATGAGTCTATAATCATAATAATAATTGATTGCCCAATCATAAAAATGATGATAAGTGTAACGAACTATAGTGTCGGTATTTTTCTTCCTGACTGTTATTTGTTGCCAGTTTCAAACATGTTTTGTTTTGCTAGTCTTGTCCATACATTTGACATAAAGGCCTGCTTACGTTTCATTACGTTACGAGGACATGATTAATTAAGGTTTGATGTTTACTATTTCAATTAATATAAATTAAATTATTATAAAGCAGTATTTAACCAAATAATCACTGAAAACTACAATTTTTGAACGCAAGAACCAATTCAACATGTACAATTTTGGTAATCCATGCCCGTTTCTGGATTTACATTTAATACGAAAGATATAGCAAAAGTAGCAACACTAAACAATTTAGGGTGGTTATAAAAAAAATATTTAATATGATGCTCTCCAGTTGACCCTCAGTTGTGTGATGCTAGCCACAGAGGCTTTGTGGAAATTTCCAACAAGAAATCTAAAGCAACTCCAAGCTTTGCGAGATGATCACCTTTGTTAAGTTTGTCGCATTTGTTTCGATCATTTTGTAAGAAGGTAAGAAGCTTCAGGGAATGGTGTGATCCGTTTATAAGGTTCCTGGGATTTCTCTTTTTCTGTCAACGCTATTACCATCAGTTATTTCTCATCTACTAACACGTCATCCTCAAAAAACTATTTAAATCCTATCATGAGTTCTGACAGGCACAACAATGGCTGCTAGAGCTATTTTGGCAACTTCCTTGTTTGTGATATATGGACAAGGTACACAATAAGGTGAGATCATTTCTTGGAGCAGCTGTGGATAATGGATTCTCAAGCCAGTACTTGAGGTAAACAGTTATGACGAAAAGTGAAACCTCCTTAATGACTCCATAAAATTCTGCTGTATGATGGACCACTAAATTTCCGTGCTGATGTGGATGCACCTGATTGCAATGGTTTGTATTTGTGTCAAGCTAGCCACATCTTAATGGAATATTTGGCTCTTGCCATCCAGCGAGCTCTGTGTATGGCTCCAGAATAACGAAAACTATTATCTCGTTCTGGAATGCCACCGAGAAAAACGATTGGAAGTTCTTGTGGTTGATGTTTCGTTTGGTGCTCTCTTACAAACTGAATGATGTTGTCTTTCCATGGGCTAATTAAATATAGTAAAAAATGCAACGTGCCTGTAGTGTACTCGAAGTATACTCGAATATTCTACAGTGCTGAGCAAGTTCTAAATATTGTTGAATCTACAAAATATTTATGAAATATAATATAAATACAAAGATTAGTTAAAGTTTCAGTTTTATTAATATCTTAACCTGACAATATTGTTTCGACACTTTATGTCATTATCAAAGGTAGTGTCATTATAAAGTGTCGAAACAATATTGTCAGGTTAAGATATTAATAAAACTTGTGAAACTTTAACTAATCTTTGTATTTATATTATATTTCATGATTATGGAGTTCCACAAAGTAAGGCTGGAGACAGTAAACGCTACAAAATATTTTGTCAAACCAGGGGCTCTCGCAATGCAACACATGTTGATATGCTGCTTTAATGTGGGCGTACGAGCATTTGTCGTATGCACCCACTGCTACTACTGGTAACAGGTACTGGGTCACTCTTTAAGTGAGCAGTAGAGCATCGATAAGTTTGAGAATAGTGTGTTCCGTATTATTATAGTAGACTTATAATACACAACTTGTGTTTTTTTCGAGAATATATCATTCTACAAAATAGTTTGACAAGTAGTAGTTGGTTGTGCAGCAAATAAGGTGCTTCAGTTACCGGTGCATTTTCTATAGGTATATGTAGGCATATACCTGCAGCTACGATTCGAAGTAGAGACTTGTTGACGAAACAAAATTGGAATTTTCCTTAAGTTAGAAAACAGACTATTTTAAAATATAACAAAAAACATGTAACATTAAAATCTCCTGAAAAACCTTCATGAAGAAAAAGGCTACTGAACATGTCATTGGAAACCAAATTGTTCGATTCATCCAATTAATACAAGTCGATACATTATTAAAACAAAAAGAAAAAAATGTTCTTAATTTCTTTCGAGTTTCAATACTTTTGAGTTAGAGTATTCATTAAAAATAATTATAGAATCCTTTAATTATTAATTAAGAATAATTATCAGGGTTCTAAGTTCAATACATTAAAGATCTAAAGTCAGTTAGTTGAAAAATCTAATTTTAATGAGATTTTAATTGAAGTTTGGAGAGAATTTAGAAATTACAGTAAAATCTTCGCTGTTTTCGTAGAATTCGACTAAGTTTTAATTAATTTTCGAAAGTATCCATTTTAAACCGTAGCAGCTCAAAACATTCTAGTAACAAAAAGAATTTAGTCTTTAGATAGAAAACTGATTTAAACTTGAGCCTTCTGGCTTTTAGGACGGCCTGAAAATTGGATGAGGTAAGACCTTTTAACGAAGTGCGCTTTATCGTTTTAAAAAGTCTTGAAATCGAAGATTTTGTAAAGCTCAAAGGGTTCGATCGTTTATTTATATCATGTTATAGAATACGCTACAATATACTCACAATATCCTGTTACAGTATATTTATCATCTTTATAAAAATGTATTCCTTGTCCTTAAATCGAGAGATGTTTATCAATATTTGCTTACGATTTTTATTTGGATTACGTTTTATTAAAGGACTTTTATTTATGATGCCCATTTTTTACGTATGTATTTTATTTAAGGGCTAGTCATTATAGAAATGGATATGTGAAAGATTGATTAACTACGAATTGTTGCATTAGACTTCGTAAAATATTGGGATTATTTTGATTCGGTTGTTTTATGTAATACATTATACTAACAGAATAAAAAAAAGCTAACTGTAAAAAGCTTTGATTCCTTTTGAATATTTTGATTAAAGCATATTCTGAAACAAATATGTTACACAATCAATTATTTACAACTGTAATCGCAATAAAAATAATTCACAGGCCAGCAAAATTTCTCTTTTGGTCTGGAGTTTGAACTAATTTGTGTAAATATGTTCAGTAGTGTTTACACATTCCTAGGGTATCATCAAAATTGATCTATCACGCAAGGATTTGAAACTACAGAGTAAAATTTAAAAATATTGTGCATGATCAAAAATTTAATTGTTTCAGTACTTACTATCTATATACATGTATTATATTATTTCATTCCTAATACCCTAAATTATTCTATCTAAGAGCTATTTTCCGATGTAGGTTTTCGTTGTTTACCAAACGAACCCTTTTTTACATTTTTGGTATGATCGGGTCCCAGATTTCGTTTCAGGTTCCAACAGTAATCTTCAAGCATGTTAACATTCGACCGACCTTGATAAAAAAATTTTCATGTTTTTTAATCCTTGATGGAGCTTTTCCCCTTTCTCCTCACTGATCGCACCATGCTTCTTTTTCAAGCTGTGTCATGTGATTTTCAAATTCTTTTCAAGTAGATGTGTCATTAATTTGAGAATATCGGGTCTAACAAGAATGCCCTCTTTCAGTTTAGCATCTGATAAATGTAGAAATCTGATACACATATACTTAAAACACTAGTGTTTCATTAAATCCAGAATGTGTTTTGATCTTGTCTCGATCTTGTCTTGATTTCGAGACAAGATCAAGACAAGAAGTTGTAACTAAAAATCAAGACAATACAAGAAATTTACTTTCAAGAATCAAGAATTCTTGACAATTCATCAAGACTTCTTGAAAGTTCTCGAGGTGTTGTAATTTTGTTTATGAAGGTAAGTTGCGATCATTCGCTAAGGAACGATGAAAAAATTATAACCACTGATTTTTCAGTTTTTTGTACAATGTAAATGTACAAGGGCGGATTGATATATAAGGTCTCCAACTCCATAAAATAAGAATAAGAAAAGACAAAATAATAAAACCAGTCTCAAAATGAAGTAAATTTATTGTACTAATAATATGCATAATTATTTTTCCACATAATCACTATTTAGTGCAATACATCTCTACAAACGATGAATCCATTTCTTTATTCCGTTCATAAAAAAACTTTTTTGTTTACTGTTGATCCAATTGCGAAAGACAGCCCGAACTTCAATGCCTGATGAAAAATGTTGACCTTTCAATACCTCTTTTATAACGTTGAAATTCACAACGCATTGATTGTTTGACGGTCACTGTATAATACCACGCTTCTCCGTTAGTTTGGTTGTCACTGGGTTACCCCTTTCCCTCTGTGTTTATCGTAAAGTCGTACCTGCGCGGTTAAGCGCATTCTCATATAGTGCAGTGGACATAACAAAATGGCTGGCTTGCATTAGAAGTTGAATGGGAGATGAATTAGAAAATTGGTTTTGGTATAATTCGCTTTAGCGGAGAAAATCTCGCATTCAACAAAATGATCATCTGATTGTTTATATGTGACCAATCGTCAAATTAGACGGATTAAATTCTAGTGTTAACCATTTAGGTAAACCTTTTTTATTTAACACAATGTGCTAAAATCTTTAAATCTTCTTCTATTTTAGGTAACATTTTCCCTATCAGTTACCTTGAAGGAATTGTGTAATAAAAGACCTTTCAGTATATCGAAAGGTAAAATTCTGTTTAAATATTTAGAATTAATACCATATACAGAGTGATTTATTTTTAGGTCTTTTATTTTTGGGTTTTGTTGCTCGTTGTCTTTTTTCTATTCCTGCCCCATTGACTTTGGATTGGGTTTAATTTGAAGGTCTTCCCCTTTGGGTTCATACCTGCATACACAAGTACAGGGTTGTGTACAAGATTAACCAAGATTATATCAAAGGGTGAAACGAAAACCCCTAAGCAAGGCTTTAAAACCGTACCATATCATCCGAGGGTCATCGAATGGTGGGATGTTTGTTTGAAATTGTATGTATGTATACTGTGTCACTTTATCTATGTGTCTATATATTTATAAAACGTTTATAAAATTTATTTATTCATGCATGTTAGTTTTAAGTGGTAGTTAAAGCGAGATCTCGAGTAGTGAAATTGTCATAGGGTAGTTTTGAAGATTTACAACCACTGTGATACAAATCACCACTCTGTTAATTTTGCTAGACATTAAAGTTCTTAATAAGTATAATTACCGTTTACAATAATAGTTTACAATTTGCATCAAACAATAAAGCCCTACTTAGAAAGTTTACATTTCACTACAGGTTTGTGTTTTATTTATTTTTATTTTATTGTGTGGTTTTAATATTGCTTTCCAGCTCGTCAACTGTAAGTATATAAGCACCGTACGACCAATTGTGGAAGTTGCCTATATCTTAGTAAAAGATCTATTTCTTCGTTTATCTAAGTTTAAAGCTTTAGTAAGGAGAATTGTTTTAAAACGAAGTGGCGCTTGTTTTTTTATCTTGTATATCTTGTAGTACCCCGCCCCTCTCCGACTTATTGGGGTAAGCCGGCAAACACTAAAGCAGTGTTATTTTAGGTCAAGCTGATACTTCCAGCACAGCTATATTTTGGTAGATTAGGTATTTATATATATAAAAGTAGCCTTTGTGATTCTGTAGGCTATACCTTCAACTTTGGGAACAAGCATAAATCTGAAGGTGCCAAATCCCGACTGTACGGAGGGTGCGAAACAACAGTGAATTTCAGGCTCGTCACTGTTTTCATCGTTTCGTTTCTGCAATGCGGTCTGGCGTTTTCGTGGTGCAAGAAAAAATTTGTTCTTTCCGGCTTACTCTACGGATACGGATCTTTAGCGATCGTAAAGTTTTGCAGTATCTTATTGAATTAATCGTTGATCCCTTTGGCAGATATTTGGTATGAATGACACCCTTTCAATCTCAAAAAATTGCGAGCATGACTTTCTGCGCCGATGGAAGTCTTTTGATCTTTCGTTCACGTGAAGAATGAGGACGTCGATATTCCATTGACTGCCGCTTGTTTTTGGGGCCATAGTGATGAACCCACGATTCGTCCCCGGTGGTGATGTTCATGAGAAAATCATCTCATTCATGTCGATACTTGCTAAGAAGTTCTTGACAAATATTTTTCGACTGTCATTTCGCCTCTATGACAGAGTTTTGCTCGTCAAACCCACTGGCGAACATTCTTCACACCCATACAAGGGTTGCCATGAACAGCTTTCAAATGCCTGTAAATTTCGATGGGCGCACAACCTTCCACTGTTAAAAACCCTATCACGGATCGTTGCTTGGTACGCATCTCAGAAATCAAACTTATGATAAATGACACTGTTACTCACTGACGGTACACAGAAAAATTAAACCTTGCATACTAAGACGAGATACTCGAAATTACCATTTGCAGGTTAGAACTTGTTTCTATCAACACTACTCTCCAACAACGCCATTGTGTGGCGTTGTTGGAGACTTTATATATCAATCCGCCCTCGTACGTAAGTTTATTATACTGTATTCAAGAATATTTCGTTTTTAACATATAATTGCTCAGTTCATAAATCATGTCGAGTTACAGCGTATATGGTATAAAAAACTGAACAACCAGCAATCACTATATTTCGTCGGTCCTTAGCGAATCTGTACATTTATGAAAAATCATCTTAAAAATATTAACAAATATAACCGCTAGTATTGGAATTTGTCAGCTCAATTTTGATTTCTTTTCCAGTTTTTGCACATTATTTGCACACACCTACTTTTCTTACTTCGGTATATTTAATGTCAAAGTACTGCCTTACATTTTGTTTTTTACTGATAACGTTATCGCCAGCATCTTTCGGGGAAAGCGGTCGTTTCTGTGATGTTCTGTCATCATTTTGTGATGTAGTTTCATCGTAGCTACAGCTCACGTCCATGTCGCTGTTGGGTACAAATTTACTTCCACCTTTCGCTGTCACTATATAGTTCACTCGAACAAGGACAATTCATCTTAACGGTTCATCGTATGGTAATCAGATTGCAACGAAATAATGTTATGTCTAAGGTAACCAGACGTTCCGCTTTTGGCGGGATAGTTCCGCTTTTGCTTCACCTGTCCCGGTGCCCACAAAATTTTCAAAATGACCCGCTACTTTATGGATAATCACGTTTTTACGAACATATAGACAAAAAACCAACTACATTACGTTTATTGGTTGAAACAATAAACGTAAATGAGAACTTTTTAATTAATTTTCTTCTAACTTCTAAATTGTAGTAAACTATTTTTAACATTGGTATCCAACAGAGTTATCTTATTTTAATTTGACCGTGCCAGTTATAAATATTGCACACTTTATTTGGGTTGAAATACAAACGCTGAATTAACATTAATTACAACAAATGACCGTAGCAGCATCTGTATAATGCCAATCACATTAACTATCAAACAAAAGTAAAATCTGTAAAATAGGAAAAGCCTACTATAACAGGTGTTCTTGGCAATGACGAAGACATGAAAAAGGTGTATTTTTTACGTATTAATTTTAATGCGCCAAAAATATACCATGAGGCACGTAATTATTACATTCCATTGAGCATCGCTTTGGAATATTAAGTGTGCCATGCAAAAAAAATTAGAGGCACGTAATTTTCATATAAATTTCTATTCCAGCGATTCTTGGGCACAAAGCATCTGGCTACCGATAAACATAAAAGATATTTAAATGTTACTGGCTCTTCTTCTAAATTACAAGGATTCTTTCGTAAAACTAATTTTGGAAACAAAGAAAGGCAATTAGCGTTAGCTAAAAGACTGTTTGAAATTCATACTATTAATAAAAATGAGAGTTGGCGGTCAATGGATTGCACATTTAAAATTCATTCAAAAGTTGTTCGAAAATCTTGCTGAATAAATTATTTATAGGGGATGGAGACCATCTGTAATGTCCCGTTTTATTGATTTAGAAATCTGGTCACCTTAGTTAAGTCTCCATCACTACATTTGAGCCGTTTCTTCAGATAATAATGCACCGAACTCTACACTGGTTTCTAAAGTTTCTAAAAATTCTCTAAGTAATTTTGCTAAACTCATATGTCGATAGAATAGGATTCAGAAGTCTTTGCACCACAATCCGTTATGATATGATGGTGGTTGTCGACTAAATTTTCACATTTATAAAAACTTTTCAATATCATTCAATAACAGACACGTTTTTCCATTAAAGACCACCTCCATTTAATATTTTATTCTTTTTCTTGTTCTAAATATAATCATCTTAAATTTACACCTTTAAACAGCCCCAATTAGTGTTTCTACGGACTTCAAGCCAGAGAACTTAAAAAGAACAAAAGAATTTTTCTACAAAATTCCTCGGTCAGAGGTGTTTAAATAATTCACCTATCCATCATTTTATGTAATTCAAGAGCATAAGCGCTGACATTTATTTTCCTTTTAAGTCTATTTCTGTTTGAGAAATTTAAAAAAATAATTTAAAATAAATATAAGGAACTCTAAGAAGAGGTTGAAGTAGCTTCCAGAGGAGAGCCTTCATATCCAGAGTCAGTAAATAAATAAACAAACATAAAGTGATGGTACTTAACTGTAATAATGTGTAACGTTTATGGGTACACTTTCCTGTAGACTATTTTTGTAAAGCTTAAAAGCACTTTGCGCGAATTGCCTTCTAGAGTACGGAGTACATTCTCTCCTGTACTTATTCTATTATAGATGAATGGTGCAAATAATGATTTCTTTTTAAACGCGTCTATACAAACCGTAGACCGCAAGAAAACGCGCGTCTTAAATATGATTCGACGCCAATTTTTGAATTTAAATGTTAAGCATTTTGCATTATTTTTCTCTGTTTGCTACTTAACGTGAGCCATTTTCTTTTAATTTGCATATGTGCAGTTACAAAGGTTTCGCAAATAATAATTTGTACTTACGTAGCATACAAGTAGATAATATGGAATATTCTACTTATGTTATCATAAATTAACCATTGGTAGTGACTGTAGAACGTTACTTGTTCACACTTAAAGAGTAGAATATATTTCTACAATAATCACCTGTACTTTTTTTTTAGAAAAATTATCATATAAGTGTGGTATATGCAGGGAGAAAGGGATATTATGGGTTAATTTTAAAGGATGATAGAACACATCAAAAGGAACAAAAGTCTATACATTTTTAGAAAAAAATTAAAAGTTGTAATATTAGTTTATCATTATGCCGTATTAATAATATTAATGTAATATGGGGGTTGTCAGAAGATGCATCTCGTCTAGCAAAACAAAAAATAATAACTTTTTTCGTATGATTAATCATTTACGCGTAAAATCGGATTCTATCTACATTTAAAAATTAATTTTTTTTCAAAAATTTGTAAATGTAAAAAGAATCCGATTTTACGCGTAAACGATTAATCATACGAAAAAATGTTATTAAGGTGTTGTGCTAGATGAGATGCATCTTCAATCAAATTTAAAATTTGGTATTTCCGAAGAAACCGAAAGTCAACCACTTTGATTCTACTGTTAGTAAATTCTAAATTGTGGTTAATAACCGTTTCGGACTTATTGACTATTATCTTGAGTAAACTGCTATCAATATTTAAATTGAGCTAGCAAAGTTGCTAATTAACTTTTTGAACTATGAATTTTATCTATTTCGTGATTTAGGTGTTCAATATTACAATTAAAAGTTAATTTATCCAATATTGTGGTATAGAGCAGATCTATGTTGTTAAAAAAAATAGTTTAGTGAGTTAACTAAGTAGATCCATTCTCTATAATTACTAATTCTTTTTGGATATAAATTAAACAAATGTTTGTTAATTGTGGTTGAAACTACGCTACTTGAATCTTTTTGTCTTCGTAAAGCAGCTTTTACAAGATTAACAAATCTCAAAGTACGTACGACTTTCTTAAATCTAACAAGTCCTTTTCTTTCAAGAATCCTATAAAAGAAACTTTATGTCTGAGGGATGCATGCACCCGATAACCTTTCTCAGCATATACATCCAATACTTGTAAATATCTAGAGACGTTTTATTGCTTTCGTTTTTATTTCTTGAAGTTGTGACGAAATGGATCCTTAAATAAAAGGTATATATATATATATATATATATATATATATATATATATATATATATATATATATATATATATATATATATATATATATATATATATATATATATATATATATATATATATATATATATATATATATATATATATATATATATATATATATATATATATATATATATATATATATATACCTTTCTTCATAAACTTTTATGTTTGCTGATTTTGCAGATGTAAATAAATTACTTTTAAATACTGAGCAAATATTGAGCTTGTTTTTGTTTACCGACTGAGTATACTAATTTCAATAGATATAGCATGTACGAGTAATATGCATGCGTGCAGCAGTTTATAACGTCGAAATTCACAACCCATTGTTTGTTTGATGGTCACTGTTTAAAACCAAGCTTCTCCGTTGTTTGGTTGTCACTGGTTTTCCCTTTCTTTCTGTTTATCGTAAAGTCATACCTGCGCGGTTAAGCGCTCTCTCGATAGTGCCGTTGATAGAACAAAATGGCTGGTTTTGGTACTAGAAGTTGAATGTTCGAGATGTTAGAAAATTGATTTTGAATATTAATTCGCTTTAGCGAAATAAATCTCGCATTCAACAGAATGATCGCTTGATTAGTTATATGCGATCAATCGTCAAATTAGACGGATTACGTTCTGGTGCTAACCATTTTAGGTAAATTCTTTTTGTTTTCTCCAATGTGCTAAAATCTTACAAATGTCTTTTTACTTTAGGTAATATTATTTCCCTAGCCGTCACCTTGAGGGAATTGTATTGTAAAAGACCTTTCAGTTTATAGAAAGGTAAAAATCTTCAAATATTTAAAATTAATACAATATACAGGGTGATTTCTTTGTAGGTCTTTTTTGTTTTGGGTTTTGTTGTTCGTTGTCTTTTATTCTTGTTCCTGCCTCTCTGACCGTGGGTTCATTTAGAAGGTCCTTCCCATTTGGGTCCGTACCTACATCTGTACATGTACCGGGTCGGAACAAAACAACAGATATCGAAGGGTGAAGCGAAAACCCCTAAGCAAGGCTTTAAATAAAACAGCCGTGGGTCTTCGAATGGTGGGATGTTTGTCTAAACTTGTATGTATTCTGTCATTTTATTTATGTTTATATATATTTACAATTTACAATGTGTGTACAATGTATTCATGCATGTTAATTTTAATAGCAACACGAGATCTCGAGTAGTGGAATTGTCTTAGGGTAGTTTTAAGCCAACTGTGATACAAATCACTATTCACCGTTTTTTTTATTAAACATTAAAAATTTTTGATCTGCACAATAGACAATTGTTACAATTAAAATAAAGCCCTACTTAGAAAGTTTACATTTCACTACGTGTGTTTTATTTATTTATTATTTATTTATCTGTATGATTTTAATATTGCTTTCCAGTTCGTCATTTGTAAGCATATATATATATAAGGTACAACCAAAATATTGGAAGTTGCCCATATTTTAGTAGAAGATCTATTTCTTCGTTTGTCTGATAAGCTTGAAGCGTTAGTAATAAGCATTGTTTTTAAACGAAGTGGCGCTTGGTTTTTTTAATCTTTTATATCTTGTATTACCCCGCCCCTCTCCGACTTATTGGGGGTTAGCCGGCAAAAACTAAAGCAGTGTTATTTGGATCAAGCTGATACTTCCAGCACAGCTACATTTTGGCAGGTTAAGTATTTATTTATATAAAAATAGCCTTTGTGTTTCTGTAGGTTATAAGTTTAAATAGAATTTAATCAAATGTATTAAAGAAGAAGTAATTACTAAGAAGAATCTTTACCAATGCAGCCATTGGCGGCTGTAAAGACAGTAATGCTAAATATTTAGTGTATCCGGATTACCTAGACCTAGACTACTCTGTACTGTATTGTGGTTTCTGCTAGTGCATTATTTTTTCATCAATCGTTGTCGATGAGATGAGGTATGAATAAGTGCTACATGTTGAAGAAGTTAGAAAAAGAATAGTTAGCACATGTCGGATGAAAGTAGTAGACAGAAGTACATGCACTGTTGGCTGAGTATCCAAATGTCGCATATAAAAGTATCTATAAGAAATCTAAACTTTCTCATATTTCATTTTTTTACCAGTTTGCTACTATTTGCTGTTTGCTATGCTTGGCCACTTCAACGAACATTGGTAAATGACAAGGACATTGTCATCCATTTTGCAGTTAACCAGCTTAAGGAAACTCAAGTCATAGATGATTACATAGAATTTCTAGAGCTTACAATTATCTTTTTGGGAGGTGTTCCTCTTCATGAGGTAAGTTGGAAGAAACCGGGTTGTGTAACATTTGCATTTTTCTTGTGCTTATTTATTACAGAGCTTGGTTTACAGCTATTATTTCTATTGCAGTACCGTCTAAGCGACCTCAGAGTACTATAACAAATCAGTGCTTATGGAAAGGCAAGTCCAGCTATTTCCAAAGTTGCCTGCAAGAAACTCAAAGGGAAACTATGTCATTTAAGTGAGAGGCTTGTGGCTTTGGCCTTTTTTGATAAAAATCTATCCACACGTTCAAAAAAAGCTGTGCTTCAGTCCCTTAGTGAAAGAGATGGGGTCGACAAATCTCTTATGCGCATACAGATGAGTGGCAAAAGTCCTTGTGATATGAAGATCTTGTGACAAAAAACACCATGAATTTCTTTCATCGCGTTGGTATCCCAAGACACTATCTAGATTTTGATCCTGAAACAGGGTATCTTAGAGATGACTACAAGCATGCAAGGGCGAGGTGTTAATGACAACTCTGAAGAGACCAAAAGCAATAGTTATTCAAAGTTGTGGAACAAGATAGGCGCCGTTATCCAGACTCCAGGAAAAAACCTTGATCTCACATGCGTAAAATTTCAAGGAACTCTGATTATAGCCATTGCTCGCATTTAGTGTTAACAATGAGTTACGAGTAGCAACAATGGTCTGTTACCTGTTGTAGGCCTAATTGATTTAAATAAGGGTTCCTGTGTAGAATTTTTCAAAATAAATAATACAGCAATATGTCTGCACTAATTTATGTATAATTCTATCATGGACATTATGTGCAATAACATGTAAAACTTTGAGGGTATTGAGGTACCACTAAATGATAATTAAAATGTTTGAGATTTTACGCACATTATTGCTCTACTTCGTAGAACAATTTTGGGGGATTAGAGGATATAAACTTTTTAGCATTGGTAGGACCACCCTAGTACTTATGTATAAATACTAGGGTGGCCCTTATTTTCAAAAGTGTCTTTTTTTTCAATCGATCCCCCTAAAAATATGCAAATAGATGAAAAACGATAAAATATGAAGTTTCAGATCAATCCGAAGTAATTTAGAGGTAGCTCACGCCGGTCAAAATTTCGAAAAATATGATTTTTTGCATTTTTTTTCTTTTACCCACATCTGAAATATATTATACCAACCCTGAACATAAAAATAAATATTAATACATATTCTATAATCGATTACCTTTCCAACAAGCCAAAAATAACAAAAATCGATTGACAAATAAGGACGTTATGGCAATTTATATTATTAAAAAACCAAACATTTTAATTTCTATAAAAATATTTCATATTAATTTAATTTTCAATAAAAACCAATTAATTTATTTTTTATTTTGAAAATTTCATTCTTGAGTAATAAAAAATATTTAAAAGTAAAAATAATATAAAAATTATTTTGGCTATGTTGATATAAGTGGCATTCATTAATTTTTTTTCTATGTTGGTAACACTAATGATATTGAAGTCAAGTATTCACATTGTATTCACAAATAGAAACGTGTTTGGTTCATAAAAATTGATTTTAATTTTTGATATTAGGTTAAAGATAAAGGATCCAGGTCATCACCGAGAATGCAAACACGGAAAAAGACAACTGCCGAGAAACCAAAACCGAGAAACCAAAACCAAGAAACCAAAACCGAGAAACCATAACCGAGAAGCCACAACCGAGAAAACTAAAGCTGAGAATAGAAACTACTGAGAATAACAAATACCGAGAATGCATCCATGCATTATGAAGTAATAATTATTTAATTAACTAATATTAGAATATTAACACTCACACGGCATAGCGTGTCCTGTTAGAGTTAGTTTCTCTCTCAGTCGTCACGTTAACTATTGAAGTCTGTCCCTTTTAGACCTATCAAACTTACTAACTTATGACCTACCCTCCCCTGTATAGCGTGTCCGTCGGCCTTTCTTTTTCTTTCCTCGCTCTATGTATTTTCCTTGGTCTCTGTTAAATCTATCAAACTTACTAACTTATAACCTAACTTCCGCTTCATAGTGTTTCCTTTACGCAGTTGGTCTTTCTCTGTCCTTCCCCGCTCTATGTATTCTCCTCTGTCTCTTTTAGATCTATCAAAGTTACTAACTTTTAATTATCACTTCATGAATTCTCGGTTGTGGTTTCTCGGTTGTGGTTTCTCGGTTATGGTTTCTCGGTTAGTGTTTCTCGGTTGTGGTCTTTCGGTTATGTTTTCTCGGTTTTGGTTTCTCGGTTGTGGTTTCTCGGTTATGGTTTCTCGGTTGTGGTTTCTCGGTTATGGTTTCTCGGTTATGGTTTCTCGGTTGTGGTTTCTTGGTTATGGTTTCTCAGTTGTGGTTTTTCGGTTATCTTTTCTCGGTTATTTTTTGTCGGTTTTGGTTTCTCGGTAGTTGTCTTTCTCGGTGTTGTCTTTCTCGGTGATGACCGCATACGCGTAAAAACACAAATTTTTCAATCGCTTTGTTTATTAAATGAAGACCCTTGTAAGTGGAACGATAATGAAGCTTATAATAAAGTAAAGAATATAATTTATAATTTAAATGTAGTGAATGATGCAGCAGAACGTGTAGTAAAATTAATTGAAGAATACAATAAAGTATTAACCAAAAAAGAAGAAAAAAGCAATATTTATTGCAAGTGGTTACTAACTATCGATAAAACTGCAAATCTCATACTAAAACAGCGTTGACTAGTACTACAAGTTAAGATTAATTTTGTATTATTTTTACTTTTAAATGTTTTTTATTACTCAAAATTAAAATTTTCAAAATAAAAAAAAATTAATTGGTTTTTATTGAAAATTAAATTAATATGAAATATTCTTAAAGAAATTAAAATATTTGGTTTTTTAATAATATGAATGGCCATAACTTCCTTATTTGTCAACCGATTTTTATTATTTTTTGGCTTGTTGGAAAGGTAATCGATTATAGAATATGTATTAATATTTATTTTTATGTTCAGGGTTGGTATAATATATTTCAGGGATGGGTAAAAGGAAAAAATGCAAAAAAATTATATTTTTCGAAATTCTGACCGGCTTGAGCTACCTCTAAATCACTTCGGATTGATCTGAAACTTCATATTTTATCGATTTTCATCTATTCGCACATTCTTAGGGGGATCGATCAACAATCCTACTGAAATAAAATTTTCCCATACAAGCAAGGGCCACCCTAATAAATACATTAACAATTGATTATTATTAACCCACATTATAATGATATCATATCAGATACACACATCATTTCATTTTCATCGCCAATTTTTAATTTTTAAATTAATCATTTTTACATATTTTACTGTATTATTTATTACCAACATAAAAAGATTGACAATGGCGTTCCCTCTATTAAGATTAAAACATGTTTTTCAATTTAAGGTTAGAATGAATAAGCATAGATATTGTTTAACACAATATTATTTTAAAAGTGGTATCCCTTCTCTGCATTTGTTGTTATAATACAAAATATGTATGAAAACCAAACCATTCAGAGGCCGCTAGACGTACGACTCATGTCGTATGTCTTACTTTTGTTTGTTTCTATGTGGAAGGATTCCTAAAGGAGTATCACTAATAAGTGGTTTCTCCTAACACTGTCTAGGTCTACTCATGCTATAGTATTTGCTTAATACTCCTTGTAGAGTAGATTGCAAATTTACAAATATTACAAAAAAAATTAATAGTGAAGGTATGCAAAACGCTCAAGTTCAATGTCGTGAAGAAAGATACATTTATTTGTACATTTTTGATCAACTTATTGTATTTTATAGCATATATTTGTGCAAAAAAAAGGTTTTGAATTTAATAACTTCGAAGAAACGCATTGCTAATTATGAATGAACTGCGATTTTAATAAAATAAAGTTACATGTTATGACCCTATTGTGATCTAGTTATTAGTGTTATGTTGTTTGTATTTTGTTTTTATATTTTGTTTACATTTGATTGGACTTAATAAAGATTCCTGAAAAATTTTACAAAAGTCTTTACTTAGCTGTTTACAACAGGTTCCCGTTTTAAACTTGCGGAGGGGAGCTCAATTAGTTGTTACGACACTACATTACATTACAGATTTGCTATTTCTAATGATAATATTGTGCAAAGCACTTAAATAAAGAGCTTTAACTATTTGCATTAGTAAATTAAGGTAATACTAATTGTATGCTAATACTAACAGTAAAGCTTTAAATACGTAGTAACACAGAAATGTACGGACAACGAATAATTACTTTATAATTAGTTGAAATGGAAATATCTAATTTCAAAACCACCTTTTTATAAATTCAGACTTTTCTGTAAAGCACAGCAAAAGCGGGAGGGTGAATTATACCCAGCACGTGTTTCATCCAGGTCTGTGAATTTAATGTTTATTGATTAACGATAACTTTACTGTGTAATTAGCTTGAAAATGTCAGGTTTAACTTTTTAAAATTTTCCAAATATTTACATTAGACTACAACGATGTTAAAAATATCCTTGTACGTTAATATACTCCAAAAGTAGCATTGAACCAACCAGTGACATAGTTTTTCTTTGTGTTTATGGATAGCTTATCCTATTACATAGCGTTATTACCCAGTAATAATAATGTTTATTCATAGACTTACTAGAGAGTACAGAGATACTTAAAAATACAAATACAATAAAAGATTTAGGCCTATTAATAAACTATATAATCCACAAAGCCAAAAGGCTGTCCGTGGTAGAAACAGTTAAGACAAAAACAAATACAAGTTCTTAATTCTAAACATACATTAAAATTACTGTTAAAAGGAATTATTTATTTATTCTTGTTTATTAGCGACGTGTTTGTTTATAATTATATTACCTTTGATAATGACAGCATAGCTGTCGAAACAATATTGTCAGGTATATTTTAATAAAACTGTGAAACTTTTAATAATCTTTATTTATTTCATATTTATTTATTAATTTTTTGTTGTTTTTGTATATCACAACTTTATTACAAATTAGCAAAATCACCTTGTTTACGGTGCACATATTAAAACAATTGAAAAAACTGAGAGATTAAGTTTCTATTGTTCGAGTACAAAAAAATTTAATGGATTTTTTAAATTAATGCAAAGTGCGAGGTTCTTTAAACTTGTCAGGCAAAAAATTATAAAAACGAGCAGCTAAATATTTGAAACATCTTTGACCAATGGTTTGTTGTGCCTTTGGAATTTGTAGTCTATATTGTTCTTTAGCTCTGGTTTATAAGACTGATTCTACTAGTGCAAAGTAAAGCATCTTTACGAAGTAGGTCTAAGACTTTTGATAGATATTTAAATCGACCCAGAAATGATCTCAGAGTTTTGAGGACATTTTCAACATGGCAATTCTATCTTAAGTGGCAATCTAATGTTATTCCAAGATATTAAATGTTATCCGTAAATTTAATTCTGATGGAATTCTTGGTATGTATATTATGGATTTCTAAATAGCGATAATTAGGTAAACTATTTTTATAGCTACAGATAGAAAGAAACATGGTCTTTTCGTAGTTAATAGTTAGCAAGTTAGAGTTAAACCAATCTACAATAGCACCCATATCATCTTCTATTTTTGTTTTAAGTCGGTCCAAGTATCAGCAGTGTAAAATAGTACCATATGAGCTATAAATATCTCCGGCTGTTTTTGAGGTGAGTAAATTGTTCATATAGATAATAAAGAGAATCGGCCCTAAAACTGTACCTTGTGGTACTCCGCATTACACAACTCTTAGAGTTATAAAATCATTTATTTTTACACGTTGCGCGCTGTTCCACGTATTCCTGCATCCTCCAACAAGCTCAACAACTGACTATGTTCGACAGTGTCGAACACCTTAGCAAGATCCAGGAATACACCAATTGCCGGCTTCGTATGTTCAATCGCATTATACATTTTGGAAATTAATGCAGATATAGCATCTTCTGTGGATTTTCCTATTTGAAAACCAAACTGATTAGGAGATAAAAGTTTGTTACTGTTTAGAAATGACTCGAGCCTAATCTTAATTACTTTTTCGAATACTTTTGCGAAATTATTAATTAATGAGATCGGCCTATAATTTGATGACAAGGTTTTATATCCTTTTTTGTATAGACGTTTTATGATAGCTATTTTGAATTCATTGGGACAAATCCCACGTAGAATTAATTTATTGAATAAGAAACATAGTGGTGATGCTATTACTGTGCAGATTTCTTTTAGCGTTTCAGTTTTTATTCCGTCATTTCCGGGGGCTTTGTTATTTTTTAGTGATTTAACCAATTCATTTATTTTTTTTTAAGTGGTTGGTTTCAAAAAAATGGAATTTTTATTGATAGATCGATTAAAACTAACATCAGAAGGTTTCCGTATTTTTTGCAAGATCAGGCCCCACGTTTGTAAAAAAGTTATTTAAAGTCTCGGCAATTTCTAACTTATTTTTAGATTTAGTACCATTTATTAAAGTAACTTCTTGAATTTCAGAGTGTTTTTTGAAAGTTAGTTATATTATTTATACTTTCCCATAGATGTTTAGAATTGTACATATTTTTTCAATTAGTCGTTTATGGTACTCTACTTTTGTTTTAAATTTTGATTCTCTTGGGTTTTTTGATACTTTCTATATAGCCTGTCTCTTTCTGTTATTGATTTCATTATGCCATTTGTTATCAATTTCTTTTTCTTAATCATTTTTGTTTTTTGTCTGACATTGAATGTATTTTTGGTAATGAGATTATTTATTATGTTTATGATAACGAGTATATGAAGCAGACTCCTGTGCATCATATACTTTATAAAAAATAGACCAGTCAAAAGATTTGAGGTCAGTCTTAAGCTGATTTGTGTTAATGAGTTTTATAAAATTAGGCTTGGGTAATTTTTCCTTTTCTACAAAAACATTCCAATTAAAGATAGTTGCTCTGTGGTCAGTTACTAAAGTATCAAGAACATAACTAAAGCAGTTGTCCAATTCTTCATCAGTTTTAAGTGTTATGAAAATGTGGTCCAAACAAGTTTTTGAATTGCCTTGAATACGTGTATAAGTATTTATGACGGAAGTGTAGTTAAATTCACTCATCACATTGAGGTCAGTGGCGTAACTACGTAAGATTGCGCGCCCCTGCGAGACTTACCTTTGCGCCCCTCATATATACAGATGAATCGTTTATTGTAGAAAGGGACTCCGTGACATTTTCAGCCATTTTGAAGTTTTTGTGTATATTACGTATTTCATTGATTAAGTATTGGCATCCTCTAGGACTTTGGCCTATAATATAATATACATTTTTCCTCACTAATATAATAATGTTTATGAATATGTTTCTGTTGTATTTTTAATAATATTTTGATGATTTTTGCTTTTATTGTTGAAAGAGTATTTTTTAATTCATGCTTGTCAAAATAATCTTTTTATAAGAATTACTTGATCATGTGTTATGAAATTCCAATGTAAGATTTCCTAAACTGTAAAATGTTACTTGGTGCCTTTCTACAATAAACGATTTAATTATACAGTAGTTGTTTTATAGAGTGGTGATTTGGTTAGGTTTTCTTTATTTACCTTGACCTTATGGGTGTGTCAATGTTTGGTTTATTTTATTTTAATACTAATAATTTATTAATGATTTAAAAAATCCAACTCTTTTTGTTTATTGGAAGTATATAAACATTTTGGTTACCAAAAATGCATTCATATTGTTGATAATTACTTATTAAAAAAATAAAGGAAGTGGAGCTTAGGGTCAATAATAAAAAAAAGTCGATAAGGAATATGGAGATGAGAATCAATAAAAATTTGTACAAGGAAAAATCTGCACAGAAATGTAAAAAGATACAATGTTGTTAATTGGATATAAATTATGTATATATAAATGTAATATAATAAAAGAAATGAACCTATAAAAAGGAATGGAAAATTAGTATAAAAAAGAGAAATGATTTGATGTTTTAATATAACAAATAACTGACTTATTAAATATTTCATCGAGAAAACTACTTTATTTGAAAAGATAAAAGGTATAGGGTTATGATTTGAGGTTAGGCAATGGAATTCGCGGCAACACAAAATAAAAATAATGGTGGCTCTGTTGCGACATATGTGTACCAGGAAGTCAAAGGTAATTTTATCTATGTTTGTGTTTTACGAAAAATAGGAAAGTTAAAGAAGCCAAGAGAGACAGATTTAAAATTTTAAATAAACCTTTGCTAACATTTATAAATTGATAATACTAAAAAAATGTATAAACAATTGAAAATCAACTTAAGGCTAGATGAAAATGTAATTTTAAATAATACTTGATTTCTGAAGAAAATTATCATTACTGTATAAAATTCTTCAATTTATTTCATGTGAATCAAAAATATGAAGATGCCTTTAATAAGTAAATAATAAAATTATGAACCCCAACAAACTGATAATATAGACTTTTGGTAGAGGTAGTCAATTTAATTTTCTTATTTGATTCAAACAATTTAATTCATCTTATTAAGCGTCGAACCATACTACTACAATACGTAGGTAAGTTTTGTTCAAATAAAATAAGCACTAATTAATAATAATAATTTGTTACCTTTTCATTTTCCCTTATCGCTTCAACTAATGTTGTTATATAATTAATGAGATTTAAAACCAATTTCATTTTTTCAGGGTTTTAACGCAGGCTGGTTAATTTAACTGACAAAATCCATTGTTTTTGATACTTCCGCTATAAACCTCTTCTTCGATAAGTACCAATATGTTGTCGCTGATCCAACAAGTTAGCACATTTAGTTTGAAGTTTTTAAAAAAGTTTCAAATTTTATTACAATTTACAACTACAGAACGAAGCACGCAGGACGGAAATGTTTTAGTTATTGTTAGCGTCGTCGTCAAAGCAGAGAAATAATTCAATTAATATTATTTAAATACCTAATATGATTGTACACAATATCCACCAATTGTCTTAAGCAATGTATATTCACAATTCTCTTTTATTGTTTCCATAGAATGTGTTTGTTTTAAAATTTCTATTCTCCACGAAAACTGACTTAACATCCACCGCCTTCTATTCATCTAGCGACTCGAGTCCCCTTTGGAAAGAGCAACAGTGCCACAAAAACTACTACCCCATCGAGTGCATCTGGTAGTCATTGAGTTTCCAAAACAACAGGTCCAAGAATTCGCTATGGATCTCAGTCTAAAAAGTTGTAGGATTCATGTGAATAGTGAATGTATGTTTTAATGTAAGATCATTCATATTCACATGGATCCTTTCATAAGGAACTACAATTATAACGAATTCCCTACAGCGATTTTAAACAATGCAGATGAATGCAATAATAGCAATAAATCACAAAAAGTTTTTAAACTTTTTCACCAAAATATCAGAAGCGTTTCAAAAAATTTAGATAATTTGGAAGTTACCCTTAATTCTGTTAATGAACAGAATTGACTGCATTGTTCTTACCGAAACTAGAAATGATTTCGATCTAAACCTATGCAAGTGAGATGGGTATGAAATGATTTTTAATTTCGGTGATATAAATAAATGTGATGGAACTGTTATCTATCTGAGAGATTGCTTAATTACACATCAAAAATAACTGAAATTAATAACTGCAAAGCAATAAATATTCAGACAACTAAAGAAAATGGAAATATTAAAATAACTGCCTTGTATAGATCTCCTGCGACTAATGAGAATGATTTCATAACTGAATTAAATGATTTTCTAGGAAGTCAGGCAGATGACAGTTACATACACATTATTGTTGGTGACATAAATATAAACCTCGTTTCAAAAACAAACCTTGTTACTGATTACCTCAATCAGTGGCGTAACTAGCGCCCCCGCAGACCCTGCGACGCGGGGGGGCGCAACCCCCCAAAGGGCGCCGTTTTCGGGAAATTTTATTTCTTTCTATTAGTTTTTGTAGGGGTTGCAGGTTCACTTTTTGTTTTCTCTTCTTCTGGAGAAAGATTTAGCAACTCTTCTAGCGAGTAACTCTCCTCATCTAAAATTAGCTTACTGTTTCTAATAAAGCACTTAGTATATTTTCCGGTTTTACGGAAATGAACTAGGTATGGTTTTATACTCATATAAACTTTTCTTTGTTCGGGAGTTAAATCGTTCACTATGTATACACCTGTACCTTTAAGTGTCTTGACTTGATTTAAAACTATTTTTTCCAGCAATGATACTAGTTCTACCTTCAATGGTGCCGTGTCAATATTCCCAAAGGGTATAGAAATTATTGACTTCAGTTTCTCTTACATCAACATCTAGTAGGTTATTTATTTCATCACACACCAATTTTGGAATTAATTCACATGAAGACATTTTTAATCCAAAAATTACTATATCATTGTTTCGGTTTAATTTTTCTAGGTCCTCTACCCGTTGTTTCAGCTCTTGATTTTCTTTTTCAATTATTTTGATTCTCTGTTTTTGCTCTTCAATCACTAGAAGCAATTTTGCTTTAGAGGCATCAATTGCACTTATAAGTTCCTCTTTTGTTTTTCTTAGTTCAGCAAGAATTGTTTCCGTGTTTTCTGCTAGTGTTTTTGTAATTCCAGCTTTAGTTTTAATTTCAGTTTTAGTCTCATTTATTATTTTATTTTAAATACTGTATATAAGTGTGTAGTCTGCTTTAGCTAACGTTTGTTGATATGATTGACACTATCAGTTAAGAAATTCCACTACTTTTGTGACTTGATATATATCGTATCAGGATTTTATTTATTTAAATGAAGATTTCTCAATAAAAACTTGCAATACATACGTTTTTTTATTATCCAAATGTGTCACATGTTATACGTTGCTCTAAATGTATTAAACAATATAATTAGAAATTATATTGTTATATTAAAAATTTGTGTTTTAGTGGAACCCAACTTCACACACACCGTTTTTTGAATTGAATTTATAACACAATAATCAGTGGATTTAAAATGTGTTCAAACAGAATTAATATGTTAATAACTATATCGATAATACCCATATAATGAGAATCTCCACGATAAAGGGAAACACGACTTCATTAATAACGTTTTATCAATAAGACAGCCTACGCGTGTTACAAAACACAATTTTCTTGAATAGATATGATTACGATGGTATTATTCACAAGTTTGAACAGTGCAAATTATTATTTTCCAATAATAATAAAAATGATCGATTTTCACTTCATATAAGTGCTTGTTTTGATATTGAAGTGATTAATGATATTCAATGAAAATATATTTACTGGTTTTGAGTGACTTGATAATTTTTTTCATTCGCCCTGCAAAGAAATAAACCGAAGGATTTTTTCAAGTAACTACAGTTTAAGATTAGCGTGTGCAAAGTTATTAGAAGAACATGGATAAAGCTAGAAAATCAAGAACCAATTTTATTGGAAGTACCAGTCTGAAAGAATATAAAAAATAACCAAACCCAACTTCAAAAGAATAAAAGCTTTTCTGTAGTTTACAATGAATTAAATACCTAACACGTTAGTAGATAAAAATAAATCAAGAAAAGCCTCCATTATCATAAATATGGAAGAACGTCGCTAAGTTGTTACTAAATTTGAGAAGGCTGAGCACATAAATTCCGCATAAATAACTTTGAGTGGCTGTAAAGTTTGCGAGCACCTAATTTTCTAATCAAAGGAAAAGCATCCAACAGTTATTACTGAAGTAAAATGTCAAAGAAGACTTCACTTTGTCATATAATACTACAGATATTATTAAAAGCAAGCAAAACAAAAACCCAGTTGTTATTACACGAACAGCAACAAGTGAACTGTTCCTCCCTTTATGTAGACTACTAGATTAATCGGTGCAGTCAATAATGAAGAAATTTCCAATATAACCTACAGAAAGAATATCTTATACGGCTTTGATGTCTGTGAACATTTTTCTTTTTGAAGAAGGGTTGAAATAAAAGTGAAAGTAAGTCATTAGGTTTCGTTTACTACTAATAACTATTCGTGTTCAGATTATCCGCATGTAGTATTTAGATCCAATATAAGAGATTAATAAGTGGAATTTTACAATCCCAACTACGATAACATGACTTGACATAACATTTTACTACACACTAATGATATTCTTGTGGTCGCAAACGCTCCAGACATACTATTACTGTTAGTATCGGCAGGAATTATACAAAGAGTGAATACGGAAGAGTTTACTGATTGAACTGAGAAAATTTATCTGCACTTTTGATGCTATTCTATGCTAAAGATAAAGAATATTAGATATTATACTTAAAAAAAGAAAATATCTTTCTCTTCACTGTCATATTAAGCAATCAAAAGTTATTACTTTCTGTATAAGGGCGGGCATCTGAGAAGTTTTCTAGAATTCTGCATCGCAGATGGAATTAAGTAAATGCCAATGAGACCGATATAAAATGAATCTCTACATTGTACGGATTGAATACAGTATTTATTGTAATTACAACTGATAGGTCGATGCAGTATTTGTAGCTGCCGGTAAAACGGTTTAGGTTACGATAATGAATATACAAGGTGTATTTTAATTGAAGGGTTTTGGCTGAATGGTAGATAGTTGGAATATAGTAAAGCAAATTTTCCTTATAAACTTTGTTCTACCAACGAATAGTTTTCGAGAAAAAGAATTTTAAAGTTTTATTAAATTTCGCGCCGACCCTGTAACACTAACCTACCTTAATTTGTACAAATTTAATAAATGTGATACCGTTTTAGATGTACCTGCCTTTTAAAAATGGTTGTGGTATGTCACATAGAAAAGCTAATTTATTACTGTCTGCACGCTTTAACGTAAATAATGTGGTCAGAAGTTATTACCAAGTAGTAAACACTTTTTAGAAATATGATCCGATTTGTGTTGATATTAATAAAACAGATGTTGTAAAGAAACATGGCATTTATTTTTTACACCTAACGGTAATTGTAATTAGTAATTACATATTATGTTGGTTTTCCAATTCGTCTTTTACCGCAATTGGGTGTAATTAATTCTTACATAAGTGGTGTCATATTTCCAACGATGTGAAGGTAGATTAAAAATGTAAGAACACATTTAAGGAACTTTTATACAAATCCAGGTGACAATAATGCACATTTGAAAGGGATGCGGGATTCCTTTCTGCTAATTCTTAATACGTATTTTGTTTAATATTTAAAATACAACAAAAGTTCTTTTCAATGCGGTAGGCTTTCAGAAAAATCATATAAAACTGTTTGTAATTTCCGTTTTAAAAGCATACAAAATATGGTAAGTATTGCCAATTAACCCTCTGTATTGCAACCAATTTGGGTTTGTCACTTACTATTTATTGTTAAGAAAATAAGATAAAGATTTAGGCATTTAGTGAAACCTGGAATATTTTTTTACATCTAACTAAAAATCTTCTTAATGAATTAATTATTACGTCACGTCATTAATTATTACGCTGCTTTAATTAATAGCAATAATCGTATTATACCATTACCATACTATTGTTATTTTTAAAATGAACGATCTTGTACGTTTTTAGTAATTTGATTGCAGCTATGCAAATGAATAATTTCGGGATAAGGACATGTCATGTTTCGAATATTTCGTTTTACAGCAATTTTAACTGTTAACTACTTTTATTAAGCTACCGATTTACTTATTATTTCTAATGATTTCCGAGATTAAATACAATTCAAATTTATGTATTTATTACTACCTATAAACAGTTTAAATAGTAAACATTTTTTTGTTTGACATAAATTAAATGATTGATCAGCATAGAAATAATAGCTTCATTTGTTGGCGTTTCCAACACCTTTTTATTTGAGTTTATTGAATATTGAATTTGAAATGTATAATTTAGTCTGTAGTATTTGAAGGTAATAAATTTGACACTCTATTCCGATGACTGGATTTTAATAAAATTATGCAATTTAAGCTGGTGGTTGGTTGTTACCTACAATAGCAACTAAACTCCATTCTACAGTGGGTGTAAAGGTCTTTCTACTAACTAGTGACTAAACTGCATTTTAATTGTTTAAAAACATCAAGCTAGAGCCCTTTTTATTTAGAGGTGTTGGATAAAATTAGTTTCATATGTTAAAAACAAGATAAATAAAGGTACATTCTACAGCCAGTAGTGAAAAAAATATTTTATTGAATTGCTTGTTAATACAAAAGGGTTAATAAAACATACGTGAAACATTTCTCAAAATTTTTTATTCCTGGTGTTAAGAATATAAAACTTTTAACATCCAAATTATTGGATGTCCCTAATAATATGGCCAGATACTGTAATATGTAGAGATATTCGCATAGAAGTTTACTAACTTCTCATATTATAACTATTACAGTTTTTATTCAGTAACGGTAATACAGATGAGTGTAAAAATTTAAAATCGAACAGTTTTATTTTTTCTTTGAAATTTGAGGCACCCTCAATTAAGAGTCCCCAGGTGCGCGCCTCGTGCGCCTGTGCGGAAGTCCGCCACTGCTCGTACATTAGTCTAGTATTAAAAGATCTGTGGTAGAGTGCCCAGCCTTTAAGATATATCAAATATCAAATATAATTTTGCTTTAAGTTAACTGTGTACAATGTTAACATCGTACACACGCCGGAATGCCGCCTATTCCGATTTTGTCAGCGGTACTTAGTCAAATAGTTCACATTCATCAGGTCACATCAGACGAAACTTTCGAGCTTTCTACTACATATGATAGCATACCAGCAAATTACAAATGCAAACTTATCATATGCATTATGAAAGGTTTCACGTCATCACTAGAACATAATTAATTGTACTTTTACAACTTTGATAAAACTAAAAACACCAAAAGAAAATTATATGCGAGAGCATTATAAGCTAAAGTATTTATTGATAAGGTGGATGGAACATGCCAGATATTAGTTCTTCAACAAAAGTATATTAAGTACGAGCAGCCTAAAGTAAGATGTGTCACGTACAAAATCTGATATAGTCAGTTTTCTTGGCGGTACATTTCAGGAAAATAGAACGAGACATTACAACTCAACTAATATTTTTATAACAGACTGTACATTGTTGCATTTGTTTAAAGAGCCCTTAGCATGAAGACGGAACAGGTAGGTATTCAGACAGACTGTTTATCAGATAACTAGTATCTAACTAATCAGTAACTAACAGTAAAACGACCACTAAATTTTCTTATTTTTTACTTTTAACTGTTTTAAAGGTCCTAAGTAGTGTTTTTTCAGAAAAGTTGATACACGGTGTTCGCATTTCTGTAATTATTTTCCAATAAATAGTACAACTTTAAGATTTCAAACATATGTAGGAATTTCAACTACTCCAAAATTACTTCGGATTCTTATCCAATATATAATAATAAGTCGTAGTTATTCATAGTTATTAAGTTTGTCTTTCACATTTGAAAATATTTACAACACATTTGCTAGGACAAGATATTTTCATTTTGTGAAGCTATTAATTTTAGTTGTTTAATGAAATTCTTCGGCAACTTCCAACATACGAAAGGACGTGTCCTGGGATGGCGGTACGCTGTAGTAAGTACTGTGTAGGGAAATTTAATCAAATATCTAAGAAGCGTGAAAATATACTTTAAAAAATTTATTGAACTTTGAATAAGGTTATTTTCGTTTAACTGATTAACTAAATTACATTTTTATTGTTTATGATATTCATAGTACTTTTGTGTGTTTTGAAGTGTAAGGTAGTTGAATAAGATAAAGTAAAATATTATTATTATATTTTGAACAAAAAAAAGCAATTGAATATTGAAAAGGGGGGCTTGAGGGGCGGATTGAGATTTCATTTTCTAGTCTACACATCCTAAATTGACTTTTCTCTATTTACTTGTTATAAATAAGGGTGTGAGGGAAAAAGTCTGTTGAAATTTTGAAAAATAAATAAATTTTTTTAACAGAAGCAGCAGCTTAGTTTGTAATAAGAATTATTGACTTTACTTGACGCAAATAGTCTTTTAGACTTACGCAATTTTAGCTCGAGTTTTTGGTTGGTTTTTTCCTCCTCCAACCTTTATGATGAATTATTCGTTTAAGATTTTATAAAATCCTCAGCAGGATGACAATTCTATCTTGTTTAATATGTTGCTGCTATATTTTATGACGATGTTAAATCTTTGGAATCTAGATCTTGGAGTGTATAATCAAGCTATCCGCGAACTTCATTGATCAACGCTTTTTTTGAAGTTGTTATTCTTAGACTTCGAAAATTTTCTTTTTCTAGTAAGTAAATTCTGTCTAATGCCATACAAATATCACGAGATGTTAATTTGAAAGTACAGTAAAACCTTGGATTACGAGTAACTTGGTTTGCGAGTGTTTTGCAGAACGAGCAAAAATTTTTAATGAATTTTAACTTAATTAACTAGCGATGTTTTGCACTACGAGTAAAATTTTTAATACGTATACGCTTTGTCTACCGACCGTCACATCATTAAAACTACATATTATCCTTAATAATTGAAGAATTTGGGTCAACGCGTCATCAACACTGCACTGTGTAAACAGCATCTAATGTTACCTCGACTGTTAAAATTGTCAGCAGATTTTACATTTTAACATTTTATTTGTCATCGATGAATACATACACTCTAATAACGGGTTATAATTAAAAATTTGATTATGTTTTAAGTATCATAGTGTAAAGACGTTATTTAAAAAAGTAATTATGCAAATTTTTAGTTATAACCCCTTAGAAGTACAAAATAGGGAAAATTAAATCAATTTAATCAAATATGTACACATTAAGCACCATGTTAGCTCTTCTTAAATAAAATCAATTTGTGACTACTGAACCTTTTAAACTCGTCTGCTGTTTATCTTATCAGTTAAATTACAGAGGCGAGCGCGTGATCGATTGTTTTATTTTTACGTATACGTATAGTATATGTATTTTGTATTTTTGTATCATTTTTATATCAATAATAAATAGTTGTGGAACGAATCATCTGAGTTTCCATTATTTCTTATGGGGAAATTTTCTTTGATTAACGAGTGCTTTGAATTACGAGCACATGTCCGGAACGAATTATGCTCGTAAACCAAGGTACCACTATATCTATTTCATAAAAAAAATTCAGACCTCGATTCTAGCAAATGACATGGAGTAATGCTACCTCTAAATAAGGAACACTTAATAAAAAATAAAAAGATATTCAAAGCATTCTAGATGTATGCAGTACTAATTAGAAATTAACTAATTATTATTATTTAAGGTTGTATGGTTTGTTTGTTCTCGCATTCTTATTACTACATATAGGTAAACTTTAAAGAAAAAAGCACCAAGATACTGAAAAGCTATAACGTTGAAATTCACAACCTATTGTTTGTTTGATGGTCACTGTTTAAAACCAAGCTTCTCCGTAGTTTGGTTGTCACTGGTTTTCCCTTTCTTTCTGTTTATTGTAAAGTCATACCTGCGCGGTTAAGCGCTCTCTCGATAGTGCCGTTGATAGAACAAAATGGCTGGTTTTGGTACTAGAAGTTGAATGTTCGAGATATGTTAGAAAATTAATTTTGGATGTAGTTCGCTTTAGCGGAATAAATCTCGCATTCAACAGAATGATCGCTTGATTAGTTATATGCGATCAATCGTCAAATTAGACGGATTACGTTCTGGTGCTAACCATTTTAGGTAAATTCTTTTTGTTTTCTCCAATGTGCTAAAATCTTACAAATGTCTTTTTACTTTAGGTAATATTATTTCCCTAGCCGTCACCTTGAGGGAATTGTATTGTAAAAGACCTTTCAGTTTATAGAAATGTAAAAATCTTCAAATATTTAAAATTAATACAATATACAGGGTGATTTCTTTGTAGGTCTTTTTTGTTTTGGGTTTTGTTGTTCGTTGTCGTTTATTCTTGTTCCTGCCTCTCTGATCGTGGGTTCATTTAGAAGGTCCTTCCCCTTTGGGTTCGAGCATCGGCATTAGAGAAAAATGTTAAGAATTATGAGCAGATTTCGAAAACGGAATAATATACAGGGTGTTCTATTTAAAAAAGTAATTCAAGAGGGCGCTCAGCCGCCATTTTGAAACTTTTAGCTGTCATTTTTCCATAAAAGATTAGGTTCTGATCTCCTGTTTAAGCCCTCCAAATTTCGTTGCGATATACCAGGTGGTTCAAAAATTAGTAGGGGGGGAACGGACTTTAGACGCGCACTGTATATATTGATTAAATGTGTGTACAATGTAATCATGCATGTTAATTTTAAGAGCAACACGAGATCTCGAGTAGTGGAATTGTCTTAGGGTAGTTTTAAGCCAACTGTGATACAAATCACCATTGACCGTTTTTTTAATTAAACATTAAAATTTTTTGATCTGCACAATAGACAATAGTTACAATTAAAATAAAGCCCTACTTAGAAAGTTTACATTTCACTACGTGTGTTTTATTTATTTATTATTTATTTATCTGTATGATTTTAATATTGCTTTCCAGTTCGTCATTTGTAAGTATATATGTACGGTACGACCAAAATATTGGAAGTTGCCCATATTTTAGTAAAAGATCTGTTTCTTCGTTTGTCTGATAAGCTTGAAGCTTTAGTAATAAGCATTGTTTTTAAACGAAGTGGCGTTTGTTTTTTGTATCTTTTATATCTTGGATTACCCCGCCCCTCTCCGACTTATTGGGGGTTAGCCGGCAAAAACTAAAGCAGTGTTATTTGGATCAAGCTGATACTTCCAGCACAGCTATATTTTGGGTAGGTTAGGTACGTATTTATATAAAAATAGCCTTTGTGTTTCTGTAGGTTATAATGCCAAACTGATGTTTCCTCCCTCCCATTGCTTTGAATGGCTTTCCAGTGCCATTCCAGCATATACATGCTTGTAAGGTAGTATTATTAGCATTAACTAGTCTTTCTGTACAGTTTGGATGTAACAATATCATTACTTATTATTGCAATAGAAACAAGTCATAATACCGTGGTTTGCTAAAAAGAAAATTATAAAAAGTGTCTTTACACCTTACACAGTGTAGTAACTTTTTCCAAGAAGAAACAGAAACTAGCCAAAGTAAGACAAGTTAACCATAATAGTACCACCAGAAGTGCTTATAATTAAGAGATCGACTATCACTTGTTCAGTACGTTGAGTAACTCCTTAATTTGTTGTCAAACAGTACACCATTATACACAGTAAAGCATACATTGCTACTATGAATATTAATAAATTCACTACATTCCTCCATGGCAATATATTGCAAAAGAATCTCAACTGTGTTCCATGTATGGTTCTTCAGGTTACACAAAAGCTACCTACAGTAGTGTGAAAAGAAAGCACATAGAAAGATAGGTTTTCTTTGGAAATAAGTGTTTAGAGTAAAAATGATATAAAGATTCCTTAAGCGATGCTCCTGACATACTAGTCTCGCAAATTAGTGGCCCAACTTTTTAGATACCGTTTTCATTTCTATATTCACTCACATATGAATGCAGATACACAGAACAGCGTAAGCCTCTCGCAGATTTTAGCTATGAGTTTTATTTAGCTATCGTTGCTTAGGAATATAGCTAAGTACAAAATGTAAATGTACCTAATGAAGATTTGATTTTAACCGCAATCACCTATTACTAAATTTAGACATTGTAGAAATAATGTACAGAAAATTAACACAATTTTCCGAAGCAGTCATCTTGATTTTAACAGAACATTATAAAAATTACAGTTTCAGTTCAATCGTATTTGTTAGTTTAATTTGAATTTTATAAGAAAAGATTAGAAAAACCGATATCATAAAAAATCTCGAGTCACAGGTAAACTCACTAAATATATTTAAATCGGTGGGTGGAAGAAGGGTTTAAGTCCAAAATTTATAATTTTCAGGAAATGAATATAACTGAGGTAGTTTTAAGAAAGATTATTGTATTTAAATGTTTCCATAAATTATGTAGAATGTTCTCTACAGAATTTCGTTAGTTCTAGATTCTTCGTTAGTTTCTGAAACTAACGAGATTCTCTTGAGAAAGGTCTAATAAACCAAAACACGCGCAGAGAACATTCTACATAATTTATGGAAACATTTAAATACAACAGCTTTTCTTGAAACTATTATACTGGGTGGAAATAAACGATTTTCATCAAGTTACCATTGCATTCCCCATGTAAAAGCACGACGTGCCGCTCTACGAAAATAGAGAAGGCAGTACCATAACCTCAAAATATACAATTTTATGAATTGTTTGACAGATTGTTTTCATTTATTCACAGAACTAATTTAGTACTAAATCAAAAAGAGTAGAGCGGTACAGAAAAATTTACATGTGAAAAAATTCCAAAGGGAACTTGATGAAAATCATTTATTTCCACGCTGTACTTATGCAACGTTTCACAAGGAGCCTGGCGCGACATCAATCTTACGAATATAACTGATTAACTTGCAAACTAATTCGAATAGGACTTTACTATCTACAGATAAGTTATACCTATGCCTAAGCCAGAGGTTCCCAAACTTCTTTGTCTCGTGGACCACTTGCCATGTTTTTCGGTTTTGGGTAGACCCCCTGCTTACCTGATATTGATTTTTTGTAAATTAATCAACTTCAAATGTATTTTTGACAGCTGGTATAGTGCTACTCACGTTGAAAGATTTAAATTTCTAACTGTAGTGAAGTGTAGTGTGAAAAACTTAAAAAACACTTAGTAAGTTTTACACATTTATTAATTAAATTCAAATTAAAATGAACCAAATTAAAATTTATTATCTGTTACATAAAATAACTCAGCAAAAAATAAATGCTTAAGAAATTACACTTTTACCTGTAATTTACGGCTCACAAACCGATTTTGACACGTTCTCAACAGAAATGAAAATTCCTATCCTCCTCAGGCCTCAAACCCACATAGCCACATATATTTTTTTCGTGGCTAACCACTAGACTGACTAGACTCTAGTGGGTCAAATTAAGGTAGTATTATGTAAGTAAATAGGTACTATCTGTGTATGTGGATTATTCCATTCATGGAATGTCAAAATTAATGCCACGACCTGCTTATATGGGATACACTATCGTTGACCCCCATTTTCGTTTCAAGGACCCCCAATCTTTTTTTCGACATTTTATATGACCTCTAGGGGTCATATAGACCACTTTGGGAATCACTGATGTAAGCATAACCAAATTTTTGTATTACAAAACACAAAGTTAGGATCAAAAACAATTTCTGGACTTACACCATTTTTCCACTCATTTTATATATTTTGGCACCATTTTATTTTAAACTTAAATTTATAAAGTTCTCCATTAACCTAACACGACGTATTAATTGATAAATTCTAAAAATGTTACAAGTCAAGAGAATAGGAAATTATGTACGTATTGTAAAAGTACCGTAAAATTTTCCTCAGGTCCTCCATTTTTTAAACGTAACTTAAACTTAAAACTTAATTACTTAAGTTAACTTAACTTGATTACGAACTTGAACCGTTCTTACACTAATTCGTGTGTGTGTGTGTGTGTGTGAGTGAGTGGTCGATGTGTTATGCAAGCTCAACTGTATGTGTCACTAAACCGCGCTTTAGCTCAAGGTATAGAGCTTGAAATTTAGGGAATAACGTACATCTTAACTAGATTTACGTCAGTTTTGACTAACACCGTTCTTCCACTTACCGATTTATTTTTAAATACCTTTCTTCCTTTGTTCGACTCTTCCTAGTATACAGGTACCTATTAAATGACGTAATTTATTCTATGTTATGGTTCAGTATGTGTTGACCTTCACTCGGAAGTCATTTTAAGTGATCGGAAACAAAATCATTGAGGTAATCTTACCTAACCTAACCTCACCTAACGTAACCTAACCTAACCGAACGTAACCCAATCTAACCTAACCTAACTTAAGCTAAACCAACCTTTTTCGACCTCGCTGGACAACTCTACAACCCATTAGAATGTTCAGAACCGTCAGAATCGGATGAAAATGAGAGGAATGTGGAGAAAGAATAAATCGAAGAAAATGATTTTAGTTAACTTTCCGCTCAAAAAATTTGAATCAAGAAATACTATTTGAGGTCTAATTGTTAATATATATTTATTAGAAAAAATTGGTTTTGCTAAGTAACTGTGTACTAATAGGTATAGCATTATATTTAGAAGCTACATGATATACCGCAAAGTGTGGCATTCATATGTAAGTCTAAAATCTGTCTGTTGAAATATTAGTTTTCAAATTTGGAAGAAGCGTAGAGTCCTTCATAACATAACAGTGATATTAGGGAATTTCAAAACAAAGGTGGGTATACCGAAGAATACTTAAAAAGATATAGCAGGAAAATTTACTTTTCTTACTAACTAGTACAAATGACAGTGGCGAAAGAATGTGCAACCTGGCAACTACTTTAGGTTTATTTACAAGTATCACACAATGAATGCGTAAAAAATCATAAAATGACCTAATCGATGCTACATATTATTATGATGTTTAAAAATTGAAGCGGTGCTAACTGTGACACAGATCATTTTTTTAATGGGAGCTAAGATGAAACAAAGAATAACGTGTACATATAAGACATAAACAAGTTTCATAAAGGTTTAAAAAATGGCAAGATATATATATAAATCTACAAGAATCAATAATATATCAATAAAGCGACAGAGGCAAAATTGATGGATAAGAGAAAAAAATGAAAGAAACAAGTGGTTTGTCGAAGACTGTAGGGAGATAATAAAGATTAAAAATGAAAAAAGACTTAAGTGGCTACAAGATTACACATTACAGATTACAAGAGACTAGAAAATTACACGGATGCTAGGAAAGTGTCTGAAAAAAGAGAGAATGGCTAAAAAAGAGAATAGAGCTAGTTGATAAGCACCGAAAAAATAAGAATACAAGAAAATTCTATAGACGTAAAAAAGGAAACGTGTGATAAAGTGATGATCTAAATGATCACAAAAGAACCTAAACGAGATATAGTTATAGATGGAAGAACTCGTCTCAAAATATGGAAGGATCGTTTCAAGAACTTGTTTACTATACAGGGAGAAGCAGAACAATATGAATTTGAGAGTAATTACAAGATGGAAATAAATAATGAGAAATTAAAACAGCCTAATTTATGAAAAGTGTTAGTGTTACAGGTCATAATTAGTAAACTAAATATAACATCCAAGAAATATATACGTTGATTCTCTATATTCTTTCTTTCTTGGCGTGACTCTATTGGGGTTTCGAACCCTGGGGGTTCGAACCCTGGCTGGGACGTTATTTTTTGCTTTTTTTATTTACGTTTTTAATGGTTTCTAAAATATTCTAAAGTCATTTTTAGATGTTTCCTAAAGTTTTTTGGTACTGTATAAACAAAACTTTATACCCGCGTAGCAGGTATTACAACCTAGTAAAGGGTATATGCGAAGAGTACGGATATAACTGCTTATGCAGACGATCTGGTCCTAACATGAAGAACAAAAAAAGATCTTATAGATGTCTTTTTTAAATTTGAGTAAGTAGCAAAACATGGCTTGATAGTAAACCACAAAAAAATCCAAATTTATGAAATTCTCAAAGTCAAACTCTATCAATAGAAGTAAATTGAAAATAGGAGAATACGAACAGAATAGAAGAAGTAAATAGCTTCAATTATTTAGAATCTACGTTGAAAAATCTAAATTTAAAAGAACAATTTTTAGGATATCAGAACTTTTGTATGTACTAAAAACATTTTTTCATAATAAAATACTATCTTTCTTCGGAAATTAAAATATATAAGACAATTATAAGACCAGTGATACTAAAAGGTATATGGTTGCTGGATACTATATGACAAGAGAAATTACGTACATATATGCGAAGGGAAATTCTAAGAAAGACCTTTGGCTCCAAATATGAAAATGGCGAGACAAGACAACTAATGAACCACGTACTAGAACAGTTGATAGAAGGGGAGGAGATAGTGAAGCGGATAAGGCTCATCGAATAAGGTGGTGGGGACATGTACAACTGATGAACAATAATAAAGCAGTGAAAATAGTGACTAAGTGGACACTTCAGTTGGATAGAAAAACAAACAGAGCTAAAATAAGGTATGTGTGTTAAATACCCAAAAGCGCTGGGGATTAAAAGATGGTGGTCTAAGGTGGCAGACAAAAATCTGTGTTAGATATAGTAAAACAGGCTCATCTTCATCTTTCACTCTAGTCAGAACAGTGAACCCTTCTGATTTCTCATAACTTCGGAAGGCAGTTGAAAAAGAGAGCATATTTTTAAGAAAATAAATGGAGCTTGTCTCTATTTTATAATGCCCAAATCTTATTTCTAGTGTCCATTCTTTGGTTGTTCTAAGCAAAGCTACCTTATCCTCAATTGTGGATACCATTTCATAACCTCAATTTCAACTAAAACCAGCTCTTATTTTAGTTATCATTCGGTCATTTAATATATCTACATTTTGTAGATTTTGCATAAATTAAAAGAATTAAAATAATCTATCTACATGAAACTAATATAGATTTTGTGAATGTTACAAATCTGCAAACAAAAATAATTAAAACTCTTCAATCTACGAAATTTGTCGATTACCTTTCTGTATTTTTAATAAACAAAGTGCTGATAATGTAGTCGGAGTTTACGCATAATGCGTGATGTAAACTTGGTATATCGAACTGTGTACTCAAGAAAATTTCCCTAATTCTTCTTTAGTAAACATGTTTTGGGGGCTTTTTCGAAGATTAACCATTGTACCTGGGAGAGCGAATGTGAAGTGTGACACACACGTAAATTGGCATTTAAGAATCTCGCTAAAATTTTCTCTAGGAATTGAAAACCTTTTCCCAGATTGACTTTCCCTTTTGTATAGACGCCAGTCGTCAAACACCTATTGGATGAACGACCTACAAGGGAAATGTCAGATACAGCGTCCCTGGGTTTCTTTGTTAAAATGACAGCACGTTGTATCAATTTCTAAATTTATTTTCTTTTTGACAATCAGTTTGATTATTGTCAATAATCTAAAGGAACTACGTATATAAGTTACAAAAATTGTAAGAAAAAGATTGCAACAGCTAAATCCTACAAGTATGTAGAAGCATACACAATTCAAAATCAACAAAAATAAAAACCAGGATCTTGTATATGTAAATCCGAAATCTAAATAACATTACGTTGGATGTTTTCTCAACCCTCCACGCAGTGACGTCAAAGCTTAAAGTGACATTATGCGACCTGTTTCGCAGGATTAAATAAAATTCACTAAACGCTAAATCCGATTTGTATGATTAAAACTTCATAATATTAAAAATACTTGGGATAAAAGTTTTAAATAATAATTTAACACTTTAAAAAATTAAAACACGTGAAAATGACCAAAAGGAGTGGGTTTTGTTCAGCCTACTATTTTATGAGGGGAAACAACCGACATCAAATAGGCATGAGTTATTTTGGCAGCTAAAACCCCCTGAAAGTGGCACATCATTAATGAGTTTAATGGAAACCAGGGGGAAAATCAATAAAAAACAAAATATATAGAGAAAGCAAACAGGAAAGCTGAGTTCTACAATAAATAAATATAAGGTTAAGAAAATTTTCCACTGAAAATCATAACTTAATTAAATTATCTTTAATTAAGATTATAAATTAATATTTAAAAAGGTCGTGTAATGGGAAAATAGAAAAAGTCTCGGCATTCATTTTATTTTTTATTACATTAACAGCTTTCTTTGCTTAGAAATTGATATTACGGTCGGATAAACGTAAAACCAGAATAAATGTATTTCAAATAAGTAACAAATATTTGGGAAAAAGAAAAGTCAGACAACATAGGCTGAATAAGATAAAGTATTATACAAACTAAAGAATGACACACCGAATTAGATTTGACAGAAGAAAAGTTTTTAGCTGCTAAAAAGTTTTCAGTTAGAAAAATGTTGTCACTGAAACATTTAACAATTATTCGAATAAAAGTGCCAAAGCCACCTATTTTATATAAAAAATTTATGATTCGTGCCAAAAAATCATAAAATTACAAAAAGTTATGACTTTATCCTCTTGAAGTCTAAAAGGCAAAAGTTTACGAAAAGTAAAAGAACGTTTTGGGGATACAAAAGGAAACTCAAAGCAATTGTGAGCTAAAATGCTGAAATAGCAAGATAAAAAGTTGAACCTGCAAAATTCTAATGCAAAACTTTCAGATGGTAGAGAAGTATCTCAATTAGTAGAAAAAGATTTTATCTTTTTGAACGAAGTGTTTTATTAAGTTTGGGCAAAATTATTATCATTATACAATCATGCAATTTTCTCTAGTAAGTTGAAACTTTTATAGAATTACTACAATATCAGTCATCGTTAAAGTATAATTTATCTTTGATGAACTCGTTTACATTTAAAATGTCGTTTCAAATTTTCAATTTATGCACAAAGTTTCTGATTACCATAAACCGGACTCCCGAGTTACAGTCGCGAGTTTAGGGTGTAATGAAATGATGCTCCAAACATGACCATTATTTCTTGATTACAAAACCCTGACATTTTTAGAATTAAATGTTTTATAAGTTAGTTAGACGGTAGAGAGAGCTGAAAGCGATAAAACGTTTATTTCTACTTATTTTTATAATAGAAAATTTGTTTGCGCATGTTCAAAATAAGTTAATATTAATGTCGGCAAAATCGATTATGTTTAAGTACGTAAATATTAGGCGTTATATGGAAGGTGTATATATATATTGTACGTATTTAGATCCAGGGAAAGGGTTATGTTTAAACTGTTCTGTCATGTCGTAGATATCTTCTGGAATTTAATAAGAGGAATTATACTCGTTTGCAAAGCACACACACTTATAGAACCCCCCTTTATGACTTAATGAGCTTTATTTTAATCTTAAATTTCATCTAAACAACAATACCATCCTCAAATAATTAAACAAAAGCTACATTTAACAGTTTTTAGGCTCAAAAGGATTCGAAAGTCCTAACGCGCTATCTTATTAGGCGCTCTTCTCTTACGTCAATGTGTAAAGAATAGAATTTAAACATTTAAAGGTAACTATAACAAACATTGAGGAAACACCGACACATTACGAGCTTACCTATCTAGTATGTGTATTAATATAATTTTTCAGCCAAATTGAGCTAATCAGTATTTTTTAAGTAAAACATTTGAGCGAAAACGTAGTTTCTCCTAGCGGAAAACGAAACGGAGCGCTCTGGAACGGTGCGACACACACGGATGTTGGGGCGCTACTGCCCAGGATCAGGATTGGTCCTCCCCTCGGCTGCTGCGGGATCTCCTATGAGCCAGCGACACTTTGTTATTGTGTTTTAGCGAGGGAGGAATTATTATTTACTGCTTAAGTTTTTACATAAATTTAAAATATTTGTCTAATTATATATTTTTAGTTTTTTACCTTTTTTGATAATATCAAATAGTATACGGTAAATTATACACCCTTTTCATGTCACAAGCATAATTTGATATTCAAATGCATGTATTTCATAAACTTAATTCAATTAAAAATAAACAAAATAATTAAAACTGGTACACATTACATGATCATAACAACCTGTTTGTTTGCATCTGGTTTAGTGCTCTCCTGTGAATGGTAACTGATTTTCCCCCATTTGCATGACATTTCTACTATCTGTAACATAAAAGTTGTATGCGGTTTATTACTTTAGGAATTACAGTTTTTATGGTAGATTTACACCAATCTAGTTAGACTACCGATAAAGGTACTCAGTTTATAGGACACATTTAGATAAACTGTCTTTTTCTCTAAAATACATTTATCTATTTTAATCACAATATGTATTTATTATTATGCACATTTATTCAAATGCTGATGCAATTACATATTTACAGAATTTTATTTTCCATGAGGCATGGTTAGGTGGGGGCGTGAGGTGAAAAACAAGAAAATTGCGCAATATTTTGGGACTAGGGACCCGATGTTACAGCTTTTTTCAATCCTTCGCAAAGTCCAAACCTAAATTGAAAAATGTGGACTATCAGCCTAAGACTCTTTTCCCCTATCATTGCTGCCATAAATTTAAAAGAGCAGAAATTTAGTTTTAGTACAATAAATACAGATACATCTAGTGTATGCTATATATGTACGAGCCCCGACGCATATTAATTCATTACATTCAATTTTTGCTAAAAGTTATCCTACAATTTCTACTCCAAAATTTATAAAGTTTATGTTAAAAGTTTCGGGGCGTCCATTGATTTAAAATATGAAAAATAAATATATGACAAACTAGTGAGAAATCGCAGAGCTAGCATTGCCATGACGACCAAAAACAACTGTATACTTAATAAACTAATTTATTTTTGAAAACTAATGTTGACGTAACACATTAGTTGTCATAAAAACTAAATTTCTAAGTCCTAAAATTTTTCGATTTTTTTTTGTTGCTAAAAATGTTTATTTTTTCGTAAATTTTTAAAAAATACAAATTTTTTCATTTTTCAAAAATTTACCGAAATTTCCGGTGGTCATTTTGACCACTTTCCCGAAGAGATACAAAAAAAAAGATACAAACATAAAAAAAAGTTGTACCCCGCGCCAAATTGTTCCATACCCTCCTTGTAGTAAGTGATAAAATGTTGCACGTCACAGAGCGTCGAGTTTGGGGGGTAGGGGAATGAAAAGGGCGTAAAATTCTATGTTTCAACAGTTGTTTCGCAAATATCTCGAAAACTATGAGGTTTACCGCAAACTTCATTCTGTACAAGATTAATCTATTAATTAAATTCCGAACAAAAATGGTTCTACACATTTTTGTGCTGAAGGCTATGGTTACGGAGATATGAATGGAGTAGCAATATCATTATCTTTCAGTTTGCGTTTCGATATAAATAGTAGTGACTTATAAATTATGTTTTACACTTATCCTTTTTCCTATATTTTTCAAAATAGAAATTTATATGTAGGAAGAATAAATAAGGTTAACAGCAAACTATATTACATTCTTTATTATAAAAATGGAAAATGCAATATTTTTAAATGAAATGTGAGATGTACAACTTACGAAGTAATTACATCAATAGCAGTCATCTGATAGTACCTCAGATAATCATAAATAATACTTAAATAGGTCACTACTCGGTAGTAAGAAGCAAATCTTCAAGCTCTTCTTCATTTTGTGGATCATCTTCATCGATATCATCGTCAATAGTTAGTGAATCTCTGTTGATGCACCCATGTCCTGAGAAATTCGTGCACATGTTTGAGCATTTCAAGTCACTCCTTCGACACTCACCGTTTTGGACACATCTCTCCTTGCAAGTACAAACAATAAGGGAGAGTAATTCCTCAGAAGTAGCAGCCTTTGGATCTTCCTTGAGATTGAACCATTGCTGCATTTGGTGGTAAACTCTGTGTGAGTGTTGTTGTGCAACTGCTGAAGTGAGTAGGAGGAGTACGGCCAACATGAACATCGTGTGTACAGGCTGCTTTGCGATTGTATGATTGATGGCGTAGAGTATCCAAATCGTCAGCATTTTTAGATGCGAATAACGAAAGGAAGAAACGCTTTCCAGCATCAGCTACTGTAGCAGAGTCCGCGTTCGGGTCATTGAATGTTAGTAGCTTTGTATGAAGCTCCTTGTTGTCTTGCACTTCTTTAAAAGGCGATATTTTTCCCTTTTTATAGATTGATGAGACACTATCACATCCGGTGTAAGCGTACACCATCAAGAGAACATCCTTCATTCCCTTATTAATGCCACGCTAAATGTATCCAATGCAGTAGACTATTTCTTCTTGATTACCTTTCTTTGGTATAACCATCTTCAACTGATTGTTGGCTGGAGCATGAAAATCAATAATACTAACAAATCAGTGTCATCACCAATCACGATAGCTTTAATTCCTTTCTCTGATTCATCAGTTGCAGTAAAAACTATTTTTGTGTCAGCATCACCTTCTGCGTGAAGTATTTTGCAACCAGCTTTCTGTAAGAGTAAGTTCATTAGCACGAAATTTTGCTTTCCCAAGAGTGACATTAATTGCATCTTCTACATTCACTTCAACATGTGTAGTAGTGAATGATCTGCGCAAATGTTCTTCATGTTTTGTGCTCTGTTCTTCCCCATAACCATCAAAGACAACAATAAATTCTCCATAATGAGAAATGACATAGCCAGTGTAGTGCTGACAAATTTGATTGAAGTTAGCTGGGCGTAACTACACAACACGATGGAGTGTAACGTCAAAAACTGTAAACTAGATAATGCCCCGCTATTGGGCGTCAACTTGTAACCTCAAAATCCACTAACAAAAATAATGATTATAAAATTATCATACTTACATTAGCAAAGAAGCTCAAGATTACCACGGCTTGAGATTTAGCTCTATCTTACAAATCTTTGTATTCAGGTCGCAGGTATTGGTTCTGCAGTTATCTTATTTATAAAAAGGAATAGATAAAGGTTTAGAACTCAAATAAAAACTCTAAAAGGACGCCATCTGATTATGAAGCTTAATGATGATGTTTAATTATGCCAGAAAAGATATTAAATTCACTAATCAGAAAATGAATTAAATATATTAGGTTTTGAACAAAAATTTTGATTATGTTTAGAAAACTTTAAAATAAAATTTGAATAAAACGTTCATAATTATATGGTTCCGTTTAGATCCTTGATATAAACTGAAAAACATATTTATTGGATGGTAAAAAATAAGAATAGTCAAACACATATATAAAAATAGTCAAGCACATATAAAAAACATAAACAATATAATTTTATTAAACTTAAGGGTAGTCCTTCAGTAAATAATTATCAACTTACTCCGGAATTATTGAACACAGAACAATTCAAAAAGGTATTTAAGATTTATTCAGAATGAAAGAAATATTTAGATTTTAATGAACATAAATTATCCAGAAACTTATTAAGATCCAGAGATTATTTAGATTTATTGAACATAAATTGTTCCAAAGTTTAGCAAGATCAGAATTTATTAACATAAAATCCTTCGAGAAATTTAACAAACAAATATCAGTAAAATATTACGGAATTGAATCTACTTCAGTATTACTAAAGTTAATGAATTTGAGTTTCACAAGCAGTAACAAACTAAAATTTAAATACTACTAGCTAGCTCTCTTCTTGTAGAAAATTATAAAATTCACTTGTTCAAATAATCCATAACCAAAACTTTACAGTAATAAATAGTTCTTAAAGTACAGTACCTTAAATCTTATCCAATTAAACCTTTGTTTATTTGCCTTGTAAAACAAGCCACGCTGGTCAGCTAGAAGTTGGAAAAGCCTCCCTTAGACAAAACCGTGGTTGATTCTAAATGGTTTTAAATTGTTGTTTGAAGGTAGCAGGTCCAAAGAAATACTTTTTATTTCGAATATAGTCAATCATTCATATGATTTCACCAACAATCTTTGTTAAACACAGTTTAAACAATCCTGTTTCTGTTATTATTTTTGTTTATAATTTGCACACGAGGAATAATGGTAATGTCTTTTAAAAGCTTAAACAACTTTAGCCCAGATAACACTTGCTACAATAATTTCTTCCCATAAAATGAATAATTATTTATCTTTGTCTGCAGATAGAACGGGAATTTATTATTTAAATTATTGGTCAGTCTACGTGATTTTTAATAACAAAACTGCACTATTTTTAAAGTGCGAAATGAAGGAAGTAATTGTTCTTAATGTTTCATTCCAAAAAGAAAAATTCAAAAAAGTCAACATGGAAAAAGGCGACAGACCGACAGACCGACAAACAGACTTCACGAATTCAGAGACGAACTTTTTGTTCGTCAAATATATAAACAAATGAATATATTTTGCAATATAGAATAGTTCTTAACCTAACATCACATTATACAGATACAATCATTTAATGTATATGTTACGGTCAAAGAGGTAAATACGGACAATTACGTAAATGGCCGGGATACAACGTTAATGACCGGCTGTTTTGGTCGTTTACGTCAATGGCCGGCCAATGACGTTAATGTCCAGTTGATTGGTTAAAGACATCGTCTCATATGATTTACTACGACATTGGCCGGGCCGGATAATGTTACGGTCAGTGTCTTGAATCGGTTAATCTCGAGAATTGCATAGAAGCATATTTGTTAAATATCTAATAAGCTTCAACTAACACATAACCTAACAACTAATCTGCAGCTTAATTAGTAAATTGAGCGGCCTTAATTATTAATTTAAACGTTAAGATGTGTAAATAATATTATATTATAACATTTTTATATTATTATAATATCGTAACATTTAAATTAAATTAAGATTATTGTAATATTTAATTACACGAAAGCCTTTCTCTGAATTAATTAATTATTAATGGTCAAGCCGCAGGTGAGGTTAGGTTACTGTTATAAGTTTTACATTAGGAGACTGGACGATTATTAATGACATTGACCGGTTTACTACATTGACCGTAACATTACATTTGACTTTATAGATGGCCATTGACGATAATAACCGGTCCATGTTATTTTCAGTATTAAAATTAAACAACATTGTCCGCATTCACTGGATATTTACGTCAATGACCGGCTTTTAACGTCTTTAACCAATCTAAATGGGCTATGACGATAATGGCTGGTTATTAACGGCATTGACCAGTTTACCACAATTACCGTAACATATACATTATAAGGAACCTATTGTTGCGACCAGTCAACCCGAAAAAACGGGGATAGTAGGTGTTGAAAAAATAAGGTGTCAAGATTTATATTACTCAGTCTTGTGTCTTCAAAAATTTATAATTTTATTCATGCAAAAAAATGTCCTGTTCATGTGAAAAATGAACATTGACTCTTGAACAGTTGTTTTGTGTTAGTGCTCATTGGCGGTACCGCCACGAAGAATCCGTGTCGAAGCATTCAATGTGAGTGGCAAACCCTTATCTTGTGCTGACGTTGTAATAACTCTTTGAAATACAGACCAACTTGCATGCGCGCTCAAAAGTAAACATTTAATGGCCCTTCGAGTCGGATACTGGTCGTAGCATTCCTGCAATTTTAATAATTTACCACCAGGTTTTGTTTTGGAAAATTAATGTTGTTATCCCGTTGCACCTTCGACACCATACGCGTTCACGCATAGGTCCTCTTTGCCTTTGCATAAATATTAGTATAGACTCATCTCTTAACGTAACGGCGTGTGCTTATCGCATAATTTGTTCTCTTAACTAATGCAAAACAAGATATTGAGTTTGTTCGCCTACGTCTAAGGTAGTACCATAGAGTAATTAATTACCCTATAGTATTGCGTTATAATTCATTGATTATATTCTGATTTTCTGGGCTCTAATCTCAAACTTTTATTAATTTACGACAATAGCTGACAAGAAACTTAAACAGTTGATTGCATCACGTCACATCGAGATCATTAAGATAAACAATTTGTGCGAAGTAGCAGAAAAGGCTTTAACTGATCAAAATGCAGAGAACAATTTTAAGTGTAGATACAATAATATTTCAAATATGTACGATACATTTACACAATATCAATCTTCAATTATTGCAAATGTATCCGTTCAAGATGATGCAGACCTTGATACTCATTATAAAACTTTAGAAAATTTTGAAGAACAATATTATCACGTTCAAGCCATTTTTGTACAATTATTTGACCATGAGACACAAAAAACTCCCAACAAAAAGGAAGATTTAAATGAAAACTCTTCAAAATCTTGTAACATTAAACTTCCTAAGATATCTCTGCCCTCTTTTGAGGGTGATATGACAATGTGGGAAGCCTACATTGATGCGTGCGACTCAATTATTCCTAACAATGTCTCACTGCCAAATATTGACAAATTTAATTATCTAGTTGGCTCTCTCAAGGGTGCACCACTTTCTGTAGTTAGATGTAAACCTTTAGCTGGTAAAAACTATCTTGTGGCGCCCTTAAGGATAGATATCAAAACACCAGACTTATTGCCACCTTTCATTGGAGATTAATAAGCAACACTAATAAGATTTCTCATTTGAATGATTTTCTATCATTACTCCACATACTGGATACATTTAAAGAAAATATTTCTATACTCGAAAGTTCAGAATTTCCTACAAAACAGTAGTGGGACTTACATACTCTACAATATGTTATTTGATAGACTTGATTCGGAAACTCAGACACTTTTTGAAATGGAATACGATGACATTTTAAAAAACACCACAAGTGAATTATATACTTATCTATTTAGTTTTTAGAGAAAAGATGTAGAGCTTTTGAACCTATTGCTATTTACCAATCACCATCCCTAAAGTCGTTAAGAAATGAAGGTCAACCAATTAAAGATTATAAAACTAATTGTAAATTCTCAAAGTCAAGCGAAGTTCAAGTTTTTTTGTTAATAAGACTCAACAATTGACGTGTCAGCTTTGCAGTAAAAATCATTTAATTTATAACTGTCCTTCGTTTCTATCCAGATCTCCTCAAGAACGATTCACTTGCATAAAAAGAAATGGTGCAGAAACTGCCTCGGTTTCAGGCATTTAAATTTCCAACTGTCCTTCCAACTCTACGTGTAAGAAATGTCAACGTAAACATCATACCTTGTTACATTTTGATAATTCTACTGAAAACAAATAGCATTTAGAACTTAATAAAAATGTATCTCCTAGTTCTACCTCTGCCATTAATAACTTGGTTACCAATACAACGCTTGCCCCTGAAACATATGCCACTAATTGATTCAGCAGCACTCATACTACAGTTATGTTATCAACAGCCATTATTGAGGTTCTTGATAATAAAGGTGATTATCAGCAAGTGCGAGCTCTTATTGATAGCGGTAGCCAATGCTCTTTCGTTTCGACGAAATGTTGCAATAATCAGGGTGTTACTTATACAATAAAACACCTCAAAGAAAATTATTTCCGGTGTTAACATTATAATTTATTGTTTTACCACAAATTTGTACTAATATGCCTTGTTCTAGCATCCCGTTTGAACATTTTTCATAATTCTCTAACCTCACTTTGGCTGATCCTTACTTCAATATCTCACGTCCAATTGATATGCTTATAGGCGCTGATGATTTTGCAACCATTTTGAAAGGTAATGTTTCTCACTCTTCGGGACGTGGCCCTGCTGCTATCGAGACTGTTTTTTGCTGGATTATAATGGGACAGGTAGACTCTGTTTCTCCAGATATTAATAGTTTTGTCTCATCCCTCGATGCATCGCTTGACACTACTGTCAAGAAGTTTTGGGAATTAGAAATAGTGCCCCAAGCTTCAACTGTCACACCTGAACAATCTCTTGCTGAAAAGTGATATCAACACTCAGTTTCTCGTTCAGATTCAGGCAGGTTTATTGTGTCCTTGCCTTTTCGTGAAATGGAGATTTTCTTTCCAGACTCACGAGATATTGCTCTTAAGCAGATTTTCCTTCTAGAACGAAGACTAGAAAAGTCTCCTTGTTTATATGAATAATATTGCGCATTCATGAAAGATTATTTAGATTCCCAACACATGGAAGTTATTCCAGATTCCCAAGTACCATCTAACTCATCTCTTGCTTATTACATACCTCATCATTGTGTAGTTACAAGTAAATTACGTGTTGTCTTCGATACCTCCACTAAGTGCTCCAATGATTTATCACTTAATGACTGCCTAATCCCTGGTCCCAAATTACAACAGGATATTTGATCAATTCTCTTAGGATTTCGACTCCCTCAGATAGTCTTCACAGCATATATCAAACAGATGTACAGAAAAATTCTTATCACTCCGGAAATGAAGGATTTCCAGAGAATTCTATGAAGAATCTCAAAAAATGAACCTGTGAAAGATTATCGCCTAAACACAGTTACCTATGGAGTTAATAGTTCTTCTTTTTTAGCAATAAGAACTATTATGGAGTTGCCTAATACATACGAATCTACATACCCACATCACGGAAATACTTAAACTTAAATACTTTGATGACATTGCGACTGGGGCGAGTTCTCTGGAAAAGGCATTTGAATTGCAAAGAGATTTAATTCATGTTGTTGCTCAGGGATGTCTTGAACTACACAAATGGTCTAGTAATAATCCATCCCTTTTAAATCACTTACCCGAATCTTCTTTGCAACAGCAACAATTTGTTTGTGACTCTGATATTAACGCGTGTATAAAAATCTTGGGACTTAAGTGGAACCATACTAGTGACACTTTCCTTTTTGATATAGTTCCACTCTCTAACTCATGTACCAAGCGCTGTATTTTGTCAGAATTGGAAAGATTGATTCCCTAGGATTTCTTTCTGCTTTAACTTTATTTTTAAAACACATCCTCCAAGGCCAGTCTCGGTGGATTAGTGGTTTGCATGTTTGCTTCATAATCCAAAGATCGCAGGTTCGATCCCCGGCCGAGCTGGCAATTTTTCATAGCGGAGAAAAATTAAAAACATGCCTTCTTCTCGGATAGGAAGTAAAACTGTAGGTCCCGTATCAATGCGATGTTTGGCACGATAAAGATCCCTACTGGGGGGTGGAATTCCCCCAGATTCGGCTAAATTCTAGTAGGGTTGGCCAAATGATCATAGCAATCGGTGCCATGAGGTACGAAGGATGCTCCGCCATCCTGATTCCTTGCCCAAAAACAAACAAACAAACATCCTCCAGGTTTTATGGTCGATGGGCATTGAATGGGATAGTCCACCTCCTGAAAATATTATATCTCTATTAGCTTTCTTCAAATCGCAATTGAAATGTATTAGTTCGATACAAATTCCTCTCCTTGTTATTCCCTCAAGTATTTCCATATATTCCAAGAACCGTTATTAGATACATTTTCTTATGTTCAAGATATTATATGGTAAACACGTCTAAAAGAATGACTACTAATGACCACATCTTTAACAGAATTAACCATCCATCATCCCAAAGTATGTTTAATAGCAATAGCTTTCGTGGTAAAGATAATCTCCTCATGTCTAAATCTAAAGGTATAATCAAGATTATTGATAAAAATTCCACACCCTATACTTTGCTATTCTGCTTAGAACCATTGGTATAGATGTGTAAGGCAATGCTATATTCTGCGAAGCAATATTTCAGGATAAGGTTATTTAACTGTGAACAATTCTATACAAAGAGTACCATAATATTGTAACTTTAAGTAGGAAGATTTCATAAACTATTAACTGAAAAATAAACAATTTGAGTTAACACTTAAACAATTTCCAGTATTAACTGTGTATCTACAAACTCAGATAATGGAAGCGGAACTTTCTTTCTCCAATACTTAATGTATCAAATCGCATAATCTACTTATTTAGTAGATTGGTACGAAAGTGCCTTCAAGACAAATTTGTTAGCTAGATACTTTTTGTGCAATTCGGCAAGGCGGCTTTTGGACTTGGCAGAGAGATGTTTGCAAGAAACCCAGACAAATTCTAAGCGCCTTGAACTAAATAGGCCAATGATTAACAAATAACTTATGAAGGCAATTCCATTGAGGAAGCGTCCGTTAATGTAATGTACAAGTACGATCTGTAAAATATGACTGCAATTTTAGAGTCTGCATGCCATTTTTTCTTCAAGATGCATTTCATCATGTTAATAAATTTTCCACAAACGGTTTTTATATAGTAAGCAATAAGCATGTTGCATATATACAGGGTGTATTATCGATTCTGTAACATAGGGGAATAGCATGTAAAAACACAATTTCTCAAATATTGGCTTCCCTAATTATTTTAGAGGAAAAGTCACTATAGCAAAGTCGTAGACCTTATTGAATACTGTTCAAAACACCTTCACTTTAGCATCTGTGTTAAATAGTTTCCAAGATATAAGTGATTTTTTGGTATAGGAAATTAACATTGTAAATCGAAAATTCACTAATAGCAATTACTGCGTTATATTTAGACATTAGATGTAAATGCAAGAATTATTTAGCACAGTTTCATGGGGCAAAATCACATATCAGAATGTTACAATTGCTACCGGTGTGGAAGAAATAGATAAGATTTCTCAAAGGAATTTATTTTTATAAAATCTTATTAGCCATGACAATAGTTGTCAAATTAATCTCAAGAATCACTGATAGGTTATGTCATGCTTTTGTATTATAAATTTAAAACATATTATAAGAATGATAATAATACAAGGATAGTATATTGTACAACTAGTGTTACAATGACGATGTTTGTAATACGAGTATAAGTTTGCTTAACGAGCCGCGAGGCGGCGAATTAAGCAATATACGAGTATTACAAAAAGGAATTGTAACACGTGTTTTACATACTACTTTGTCTATTTCGCCTTAATTTACAATTTACTTTAAAGAAATTTGGAAAATGTACACGCGGGTATTTTCGATGTGGTAATGTTGGTAATAACTGATAACGCATACAATGACATCCACTGTCATTTTGAAAAAATCACGTAGGCAGGAAAAGATTCAAGTTTAAAAATAGGTGACAGCTTAGTTGTTTCTTCTGATATAAGATAATAGTTATTTACATTACAAGTGGGATAGAAGCATTATTACAGCACTTAAGTGTGGGAATTGCAGATGACGAGGGCGTTAGCCCGAGTCTCATCTGTAACCACACGTGTGCTGTAATATGCTCTATCCCATGAGTTTATGTACAAAACTTTATCTACGACTGCAATAAATTTAAAAAAATATTTGCTCCAATAATTCTCATTCAAAATCAAAATGCTAAGATAGAAAACATTTGCTCATTACCAGGACAACCAATTTTGTTGTGTCAAAAACGATGTAATTTTTCAGTTTGTTATTCCGTGGTGTGAATATTATCAGTTTAACCAAAAAAAAGAAACATGAGTGATTCCGAAGACTTGCCCTCAGACATTGAAAACGCTGCAACTAGTGCAGTTTCATTGTTACTGCCAGAAAGGTCGAAACGAAAATACGAACAAGTTTATGAACGCTTTATTCGGTGGTGCAACCAAAAGGGTGTGAAAAACGATACAAACGAAAAAGTATTATTAGCGTATTTTGAAGAACTATCGAAGATGTATAAGTCATCAAGTCTTTGGGCCTACTATTCTCTGTTACGAGCAACGATATCTGGGAAAAAAATGTTGACATTAGCAAGCATAATCAGTTGATTGCGTTTTTGAAACGAAAGGCAGATAAGCCGAAAAAATCGAAAGTGTTTTCCAAAGATTAGATTGCAAGGTTCTTGAAGGAAGCTGATGATGAAACCTTTTTGCTGAGTAAAGTAAGAATGTTCAAAATATCTTGAGAACCGCTTTATAAAGTTAAATGCACTTATTTTCAGGTTGCCCTTATTATTGGGATTGCTGGAGCCTGCAGGAAAGAGGAACTTACCTATCTGCTTCTTGAAAATGTCAAGGATGAAGGGCAGGTTTTTCATGTACAAATTCCTTACACGAAAACCAAAGTCTCGCGAGAATTTTTTGTTACGTCCGGTAACGACGAAGGGACAAATATGGTCGAAATAATTCGCAAATATTTGAAATTACGTCCCCGCCACGTTGACCACGATCGATATTTTATTGGATATAGGAAAGGAATCTGTGTAAAACAGCCTGTAGGTATAAACACTTTTGGAGGTATTCCAAAAAAGATCGCGTTGTTCTTAAAATTATCAAATCCGGAAGAATACACGGGACACTGATTCCGACGATCATCAGCTTCTTTATTAGCGAACAATGGCGCAGATCTCTTGACGGTCAAAGGACATGGAGGATGGAAGTCGAACACGGTTGCCCAGGGATACATCGATTCTTCATTAGAAAATAAAAAGCAGGTAGCAGTTAAGATCCTAGGAGAACAGCAGCTTTCAAGGAGTAATGACTGCAACGTTGAATCTTTAGAGATAACACAAGATGCAGTAGAGGCAGATGCGGGTGGTATTGTGCTAAGAAAATGCAAACATTTTGTTATTAATGTTTACAATAAGTAGTTGTTCGTTGGTATTGTTGTTTGTTTACATTATATTTGTGTATTTCTTATAAATAAAAAAGCGTTATGAAATCAGTGTGGTAATCTTTAACATTATCTAACGCAAATTGCTGTCAATGGGTGACGTAATAATGACTTATCCAAGCAGTCGTAGATAAAAAATGTTTATTGTAATAGAAACAGTAAAACCTTGATTGAGTACATGATTGTCTTATCAAAATAATTATTTATAATAAAAATAAGTATGTTTCATTATTCTCTCTGTTATTTCTGAGCAGCATAATATTCAAATTTTCAAAACGGCGCCAGTTAATGCATACTTTTTAGTACCTATCACAGACAGACTGACAGAGTAGGCTGGCAGCAAACTTTACTTACTGCCAGCCTTACAAATAAAAAAATCACTACTTCCAGTTGCACAAAGTAGCACTTTGTGTAACTGTTTTTCGCAAAAACAGTGTCACAAAGTAACCTTTGTATACGCGAAATAGACAAAAAACATTTAAATCTTATTATGGGGTTACATCATTTATTATTATTATTATTTAACGATTATAGTAATTTAACAAAATTAAACAACAAACAATAAAAAAAGCAAAAACGAGAAAAAATTTATACAATATGTTCATGATACAAAAGCATGACATAACCTCTATGTGATTTTTGAGATTAATCTGACAGCTATTGTCATGGATAATAAGATTTTATAAAATTAGATTTCTTGGAGAATTCTCATGTATTTCTTCCACACCGGTAGCAATTGTAACATTCTGATGAGTGATTTTGCTCCATGAAACTCTGCTTAATAATTCTTGCATTTACACTTAAGGTCTAAATATAACGTGGCAATTGCTATTAGCAAATTTCCCAGTTACAATGTTAATTTCCTATGCCAGAAAATCACTTATATCTTGGAAACTATTTAACACAGATCATAAAGTGAAGGTGTTTTAAACAGTATTCAATAAGGTCTACAACTTTGCCACAGTAGCTTTTTCTCCAAAATAATTAGGGGAGCCAATATTTGCGAAATTGTGTTTTTACATGCTATTTCCCTATGTTACAAAACCGATAATACACCCTGTATATACAAATATTGCTAGCAAACTAAATTATTTCGACACTATATTCTTTAAATTCACACAGTTCTAATGTATATAAATTGAGTAAAAATGGATCCAAAACCGCGTCCCGAAAAATAACAGGATTGGCTAGTCTAGGACCATACCGATTATTCTATAATTCCACAACTTTGTAGCGCAGAAAATACAATGTTTGATAGTGTACTATGAACTGCAACGACAATAGTTTTAAATCCTCAAGACTGGTTACCAAACAAAATTCTAGTCGCTCAATAAATATCAATAGTCAAAAAATATAGTATCAGAATAATCTCAAAAATTGATGTTGATGTTTTAGGATATTTCATACGAAATCTTTGTAAGGATGAGAAAACTGAAAAATCGACTGATTTGAATAAAATTATTGATGGTTATTGAGCGCCAGCTCATTTGGTAATCAGCCCAAAATACTTTACGATAATTTTACAAGACAAGAAATTTGTACAGAAATACGAAGAAAATGATGTCTGACTTGCTATATGCTATTTTATTGTGTCGGGGTTAATTTAAAATAAGTAGGACCTTAGCACCAAGAGAATACTTGTCATTTTGATTAATATCTTCTACTTTATTAAACTTTATTATTTAATATTTAAACTTTGTTCGTCAATTAGATAGTTTATTAATATATATTTTTCGCATGAAATTACGATTTGTTAATAATAATTTATTATTTTAATTTTCCCAGCTTATTGCAATAAATGTTTATAATTATGCTAATCCACGATTTTTAGAAAAAAGTAATCACTTTGTAATAAAAATTGTTATTTTTTTACCGGTGCATTGCCACGTCAACTTTTAGGCTCGAGGCCGAAATTCAAGGCACGACGCGTTAGTAGAATACTTTAAAAGAAGCCAAGAGCCTGGGAAATGACAAAGCACGCGTACAACACTTTTTGTTTTCGTTTACACGAAATTGTAAAAAGCATTAATTTATTGCAACTTTTGAGGTTAACTTTGACAGATGTCAAATTAAGTACATGCTACATAAGCCATTTGTGAGTTATATATCTAACAAAATATCTAGCGTCGCCCTACATATGCTTGAACTAAATCAAAAAGGAGTAGAATTCATTAGAAATTTAAACAACCCAACAGAACTAAACTGGTTAGAAAAGAAAATAAATTATTAAGAATAAAAGCAAGAATAAAAAGAAGCGCTAATGAACTCCAAGTTAGGTTCTATTAATTCCAGCTTAATTCCTCCATTCTTAATTCCAGTACATACGAGCTTTTGTGAGTGTCAAATATTGAGTTTTTCCGAAGTGTCTCTGCGCCGAAGTGTCCTCGCACCGAAGTGTCTCGCGCCGAAACGATCGCGCCGAAATGGCTGCGTTACCTTGCGTATAATTTACAATATTTTATTTGTTATTCATTCGTAAACAACACACAACATTTATTGTCTCTATAAAACCTGGTCCTAGTCCTAATAATGACAACAAAATGTGACACTTCTTAATAATTTTATGAGCCGTAGAAGTGTGCGTAGACGTAGATGTTATTATGACAATTGGTTTATAATTGTCATATTCTACTAACTTGTAAAACTTTTTCAGGTCAGCTGTCAGTTTTACAAGTCAGTAGTTCGTAAAAGTAACTTTTCGTTGTTTGTGTTCTGTTACATTAAATGACGTTTACGAGTGAGTAACAAATACAATATGTTTTTATTTTCTGAAAACTAGAAAAACATGATCTAGATTGTTACTTTAATAAACGATTTATTTGTTTAGTGTACCTACAAATAAATTTTTGGTTATTGAATGTAATTTGAATCTGGTAACTAAAGCAGACACTAACAAAAGTTAGGTTATGTTGTGTATTATGTATGTGTTATATGTAATTGCCATGTTGTAGGATGTCTATATTGCCACATTAAAGGAACTGAAAGTGTCTTTGAATGTGCGATTAATTTAACGGCCATCTTAGATGGTAACAGAAAATCTTTTGGAATATAAAGTGGTTGAGTTACTTCAGTTAGTTTGTTCGCGATATATCTTGCATATGATGTGAGTTATGGACATGCGACCTATAGTAATGTTGTTACTGATGGAATCAAATACGCCTTCGCTGTCGTGTATAAAAAATAATTGTATATTACAGCCTCAATTATATTCAATAAGTTTATGCTGTATTATAAAACGGTGAATACACAGGCTTGATAAACAAGAATAATTTTTGTTTTAATTGTTTAACGTAAACAAGTTCGTTTTGTTTTGATACGTAACTTTTGTTTATCCACACAGCGGTGTTTTTAATTAAACTAATAATAGTCAATATAAATAAAACGTATTTAGCGGTAAGGTTATATAAATGTATTTTATCACGCTACCATTAAATTAATAACAGTGAAATTGTTCGATTTCTACCAAACCCCCCCTTATAGTCTCAGGCACTTTTTTATTTGCGCTTTCCGATGTTAGAAACAACATTTCGCAATATCTATTATTGGAACGCATATTTGGCGAATACGAATATGTGTACAGTTACGGCCAAAAAATCTGGGCGCTTATTTGAGGTTACATAACTTTTTTTGTAAATTTGTTGTTTGTAGATCAGGCTTTTGATCTACTTATATTACTATCGATAGACAGTAGAGTCGCGTACCTTCGCGTTCCAATGAGGCTTTGAATTTAAGATTCAGAATTTTAATTATGATTCATTGAATAATAATAATAATAATCTAAACCTCTTGCCCAGATTTTTTTGGCCGTAACTGTACACCTTTTGTTTCAGTAATATACAGAGAAAACATCTACTGGGGTTAGGTCACTGATCAGGGTATCTAGACGGCCATAAAATTAAAGCAGTGTTGCGACATATCCATCCCATATGGAAATTTTTATTTAACCAGGTGTAAACAATCCCTGCAATATGAATTGGTGCACCATCCGACTGCAGATATAAACCCTTTCTTGATAGTTCTTCAAGTACGCATTGAAAATCAGTATGCAGAAAGTCCAAAGAACGGCCTGCTGTGAAATTATGAAAAAATGGCCCAACAATTTTAATTCGTCCCAAACTCCATACCAAACGTTGATTTTCTGATAATAAATACTGCCTCCTACAAGTTTTATAACAAAATTTGAATTATCGTATGTCCACCATCTACACTGGTGTGACAAAACAACTTCGTTGAGTCTAAAAATGGCTTCTTTTTAAAAAACTTTTTAAAAGTTTTTTTGTACGACCATGCTATTTCGGATTGTTTAACATACTTGGTTTTAGAACAGTAGGTTACAAATGTATGTTGTTTATTTAAATTTGCTCAGGCCTCTTCAATATCCCAATTATATTCGTTTTCAGATTCACTCATTCTCACGAGTTTGACAAATATCGTGACATTCAAAAATAATAGTAATTACAAACGTCTCCATGGTAACGACAAAACCTACTTAATGTTTGGTGGATATACAGGGCAAAAATAAATTATCTTAAATCTATTTTTCTCGGGGATATTTCCTAGTTAATACCTTATACCTAATAAAAATAGTATAAGCATCTCAAACAGTAAGGAGTTTACCAATCTCCTTCAATATTGGAGACTGAGCGAAGCGAAGTCGCCAAACATTGTCGTCGATCGGTAAACTGTCCTTACTGTTCTTGATACTTAATATACTATTGTTATTCTCTTATTATTAGTATTATTGTCTTATGTCATCATTTTCTTTAAGTTTATAAAGGAATTTGGGTTTAAGATGGTTTAAGTTTGTGTCGTTTAAGACATATCCAGACTTTTCTTTGTAAAAACTCAAGTTGTAATGCTACAGCTAGGATTAACACGTACTTTTTCCAGAATTAATTCGTCTGCAGTAGGAGCAATTCCGTTGTTTGACGCTGAAGTCTAGACTTAGAAACACTTCCAGAAACATTATCAAGTAATAAATTCTCAAGCTGCCTTTCTAAACGAACATTTAATATTATTATAACCAACCCAACAAACTATTTCTGCCTTTTCAACGAGCGTTAAGAATCTCGTTAAGAGCGTTAAGAAAACTTTGTTTCACTTGCATATTATTTGTTGATTAAACCTGTAGTATGAACTATATAAACAACTCCATAATAACCAGGGCATTATAAGCGGGCGTTAAAGTCTATAACGCCCGCTCATCGTTTACTTTGCAATTGGAGTCGGCGTTACGTTTGATAGTGATTTGGATAATTAGGACAGAAACTATATGTTTGCGTACGATTGTGTTACAACACCACAAATGACAAGTATTTGCAACGTAGTTTTTGGGCGCGTGATTCACGAATTCGTTGTGCCAACTTCTGCAGAAGTTTCTTAGATAAAATTTAATTTATTCATTAGATGACATGTACTATTAGGATTTTTTTATGTTGGTAACAACCAACAACAAAAAGTTTTGAATTTAAAATTTCATATTTTTTGACTTTTGCAAATTTAGTAAAAGTTCTTACCATCCGACAAATATAAAAATTCCTAGTTTTATAAATATAAACAACGTCCTTGGTAATGCCAACAATTATAAATTAAAACTAATTTTCTGCTTGTACAGATTCTCGTGAAAAATAAAATGCACGAGCGTTACTAGATGATAATGTGCATCGGGCGACTTCCATCGCTCAGGCCCATCAGGCCCTCGCGCTGGAACATAGTCGCCCTCCTGGCATTATCATCATTGTGACGCCCTTGGTACATAATAGTTATTTATGTATTAAGGGCATAAGGAAGCTTTTATGGCCAGAAGCATTATTGCTAGTCCGAGGCGTTAGCCGAGGGCTAGGAAAAGGCTGTAAGGCCATAAAAGCAAGTTATGCCCGCTATAGGCGCTATACATACACTATTTTATGCACAGATTAAGTTTTTATAGGTACATCAAGCCACTATGCGTATACTTATGTGCTTATATGAAGTGCGTTACTATAGTTACTATTCCAAAATATTTAATTTCAGCTTATTTTCATTGGTGATAAGTTTACAAAGTATATTAAGAACCAATCAAGTTCTACAAGAAACTTCTGACATTTATTTGACGTTTCGTTATTGCCCGTCTGACCATAAAGAGGCCCTTGGGCCATAAAGAGACGGTTATGTTAAAATGAGTCTAGCAATAATATACTAACTATAATGTATCTGTGCATAAATATTAGTAACGTTTAGAATCGACGTTACTATAGTTACAAATGGTAAAGACTCCTTTATAATTATTATTGCATTACAATGATCAAAATAACTCAGATTAGTTTATTCGCTATGTGCATAGTAGAGTCACTCTATAAGTAATATAGAGTGACTCTAGTGCATAGCGACTCGTGGCGACCTCTGGTCGTAGACTGAGAATTAAGGACGGAAACCATAACATTGGCGTTTATGGACGGATATCGAAAATAAATCAAATATAAAGACTATTTTTTGTTTACTTTCTACATGAGCGTGTACAGTATTTATTTTTATGCGATTGAGAAGAATAAGCATGTAAGTAAATTGTATTTAATATACATATTTTCATGTTATTATTTGACTTTTTGAGGTTATATCCATATATGCACATTTGAAAATTCAATAAATGGTAAAAAATGATATAAACTTGCACTTGCTATTTGAACCATTATTTTTGCAATTCACTACGCAACAAATATTCACACCCATTATATTCGTAAAGTTTACTGAAATCGTCCGTCGTTATTGCTCTATTACTCCACCTATAGCGCTTCGAGCGATTATCCCATCCCCTCCAAGCCGACGCACAAAGCGAATACAATTAAAAAATTAAAGATTGTCAAATTTATAACATTGAAACAAAAATAGTTATTTTTAATTCTAAGTAGGTATGACTGTTGTATTTGAGAATGAAGTTTTTTTTTGCTAGTAACTTTTTTGCACTCGAGAATGCAAAAGTAACTTCGTATCTAACAATATTTTTTCGAAAATTGCTTCGAAATATTGTTAAAATTGGCGAAAAAAATGAGTAAAATTTTTGGCATTTACGATAAATTAATTTGACGTTATTGGGACGTGCCAAAGATTTATCTGCATTCTAGCGGGATTTTATTAAATCTAATTACACGGTAGAATAATTGTCAAACTCGAAGTTATGAAGGTTATGTTATCATTTTGTTTAATTTTGTTAGAGTCACTGCATCTAGTTACCTAGGCCAGCTGGTCGACCAGAGTACCGCAAACCGCCACCATATTGGGGCAAACGAAGCACGAAATTGTTCATTATTTGTTCTGTATTGAATTTAATCAAATTCACGTTTACTTTAAAAGGTTTTTCTTATTCTGAAAGATCAAACCTCTAATATGTCAAACACGTAAAATGTGGTTTTAATTTGTCCATTATTAAATATCACTCTTCTCTGCCCCAATATGGCGGCGGTTTGCGTTACTCTGATCGACCAGCTAGCCTAGGTGACTAGATGCAGTGACTCTAAATTTTGTTGCTGTACAACGCCATCTATATTTATTGGTACGTCCCAATAGTAGATATATGAATTTTTCTGTACTTTTTTGTTCTAGATCAAAAAATTATATCGCGTCCTGTTTACGAACATAGATCACATTGTCGATTGAAAACATATGTTTGCGACCTCAAAATGTAAACAAAGCCCAAACGTAAAATTTTTAAGTTATGGTTTGTTGTAACGTCAGTGTTTTATATTTGTCAAAGTTCTTTGAATTTAGTTAGTGGTTTTAATAATAAACAATTTTAATTAATTTAATTAACAGTGCAGTGATTTTTAATAGTGATTTAATTTTTTGCAAGGAAAACTTTTAAGGGTTATAAGATTATCAACCTTTATTACAAATGGTTGATAAAAGGAAATTTATCAATTTAACAATAAAATGGACTTACCATATCTCAAGAATATAGCTGGTCGTTAACGATTTCTATTATATAAATTTATTTGAATTTTTTTATGAAACCATATTGAAATAAGAGAATTTGCAGTTTGTTACTAAGTTCAGTTGGTAATTTAAAAGGCGTCAAAATTTGGATTATTTGTAAATATTTTAAGGTATTAGTTCAATTTTAAGTTAATTTTTAAAATAATATGAATGACAGAGATTGTTACTGCTGAAGTTAAAAAGCATTAGACTGTCTTAGAATTAATCTTTCATTTATTCAAGGCATATATCAATTTCATATTTTCGTTAATTTTTAGTATCTCAATTTCAATTTTGTTTATTTGTTTATTGTATTGTGTTAAATAAATTTTGTCATTTAAATTTTAAAGTAACTTATGGTTTAATATTTTATTTTGTGTGTATGGTTTAATTATGTTTCATAGATCCATATTTATTTAACGCCCTATTAAAGAGACCCGCCTGTTGAGTCCCAGTTGTGACTTGAGTCAAGATTCACAACAATAATTATAGCCGATGCATTTCCTTTTATGGTAAAGGTAAGTAGGTGGTTTATATTGTGTATATATCATCACTGTGTTTTTACTGAAGTCTGTTTTATGTATTGTTTTGTAGTCTCAATTAAAAAAAAATCCATTTTAACAATTTATTAATTTCCAATCATCATTGTATATCGGGCAGCTCCAACATTTATTTACCGTACTCCATGTATTATAGCAATAAATGTTAACCATACGTGGTCTTAAATAATTATTCATTCAGTTAAATTAATTATATATAATCCCCCAATAGATCATAACAATATGTTTTTGTTTGATAATAGTCATGGTGAAAATATATTTTATTCAACACCTCTAAATAAAAAGAGCAATAAAAGTTGAAGTTTACTTATAGTGAGTAGAAAAGACTTTTTACCCATTGTAGTATGGTGATTGACTGCTATTGTAGGTAGCAGACAATCACCAGCTGGTCACGTACTCAGATAAAACTAGAAGCAGCAAAGAAATACTGTTATCATCTCTAGCTTGCACATTAAATAGATAACCACATTGCTGGATTATCTCGTATGCATTTTTACATGTCTTCAACATTTCTTAGATGTGCGTTCCAAAATTACGCTACTAAGACAGCAAATGGCTCAATCGCGTATTATTTAAGTTCTGCTTCATACTATTTAAACGTAAATCCTAAAATTAATCTGTTAAGTGTATTAATTCAAACTAAATTATTTCAAACTACTTTAAAATAACTAATTATAAAGTATTAATTCTCTGGTAAAGAGTTTTCTCTAACTAATAAATAATAATGATATTAAACTTTTTATCGACTGCAAATAAATAATTAATATTATTAATTGTTTTATTATATTAAGCAAGTAAATAAAAAACATTCGACCACAGAATATAATAATTAATACTAGCTTACATTGCATAATAGGGTGTATCGAAAAACACTTTTTTTTTGGAAATTCAAAGTTTCAAGTTAATAAAAAGTTGTCGCTATAGACCCACATATACCATGTAACGTTACGTTTTTTAAAACTAACATATATTAAAGGAAACTTTAAGTACGGTCCTGGCAGTTTAGTAAAATTCAATTATGTCGGAACTGCAAATATTACATTAAGCTAAATAATGTTTCCTCCAAGTACAAAAGAGCCACCTCGAAACATATTCGTAAGCAATATCTTATATTTTAGCAAAATTTGTATTGATGCAAGTGTTTATTTTAAGGCGTTCCCACACTAAACAAATGTTTATTTTCCGAGAAATAGAATGTTCCAGAATAAAAATTATTTTTAATTCAGAACTTATAAGGGCTAAAATCTAATATTAACTTTAACAAAAATTTCCTTATAGTTAAAACGCATTAAAGTTGGAATTCATTGCTTTAAAACATTCCCTTGTAAACAAAATACCGACAGGATGTCTAGACCACTCCTGTGAGCAATATTGAGTTACCCCGAAAGTTCCGTCGAGATTGTTCTCAAATGAATGATGTAAGTGTACCCTATTGGCTGATGAAAATCCCGCGACTTTTCTATTGGATTATTTAAAGTTTCGCCCTCCTCAAACAATCATTTTTAACCGCAAAATAGTTTTTAGTTTAGTAGAGAGAGTCCAAGAGAAGGGTTCGCAAGAAACACTTGAAAAAGTGCAGAACTTTTATTATGTGGTACAGGGGTTGATCGCCGTTGGCACTTCCCAAATATTCAGTTGTATATTCAATTATAGATAAAAGTGCAGAAATTTGAGTGTTGAATTTGGAATCTCTTTGAACAAATCCTAATAATTAATTCCGTACGGGTTATCGATTATAATCAAAGTGCAGTTAATATTTGGTGGCTACATTTCAGTTTTGTTGAATGATTTTGTTTGATCGAAATACAGTTAGTATAACTAATAATTATATTTACTAAAGTTAACGTATCGTAAATTAAGCTTTTACAGAATTCCGTTTTAAAATAATCTAAAATTGGAAGTTTTAAAACTGAACAATTCGTAAAATGATACATTTAAGTGTGTCGTTACCTCTATTAAAGAAGAATATTTTTAATAAATAATAAATAATTAAATTTATATGGTTGTTCCGGCTATATTTTTTTTATAAGAAAAGGAGAACTTTATTAAGCATTAGTTCTAGTGAGAGACAGTTATTGGAAACTTTAATTCCTTGCATCAAATTCAGTATCGGCGTCAGTAAGGTGATTTCCAGATTCCTTCAGTTTCATCAAGCAGTCGAGCGTGGTGATTGGTGTTTGTTCTGATAGGAAGGCAATATTGTTTCAATTGCTTTGTAAAGTGAAGTCAGATTGAACTATTTGATTAAGGTATTGTAACTTAATGGATTGTATCTTATTTCGTATTTCAAACAATTGTTTATATACCACAATTAGTAAAATAAAGTATATCTTTATCTCCGTTGTCAAAGACACCGGAGTTCAAGACGTTCTTTACCTCCCTTGCTGTTGGCAACTTAAATCATTTGATGTTGCAGTACAGCCACACGTGACATGCTGCTTTTCCTTGGTTACGCGTATGACGACAAAGACACGGCAACTTGCTTCTTTATACAATAAATTCGGATAAATTTTAAAAGAGAGAAATTAGGAGTAAAATACGAAATAAAATAAACAACTTATGCAATACGGAGATCAAGCTTCTTTAAGGTAGTACCGTCGTTTTAGAACTACCGGTCAGATATTAATGAAATTGAATATATTGATTCATTTTGGTCTAAAAGTGACCCAAAAGAATTTTTGTACGAAAGGCCAGGGTACGTGAGAGAAAAGTTATAAGCATTTGAAATATGACTCATTTAACACGTAGTCTTACGTAAATATCGTTTTCCAGCACATTTATCCTCAAATTGTATAAAAACTACCGTTCAGATTTATAAAAAAAGCGGAAATATAAATTGGTTATCGGCCGAGAATTTTGGGCTCTTGAATGCATTGATTAGGTACATTTGAGAAAATAATTGAGCGAAAAAATTTAAAAAATTAACGTTTAGCAGCGGTAATCGGCCATGGCTTCGTAGATGTGTCAACGCCGCAAAAGTGATTAGGCGCGCGCTTTATTTGAAATTCCAAGTGCTGCGTAATGAAGGTTTTGCGTAATTAGAGAAAAGCAAAGAAATAGTTTATACTTAATGATAAATAGTGTTAATTATTTATATACAAGGTGTCCAAAAAGTGTGGAAACACTTGAATTTCTCGAGAACGACACATCCAATTACAAAAAGAAAAAACACGCGTTCCTTTATTTTTTGAAACCTATTCAGTCATGATATGCAAACATCACGCCCACCCTTTGGGGGGTGGAGCGGGAGTAAGTTGTGAAAACTTAAATGGGAACACCTATTTTTTATTGCACTTTTGCATTCTCCATAAAAAACTGTTCTCAAATTGCAAATTTCGCTCCCCCACCCCCGACCCCTCTGGGGAGTGGAAAGAGGGAATTTTTTCAATACATCTTCTCGGATTTAAAGTAGCGCTTGATCTCCTAATTACATAATATATATTATTTTGTTAATATTGATGTAAGTTGAACTATTATTTTGTGTATTGATTATTTTTGACCATTATTTGGATGAGTATCAATTTCCTGTCGTTAAGAATTCTTACATTGGGTATCATTTTTTTATATTTGAGTTTATAACGATGTTTTATTTGGAAATTTCTTATTTTTTTTATTTTAAAGCTAAGTTTTGTTAAAATTACTCAACTTTAGGCCAACTGCGGTCGGAGACCTAAATGTTGTCTGAAAGTAATACTTTTTTATATTTTTATTTCACATCCTATTTTTCTAATTTTCCAACTTGGAAAAACAAATCACTTCGTCCTTCATTATAAAAAAATATGGAAAAATCTAAGTTTTTGAAGAAAATTATAAACTTTAGGCGTCTTGCGGGAGACCTAAATTTTTTTTCAATTTAGCCAATGTTTTTGTGGTATATATGGGTCTATAGGGACAACTTTTTATCAACTTAAAATGCTGAATTTCCAAGATAAGTGGTTTTCGATACACCCTATTGCATAATATTATTAACATCCAGTTATCGGTCTAGAGTTGTCAAATTTATTACCTCAAAAACTACAGACTATTAATTTCAAATTTAATATTATTTTGAACTTAAATAAAGAGGTGTTGAATAAAACGTTGTGTAGCACATTTGAGTTAATTAAATCATCCATTCAGAAAAATTAACCCACAACGACCCCGTGGGATAATTTTTCATTTGTGGATATTTATAATACCTAACGACTAGTAGCATAAATAACTATTGTTTTGTTCATATATTTTTCTAGCTGTGTAGAAAAGTGTGTTGCATTGTATTAACAGAATTTCCAGGGAGTTTTATCTGGTTTCACTAGCTTTTCTACTAATATAAGAAAATTGCAAATGATTATTATTATTGAAATTATTTTTATTTGTTTACTTCTACTATTTATTATACAGCATGTAACGTTTTACACTAATAATACAATAAAACGCATCGTTGCGAATGAAGAAAATTTTACGTGTCGAAATACATGAACGTGAAATCGGAAAAAAGTTTATTAACTTTTGTTGCTATAGACCCAAGCATGGCTACCGCTATAAATAGTACCTACTACCTCGCCGCTTTGGAGTATGTTAGGTGCGGACAAGAAAGCTACAACCTTTTTACAAAAATAAATTTCACTAAACCGACTAACTCATCATCCAAAGTCTGCAAAAGCTTTATAGATGTGAAGATACGTGGTTTATTATTGGTATTTTTGAATAGTTTATTTCGCAGTAACGTCCACGTAGATATGAAACTCTATTAAAGCTGGCATTGTCACATCTATATTTTTGCCATTAGCAAGCCGGAATTCGTCAACTCCGATCAAGTAAATAGTATAGCATAAAATGATAATGTACGTGTACATAGGTGTGTCAGATGCAAAACAGTGATGTGTTTGTGTAAATTTATGATGCAGTTGTAAATATCGACCAGCGATTTCGAAGTTTTTTAATTTTCAAGCACGAATGAAAATAAATTCGTGCAGCTTTCCGGTTACAAGCTGTCGCGGGGAATTATCAATAGTAATTAATCTTTCAATGTACTGGTTGGATTATGTATTTCCGATACAACTGCCGCTTGATTAATTATTTATTTTAGTCTTTCAATGTTCAGCATGACAACATGCAATCACTAATTGTTAGACTATTTAGTTTGACTTAAATCTTACAACCCTCTCCCCAGTTCAGCAAGTAAAATTAGTAACTACTTATTTAATAAAATACTATTAGTATGTAAAAACAGCACAGATCTGTCACGCAGGCCAGTTTCCAACATTTGAAAAATAATGACAGAGGGTGAACTTTGGTTGCTTAACTTACATACCCTATAATAGTAGATAAATTTTAGGTTGAATCTTCAGGATTGCGTATGTTTTTTGATATAATCTGAAAGTTTTATTTTTGTTTATTTCTTCGATTACAACAGTGTACTATGGTTTTATATTGTTTAAAAGAAATTGAAGGTATGCAGCACTTATTTCACGGTAACACGATCGCACGTTTTTCGTTCCATTCGAGTACTTGCAAAAGTGCAGTTTCTGGATTTACAAATAATAGAGTGTACGAAGCTCAGAAACTTAGAAAAACACACATTTTGTGGGACTTCGAGGTAAAAAAGTATAAATTACATAAGATTGTAACTTTGGTTCTGTAGGTTATAAATAAGTGCAAATTGAGAAGGCTTCACATTTATGCAAATTTCTCGTTTCAAGCACTGCACAAATACTAATCAAATTCGACCAGTTTTTTATTTATCTGTTATATCTCGGGAAAGATACTTAGCATTTAGTACAAAAATGTATTCTTGTGAAATTGCAACCACGTCCTTCGCAATTACGATAGTATGAATTTTAGATAAGTAACATAATAACCGAGATATGTAATAAAATGTAAGACAGCGTCCATTGTGATAGATCATCCGTCGTAGGTGCTCGCTTGCTGAATCATAAGCGTTTGCATCTTCTCACATCACTTTCTCGCATCATTTACTAGTAATAAATTATCATTCCCCCAATTCAAATTTACACACAAAGTTAAAAAATCTTTGCATCAACATGTTAAGTTTTCAGGTAAAGGCGATAATGTTTGTAAAGCAGGTACTACTGTGCCGTCCACTGCGGTTCATCCGACGTCTGTAACATTGGGCAGGCTGGGTTGTGAATCAAAACTGTTATACCATATTTGCACTGGTAGTAGTTGTAGCCAATACAGCATATTATTTTGATCCCATTTATATGGAACAAGGGTAAAGTATATTCTCCTTTTTTCTTTGGTTGCCACAACCTAAAAAATTGCCATATCTAATTATTATGTAGCAGTATAAAAAATATGATAATAATGATAAATTAAACGTTTCTAAAGTTCAAATATGAATTTTGCAGTGACATTAGGAACTGGAAAGTGGTTACGAAAACGTTGACGTCGTTTTATAGTAAGTCATTTGAAAGTTCCAGAATTTTTTAACTTATTTTATACTTCGTGGCAACAACAACCTTGAAATAGAATTTGTTTAGTTCCCGTTACTATTAATTAAGTGAGACAAACTTTGGACACGGATTTTACAGTGAATACTACTTTAAAGAGAGTTTTCCTAAACTACTAGTATTTTTTAAGTTGCAAGGAAAAGAGAAAGCACCCACGCGACACGATGTGTCAAAGGGAAAAGTAGCAATTACTACGCCACCACTTTCCTGCTACGTAGCCCAACGTAAGCAAAACGTAGCCGAACAAGTTCCAGATAGATAACTGCAACGTATCTGCTACCAGAAATTGTTCCCCATTTTCGTTCCAGGCACGTAATAAAATCGGAGCAATTACGTGCTTGTGACTAGTGACAAAAACTAGTCATAAAATAGTTTCACCGGTAGTTACTAGTACGTAGCGATGACTAAAAATGCTGCTTGGGTATATATTCCAGTGTGTACGGTACAGCCTTAACTGTACTTGGGTACATTAGGTATTTCAGCTACCACCACCACCCCAACCATTCAAGAAGGGTAGCAGAACCGCTGCCCGTAGCGGCATTCAGTATTACAATTTCAACCAGAAAACAGCATCCAATTTTCAATATTCATATCAATCAATTTTGTATATTCATTTGTTATAGTTGTTACTTATTAGAAGTTTTAATGAATCGTTTTTAAGTTCATGCTACTTTTATTACGACATGTAACACCTCACACAGTGCAAAAGTGTTTTATTTTTACGGACATAAGCTTTACAGTTTTTACTTTACGCACTGTTTTGTGTAAACCCAATAAAACAATTTTTGAACATGTAAAGTGTTAAAAATTAATTGGAATATTTTCATGATAGATCATAAAAAAATGTTGTATGATAGGGTTTCTAAAAAGTGTTGTGCTGGTGAGCAAAATAGTTATTTACGTATAAAGAGCCGAAAGAGAAAGCTTACAGCCTTGGATTATGACTGGACGCGTAGCAGAGGGCCTTTATTCATCTAAAGATAATAACTTTCTTTAGGCCCAAAGAGACCTACAACGTTATACGCGCAACTGGGTCAAAATGCACTACTGGAATAGTTTCTTTTAAATACACTAGATTGTCGTCACACGCTACCTAATACGAGGCACAGGCCCGTTTTGGAATTACTTCCGATTACGCTGGAAGGCGAAACTGTGCCTGTCTAGTATCTTTATATGGTTTACTAGCCAGCTGTCTGACAGGTTGTTACTGTCGGATTTTTATTTGGAGCTGCATGCGGGCGATTTACTATGAGTGAAACAATACATAGTCTCACCAGCTCTGCGCTTCGAGGTGTGATTCGGATAATTGCTAGCAAAAACACAATAGTGTTGCAGAGATTTCCAGGAAACTTTGTGAGGTCTATAAGCCCAGTATTAGGCACTACTGTAGAAAATAACAAATCACCTACGGCTCAGGCTTGAGACAATGTTTAACAACTCTTGTTTATTGTTTCCAGCCTTACTTTGTGAAACTCCATAATCATGAAATAAATAAAGATTATTAAAAGTTTCACAGTTTTATTAAATTACAACCTGACAATATTGTTTCGACAGCTATGCTGTCATTATCAAAGGTAATATAATTATAAACAAACACGTCGCTAAGGTAGATACAAAAATAGGTAACTAGATAAAATAATAATAATAATACTGAGCTCAAGTTGTTCATTCATTAAAGGTACCCTGAATTTGTGTTTGTATATCTCAAAGGCTTCTAAAATGTCTAATTTACGTTTGTTATTACAAAAATGTAGGAATTTAATATTATTTTGAGGAGTCATTGTGTGATTTTGTTCTAAAAGGTGTTTGGCGTAATTCGATTTTTCAGGATGTTTATTTTTGTAATGACGTACGTGTTCTTTATATCTTATGTCAAAATTTCGAAGTGTTTGTCCAATATATACCGAACTACAAAAAGAACAATTTAAACGGTAAATGCCCGATTTCATGATATCATGTGTTCTGTCTTTAGCATTAAATAAAAATGAAAAAGTGTTATTTTAATTAATCTTTATTTATTTCATGATTATGGAGTTCCACAAAGTAAGGCTGGAAACAATAAACAAGATTATTTCGTCTTTGTTAGAAGAACAAGCCAAGTTATACAAGAAACTTATGATCAAACACGGAATCGCAAGTCAGAATGTTTGGTTTAACCAAGATTGTCTGAAACGTCAGGTTATTCCTAACTACGTAAACATCACTACCAGAACCAAGAATTCGATTACCGTAAAAGTGATTAGGAATGCCAAAAGAAGATGGCTCAAAGAAGAATCGAAGAAATGGTTTAGTATAAGAGACAATATGCACGTTTATATAAATGTACTCCATACAGAACTTACTCATAAATTACACAATATCCAATTTGACATCTTAGATTTTGACATTAGAGAAACCGTCAGTCACATTAAATTCAAAAAATACACCACACAGAAAAATAAACTACATCGACTTGTACAACAAAAACGTACACTACAAAATAACCTTAATTGTCAGAACACTGCAAACTTTTATCCTCGTTTCTTAAACTTGTCGAATATAACATACAATGACAGAGAAACACAATTTCTTAACAAAGGTTTCAAATTTTGTCCTTTTCCAAAATTTACCAACAAAATTAAAGAAATCTTGGCCGTTGAATGCGAAACTATACTTAAGAAAGATCATAATAACTATGCAAAATTCCAAATTTCGAATTTGTTAAAAGAGATGTCTTTGAAACAGGACAAAATGTACAACACATCTAACATATCACTTCTTCAATCTATAAAACACAAAATCACAGAGAACAATCTAATTTCTGTTAAAGCAGATAAGGGTAACACTTTGGTAATTCTTTCAAAAGATATTTACATACAAAAAGTTAATGAATTTATTAATAAAGAAAATTTAGAAACTTTAAACAAAAACCCAACCACAAAATTCCAAAAAGAAATAAAACAAGGTTTAGAAAACTGCAATATCTGCTTTTCAGAATTAGAAAAGCAACAAATCATTAATAAAAACCCACAAATACCTAAACTATATGGACTAGTCAAAACACATAAACAGAATATGCCAATAAGACCAGTTGTATCATACATCAATGCACTTAATCACATTTTATCCAAAAAACTGAACCAGATCATTAACACGATAGGTTACAAATCAAAATACTCTGTTAGAAATTCATTAGAATTAGTAGATAAGCTGCAAAACATACATCTTCCACCACATTCAAAACTTGTTAGTTTTGATATTTGCAACATGTTCTCCAGAATACCCCCACAAGAATGTATTCCTTTATTAGATAGTTTCTTGATCAATAGTAATATAGAATTAGTTAAAAGGTTAGAGTTAATTCAATTATTTGACCTTTGTATAAGTCAAAATTATTTCACTTTTAATATCATAATTTATTTACAAAAGGATGGTTTACCTATGGGTAATTCTCTAATTCCTCTATTAGCTAACATATTTATGGACAAGTTTGAAGATCGAATATTTGAATTAAACCTCTTTAAACACATTATCTTCTGGTTTCGTTATGTTGATGACATTTTAGCTTGTTTTGACAGTTCTTTTGAGGTTATCAATGAATTTTTAATTCTTATTAACAGTATCCACCCTAATATAAAATTTACACTAGAAACAGGGCTATAAACTTTCTAGACTTAAATATCAAGATTAACGCAGACAATCTATTCGAATTTTCCATATTCAGAAAACCAACACAAACAGACATAACAATACCAAATGAATCTTGTCACCATAATACACATAAAATAGCAGCCTACAGATCATTAGTACACAGAGCTTTAACTATTCCACTAACAAAATCAGATTTTAGCAAAGAGATATCAACCATTAAACAACTAGCACATGCAAATCATTATAATCCGAACATGATTGACACTTTAATTAAACAAAAAGATTATAGGTTAGCTATCAAAAGAATATATCCCATTGACAATCAAACAGAAGACACAAATTACATATCTATACCATATTTTGGCAAAATATCAGAAAAAATTGCACATATACTAAGAAAAACCAACAATTATAAAATAACATTTAAAACCAACACTAACACTTTTTCATTTTTATTTAATGCTAAAGACAGAACACATGATATCATGAAATCGGGCATTTACCGTTTAAATTGTTCTTTTTGTAGTTCGGTATATATTGGACAAACACTTCGAGATTTTGACATAAGATATAAAGAACCCGTACGTCATTACAAAAATAAACATCCTGAAAAATCGCCAAATACCTTTTAGAACAAAATCACACCATGACTCCTCAAAATAATATTAAATTCCTACATTTTTGTAATAACAAACGCAAATTAGACATTTTAGAAGCCTTTGAGATATACAAACACAAACTCAGGGTACCTTTAATGAATGAATAACTTGAGCTCAGTAATTCTCCGTTACTGGAAGTATTAGATATTTAATTCTGATTATTATTATTATTTTATCTAATTACCTATTTTTGTATCTACCTTAGCGACGTGTTTGTTTATAATTATATTACCTTTGATAATGACAGCATAGCTGTAGAAACAATATTATCAGGTTGTATTTTAATAAAACTGTGAAACTTTTAATAATCTTTATTTATTTAACAACTCTGGTACAATCCTGAAATACGAAAGTGGCCCACGCCTGAGCTAAAGTCGGGATGATAACTTCGTCCCAAGCTTAATACTTAATTATGACCCATAGATTAGCTACTATAGATGCTTGCGCATATGTTGTTTAGATTTGTGAAGGCGTGAAAAGGTATTTTTAAGTAATTAAGTTACTAAATAGTTGTTTGAAAATTATGTTCCATCGAATTTCAAAAGAGGGCTTATTTTGTAATGAACATATAAGTGTAACATACTGATGGATTCAAAAACTTTTTGTCTATAACTTTATTTAATTAGTTTTAGGATTAATTAAAACTTATAAAGAATAACTTGGTTATGTTAAAATAACTTGTCAAAGTTTCATGCAAAAATTGTATTGCATTCAATAGTTTCAACCAAATCATATATAAGCACAGACATTTTGTAACAATCTCTCTGTTCCAATTTCGCATTTCAAGAAATGCACAATCTTTTGGAGAGCATAAAGTAATTTAAGGTTATGTTATGTTAAAAATATAAACAAATTAATGTCAAGGTTTTGAGGTTAATGATGATTAATGATTCTTCGATGAAAATAAATTACTAGAAAGAAAAGCTTATGCAAAAATTTGACTGGAGTATAAATGGATTGGAACTTTAATAAAAATTAATATACTTGCCACTATTGTACAATTAAATGGATTTGGAAATACAATTAATAACGTCCTTTGTTTGGAGATATTTGAAAGAGGACGTTGACACACTTTCTTGAATTCTTTGTTAAGACTAATAAAAGAGGACAAGATACAAGGGGGAGTTAATAAAAATAAAGATAGCAATCTTTAAATATTTAAAAAGGAATTAAAATAAAACGTGTGTTTTCAATAGTAGTTTTAATTTTAATAATTAAAAAATATGATGATACCAAAATCCCCAAATAAAGAAAACTGGAATTTTGGGATTAGTTGTGTTATTATTTTGAAAATTATTTTATCTATGTGTTTTTTATTATTGTTTGCCCATAATAATTATAAGGATATGATAAAACATTAAAACGACCTCGCCTGAGAGAGTCGTAATTAATATCGTAAGAATATGTAAACTGAAAGACAAATTAAATGAGACTCGTATAGGTACTTAGAAAATCAGCTGTGCGCATAGGTGATTGCTGGGTTGCCTAAATATATCAGGATCGAACTTAAACTTAAATTGAAATATTTTTAATGCAATTTATTTTCAAATTTCATCAAATTCGCCGGTTTTATTTGAATTAGGAACAAGAATTAGTCATACAAATACTTAAATTATAAAAAAAAATAACTACAATGACAACTAGACAATTATTATAGAAATAATCTATACCTAATGTTATACCTTTAGATTATTTCTTTTCAAATTAAATCCGCAAAATAGCAGAAAGTTTGATTTTTCTTGTTTAGTTTGCAGCTTTATAGGTGATTCTATAACAAAACATGCTTTTAATTAAATAAGATCCTAATTTTATTTATTAATATTAAAAACCAAAAAGCACAAGTTGTAATTACAAGAAGAAGTAGATAAGACGATCATAAATGCAAAGCGGGTGTAGCTCAGTTGCAAAACATCGTCTCTCTGAGCAACAGGTCATCAGTCATAAATTCTGAAGTTTATTTTTTTTGGAGCATAATTTTTTTTTATTTAAAAATTATTTTACGCACAAAAAACTAATTGAAAACTTTAAAAATTAATTTGAATAATAAAACAAAATAATGTATATTTAATATATTTATTGAACAGGGATTTAAGAGCATTAAAAGGGACCACACGTCTAAAACCAACTGCTACCTGTGAAGTCTTTCTAAGAAACTCTAGTATTGCAGTTTAATTTATGATGTTATTTTATTTTTAGAGTATTTATGTAATACATCTTTTCAATAACATTTAAAATTCTGTTATATGTATACTATTATTTGTTATTGCTTGAAGAAAGTCCACCTTATTGTTAGTTAAGCAAAATTAACCTTAATAAATAAAATTTATTGAAAACATTAATATAGTAGTATATATGAAAGCATCAAGTTATATTCACATCATTTATTACAAAAAGTATAAGACAAGAACAAATAGCAATAGCAATATAGTGGAGAAACCTTATGTTTTTATATCGGAACCGGTTAAAACTACTGGGATTTTCATGATTCTTTTTTAAAATCTTAAAAATATAAAATACTAAAACCTTTATAAATTAGAAATTGACGCTCATATCGGGAAATGCGGTGAAACTTGAATAACCTAAAAAAATCCCAAGTAGTCCAGTACTGGTTGCTCGACTATCTCAGAACAGGATAATTTTTTGTGTGTAATCACACCTATGTATAGGTAGTTCGAAACCGCTATTAATTTACTTTTGTTACTTTTAGTTTAAATATGGCAGCCATATTTGTTTTGTGATGCACGACGTTTCTTGCAGTTTTCTATGTAAACGAAGATCTCGATATCTCAAGAACGGATGGTCGTAGGGACGTGTGGTAAAAACCGTTGTATTGTTCACACTCCGAATTAGATTCTTATTCTAAACTTCTTATCTTCTCAGTAGAGAAAAGATTTCGAATATGGCAAGAAATGGCTAGGTTTTGGTCAGTAGGGTAGCGCAAGGCACCAAAACTGGATGAGGTACATTCAGCGAACTGGGAAAAAAACTCTAAGTGATCGGAAAATTCTGCAAGTAGAAAAAGTCTTTATTCTTCAATATGAAAACAGTTATGTAGGTGGGAGGTCTTGTATATTTAATGTTATGTATACAAAATTCCAATAAGATCAATTCCTTCGCTTTTTGAGGAGGGGTTGTAAAATTTAGGTTACAGCAGAAAAAGTAGACAGAGTTTGACTTTTGGAAAAACATATACCACTGTGTTTTTAGAGACCTGGAATGTCATATCTCAAAGTAAACTTTTTAACGTTATTAATTGTTTTCTTATATCAGTTAGGATTGATGCAAAGCGAAAGAACGTGTTTTAAAAAATCTATTTAGAAAATTAGTTATATCGAACCCAGCCGCCATAGCCGAGGTTTTTCACAATGTCTGTGGTGCATATACAGTAGGTAAGTATGCACGATGTTGGAAAAGATGCGATTCTCTATGTTTACATGCGAATATTACCGGTTGCTCGGTTGTACGTTTAGATCAAACATAAGACAAGGGTGTATACTGGTTATATTAAAATTACCCTATACTCGTATTTACACCATTACAAAATAATATAATATACATATATACAATAATAAGACAAATGCTTTAAGTACAGAAATTATTATTAGTTGAATGTGGATAAAAAAGCGATAAAAAAGAGCTGTATGCTTCCTACAACGATGCTATGCTATTCAGGATGCTAAAAAGCTTTTCAAGTAAGAAATTCTTTACCCATTATGAAAGCATTACAGTAATTTTAGTAAAATGATCGTTTTTTTTCTATAGTTAGTGACAACATTTACTTTATATAGAAAAACAATTTCTGGCATCCGCTGTATATTGTAATATACCAACGAAAAATATTCACTTGCAACAGGTTTATCGATTAAAGCTATGTGCAGTTATAATGTGTAGAGCCGTAGCTATCTACAGGTTATTGCAAGATATTCATACAAAGGTTAAATCATTTACGAAATTGTTACTGAAGAGCTTTCATTTGTTACTGAAAATCGAATAGATACAATATTTTTGGTTTTAATAAAAATAAATACAGGGTGTTCCGGATAAATATGCAATGCTTTAAGGGGGTGAAAGGTGACCATATAGAGACCCCAAAACTCATAAAATAAGAATAAAAAATAATAAAAAATTCGGATTTTTCCGTATTTTTTACAAGTCACGAGTCGACTATGGATTGTTTGTAAGATGTTGACCCTGAATTACTGATAAAGCAAACAATAGTAACTGACCTCTGCTACGTGCGTATCAATTTACAGAAACAACAGAATTGAATTTCAGCAGCGGTTGCAGAGTGACTCACTACCTTGATGACTTGATTATTTATTAAGGTCGGTAAATAAAATGTAACATACGTTCGTTGACCTAATTGTGATGGAAACATTGCCTGTTTTTCATTTTACGAATGTCATTTTAACAAAATGAGTAAAACTTACCGTTTACGAGTAAAACATTTTGTGCAAACTGGGGATTTTCCTGTTTGCGTTTCAATAGCCATTGGCAAAATTGCACTCGCGGTATAAGTGTACTTTTTAAAAATGGTTGATTTGAAAAGTTCCGTTCATTCAACAGGCCTGTTTGGTTCTGCCATAATTTAAACAGTAACTAAATACACTTAAATAAACTACTTATCTGTAAGGATACGAGAATGAATAAGCTCTTTATATTTCTACTATTGGTTATTTTTAATTCCGCTTACTAATGTTTGGTCTGAAACATGTGAAACGTTCTGATTTTATACATAACTTTTAAGGGTCGTAAATGCTTAATGATGCTGAACGTCTGACATGTAACGGCAAGAAGATTATTAAAAGGGAAGTTTTAGTAATTAGTTAACACTGGTCGAATTCGGTCCATGTATTGATACATTTTTATATTAAACATTAAAGATTGGATTATCGGCTTTTGATTTACCTAGCTAATTATCTTACATATCACTAAAACAAACACTTAACACTACCTAATGGCAGTTATTAATTCTAAAACGTGTCGATCGTGTGTTAATCGAAACTCAAGTTTACCAACGCCTAACACAAACAAAGTTGACGACAAACTGCATACTGCAGTTACAAATCTCAAAGATCTGAGTCAGTAACAGTTATTACAGATGTTCAAAATGAGTGTTATTTAGTTAAACGTTTTAAAAGCACGTACTGCTATTTGGTGTTGATTACAATCTTCCGAAGAATTTTATTTATCCTGCTACCTGCTTGGGTTAGTTTATGGCTTATTTGTCCATGACCTTTAAAAGTATGTATTAGTAGACACAATTTTCATTTCATACAGTTTTATCTACTATTTGCAGTGGCGTGCCTATTATTTTTATAAGGGGGGTTGTCATTTCAAAGGGGCATTTCAGGAAATTGTTAGTAAGATGTTACTCTACACATGTTTCTCTATTGCCTTTTAACGGGAAAGGCATCTTTTCAAAACACCCTGTATAATAGTAGGTAAAAATATGGAGTTCTGAAACACCACTACCACCACCCCCGAGTCCTGACCTTGACCTTGAACCCAAAGTCATCAAAATGGCAACAAGGTAACTTCAAGGTCATCAATATGGCAACAGTGTTGGTAACCTTGAACCTATCTCTCTCTAACACATGGTGACCTTGAACCTATCTCTATCACCTAAACATGGCAACAACGCATTATCAAGGTCAACAATATGGCAACAATGTATCTGCAAGGACATCAATATGGCAACAATGTTGGTGACCTTGAACCTATCTCTCTCTAAAATGGTGACCTTGAACCTATCTCTGTCACCTAAACGTGGCAACAACGCATTCTCAATGTCAACAATATGACAACAATGTATCGTCAAGGTCATCAATATGGCAACAATGTATCTTTAAGGTTATCAACAAATAGCAACAATGTATCGTCAAGGTCACCAAATAAAGTATCTTCAAGGTCACCAAACAACCTTCAATTTATTAACCTTGTCAAAGTTAGAAATGATTACGACAGTTTAAAACGTAAATTGAACATTATGAGGGGTATATTAATGTAAACATCGAGTGTACAGTGTAACGACACACCAGAAAGAGTAGAGAAGTCACTAGATTGGAGAGAGACGTAGATGTCTGGCTCAAGTACACCATTACCTACTACGAAGAAAAAATCACTCTCGATTCCACTACTACTAAAATCTATATTGGAAGGTGACTGAATAATAACGTTAATTCTCCGTTGAAGTTATCATTGATTACGCAAGTCTTATATTGCTATGCTCTTTAAAAGATATCGTTAGTAGTAACCCAGGCACCTGCCTGAGGTTATTAATTGTTTTTCATGAAATTTAATTGTTTTTACCTTGAGATTTAGTTGTTTTTACCTTCCGACGTGTTGGGGCACCTCGGCGACCATTTGGAAAAATTCCACTAATGACTGTGACGTTTTTTTGTTTTTCTATTTTCGTTCAATGTTGTGACATCGACTTTGATTATACGGGGTTTACCAAAATGTTTAGTTTGAGATTTTTAGAAATGGCGGGGGATTTGAATTTGACCTGTCAGGGAGTTTCTTTAACTAACCGACCAATAGAAGTGGTCGAAATGATTGTAGCTTTATTAAAAATTTTGACGGCCTCCGTAGTGTAGACGTGAAATAAAAAAATATAAGTTTTTCTCAATATGTTATTTTATTTATAGTATATAAGATACAAAAACCAGCTTATAATATGCATTACAATCAAACCTTACTAAAGCGATCAATATAAATTTTGTCTATGTTCTATATCTAAAATTCTATTCAACACTACACCACATTTCTCGATACGTCTTTGAAACCGACACCGATCTACAACACTTTCCATCCACAATGATATTCGTGCTTGTCGGTAGGCGTAATTCCACGTAAATAAATAATGTATTTTATTATTCTCCTCCTTGGTCGTAACACGTTTCTTTTGGTTGCTCATTTTTGTTGTCTACAAACTCTTCTATTATAGACGTAAATGATTCCAAACCTTCCTTATTTAATTTATCCAACAAGCAATCTATACAGATATTTCCTTCTAAATACGATTCACACAAGTCTACCCCTTTCTGAAATTTTAGAACTCTTTCTTTACACTCTTCGTCGGTATAATATTTCCCTAATCCATAGACCGCTTCGTGATCGGCATCAAAACGTAGATCACGTAACTCTTCCTGCACTCTCTGTACTGCACTTTTAAGATCAATAGCCTTAGGCCACGATTGTGAACTATAACACATCCACATCTTTATACAAGAACGTTTTGCAAGTCGATGTCACACGGAATTCTTTCCGGATACAATGTCACCAGTTCCAAAGCACACACAACGTTCTCGGACGGTGGTAAAGCAGATAACACTTGTTTAACGTTTTCGGTGGAATCCCCGCTTAATACACTCGATCCTTTTAATAAAACTGAACAAAATTTTACAAAAATTTTCAAACGGATATGTAGCAGAGGAAGTAGTTCTAGAATCTGAATGACGCTTTCAAATGTTTGGATCTAGCTGAGTGGTGCGACTTGAAGTTATAGTTGTCTGCACCCCCACTCTTTTCGGTGTAAATACAATCTCATTGACCTTGCCTTGTTTCGTCTGTTCCCAACAACGTCTGCTTTCTTTCTTCTTTTCTCAACTACATGTAACATTTGTACTTGTATTTGCACTTATTGCCCTTGCGGTCTTGTTGACCTTTCGTCTGCATTCTTTTATAAACATAGTTAGGTAAGAGGAGTTCATTCTTAAATGAAATAATATAATGTGACATATTTGCATGGTTTATTTAACTCACTACATTTCACAATACCTATACAATTGTTTACACATTATGATTGACTTTGATGTATCAGAGGATTACATATTTCAAATTTTACAACCTTGTATTTACAAAGTACATTTATCTTTTATTTAAGGAATATATCGTTAAGTCCCGGTGTAATTTTTCGCGTTTCTAATCAATGTATTGATTCGCTGGATGTTTCAGCACCTTGATTCATTGTTCTTTACGCGGATATACATCACAACACTTTAACTCTCCGTTGTTAAGATGGTGATACGACACAAATGTTCCGTTCGACACTTGCCCGCGTTATACTTGTCTATACGTGTCATGATGGGATACAATATATTCCCATGCTTACACCCACTACTGCAACTAACAGGGTGCCCAAGGTCACCACGGAAGCTTAACACGTTTCGCTGCTGACTTTACATTGTTCCACCGGACTATTCCCGATGGTTTGCCACTCACTGTCCTTAGTATATGTTGGGTACACGAATTTGGCCCTAAATCGTACTTCTTGCGTTCTATTGCCGACCTCGTGTTTAAACATTTCCATTTGTTGCAACGTCACTGGTTGCATTCCAAACCAAACACTCGTATTAAATTCATAGGAAATAAAGGCTGCTGTTGTATCTGGGAGTTTTGCAACGTAAACTACACCCTCGTAAAAGGTTGTCAATAATATTACCGCCTTGATTAGTAACATTTTCTCAGTTCCCTCGCGTTATATTCTATGTTGTATTTGGTACTTGCATCTTCTTTTAACCACAAACATCTCTACCACTTTCATCGTTAATGGGTGCTAGCACGTTTGCAAACACGCAATGTGGTGACCATTTCAGTTGTTCTACGATTGGACTATCCGATGGTTCCCATTTGAAAATGTTCACTCGGCAATAAAAACATTCTACTCTATCTTCAGGTCCCGTGTAGACAAATCCGGCCTCAGCTAAAGATTTTGGGGTTTGTATACCCTTCCAATTACGAAATGATAACACTCGTTCTGTCAAGCACGTATTCTGCAAGTTAGCTTCTACACACATTTTGAACTTTCAATACTTGCAACCTGCTATATATACCTAGTGAAATTTCAAAAAGAAGTTAATTTAAATTTTAATGGAAGGAAATTTGTTGTTCGAAATTAGTATTTCTAAACCATTTCTTAAATTTAATTGCTCGGACCAAACTGTTTTAAACTATGTAGTAACTGCGAATTATAGATTTTCAATGCTTATATTAAATAGCTGTTTAACCATATTATTGTTTATTTTTATCTAAATTTCAAAAATTGTAAACAAAATTATGCGTTTTCTAAAATTTCTAAAGGTTTTTTTATAAACTTTAAAAATCATACTGTTGCAAATTTTAGTTTTAAAAGATTCGTGTTTGAAGTTTTTAAATTCTAAAATATTTTAGTTTTAAAATAGATAAAAGATTACATCTTCAGATTTTAAACGGCGAATTTCAGAGATTGTTAATTAGCTTAATAAACCGCTGTTTTAATAATAATATATCAAAATTAGTTTGTTTTTTTATTTACTAAAACTATATAAAAATATTTTATTTTATTCTTGCATTTTTTATTTCACAATGTATAACTACATACAATTTATTTTAAGGCCGTTTTTCTGGAATTTCTAGGTTTTAATACAAACAAAATTGAATTACGCTTCAGGAAATTTTTAACCAGTTGAAATGTAGTTTTGAAAATATCCAAGTAGATTTACTCGGAATTTACGGTTGTTATTAAATAATAATTAGCCATCGACAACTTTTAAAATATTTCGATCAAAGCAATAGTCTTTTATTGTTTAAAAGTGCTTAAAATGTATATAATTTAGATAATTATTCTCATATTTATCCTGTGTTAATAAAACCCAACAAATGTTTTATTGCCTTTTATTTTATTTTTATGTTTTATTCTATAAGTTACTACAAGTCTACAATTAATCCACTTATGCGTTGCATTCAATGACCTAGTACTACAAATTAATCTGATGAAATTCCATCCGGAATATAAAAACAATAGGGCTCGTTCAGGATTTGAACCCGGGACCTCTCACACCCTATGCGATAATCATACCTTTAGACCAACGAGCCAGTTATTTATGGAAAAATTTTGCTTCGAAAAGATAAGTATGTTACTCATTACATCTGAATAATATAAAATATAGAATCGATCGAGGTGCAAGCATTTTCAAAATTTGACATAATGTTTTAGCTAAAATTATAGGTCGCTTTGCCCTTATACACAACATTATTAACAGATTTATTTATTATACAATTTACTTCGAGTAATGCAATTACGTGAGCACCCAGCGTGAAAGTAAATATTGCGATTATGTATTATACAATTTTGCAGTGTTGAATAGAATATTTGGCAAAACAAATCTTACAAGGCATTCAATCGGCTGACCGAAGAACAATTTGACAATTACTAATACATTCTTGCTAACAATGCAACGTATTTCGCAAGCTCAAATGGAAGATTTATTAAGTATTAAGATTTCTTCGAATAATCTTAAGGGGTAAAAGACATACGATGAACAGATATCGAACATACATCAGTTAACATTCTGAATACACTAAAATTATATGGCGTATGTAATAAATTAAAACTTATTATTATAAATTTAAAGAGCGCGACATATTTTTCAAATTCTATTCTCTCTATAAAACAACCCGGCTATTGGAGACATAAATCACTTTAAAATATTATTATTAAAAGTTAAGAAATGTATTGCTTGTTATAATTAGCGCGCGGAAGGGTATTCTACCCAAAACTCTGCAGGTTCACCTCTTCTAAAAATATTTAAATTAATCAATCGCTTTATGAAATCCATAGAGAATTATGCAATCTTATTAAATAAGTCTAGAAACAGATTTATACCAGAACGTTGACTGAGGCAGCGAGAGGTTGAGAAATAAGAAGCTTTTATAGAATGTATTTCGTTTATTTTGTCATCATATCAAAAATATCATATTACAAAAAATATCATATCGACTAATAATTGATCATGAACTCCTATTTATATAACATGTTCTTCAGGTCACTCTTAATTAACCCTGACGCTACGTCTATCATCACCCCGTCGATCTTCCTTCATCATTAATTAACCCTGGCTCGACGCCCTTCAGCATGAATTCATCATGGCACGACACGTCTTCATCATTAATTAACCCTAACACTACGTCTATCATCATCTATCGATCATTTTCCATCCTTAATTAACCCTGGCTAGATGCCCATTATCTTATCGATCATCCTTAATTCACCCTTGACACGGTTGAATGCTTCGATAATTAGCTGAGAAACCCTGGTTATGAGTAATAATAATGTTTCTGCTTCAGTTTTTCTAATCTAGTAACTTTATCAATAGATCTCTTCGGTAGAGCTATGGAGAGCATGACGTCATCAGATGACAGTTGCAAGCATTCAGGGATACTTAGTATAGAACCAGCGCTTGATTCTCGTACACGAGGATTTGCAGGCATTAAGGGTAGACATAGCGTCACATACAATTTTTTTTTTATACCCCAAATACCATCAGTACGAGATTCCTGTAATCCAAGATGAGTGCCTACAAATCACAGCGTAGTTGGCGTGGTCGAAGATACATGTATAATTTAATTTTAATTTAAATTTAATAATAATTAAATTAAGGATGAAGGGTGAAGGGAGAAGGGTGACATACATGTATGTCACCCTTCACCCTTATAATTTAAATTATACAGGGTGAAGGGAGAAGGTTGTCATACATGTGTCACCCTTCTCCCTTCACCCTTCATCTTTAATTTAATTATTATTAAATTTAAATTAAAATTAAATTATACATGTATATCGCCCTTCTCCCTTCATCCTTCATTTAAATTATACATGTATAATTTAAATGAAACATCACGTGTTCTAACCTAACCTATCTTGGACCACGCTAACTACGCTTATTTTGTAGGCAGCCATCTTAGATTACAGGAATCTCGTACTGATGGTATTTGGGATATAAAAAGAAATTTGTATGTGACGCTATTATGTCTACCCTGAATGCCTGCAAATCCTCGTGTACGAGAATCAAGCGCTGGTTCTATACTAAGTATCCCTGAATTCTTGCAACTGTCATCTGATGACGTCATGCTCTCCATAGCTCTACCGAAGAGATCTATTGATAAAGTTACTAGATTAGAGAAACTGAAGCAGATACATTATTATTACTCATAACCAGGGTTTCTCAGCTATTTATCGAAGTATTGAAAAGTGTAAGGGTGAATTAAGGATGATCAATAAGGTAATGGGCATCTAGCCAGGGTTAATTAAGGATGGAGAATAATCGATAGATGATGATAGACGTAGTGTTAGGGTTAATTAATGATGAAGGCGTGTCGTGCCATGATGAATTCATGCTGAAGGACGTCGAGCCAGGGTTAATTAATGATGAAGGAAGATCGACGGGGTGATAATAGACGTAGCGTCAGGGTTAATTAAGAGTGAGATATGATATTTTTTGTAATATGATATTTATGATATGAAGACAAAATAAACGAAATACATTCTATAAAAGCTTCTTATTTCTCAACATCTCTCTGCCTCAGTCAACGTTCTGGTATAAATCTGTTTCTAGACTTATTTAATAACATTGCATAATTCTCTATGGATTTCATAAAGCGATTTATTAATTTAAATATTTTTAGAAAAGGTGAACCTGCAGAGTTTTGGGTGGAATACCCTTCCGCGCGCGAATTATAACAAGCAAACATTTCTTAATTTTTAATAATAATATTTTAGAGTGATTTGTGTCTCCAATAGCCGGGTTGTTTTATAGAGAGAATAGAATTTGAAAAATATGTCGCGCTCTTTAAATTTATAATAATAAGTTTTAATTTATTATATACGCCATATAATTTTAGTGTATTCAGAATGTTAACTGATGTATGTTCGATATCTGTTCATCGTATGTCTTTTACCCCTTAAGATTATTCGAAGAAATCTTAATACCTAATAAATCTTCCAATACGTTGCATTGCTAGCAAGAATGTATTAGTAATTGTCAAATTGTTCTTCGGTCAGCCGATTGAATGCCTTGTAAGGTTTGTTTTGCCAAATATTCTATTCAACACTGTAAAATTGTATATAATATATAATATATAATTGTACATAATCGCAATATTTACTTTCACGCTGGGTACTGTTGTGAATGGCTCACAACTTGCATTCATTGCGTAGATACGGAATGGTACTAGGCAACGAGAATAATAAACAAGTCGAATAAATATCACATAAAAGTTATTACTTGTGTTTTACTACCTCCTACAAGAGAGACATATAAGTAGCGCTAACACTACATTGGTGTTAAACCATCGCTACATTTGGTGACCCCGACGTTCCTGAAGATATTGTATATTGTAGACCTTGAGAGTGCGTTGTTGCCACGTTTAGGTGACAAAGATAGGTTCAAGGTCACAATCTGTTAGAGAGATAGGTTCAAGGTCACCAACATTGTTGCCATATTGATGACCTTGAAGTTGAATTGTTGCCATTTTGATGACCTTGGGTTCAAGGTCAAGGTCAGTAGTAGGGGGTAGTGGTAGTGGTGTTTCAGAACTCCCTATTTTTACCTACTTATAATAAATCTTCTTTTTTTACGACTGCTAAGAACAGGACTATATTTCACTATTTTTGGTGCGTAAAATATCTGTTTATGGTAGTCTGTAGTAGAAAAAAGTGAGAGTCTAAATTTACCGCAAACAGACAAATAACACTTGCACCTTTAGACGTACTTATGCATCACTTCTGGTGGATTCCGACAGGATATACCTAAACTAAAACAACATGGCGGCTGGAAATCCACTTGTTGCCGAATGGTATGTAGACAGTACTTTTACAACTAAGATAAATTATGCATCAACCATTATGTGTGGAGATTAATCTAGTAGCAATGTTTTCAACCAATCATCGACCTCAAATATAAATAAAAACGAAAATAAGTTAAATATATCAAATACCATCAACGGTGTACATGAATCAGAATGTCTAAATCTAAATCACACAGAACATAAATTGTTTGGGTGAAAAAGTAATATTAATAATCATAAAAACTGTATTTTTAATATTACTATTACGAACGAATGTTTATAATTTGTTTCTTAATTTTTAATTTCATTGCTACAAAATAAATTGTATATTATATATTGTAACAACTAAAATTCCTCTAAACAAAATATTTAAGTCCCATACTTGGATACCAATATAACTACTAAAATTATTGTACACTTAATACTTACTGCAAAACTCATAAATACGATACTTCTCATGACTTAAAATTTCTCATGACAAATTATAATTCAGGACGCAGGTACTGATTTCCATAGCTCATTAATTGTAAAGAAAATCAGATTTTCAGAAAATAAGGGTTCAGATTATATTGATTAAAATTAATAAAAAAACTAATCACCATTAGTTTAATTTACGTTAAGACAAGTTAGATAATTGATAACTATAATTAATGCTAGGTTCATTATCATCATAACAGAATTAAATTTAAATATTTATTTATTTGTAAATAATGCATTCGTTTGTCTCAACTGACAATAATAATAGTTTTGGTAGTAATGTCCTAATAAGAATTTTTATTAAAGGAAAATATGGGCATAAATTTACAAGAAATATTCTTAAAAATATAGATAAACTTTAAATCTCTACTTGTATCTATAATACAAATTGTTTGTTAATCCTGAGTAATTTTTAAATAACCTCACGGTCACTAAAAGGCTCTAAAATTCACTTAGCATTGGATAAACAATGCCTCACACTATAAACTTGGAGAACTTGGAAAGTATGATCGTCGATGCAACTGTTACACCCAAGATTAACCACTGAAGTCTAGAATAATTGTTTCATAATTGCAATTTTACTAACAATCCCTTAATTAAGAACTGAATCCATATAAGTTCAAAAAAAAACTTCCGTCAGTTATGAAAAATTCCCAAAAAACACAAGTTTATGTCCTAGGATATGGTAACATTATTTTATTATTGATTTTAATACGACACCCAATTATAAAGTTTCCTAATTTGTTGCGGCAAAATACAATCGGAAAGGTTAATTCTTTAGTTTCAAAATTTTATTTATAAATTTTAAATTATAATTCATTGGAATAATTTTATTTGTTACTAAAACATTTCGTTACGCGTTATAATTTTAAACTTCTCAAATTTCGATATTTTACTAGAAAGACTTTCGTTTACTAATTAAATTAATTAACTCGGATAATTAAACTGCATTAACAACCACTTGCCGCAGTTGACGGTAAATTCATGGGCTTTCTTGTACTATTTACTTGGCCGAACTTATTTTAAACCTCGTGTACGGCTCACTTAACGAATTATTTGCTTTTTAATCATTTTTCTAATCGTTTGATTAGACTACTGAACTGTATTGAATTAACGTTAACAGACCCCTGTACTGTATTCAACCCTACGCGTTTAACTGACACCTGTACTCTATTCAATTGCCTTATGCAAACTGACTCTTTGGGGTGCGAAATTTAAACCAGCCTATCCAAATGAGACTAACGCTTCTTAAACCAACAGGAAATAACACCTCAAATATTTCTGGAACATTCTACATTTTCGTGGGAATTGCAACGACCAAAATCTGCTTGCAAGGTGAAACCTGATGTTTTTAAATGTGGTTTCAGACCGTTTTCTATTTGTATGCGTTCAGAGAAATCTATTCATCCAAATTAAAGATAAACATGTATAGGAACTATAAATTTGAGCTAAATGCGTTCTCTGACATATTATTCAGTAAAAAGATATTTTATTTATTTCTATACCTATTGCTTTTAAAAAATCAAATTTCATATCGTGAGAAAGCTTTGAAATAACCTTTCACATTAACGAAACTGTATTTGATTCGAAATAGCATATGCAATCTTTAACCAATGAAAAATGTATTAAAATATATAGGGCCGTACTAAGGTTCTGTTTACCATTAATGCATTTAAAATTGCATTTCTATTAAATCGAGAATTTAAACACATTACAATATATAACAAAATTTAGTTTTTTAATTGCTCAACTTAAGGAACTTAAGGAACTCAAGCATAAAATGGCTTTTTTCACTCATGCAATTGCCGTAATCGCCTACGGCTAGTGCTGTCAACCTTCTCTTGTGACAAAAGTACTACTTGATGCACTTGCTGCATAAATTACTATTGCACTTATTTCACAACTTTGATAATTTCATTCTTGAAAAACAACTTTCTAGATTTGTAATCTCGTTAGAAAATGTAGGCACAAATTTAATTATTATTTCAGACAACTAGGTGTAATATACATAGATATAACTTTGTTATTTGAATATTAATAAACAGTAGAATTAAATAGTTACTACTGTGTAATAAGCAGAAACTGTTATAATTCTGGTTCAAATATATTTCAAATAAATGGAACAAGTTACCCTACCATAACATTTATTAATTGAGGTCGACCGCCTATGTGAGGCAATGTTATTATTAGGAAACAACTACTTTCCCATTCCAAGACCCTCTACATGTCAACTAAATTATCATTTCAGTTTGCATTTTGGTTAGGAACAGTTAATATTATAAGCACGTATATCTTGAATAAAAGGGCCCTCAACGCACAGAATAGCATTGCATTATCTACCTAGGTTATGTATATTTTTACAAGTTCTTATTCAACTGAAAGTGTTTGAGTTTAGCTTTGACTATTTTAAAATATAATTAGATACAGTACTATGTTTAAAAGTTTCCCTAATTTATTGTTGCCATTGAAGTTAAAAATTTCAGTTTACATTTAATGATCAGATAGGTGTCGAAAATTGCGAATGATGTCGATTTTACTCTTTAGGCCCTTAAACAAAAAGCAGGTTGCTATGTCTGCAGGTCTAAGCTTAATCTACATATATTAACTAAAAGAAAATGATAACGTGTATGTTGTATATATTAAAATCAGTTTGAAATTGTTAATCGATGTCGGGAAAAGCTCTTGTGGCGCAAGAGTATAACATAGGTACCGTGCATATGTTATGCTTTTGCGTTTAAAATTTTAAAAAATTACAAACTCAAGGAAATTAAGTTGAACATAATTTACAGCTAAAAACCACATCTATGAATAAGAAATTTGCTGATATGTATTGGCAAATTATGATGGTACCTTTTTGATAAGACTTGATAAGAACTATGCTATGGGAAATTATCAGTTTCCGAGATCATATCCCTATCCATGTATTTTATATACTTAATAAGGTATGACATAATGAGCGTAGTTCAGAATAACCACGGACTATAATAGTCGACGTCGTTGACATAGTTTTTGTTGACAGAATTGGGTTGACAAACAAATCGGCTAAACCATCAGCGTTGTCTTGACTGTCCGATCGCAAGTGATTGTTATGTAAATACTCAGATTTCTTATATCCGCTTCTTGTTAAAGAATTTAATATTTATACAATAGGTTCGAGAATTTGATATTTATACGGTAACTTAAATCCGAATTTAATTCAAAATATAAAAGAAACCGCTTATTGTTTGCACCAACCCTTACAAGCCACATTGTCTTTAAACAGGTTCTACTATACCTTACTGAGAAGGTAAGTCGATTTTGATCGATGTTTTGTAAATCTTATGCTTGTCTCGGATAAGTTATAAAAAGTTTAGATTCACCTACATGGTGTAAATGTGCTGACTATAGTTTTCCAGTCTAACTCTATATTCTTCATAATTATAGGCAATTGCATGTATGTGTCACGTGATATGGAATATACTATGATGGTTATTGTTCAAGGCCATCAGTCATTAATGAAAAAACTCATTGTTTAAACACACAAATTAAATTATCATAAAAGAATTCAGGATAAGTGGAGATTTATTGATTTTGGTGTTTATATTACAAGATTGCAATTCAACTAAAAGAAATGACAACGCACATACGATTTAATAACAATAAATAAAATTTAATTCATAGAACAATAATCTCAATATAGCCCAAATTACTGTTAACATGCTAAAATTTGACCATTAATTGTAATAAACATGCAGTAAGTGCAATGGCTTGATATGATTATTTTAAATTCCAATATAGGTAGTAATGAGTATATTGCATTTTAAGTAGTGTTGGGTTCGCGATACCACCCGCGTATCACGACACTTGCGAATCGAAACCATTAGCCGTGTGAAGTGTCGACTCCTTCACGACTCTTTAACGATACTTCGCATTTACACATCATGCATGCGCTAGTTCATATAATATAATTGAAACGAGCAGTCAAGATTCATAGCTAATACGTAAATCATAAACTAGGGATTAAAAAACAATTAGGTTTATGAGTAAATTCTGTTATGGTTATATATTTATGCATTAAGTACATTAAAAGACATTAAATTATTTATACACCGCATTCGTTCTAACATTTGCTATAGAAAACTAGTATGGGAAATCTGAAATATGCCAAATAGTTCGTTCTCGAATAAAAGTCGGTGAGATTAATAGTTGCAAAACAATTTAAATAATTTGTTATTATTCTTTTATTCGAAAAACGTACAAGAAATAATACATTACAAATAAAAAATAAAGATACCCAATTAATAAGACAATGTCTTATTAATTGGGTATCTTTATTTTTTATTTGTAATGTATTATTTCTTGTACGTTTTTCGAATAAAAGAATAATAACAAATAAAATTTAAAAAAAAGTTATGCTTGCAACGGGGTTCGATCGTGCATTCTACCAGCCCGTGCAGTTTAGCAAGCCACGGTTTGCCATCGAACCACGGAGGCGTTGCGTCAACTTTTCAGGTTTCGGCTTTTAAATTAATGTTTTGCAAATAATTCATGAATTTATAATTTTAACTAAAAAATCTACAACAAAATAGTTTTATATGTACGTCTTATTCAATGATTGTTGGCCAGTTCAACAAATCTGCCTTTAATTTCTTTGTAAGAATGATCAAGCAACTTCGAATTACACTCTAATAAGAGCGATACTGTTCGACACGAAGTGTCGCGACACTTCAAGTGTCACGACCACGAACAGTATCACGACACTCGACACCCAAGTTCCCATCACTAATTTTAAGTTAATATAGCACTATATCTATAATCACGTGATATAAATATGCAATTATCTTTTTGTTTATATTAAAAATAATGTAGGTACAACAACATAATTTTTATAGAAAACTTTTTTATCTTTAATGATAACAAAAATAAGGGGTGGTCAAAATATAACAAATAACTCTGTACATGTCTAAACGATGCTTTGATTGCATAATAAAATAAGGCGATTTGCTCAGATAGAATTCATATTCCCACAGAAGCAATTGTTCTAATGTTAAAAGAATAATAAAATTTGATAGTCACTAACAATTTACATTTTCAGAAAACACTTTTAAAACTTTTTAATATGCGCATTAAAGGATCAGATTCAGCAGCTGTCCTGAATGGTTAGTAAATAAATGTGTTCTATCTGCTATAGCCTCCTTCATAAAATTGACTTAATTTTATTTCAGGAGTTTAGTACGGACATTAAAACTAGCAAAATGTGAAAATTTGATATGAAAACCCGTTTAGACTTAAATAACCGGAAAGAGATAAAATAAAGTGAAATAGAAGCATTTAATATTAATATTATTACTGTAATCAACAAATAATTACCCAAGCAATTACAGTTTCTTATATTACTAAAAAATTAGAATAATGAAATGGTCAAATTCTCTGAAATCTAATGTCATTCAATTATCTTGAATTTTTTATTTCTATCACTTTGTACCTACTCGTATTTGTAAGTTGACCTGCACAAACTTTCTGTCGTGTAAAACGGTAAACAACTTCATTAAAAATTTCACAAAACATTTTTATGTTATTGGTCATTTCATTTATATTTGGAAAAATAAATATACAAATTGATATAAATGCGATCAGACAAGTGATTAAACGTTAGCAGAGCACAAAACATGTAAAAAAAGGTATAGAACAGCAGTCTTCTTTTAAATATTGTAATGTAAAGCTCCCTAAGCCGTTCTTTTACAAATACTTTGTATTGTTCCAAAAAATGTATACTTTATGGTAGTCTAAGGACATGATATCAATACCAATCGTATATCAATAATATACGAACAAATATAGAAGAACCTTACATAAAAAATTAATGTCTTTCTTACTATCCGGTTAACAGAAATCAACACGCTATCCTTATTCTTTAATCTTTAACCGAGACTGAAAAATATCTGCAAACGAGATTTAGGAATTTATGATTTTGTTATTAAATTCTTTTCATCTGCATTAATAATCTGAGAAATAAGGAATTTTATTCTTAGTTTTAATTTCCAAGAAAAAAATCGCCTTTAATTTAGAAGTGGAAGGTTTTAAAACACGAAAGTTTTCTTACAATAATGCCATAGTAAATTCCATAGTTAACATTTTTCAATTACTTCTTATTTATGTATTTAAAACTAGTAAAATATTAATGAAACATTGCAATTTGATGATTGCTACCACTATATGATATTATGTCTTCAATGCAATGCAGTGACTATGAGGATTTAGATTAGTTTAGGCATAACCGTAGCTAATACAGCTGATACAAGTTTATACCTACTGCTACTTTCTAATTGTATTACAGTGGATTCACGTTTTTATATACTCCACTAGCTCGAAATATAATAACTATTTTTCCATATCATGCATTGTCTTTCTGTTAAGAAGGTTACTTACAAAGCTTACAAAGTAAAACGTCTAAAAAATGAAGCCCCACGATCAGGAGTCATTGAAACTGGATAAATACTCTAAACAAAACAAAATATACCCCGTGCGATGGACGTCACTGTGGCCTTAATAAAAACTCAATCACTAAATACTTACTGTAGTATATGCACCGGCTGAGATCTCTAATTATGCAGATATCAATACAGGTGTGGGGGTTAACCCCAAAGGCTTCTGATTAATTAACGGAGTCAGGAACAAATAAAAACGTGTTGGTCGCCACCAAAACTAAGGATGTTATATTAAGAAAAATTCGAGAAGTCATCAGTTAAGGGAATACCTTCCCATTTAAATTTGACGTTAGGTTAATCAAGCATTTATCAAAGAATAAAAAATCTTAATTGACAAAAAACATCAGCAGTTCGTTGGGCCTAACTATATCAATCAATAAATAAATTTGAAATCTGTATATTAAAACATAAAAGGATGTACAAAGCACATCAAAATCAAAAGTTATCATTCCTAAAAGTTAATTAATTTCGGGGTCCCAAGTAAATTTTACACAAAAAACTTAATTAAAAATCAATACCTTAAAACATTTTCATTAGTCCAACAAAGTTCAAAAATTCCTTGCACAAATGGAAAACTTCAAACACAATACACTATAAAAACAATAATGACAAAAACACAATAAAAAACTGCTGACCTGGACGTTGCGGGAACACATTATTATTTTAAATTCTGAACTATTTTGTCTTAACGAGATTCATCGAACTTTAACATAATTATTTGCAATAAATTCCAAAACGAAACAAAATCTTCTTCTACAAATTCTAACTGTAACGATACTAACTCTGCATACTTGAAGGCTGTTTAACAAATATTTAATTGGTAATACGGAATTATACTTAATCTTCTTTTCTTCACTAAACTAACTAAACATGCGTAATAATCCTTGTATTTGATTAATTTCCATATATTGAAATCGGTACTACATGACACTAAGTTTAGTATCACTTAAATTGAGGCATAAAATTTGTTTAGTACAGAATATTTTATCGAATTCACCAATTCCCAACTAAATATTTAGTAATAAGGGCATACATTCACCGTGACGATCCTATTAAAATATCCTCGGGGCGCGAAGCGCCCGAAGAAGCCTCGAGACACCAGTTGAAACACAACTTATTCTTCTGGACTAAAAATATTACTTTAACTGTAAAACTCAAACATAAGAAAATATACGTCGCACGATGGACGTCTGAAACTCATAAAAACTTCCAATTATACTTACGTTACGGTAATGCTTAAAATTGCTACAGCTTGAGATCTTATCTTTACAAATTTAAATTTCAGGTCGTAGGTATTGTTTCCAATAACTATAAATTGTAAAAGAATAGATAAAGGTTTTAAGTCACAATAAAATGCATATAATCGGGCGCCATCTGATTATGAAAGTTTGATAATGATGGTAATTAGAATAATGACCTGGCACCATTAACCAGAAACTGGAGTCAGATGTTATAAATTTAATTCAACTTGTTAGTCATATTTGGTGATGTCAAAGTTAGGTTGGATAAAATATAAATAAGGACTTCATAATTATATGGGTCAATATTATTCAGTCTAATTGAGTTTTAAAATGTTTATTCATAAACTAAAAGATTAGAAAAGATAACAACTAGAAAAAATTATTAAGTAGAGTTACAATACCCAACATAAGAATTCTTATCAAATAGGAACGTTTTCATACAACAAATAACAAAAATAATCGGTACATAAACAATATACAACTTACATAATGTTCACAAAATTCAAAGAATCGATAGTTCACAATACCTTGTTCAAATTGTTTAATTCACAAAGCTAGATCAGAACAAACTTGCAGTATTTTGCCCTTTACAAACATAGATATAAACAATTATTACTGAACTATAGAAACTGGAAACTTTATAATATTCTGCAATCTCTAATACTCTAATAACCCAAAACTGCGAAAATTAAACTTCACGATACTGTACAACAAAGAGGTATTTATTGGTAAAATTCACTCTTTCAAATAACCGATACAGCCAAATAACTTGAATATAATTACTTGTAAAAAAATGTAAGAAGAAAAGACTGCCTTTATTAAGAGTCACATCCGCTGAACCGTACGATTTAAATTTTATTTAGTTTTAACGTTATCCAATTTCAAATTATATCCGGACAAAATTTTATAAAATCTTAATTCATTAAGAATTTAACTAGGCGACGACAGTCATTCATATTATAACTGTATCCATTCGCGAGATCCTTTGCAAAACTAAATTGCGACCACCAAAACACTATTTACACTTTATTATTTTATCGGGAAACTGTACGGTATTAAACTTTAGATTTCGGTAAAAATTGGTACTACACAATCACTGTATTTACTGTACGTTAAAATTAACTACAACGCCGCAAAGATATTCTGAAGATGCCCTCGGCAATTAACTTTAAAAATATTAATTCATGGCACGGGATCCGAACCCCGGCCTAACACGTAAAGGCGTCTCGCCCTGTGTGTTCTCCTCTTGCGTTATTAAACCCTGACTGTAAACCGACTAAAGTAAAAACTAAAGATAGTTTGACGGTAGCCGGAATTTTAAGAGGGGTACACTTTCAAATAGACCAATAAGGGAATTATGTGACTTTTTTAAATCAACCAAAGTTAGTATTTTTACACAAAGGAAATTCAAAGCCCGGGATTTCACAACAAGATTTGCAGACATGATATCTTTCGAAGCGCAGATGTGTTTATTTGAAATTTACCAATAAGCATGTACAAGGAAATCATAAATTAAAGCAGGAGAGGTTTTAATGATATTTGTTCATAGAATTTCAACTTGTTTAGATGAGAATATTTGCAGGTTCTCTTTCACGTTGACGAGAATAGCTGTCAATTTAAATTTTAAGAGACTAGTCTATTCGAAAATATTATTTTTCCAATGAACAATATGAAATGGTAGATACTAACACGTGTGGAAACAGTACCTTTATTTGAAATAAGATCCGTAAATTCAAACTAACCTATAGCGAAATAGCGTGACTTTTTAATCCAATAAGAAGTGACCGCGTCACATTTTTCTAGAACAAATTTATTTGAATTTACGGGGCTTTATCCATTTAAAATCTGCATCTTAGGGTGTAATTTCATATTTAACACGTGGTTCTAAGCTATTTTTTTTCGTCTGTATTCGGGAGAATTTGTTTATACACAATGTCGATAAACATGAACATGAAGCCATAAATAAAAACTAAATGCATTTTAGGAACTAAAATCCTTTGTAAGAAGGGCGGCATTAGTTTAAAATATTTATAAATTAAGTTTTATCAAGGTTCTTTTCTACGAAATAACTTTTATAACTATGGGAACGTCTGGAGGTGACCTTTCATACCAAAGAAAACTTTGCTTTTTGCAAACATATAAAGGTGACTTTTAACATAAAAAAGCATTATTTAATTTAAAGCAACGTTTGCAGTCTTTACCCAACTAAAATATGTTGAACTACACAGGACCGTACTGAGATTATCTGCTGTTAATGCATTTAAAGTTACATTATTGTAAAATTGAGAATTTTAGCATGTTACAAAAGAGATCTGCGATTTACTCTTTGAATAGTAATCTATATTGTAGCAGAAAAGAACTTAGAGTAAGAAGAACTTTAGTAAGTTCAAAATGGATTAGACAATAAGTCCTTCGAACCTTAAAATGGTCGGAGAAATGGAAAACACAAGACCAAGCAAATTCACCCATTCAGGAGCAAAATCAGGCAAATTACAAGGCCAGAAACAAAAACGAGTAGCACAAAGAAATTCACCAAGTGAGAACAAGAACCCTCATATCCCAACCCAACCATTGGTCTCACAACTCCAGTACTAGTTAAACAGAAGACTGATCCCATAACTGCACTATTCATTAAACGAAACTGTTTGATGCGGTTGCAATTTTTTTAAATGTGGAGTACAGGGTTTGTTCAACGAAATATGAAGAAAAATCGTAATATAATCAAAACACTATTGTCTAGAAACTCTTTCGATTCCACCTGTTGTAAAAGGATTAGGGAATTTACAAGCTATATCCTTTTTCAACATTAAATCTTCGTATTTCTTTTCTAGAAATATAAATCTATGATTGGTAGATGTATTTCAAAAATCAACGAGATTTCATTTTCATATTTTTTTATTTGACCAACATAGTATTTTATTCGCTTTTTTAATGGATAGTGGACTGTAGTAAAAAATTTACATTTATTCCATGTCTTGGTTCTGCAGTAAATTTAAATCTTCTATAAATTCTGATGTAAAATTAAACTTCAATTGAAGGATCCACTGCAAAAATATCCATATTTTGCCGAAAATGAGTTATCCATATCCATGCCGTTAGCTTGGTTTGAGCATCGTCCAGTGCAAGAATTAGAGCTCTACTGGCAAACCCATATGTAAAGCTGTATAGGGAGTTGCGTGTTCCATTGAAGAATTATATATAAATAAAACGTGTTTTTGCATTCCTGTAAAATTAATAAAAGTGGAGATAACCGATTTTTGCAAAATACCGATCCTTAGTATACATAAAATAAATAATAAAGTGCTGCGTTAGTTTCACGACAGGTAATTGTCAGTTACGCGACATTATTATTATTTAATAATAAATAATTAATATGCTCAGTAGAATTCAACATATTTTGCAATAAAGAAATTAATCTCATGGTGTTTAACCCTCGCCCATTGGAAATAATTTCGGCTACGCGGAAGGCGGAAATGGGTCTCTTGTGACCTGGATAGTGTTTTACTATTTTTACATCAATTTCGAAATATCAAAATGTGTATGCTAACTACTAATAAAAGCTTACACCTGATAATATATTCATAATATTAATATTTTTCTACAACCATTTGCAATTATTGGCCAACAAACTAAAAAAGGTGAAACATTCGACATCTAGAAGTAATCGGTTTATTTAGTGAAAATTCTTGTTACAAATAGGTCAAAGATTACTTCTTACACGATTTGCTAACTTTCCTTATACTAACCTGTTCATGTGTTCGTCAAATAAGTTTAAAACAACTATCGCCCTTATTAGTATATTTGTTCCTGAGTGATCCAAGCGATCTAAAAAACACAATTCACTATACTGTGTCATTGGTCCTTCGAGCCAGATGTTTCGATTAGACAGTCAGCGATTGAAAATTTATTAAATACTATAATTTGAAATTGTTATATTACAATTCACTTCGGGGATTATTTCAATAATATTATTTAATTTTCGAAATTAATTTATTTAATAATTTAAATTATTCACAATATTCCCGATTGTCGTAATTTCACGTACTACCATTTACTATTGAATCAATAAAACGGGTTTTTACACTTGATAAAAGCAGATTCAAAGAAAGCAAGCTTTGTCTGTTTTAGAATTCAAGTTTACTGATATTAAGGTTTCTGTCTCGGCAATTCCCTGAAGCTTTCTACAAAAATTGCCTGCAATCTAATAGAAACGGTAACGTTATATTCTTTTTATGTCATTTATATGTATGCGATGGTGCATATCTGTAAACCTGATACAACTAAAGCATTGTTACATTTTCTCTCATTGCCAACCTAACATATGTATGTACCTATAAGAAAATCCATAACAATGTTATATTTATATGTCAAGAAAAGAAGTAAAAATAATTTATTTTATTAATTAAATTTACTGAATGCAAGGTGTAATTTATATAGATAGATCGTAATTGGATAACAACAGATTTATTATTAAATCAGGTTGACCTTAAAGGAATTCGTAACTGAATTACAAAATGTGATTGAATGGAGTATAATAGAATTTGGAATTGGTGGTATGCTATGTTTCACCTTATATAAACTAAGAAATAAAACAAAAACGTTAAACTCTCAACGAACAACTGCAAATATTGAAAGAGTTTCCGATTTCGGATAAAATATTTACGGTTACTTTTTCTTGTTCGACGAGTAATATTACGAAGAAAAATATCTTAGCGACAATGTGAACGACATCCATAAAACACAACAATTTTGCTACAGTAAAGAATATAATAAAAACGTTTAAAGTATGCCCCAACAAAAATATTAGATGTTTTTCAATTTGCAATATATTTATCTCTAGGATAATTATAATAAAGCATAATACTGTATGTGAATGCAATAATCTCATTCTACATTTTTATAATAAATTCCTACATTTTTGTAATAACAAACGAAAATTGACATTTTAGATATAAAAACACAAACTGGGGTACCTTTAATAAATGAACAGATTGAACTCAGTAATTCTCCGTTACTGGAAGTGTTATTAGATATTTAATTTTTATTATTTTTATCTAGTTATCTATTTTTTGTATTTACCTTATCGACGTGTTTGTTTATATTCATATTACCATATACCAGAACGTCTTGGTTTATTACACTTTTACAACAATATAATGATTTTATGCAGTACTCACTCAGATTTCTTATGCAAACATTGTTTTCATTGTCAAACTAAGATGTTTTAGGCTGAAAAAGCAAATTAAAAATAAACCATTCGAGAATGCGCAGAGCTAGCATTGCCATGGCGAACAAAATTTTTTATCGAATTTTTTTTGTTGCTAAAAATGTTTATTCTATCATAAATTTTAAAAAAATACAAAATTGTTAAAAAATACAAAATTTTTCATTTTTCAAGAATTTACCGAAATTTTCGGTGGTCATTTTGACCACTTTCCCGAAGAGATACCAAAAAATGTTTCAACCAAAAGTTTCTTAGAATTCGATGTACTATAAGATTCCAAAAAGAAAATTCAAAAAAGTCAACAGGGAAAAAGGTGAAGACAGACCGACAGACCGACAGACAGACAGACTTCACGAATTCAGAGATGAACTTTTTGTTCGTAGAAAATCTTTGCTAAACATTGCCAAATTAATAAAAAAGAAACGAAACCTGTTTTACTTTGAAGAGAAATCTTGATTAATTAATCCGATAGCATCAAGTAAATGTTAAAAATGATATTTTTTTTATAAAAACCATATTATAATAAGTTGTTCCAAAATGCAGTTCACAATGATAGCTTACTAAAATGGTATATGTATTATTTTAAAAGAATACTCTTGTAGGACTTGTATATGGACTTGTGTATCGTTAGAAAGTGTAATCGTGACTGTTTTATACCTTATAGTCGTATAGTCGTACTTATACATACCTCAATTTTAAAATGTTGTTCAAATGTAAAAATATTACCGGCAAATAATAGTCTATTAAGGTGTTTGTTGTCACTAAAATATATTGAAGATATGTAATTGTTACTATCAAGATATTATGTATACCTTGAAATGTTAAAGTGTTATAAAGTAGTAACAGTAACTATTGTTATGGGAGTTAAGTGATAGAGTGCTACAGTATGCATAAAGTAGTGATATCCCAAGCAGCATTTTTAGTCACCGCTACGTACCAGCAACCACCGGTGGAACTATAAAGTTTTTGCCGTTAGTCACAAGAACGTAATTGCTACGGTATTGTGACGTGTCTGGAACCAAAATGGGGAACAATTTTTGGGTAGCAGGTACGTGGCGGCGTAGTAATTGCTACTTTCGTGGAACTTCTTTTCTCTTTGACACATCATGTCGCGTGTTTGTTCTCTCTTGCTCTTGCAACTTAACAAATATTCTATCATTTTCTATACTATATAATGCTGGATCGTGTCACAAAATGAACTACCAGTTTATTTGTAATACGTACTTAATACAAAGAGCGATGAAATGTTTGATTATTTTGTCATTCCAGTACACCAAAATTATAAACCATTGCAACTTTTCTGTTAAATATGATGATGATAGATCGAAAAATAACAACGCGCCTTCTTTAATTATATTTTTTAGTAAAAAAATGTCACAAATGTCAAAAAATAAAACATGATAAATATACACGAAATACTTATACGTTTGATACACATGATAGAAACTATTTTTATATTATTTCTGTTATGTTCTTTTATGTGTTTAAATAAAAGATACTCAATTATTGTCATTAATTAACTTTATTAATATTGAGTGAGCTGGGCGAATTAAATACACAATGCATAGACTGTAGAAGACGTATATCCTCCAAGGCGGCTCGAGTGTTACTGACGCACGCCCAGAGCATGCAAGGATTGGTTAGTTAGATCACTATAAATAAATGTTGCCAACTTCAACCTACATACATAACAATCCCTAAGGCACAATTTGGCACTAATTTGTTATTTTTATTGAAGGTTATATAGTAAAACATCTATTAACAATCATAACACATTGCAAATTGATTAATGATTATTGATTAATCCAACATTTTACAAGTAAATATGGAGATGGAGTAGTTTACGAAAAATTACTTTAATGTGATTTTTCTGGGTAGCAAAAACGTAAGTGTTACATTCAATACTACTGTAAGGTTTTAAAAACTTTAAAGTAGCTTCGGGCAAGTTACTGCTACAATCATAATACCACTTTGAAGTTGCAACGACTTTAAAGTAAGTATACTAAGTGGCAATACGGTTCCAAATACTTTAATAGTTACTCAGAAGTAATGAAACTACATAGTTCCAATAAATAGTAGAAACAACTACACAATTACTAAAATATTCCGAATTGAAGAAATTAAACCTATAAAGTCATAAATTTAGTTGCAGTTACGTAACAACTACTCAATCAAAGTTCCGATCTCAGTTACTGCTACTTAAATGCTGCTTGGGATAGAACTCTATACAAGTTATTTATACAAGTTGCTATTATTAATTAGGAGTCTTTTAAAACCTTGATAGATCTTGAAGACATTCTGGAAACCATTATAAGCGTTCTATAGGAACTTATCTACACTTAAAGTTCACAAAATGTGTATTGGGATAATCTACAGCTGTTACAATTTATGCTGTTATAGGTAATTACATATTATTTATTTGACTTTCACAAAATGTACTTTTTTGGTAGGATAGCAAGACTTTTGTGAAATGCCGCTACAAATTAAAACAGTCGAACTTGCACCAAAGAAAATATTGAGGTCAAAGGTATTTACTTATTTATGATTGAGATTCATTGGTTCCTTTGCAACCAATTCAACGTACCTTACCCAATACCAACTTCGTTACAAACAGACACGGAACGTACTGCATATGATTATTACTGTGGCATGGCGCTTGACTTTTGATTTCCACGACGTTTCCTTTAACGCAAGTTCTAAGAATGTGCTATGGAAGTGACTACTTCATCTTCATATCTGCTTTACTTGAAAGGTAAAATTGCAGGAATCCATACAATCTTTCACATCAGCTTTAGGGACCTCCCTCTTTTCACGCAATACGCCTCCGAACTCCGAAGAATATCATATTTAGGATGACCTCTGGTTTTCAACAAACAGACGCACTGTGATATTTTAAATTATAAAAGGCCATCTTTCTTAATAATTCGTCCATGCGAGTGATTTTATACATATACATTCTATTTTCTACTTCTTCTTTTTGCAACTCTTCGACCATTTCAATTTTTTTTATAAAATGACCCAGAACTCATCACGAGGAGGTGGCTGCAATTCGAATTCCACCCAACCATCCAACCAATTCGGGTGTGCTAAATTATGTTGCTTTAGTCAAAGTCGTTGTCTTAAATTGAGATTTTTGACAAAATTTGACAGTGTGCATCTTGAGAGCATATATAGCCATCTCAGTTTCCTTCTCCACATACTTTTTCTGCAGACTCTGTGACAAGTTTGACGCACCTTTGAACAGCTTGGGTATGGCATGGAGAATTTAAGAAATGAAACTCAGGCAGAGTTTTACCTTACTTACAGAACTGACGAAATAGTCTCTGTTGTCAAGCTTGCCATCATTGGAGGGTGCGACAGCTTACATTTTTTTGTCAAAGCTATCAGCTAACTGTAGTCCGTGCCATCTAAATTTATTGAGAGAGCTGTAAAAGTTATAACAGACTTCCCCTTCGGATTTTTAGTTCTTTAGTACCCTCATGTAACCCAACTGTCATATGTTGTCTCTCATCCCACTATCATAGCCAACAACATATTCTCTGTGTTTCAGAAGAACGCGTTTCTCTCAATTACATGATCGATGATTATTTTAATGTCGTTTGTCAAATGTCTCGTTGTTTGAACAACCTAAAAGATATGGATTAGGACCATATTCCACTGACTGAGTCTCTTAATGTCGAACCAGACAGGAGCATGTCTTCACAATGTACTTACAAGTATCTTGAGTTCGTTCGTAGGACTTGTCTGGGAAATGAACAACCGTAACCCGGTTTGCATATAACCATCGATGAACTAGAACACGTTCTCGTTCAAATGAAAAACGAAAGAGCCCCAGGAGTGAAGATTACATTTTAACCGGAACAAAAAAATCCCCGTGATTGGGCGACAGTGAAAGATTCGCTTTTTTCTTACTCTAAATAAAACTTTAAAATATAAAAATATCTATACTTACGTTACAATAACACTCAAAATTGCCGGCTTGAGAACTCCTTTCTTATTGCAAATTTAGTTTCAGGTCGTAGGTGTTGGTTCTACAGTTGTCTAATTATTAAAAGGATAGATAAAGGTTTCAAAACACCATAAAATACATTAACTGGGCACCATCTGATTATGAAATTTGATAAGGATGATTAAAGAGAGATCTGAAATCATTAATCAGAAAATGAAGTCAGATCCAATAAATTTTGTTCAAATAGTTAATTATATTCAATAGTATCAAAGTTAGGCTGGAAAAAGTGTAATATAAATAAAGACTTTCATAATTATATGGGTCAATATTATTCGTATTTGTTAAATTTAAAATATGTTTATTCATTAACCAAAAAGAAATATACAGTCTTCATTAAGTTTGGAACCGGCTTAATATCTTCAAAACTATTAACTGGATTAAATTGAAATTTGGGGTGTGCATTTTATAAATTTATATCTATTGTACCTAATTTTTTCACCTGCTTTGCATTGTTACTTTACGAGATACACAGCCAACTTGATTTTTTTTAAATAGCAATGGGGGTCAAATTTGACATCATTTGAAAGCTTATTTTTTTCTGAGTACCATTATGTAATACACGTGTTGTATCATTTTGACAAAAATTGCCAAAAAAATTAAAATCAACGAAACATGTTTTATCCAGAAAATCAAAAGTGTTGACTAAATTAAAAATTAAAATATCTAGTGATCTTACAAAATTCATAGAAATGTCAAAAGTTACACATTGACAGTAAATATTTAAGTAATTTTAAGTAAAAGTAAATTTTAAGTAATAAATTTAATTTTGTGGATAAAACATGTTTCGTTGATTTTAATTTTTTTGGCGATTTTTGTCAAAATGATACAACACGTGTATTACATAATGGTACTCAGAAAAAAATAGGCTTTCAAATGATGTCAAATTTGACCCCCATTGCTATTTAAAAAAAATCAAATTGGCTGTGTATCTCGTAAAGTAACGATGCAAAGCAGGTACAATAGATATTAATTTATAAAATGCACACCCCAAATTTCAATTTAATCCAGTTAATAGTTTTGAAGATATTAAGCCGGTTCCAAACTTAATGAAGACCCTGTATATAAAATATAACAACTTGTCAAAAATGCATAGAAATAATTTTCAATACCCTAAGTAAGAGCTCTTAACTGAAAAAACATTTACTTACAGTAAAAATATTCAATCTACATATGAATAAAAAACATACATAACTTTACAAAGTTCAACAAAAAAGGAATTCATATTTTTACGATATCTTGTTTTAATTTGGTAATTCACAAACAAAATCGGCATCAAATTGCGCAATAATGACTTTTGCACACACACAAAAAAACACAAATGCTGCTGGACGATAGAAAATGGAATAAATTTTGAAAGTATTCTGCGATCCTACTATCTCGAACTTCGATAAATTTAAAAATTCACAATACTGTATTAAAAATGAAGTGTTCATTATTAAGATTCACCTATTAAGGTGACTAATATAACCATGTAATTTGGATAACGTTGGTTATTAAATTATTATTGAAAACAATCCACTTCTTTTCATTATTATTCTTAGTGTGATCCATTTATTATTTGAATCCGGACTGAATTTATAAAACATTAGAATTTTAATAAAGGTTTTAACTTAATTTCGATAATTGTTCGTAGATTAATCTTCACTTCTACTGGAATTTCCTTATTAATCGAAAAATTCGATCACTTAAAACAAAATCTGTACTTATTAATTATTATTATTGATATACGGTACGAGAAATAGCTTTATCGGTAAACTGTACGAGAATAGACGATACTTTTTGATAGGAAAACGATTTCCCACAACTGTAAAACACTGGAATCCGGAAAACTGTATCTGGCAATAATTTTCACTAACCACAAATTCTGAATTAACGGCACGGGATCCGAGCCCAGCTTAAAGAGCGTCACCCTTTCTCTCTATTATTACTGAAAACTAAAAATCAAAGATACTGTAATGAACGGTAACGAAATCTGTCTTTAACTAGACTGTCGACTTACTCAAGACTGAACGTCAACTGCACTATCTTAAGACTGAATGTCTACTGTACTTATTTTAGACTGCACGTCGACTCTACTAGCTTTTATCTTTCGAGGTTAGACGGGATGTTTTTTAGAGGGGTGCACTTCTACATCGACCTATAAAAGAATTGCATGATTTCGTTTAGGCGAATCAGAATTTATATTTTTCACACAAAGGGAATCCAGAACGCAGTATCCTTTATAGCGAAAATTGCAGACGGGATGTATTTTAAAACGCAAATGTGTTTCTTTGAAATCTATCATTTGGCACGTACAAGCAATAATTCATCAAAGCAAAATTGGTTTAAATAATATTTTCGTAGAACCAAAACTGAAACGTATATGAGAAAGTTTGAAACCATGTAGGTTTCACACTGACCAAAATTATCAATCTTTTTAAATTTTAGCAACGGAATTATTTGACAATGCAAACACGTGTGCCAGCCATACCCTTAACTTTATGACAGAAACTATAATTTATTGTTAATTTAATGTACAAGACCACTCCACTAGTCTGGGAGGGTATTGAAAGATGACCTTTAATATATTTTTATGGGGTTTATTTATATAGTATGCCGACATAATTTTAAATTACAAGATGAACGCAGATTTACAGGACCGCATTTAAGATTTTTAGTAACTTTACACACAAAATCTCATTATTTCGAAACTAATAAAAAACATACCGTTACAGGAGAAGACGGAATCTCAAAAGAATTTATCCAATTAGGAGGCATAAAGATAGTAGAAGCTGTAAGAATTCTTCTCAATAAATGTATTCACGGTGGCTCTATTGCCGAGACATGGCAAAATGCCCAGGTCATACTTCTATATAAAAAGGGCGACTTACTCAACATAGAAAATTATATACCCATAAGTCTCCTTGCGCATTAGGGTGGTCCAACAAAAAGCAAAGTCGGAAATCTTATGCTCTCACTCCCTAGGATTATTGTATATCGAGAAAAAAGGTACCCTATTTTTTTATTTTGAAAGCGGACGATGTTTAGGAGTGCCTCAAAGCCCTTAAAGTTTCCCATGTATTTTATATGGGAAAAAAATACGTTTTCGTGGATTTGGTATAGAATCCTAGAAAATCAATACTTTTCAACCGGACTACTCTGATTCTCTTCAGAAATGTTCAGAGAATGACATCCAATAATTTATTTGTTAAATTTCTTATATTAACTATTTTTTACAGACTTGCGAAAAATCCCATAAATGGAAGAAACACCGAAAAATCGTTAAAAAGTATTTATTACTATTGTTTAATATAAAAGATTTTGATAAATAAATTATTGGATGTCTTTCTCTGAACATTTCTGAAGAGAAACAGAGTAGTCCGGTTAAAAAATATTGATTTTCTAGAATTCTATACCAAATCTAGGAAAAAGTGTTTTTTCCCGTATAAAATACATGGGAAACTTTAAGAGCTTTGAGGCACCCCTAAACATCGTCCGATTTCAAAATAAAAAAATAGGGGTACCCTTTTTTACGATATACAGTAATCCTAGAGGGTCAGAGCATAAGATTTCCGACTTTACTTTTTTGTTGGACCACCCTATTGCGCATACTTACAAATTGCTGACTAAAATTATAACAAACAGACTATCCAACAAATTAGATTCATACTAATCCCCAGAGCAAGCTGGATTTCGCAAAGGATATAGCACGACAGAACAAATTCAAAATCTGAGAACTCTAATCGAAAAATGTACTAAACATAATGTCCCAATCCACCTAGCTTTCGTGGACTACGCCAAAGCTTTTGACTCCATAGAGTCATGGGCAATATTTAGTGCAATAGTTAACGCAAGGATAGACTTGAGATACAGAAATTTACTCAGATATATCTATGAAAACGCGACAATCAAAGTGAAAATCGATGAGGAACTTGAAACACAAAAAATACATACACAACGAGGAGTAAGACAGGGAGATCCCATTTCTCCTAAGTTATTCACACTAACACTGGAAGATGTGTGAACTTAAAATAATGCCGGAGAAAGTGGGTCTAATAATGAATTTAAATAAGACAAAAGTAATGACACCTGAAGTAACACCAGTGAACATTGGAGATGTCACGATAGAAAACGTAAAAAATACGTATACCTTGGTCATTTAATAAAGCTCGGAAAGGAAAACTAAAATGCAGAGGTGAAAAGAAGAATGCGGATAACTTGGGCCGCTTCCGGAAAACTAAGTTCAATCCTCAAAAACAGTGACATCCCAATAAACCTGAAATTGTTTTGAAGTTTTGAAAGTTTTCAACACCTGTATACTTCCTCTCCTAACATACGGAATGGAGGCAATAGCACTGACAGTTAAATCAGCAAATATACTCAGAATAACACAGAGAGCGGTAGAAAAAATCATGATAGGCATAAATCTTAGAGACCACATCAGAAATGAGGAGATAAGTAGTAAGACAAAGGTAGAAAATGTTATAAAAAGAATAGCTACCTTGAAGTGGAGTTGGATGGATCATGTGGCCAGACAAGAGGATAGCAAATGGACTAAACACATAATAAACTGGCGCCCTAGAAGACACAAAAGAGGTGTTGGACGTTTACAGAGAAGATGGATAGACGACGTGAAAGAGAAATTAGGAAAAGGGTGGCAACAGGTGACAAGGGATAGATCAGAATGGAAAAGACAAGGGGAGGCGTATGTCCAGGAGTGGACTGAAAAAAGCTGCTGAAGAAGAAGAAGAACCCGGTTTGCACATGTCAGTTAGTGACGGAGAGGTTTATTGCTTCGAGATTTATAAAGGGTAATTTCTCACAATAAGGCAGTTTGCCAATTTTCCCAGCGAATGATGCATGTCCTGTAAGTATATTTGCGTATATTTGCAAAACGGTAAAACCCCGATTTTTCACGAAAGTTTAAAAATTTTAGCCCTAATGCGGGAACTCAAAATAAAGCATGTAAGTTTTAAAAATATTTTTTCTATTATCACGCATCACAAATGAAGCACTTAGACGTTATTCAAAGCCAAAAAACGTTATATGTATATTTTGAGCGTAAAGGCAAAACTTGGTGTTTTTTGTTATTTTTCTAAACTTTAGGCCCTTTGCGCGAACTGAAATTCCAATATATTGTTACGAAGCTTGGCTTGCTTCGTTTTTACTTGCCTCCACCATGCTTGTCTTTTTATCTTCCCTTGCATTACCTTTACGATGTTACCAAGTCATGTAGCATTAAATAAATACACTCACTCTTTATCTAATCTATTTTATTTATTTCTTAAATTTACCTAACTTATAACTAAGACTAATTCTACATATAATTAACATAATTTATGCTTACCCACTAAAAACAATTTGTAGGGCCATTTCCCTTACTTTCGTTATTACAATGGAAAAGACTTTTTACTTCTTTTGTGTTCACCATACAACTCACTATCCTTTTTGATTATCAGTTCCCATCTTAACTCTTAATCCCTCCTACAATGTTTCCTTTTGCAATCAAGGATCGCTCGACCTGTCCCTATTAACCAGGGCAGTGTCATAATGCTAGAGTCCATTACTTACTTTTGTGAGCAATAATCTAGTATTATGACACACTTACAAATTGCAGAGTAGCTTCATGTCATACTTGAAATCAATTTGTTTATCTTTATTACTGGGTCAAATAATTTAGAAATGAGTTTTGTAATAATTGTTGTAACATATTTTTGGAATAATAAATTTTTAAATTATGAATTGATTTAATTTTGTTATGAGTTTTTTCTTTTATTTTATACTTCGTTACAGTATTTCAACATTTTTCCGTTAATTAACAACTTTTGAGCACTATTAGAATTCGATATTCGAAGAATTGACTGTTTCGACCCACCCTAATAAGGAAGCCAGGCTGTTTTATAACAACCTCGAAAATGAACACAGGCGATTAGGCCCGTTCCTTCCACATAAAATATAGGATCAAGAGGAAACAGGTTTTACAGCAGATCGAAGCCCCAATTAAATTGCTGCCCTAAAAGTGATAAAACAGATTGGTGGTGTGACTTCGGGTGAGCGAGGTCACTTGGTCACACTTAAAACATGAATAAATGCAATAGGTAACAACATCCCTCCAATGCTTATTTTTGCAAGAGTAAACTTTAAGAACCACATACTCAAACGTGTGCCTCCTGGAACCATCAGTGGAGCTAATCCGTCAGGCTGGTCAAACGACTCCTTTTACCCACAGTTTTTTTGACCATTTCGTAGATCATTTAAAATCATCTAAAGAAGAAAACCTCATTTTAATTGTAGATCACCATGAGGCATTCTTGTCATTTGAAGTTGTAGAAAAGGCAGCAAAGGCTGGCTTAGTTATGCTCAAATCTCACAAGCTCCAATATTTTGAAGCTTGCATGTACGCTTCTCTAATGACTCACTATAATCAAACTTTAAACAGCCCTAGTATAACTTTCGATATTTACTGCATTGCTGAATTTGTTGGTCAAGTTTACTTTCGAGCATTTAACACGTCTCATTTTAAGTGGGTTTAGGAAGAACGGCATTTTTCCATTTCATAGGAATAGATTTACTGATGAGGACTTCCGGAGCCGGACATTTGGGCGCGGTCTTTTAGGCGCGGCCATTTAGGCGCGGCCGTTTCGGCGCGGGACACTTCGGCGCAGAGAAACTTCGGTGCAGGGACACTTGGGCGCAGGGACACTTCGGCGCAGAGACACTTCGGCGAAGGTACACTTCGGCGCAGAGACAATTCGGCGCAGGCCACTTAGGCTCAGGGACACTTCGGCGTAGTGGTAAATATAAGTAGTACTACGCCTTTATTTGGAGAAATTGTCTAGTAAAAATTACACGAACAAAATCTGTAGGTACTTACAGGTAATAAATATAGAATGATCGATGAAATATAGTATTCGATAATAATGAGAAAAAACTCAATAATTTTCTAAAATAGCAGAAAAAATCAAATGAAATTTCCAGTATCTGCTTAGGAAGATCTGAGAGCAGGCAAATAATTTATTTTTTCCTCTAGTAACCTTAAAAGAGACTATTATTGTCCTATGTGTGACTGCAGAAATTGATTTTCTTAACAACTTGTCAGAAGCGTCTATTACATACCTTATATTTGCCAGATGCCCCTATTATTAAACTTGGTTAATATTTTTTTTAACAAAAAATGTCTGGCAAATTTTAAAGCAAAGTAACATGATAGTAGTGAAAAAACCATTATATTAGCCATGGTTACACACGCTATTATAGCTCACGCGTCTTAAATCACTTGGCGCTACGCATCTCGTGATTTAAAATCGGGCTAGGGCTATAACAGCGTATGTCTAAACCTCGGTTAATAATATACTTATTATTGCTCATAAAATCTTATTTATATTAAGAGCCAGCTAAGATAAGCTTTCGTATATTTTATTGCGGTACCCGCAGCATACTATACAATTGTAGAAACTGTTGCAAAAAGATCATTATTTACTACTTTATCATTTTTAATATTTTGATGATATTTATTACTTCGACTTTAACTAATAAGCCAGACACATAGTCAGAAAAATATTTGGTGGGGGCAGAATATTTTGACAAAAACAACATTTTGTTTAAAAATTGATAAATAATATTTTAAATACGTTTACATTAAATACCTATATTTAAAAATATATTAAATATACACAATTTACAGTTTTATTCTTCAAGGTTGTAACATACAATTTTCTACAATTTTATCACTGTTTCCGTGTCTATTGACACCAGTGCTGACCATGTAAGACTTAAAAGGTGCAAACATATTTTTACCTATTTATGAAAAGGAAATCCCTTTTTGAATGTAATTCAATAGTTTACTCAATAGTTTTACGGGCTGTAAATAATAATTTGTATGTGGTTTATTATTTTACCTCTTACAGCTTTCTTTGTCGTTTTCAGTTATTTTTAAATCTTGTTTGGTAGATTTTCGAAGAATTCTAAATATGTGAACTACGAGAAATGTAAGAAAAAGATTTTATAACAATAATTACCACTAGTGGTGGTTACAGCGATAAAATCTTCTTTGTAAAATCTTCACACGACTACCACTCTTGGTACAAATTTTTGGTAATTTTTGCTATCATATTACATTCCTACTTTAGTTGATTGATACCCAAAACCGGCAATTTGGAACCACTAGTACTATTATGTATATGAAACTAAATTATATTATAAATTATAATATTATATTAAAATAAATTTTAAAATTAAACACCCACTTTCTATTTAATATAAAATTAAACATTTTTTTCTCTCTAGATAAAAAATAGGTAAGTTCATTCTTATGTCTCATTTATAGACTCCCTCGTTAATTTAAAGAGTTAATTATTGTTTTACTTTAGCTTACCTTTAACGACTTTTTCCGATTTATTATACGACGCGTAGAGATAATTTCGACGAAAGTGGAAGAGGAATCCTCTCTGACTAAGTATACGCGCTATGAAAAAGTTACTTTGGTATGCGCTTTCCTAAACATAATTAAGTACTATGTCAAGAAGAGTTATGAAACGAGTCTATGTGATTATATCAAAAATGCCTCGTCCGATATATTCTTACAGTAACACTTACAAATGGATACTGCTTAATGCTTATAGTTCAGTGCTTAAAGACAAAAACCACTGGAATAATATAAAAATGCGCATCTCTGTACGCACATAAAAATAAAAAAATAAACTAATGGTCCAAAAAAAAAGGTTTTTTAAATATCTTCCAAAGTTTTACCCTAATTTGCGCAAAAATATACATGCCACGCAATATCTCCGCGCCGAAATGTCCCTGTGCCGAAATGTCCCTGCGCCGAACTGTCTCTGCGCCGAAGTGTGCCTTCGCCCAAGTGTCTCGACGCCGAAGTGTGCCTGCGCCGAAGTGTCCCTGCGCCGAACTGTTCCGCGCCAAACTGTCCTCGCGCCAAAGCAGCCGCGCCGAGATGGCCACGCCTAAACGACCGCGCCCAAATGTCATAGACCGTGAGGACTTCCTACTATCTTACGTTACTGACCGGTCAAATCCAACGGAAGCTGTGTTATTGTTGATTTTCGTATGAATAGCTAGTTCTCTTTGTCTGAGATGACACAACTTAAAAAGCTTACAGATGCAATTGACAAAGAGTTTACTATTTGTGACAAAAATACAGAATATCGGAATATTTAGAAATAATAATTGGTATTAGATATTTTTGAACCACCACCTTGTCGGTGCGATATAAATAAGGATCGAGGAAAGAACTAAAAGTATAAAAAACAAGTGTTCTGAAAAAATGAAAATAATTAAATCTCTTGGAGGTTAAATTTTATCCTACCTAGCTAACCAAAAATCCTCATAATTGTAACTCGCTACCTCTTTTCAATAGAATTTTCATTCTGTGACGGATATCACCGTAACTAGAGCGTGAAATAAACCTTTAATTCAAAACAGACAGTTGAATTGCAATAAAAATTACAATTAGGAAAAATGTTATTCTAAGCGAAATTACAAAATAACAAACTTAGACCATTTTTATATTTTCGTTTAAATCTAAAAACGTTAACTACAAAGTGAAGTTTAAAATTGTATCGAATCATTTTATTTGAGATTCCTTTGTCCTCGGCAAGCTTCAGGAAGTAAAAAAAAGAAGAATAAAGTTAAAGTTGCAGTTAACTTCCATGTATTCTTGAGTGACTAGATAGAATGAAAATATTTCAACTCGACTACATCATTTCGATTTTATCCCAAGCGGGGAAACTTAATATCAGAAGATATTCCAGACACAAGATATCGATTTCGAGCATCCATATTCAATTATGAAAATCGGTGTCTCCAACGCCGCGATTGCCACTGAAAACGGTTCGGTTGCTTTAATAGCAATTACGCGAAAACTCTTGCGTCACGAAATAATATTTCCAACCCCCTGAAGGTTTTATTAAATAGTCAAAAACAAGAAGAATGCCATGCGCTCTACATTTAGCAACAGGCGCAATCCGATTTGACGTATACAAATACCCACGTAAAAGTTAGTTAACGTTATGTTAGCCGTACAGTTAGAAACAAAACGTAAAGCCAAGCATAAATGAAACTATTCATGGGATGTACAATATCCGGATTTAAAATACCTTGGATGCTGTGCTACATGAGATTTATGCCACCATTGTTCTATTTAAAGCGCAGAATACCGTGACACGAACGAGCTTCTACTATACAGATAAGGGAAACTCGTCGGATAAGTCCATTGTCTTTTGACTTTTATCACTACCGTGCCTTGCTCTCTGGGCAAATTTCTAATGGTGTACATGACGCTTAAATATACTAGGTACAAAGGCTCTTGTAGTTATCGCGATGTCCTAATCTTTAGGCATTTGCTGATAACTATTCAGAAAGTTATTATCCACTAAGGTTAAGAGACGAGAACAACGACTTTTTTTTAATAATTCCTAAAATGCTTTTACTGCACATTTTAGAACATAGGCGTCGACTTTTCAAAACATTAATGGGGCTGGTCAGTTTAGAGTTTTGCAAACCGTACTAAACACGACCTGCATATCTAAGTATTTCAAAAGGAATTATTAATTAAACTTTTACATACAATAACAATACAACGTAAAAAATCAAAATACTCGACTCGAATTTAGAGATTAACCTGTGCTTTTAAACAATCCTTTGCAAGATCTCTCTTGTAAATAAAATTGTTATTTCTGTTTATCAGTTTAAACGGTAGTCATATCCCGAAAATAAAAACAAAAACATTTTAAAACAAACAAACAACATTTTAAACAACTTAACCATAAGTATGACATGGTGAAGAGCCGATATGATTCCATAGTTCAATTATTCGATAATATTCATTTTCCACATAATTTTAATAAATTGTAATTCTGATTCACAATATTGCACACGACTAAAAACAGGTTAAGTAGAAATGGTGATCTTCTTGGATTGACAACCTAAATAGGTACTTCCTTAACGAGAATTATTAAATTTTTGATTTGTTCCCAGAAAAATGGCGTCATCCTACTCCTTATTCAATTGCTATATAACTTGAGCAATTATCTTATCAAATTAAGCAGACCAGTACAGTGCATCTGAAAATGCAAAAATTAATAAGTAGTAAAACAAAATATTTAGCAAAACTATCAGTCACATGAAAAATAAACACAAAGCAAGACTATGCAATTTATTAAAATTATGCAGCAAAACATTTTAAATCGCGTTTTGTGAAGAAATAAATTTTAAAAGATTTCTCAGCTTCGAATCGAACCTTGGGAGGCAGTGACTTACAGTTATTATCACCCCGCTCCAGCTAACTAATTTATGGTATCATGTCGGCGCTTCAGCACGCCACGCTTATTTTAAAAGTAGGTAAAATAGGTAAGAAAAACCCTTTAAATTAGTACAAACTAATTTATATGATTTTTCTTTAAAAAAGAGACTAAATGTATTTTTTTATTTTCATGATACGAGTACTGTTTAGGTAGGCTAATCATAAAACGAAAATAATAACTATTACTTGGGGAGTAATTGAAAAGTCAATTCTTAAAATGTATTCGATTCCCATACAATGAGACATAGCTACGCCATTTAAAAACAGAAAACATCGATCGGAATGCAGTTGTACGGCATACAAATACAATTACAATCACGCCTTAAGCGCAAATGCGAAACGGAATGATTAATTCTGTCAAACTTAATGCGCTGACAAAGAGTGATTTTTTACTTCAAGATAATGTTTTAATGAATAAATCGGAATACATTTTGCCGATGTTTGAATTTTTGCACAATCGTTGCCGATGTCGATGTATCGATCGAGTCCTAGTTCTCTCTTAACGTTTTAGCGCGTTTGTCCTTGGATGCGTGCACTAAAAAAAACGTGTCTTATGAAACTATTTAATACTTTAGTAAACTATTTTGCAGAGTTCAGTTAAACTGATCCATTTTTGACCTTATTTGGTTATGTAGGCTTCCCCGGCAATAAAAACGGCTTCAAGTGAAGTTGTATGTTCCGTTATTCTAAATTAATAATTTGATCGTGAATATGTATATGCGTAAATTATTTGAGGAAAAAATGATATTTTACGACTGGAAAACCGGGAAAAACCTTGAATTTAAAAGTACCACTCTTGCTGGCCACCCTGAAAAAGTCTTAATAAAGTTTTTTGATTAGAGAAAGTCCAAATTTTTGATCATTTTGATTGACGTTTTTATAAAAGTACGTATAAAATTATAACGCGCTCATGGCGATATTGATATCATTAATAAAAAATACAGTTAACTGTATATGTAAGTGCAAGGTTTGAAATTTTAAATGCAGACGAACATGATGAGATCACATATTACTGTGTATTTTTCTAGTCCAAACCCACCATTTTAAAGCGCCCAATTGTGTTAATTGTACTATTGCAAATTAAATCGCTTCGCTTCGTTGACACGGTGGTTTTTGATTTACAAAAGTGCACATCTCAAATGATGATGAATTGTAATGTAAAACGTAAATATACAAAATTGTGTATTAAGCTTTTAATTTTTAGAAGACATTTATCTATAACGGGATTTTAATTTTATTTAACCGTGACCTCGCATATCTTATTAGTGTAAAATTGATTAAATCTAGTCTCAACTTTCAAAAGTAAAAAATTGGGTAATCGCCATGGAATTTACTAATTCCTAATTTACTAATTCCCAGAAAACATCGATCGGCATGCAGTTGTACGGCATACAAATACAATTGCAATCACGCCTCAAGCGCAAATGCGAAACAGAATGATTAATTCTGTCAAACTTAATGCGCTGTCAAAGACTGATTTTTTACTTCAAGATAATGCTTTAATGAATAAATCGGAATACATTTTGCCGTTGTTTGGATTTTTGCACAATCGTCGCCGATATCGATGTACCGATCGAGTCCTAGTTCTCTCTTAAGTGGACACTTCCTATAATCGGACATAGTCGTTTCTTTTATGCGGACGTCTCCAATAAACGCATAAAAGGTGTGGCATCGTCAGTGTTCGCTTATGGGAGATTTCACTGTAATTGGGTATGATCATCAAAAAATTTAATAAACTTGAAATATCTTTCTGCCTTCGCAAAAAATACCAAAAATATCGTAGTGGGATAAGTGCTTAACCCCACTCCCCTTGATTTTAAATTTAGAATTTTTATTTCCTAAAATAATGTTAATCACCATCATGTTAATGAGGGGTCAGCCCCCACTACAATATTTTAATAAGGCCCACAGCCTTCGAGCCACCACATAGTCGGAGCCTATGTTTTAGAATATTATTTTTGTTTGTATGTATAAGGTAGCTTGGAAATTACATTTACAGCTATTAATTTAACCTTTTTCTAATATAAGCAAATATGGTATAAAATAATATGAGAAAAGATCATTGTGAAAAACAGACGAACAAGCTAGCTTTGGACAGACATCTCTTGGACACGTTATTTAACAAACAATGTATTCTTCCCCTGAATAGTCTCCTTCCGAGACTATAGTTTTATACAGGGTAGGGTGTCCATTTAGTGCGAAATTGTTGAATATCTACTAAATTATCAAATACCGAGAAAGACTTTTCATACAAAAGTTTCTTGGTTGCCAAAGCTGCTTGCTTTAAAAGTAAAGCATGTCCGGAAAATTATTGGAACAAAATTAACATTACCTTTTGTGATACTAAACGACAATATAAGTATTAAATTTGTTTTGAGGTGTGTTGATTATAAATACAAACTTTGGTTGTTCTGTCATTAGTATTTAAAAAATGACGGGTTATTCACAATTCTCTATTACCTTCTAAAACATTTAATTGGCTAAGTTGCATCTTATAACGTAAAAATTACGTCATCTCGTATGCGAAACTTGTCAACACCACTTGTATAACTAAGGTCTCACAACATATTGTAAACATAGTGACGTCATATACAAAAGGCAAAAACAAACGACAAACAAAGGAAATAAACTATAATAGTTTTATGTCAAATGTGTAATTGTGTTGGTTGGTGCATTGTAATTTTATATGTGTAGCATAATATTAGCTTGTATAATTAATATAATATAGTACTAATAAAGTAAACAAGTGTTGTGTTATTGTGTACCCGGTGCAACGGTAGTTACAATGAAAAACACCAAATGCACGTGTTTAAGTTTCAGAAAGATGACAAATCCCAAAAAAGTGGATTCACAAAATTCACCGAGAAAATTGTATGCCATCGAATTATTCTGTAGTGAGTTATTAACTTTTATTTGATTTGCTTTTTACCTGTTTCGTAAGATGCTAACAAGTTTTGTTAAAGAGTACAATCATTGTTTGATATAACTGTTGGTGCTCTGGCGTCTGAACAGTAGAAATTATACCAAAGGAGGTTTAGTAAATTTAAAACAACCAAGATCCTCGCGACCAAGGGGCTTTCTTTAGAAAAGCTTCGCAAAAACAACATAAGAATTATAAAATCTTTCTGTCAAATATAATTGTAACCTAACAATCTAACCTCAAAATAGCTAACTTTAGCGTTGATTTTCTCATTATTATTTACGCATTATCACCGCGATTTGGTTTAAGATTCCTATCCTCTGAGTTATTTTGCACATCCTATTACCATCTAATACAGCCTAACTAATATAAAATTTTATTTTTAAAGATATTTATTTGCAAATACATAATAAACACAAGTTAATATTTTATATTTATGGTAGAATTTTCATACGAAAATAGGTTCCTGTCAAATAAAAACAAATTTTTAATTAATATTATGAGAGATCTTTTATTTTTGGTGAAATAAGACAGTCTATTAGTTAAGATTTAAATGCAAAATGAGGAATAAAAGATTAGGGAATTGCCTCTTTGTCGTGACGTCTCTATGTGGTTGGTAGGCCTTGTTATGTAGGTGGTGTTGAACTTGTTCGTATGAGTTCAAGAATACGGGCCCAGGGCCGCATTCAAAATTGTAACTTTGAAATTTTGATAAGATTAAATAAAATTTACTCGATTTTAAAATTATTGAAAATTAAGACTTCGACTGGAACTTTATCCAATCCAAGAATATTTTCTTGGTCGGTTGGTGGTTGGTAAAATTTCTGATTGTGTGCAGGAATTTCGACGAGTCTCAAATCTGCAATATCCCAGAACCTTCGATAATCACCGTGCAATTTTAAACTTCATGGTACGTTAAAGTTTAAGCTTCAGTACAAAATAATCAAATTTGCAAAATTCGGTGAATTAATGGTTAGCATGTTTACTTCATTATCCAAGAATCGTAGATTCGATCCCCGGACAAATTCGTAATCTTTCTAAGCTGAATAGAATAAAACTACGGATGCAGTTATTGGAAGAAGCTTAGAAATCCCAAAATAAAGATTATCGCTAATATGTTTAATTTTAATTTTAATTTTATTGCAACCAACAGAAAATTTCCAATGACAGGTTACAAAAATATTACATACAAATAAATAAAAGTGATACAAACTGAACGAAAAAGTAAATTGTATCTACCAATCAAAAATAGAAAAGAAAAACAGCAAAATACACAAAAAGTACATAAAAAATGATTAACAAATTAACAACTTAACAACTAGTTTTCATCCTACGGAAGAATCATCGAAATAAAATAACAGGTTACGGCGGAGGACTGCTTTAAATTTCTTTAACGATGTGCGAAATATATCACAATCATTTAATTGATTTAATGTAGTACACATTCTATATAGCGGAGAATTCATAGCATAATTAGTTTTTCGATGAGTCATATAAAATAGTTCTGTGTTTCTGACATTATATTTAGGCACCTTAAAATTTAAGTTTTGCAGAATATTTGGGGAATCTAATAGACCTGTGATAACTTTGAAAATAAATAATGCACGAGACACTTTCCTCCTATCTTCTAAGCTAGCTACATTAAATTCTTGGCGAATTATATAAGAACGAATATCGTGAGGATACTGGACGTATTTTCGAAAATATACGAAACGTAGAAACTTTTTTTGTACTTTTTCTATCGCCTTTTTATATAAAGCGTAAAAAGGTGACCATACACAGTAAAAAATGCAGTGGTGGTGAAAAACATATTTGGTGTGGTGAAATATCTGAGTGTAAATTTCTACACTCATGTGAATGAAATTAACAACTAAAATTAACACGCAGCAACAACTTTCTTATGAGTGTTATCTTAATTTAAAAAATGGGTAAAATTAATGTTTTTGGTGTACAAATCATTTGAATTTGGTAAAGATATTCTCGTTAGTGTAAGAGTAATCCTTCAAAAAATGTATTTCACTATTCTAGCATCTTAACAGCAGTAAAGAGTGTTAATGAGATTGCCAACAAAACCGATTTAACCCTCGCGAGTGTCATCCACCGAACATCCACCTCCAACGCGAATAATCACAATTGGACGTGAGACTTTTATTTACTGTTTGTGTTTGAATGTAGTTAGTTCTCTTTGAAAGTGACAATGATTTTTAAGATTCAACTAGCCAATAAAAGTAAATATGCGAAAATAGAAGAGGATGCATCTTTCTGCGATCTTGTGCAATTATGTAAGTAACATTTTAAAACTATAATTTCCAGTCCTGGTTGTGTCTATTCAGCTTTTTCTTATGTAAAAGTTTTAGCTGCCATGTTGATCCATTGTAATTTAAGTCATCATTATGCATAAATATAAATAATAATGTTTACGTGAATTATGGATAAATAATAGATAAAATTATTTTCAGATTTTTGGTTTACAAAGAACCATTTAAATGTAAAACCGTTTCTGGTTCCTGCTATGTAGTACCTACATAAGTATATATGTGATGAAGTACATATGTCGGTATAGTAGGTCGGTACTTGGACGGCCGAACTCAGCTTAAAAAGATGGCGCACATGTGTTTATAAAACGTGTGATTATTAAGAACTAACATTGTGATTAGTGACATATGTCGTTTCTATAATTACAGGTAAGGTTTGTAATGTAAATTAGAATGTGTAAATAATTTTAATAAAAATTTAATTACAGAAACTCATAATTACAAATGATAAACACAAACAGTCAACTTTGAACATTTTTACATTGGGTAACAAAATTAAGAATTCATGATTTTCAAATAATGAAGGAAAATCATCACAGTATGTATTTACATTGGATTATTTAGATTTAGAATGTATTTATATTTTGCATTTTGTTTTAAAATAAAACTAATATTTGTGTGCATTATTTTTTTACTTTTTTCTTTTTTTTCTTTTTGTACACTCCAATAAATGATTGTAACCACTATAATTGGTTCCTTTTCCATTAAAAAAATGTTCCTTACAATTTAAGCAATAATTTTTACACTAAAAGAATGGGAAATTAACACTCAGTTCGTGCATACTTTACACTCAACAAATGTTTTCTCAACAATATGGTTTGTCATTTTTACACTCGTTAGTGTCTTTTTCATTTCTGTATCGTGTAAGATATGTATAAAGAATCCATGACTTTAACCTGCATTGAAGGTTAAAGTTGTTATATAGTTTACCACTTTTAAGACCAATGTTATTTACACTCATCAGTGTGGATAAATAGGAACCACTCTGGGTGTTATTTGAGTGTAAAAGTTAACACTCCATTTTTTACTGTGTACTACCGAAGCATATTCCAGATGGCATTTTACAAGTGAACTAAACAGTATAATAAAAGATTCACATTTAGTAAATGCGTTTGCGTTTCGAATTATAAATCCCAACATTTGATAAGCTTTATTCACCCGTTGTGTTATATGATCATTGAACGTGACACTCGAATCAAAAATTACACCTACATCTTTTACACACATCTGCCTTTTAAGAATATTGTCCCCCAATTTATAATTATAAGTTAAAATATTAGTTTTTTTAGAAAACGAGACAACAGTATATTTATTAACATTAAAGTAGAGTCGATTATCCATAAACCACTGATGTACTCTTACAAGATCAGATTGTAAATAATTGTAATCTGTTAATGATTTTACAGGTTTATGTATTTTAAAATCGTCAGCAAATAGCTGATAATTTGAATAAAGTATTACTCTTGGAAGGTCATTAATCATTATTAAAAACAACAGCGGTCCAAGATTTGAACTTTGCGGTACGCCTGACAGGGTATCAAATTCTTCCGACATTGCCCCCTTAAAAACGACGTATTGCTTACGGTCTCTTAGATAAGAAATCATAAGTTTTAGTAATGAATCTGAAAATCCGTATGTATGCAATTTCTTTAAAAGGATATTGTTGAGTCCACCCTGTATTCGATTTATTATTATAAAATGTTGCAAATTGCATAGCAATAGCTTAATAATATATATAAGATTTGTCATTCTCTTTCTGACATAAATAAAAATTGTATTTCTGTTCCCGTATTAAAGTCTTATTCTAATTGTGCATTTCATTAAAAAACTGGTAAAAAATACATCAAGAAACAAACATGGTCCTTTCGAGCGAAATACATTAACGCGGTTGAAGAATCAACGCAAATTGGTGAGCAGAAATCAGACAACCGGCGAGTACAGTCGGCTAGCGCAGTGGATAGCATCGACTCGCGCTTCACATACATATCTTCAAGAAACAAGTAGGTCTATTCCATTTCTTAACTTTGGCCTATTTTTGAATAATGATGTCAGAAGAAATGAAAAAATTGAAAACCCAACGCGGAGTTGTGAAGGGTCATTTAACACGTTTTGCAGCGTTTGTCGATGACGTTACTAATCATAACAAAATCGATGAACTTAATGTGCGTTTGCAAAGATTAGATGGTGCGTGGTATGAATTCGAAAAGATTCAGACACAAATTGAAATGCTTGACATAAGTCAATCAGAGACCTCCGAGAGACAAACTTTCGAAGACAAATACTTTATGTTAGTTGCATTAGGTAGGTCAATAATACAGAAGTATAATTTAGATTTAAATCAAGGACTCTATACGTCCAGTGACGTTAATTCAGTTTTAAATTTTAATGTTAAACTTCCTAAAATCGATCTTCCTCATTTTCACGGATCTTATGAAGGTTGGTTACCATTTTATGAAGGTTTCAAAGCGCTTGTGCTTGATAACACATCGCTTAATAATATTCAAAGATTTTATTACTTACTTTCTTGCTTAAAAGGTGACTCGATTCAGGTAATTCAATCCCTGGAGGTAAGTAACGATAATTTTAATAAAGCTTGGGAACTTTTAAAAGATCGATATGAAAATAAGCGTGTTATTGTGCACAGCCACGTTAAGGGTATTTTTGAACTCCCTGCAATGACTAAAGAAAATCACGTTTTGTTGAGAAAGATTATTGATACTTTTTTGAAACATCATAGGGCATTAAAGTCTCTAGGTCAACCTATTGATACTTGGGACACCTTATTAATATTTATATTAAACAATAAACTTGATATGCATACAAGGCGTGAGTGGGAAGGTTCTATTAAATCTAATCAACTACCAGAATTGAAAACGTTCTTAGAGTTTCTAAAAAATAGAGCTCAATTACTTGAAACATTGGATACGAGAGATGGTTCAAAATCATTAATTCATAAGGATAAGCCTAATGTGAAATCCTTCAATCATCTCGTTACCAGTGAAGACTCTAAGCCAACTGATAACATTAACATAATTTGCTCCTTTTGTAAGGGCACTCATTTTACCTATAAATGTTCAAGACTACTAGCTCTTGCTCCTAAGTTAAGATATATTGAACTTAGGAAACTCAAGATTTGTTGTAATTGCTTAAAGGCTGGACATTTGGTAAATACTTGTCGAAGCAACAGAGTCTGTAAAACATGCAAAAAACGTCATAACACAGCACTACATTCAGTTAACTACTCCTCAGATACTGAACATCCAAGTCATTATTACAAAAGTCAAGCACAGATCAATGAAAATTCACAAACAGCACATATTTCACAACAGGTCAGCAGTGACTCATCGCCTGGCTTACAGCACGCTATAGAAGATAGTACTATCGACACTAATTATCCACAAAACACTACAGCACTTCTTTCAAACGCAGATAAGGACATTCAAGTCTTACTTTCAACAGTTCAAGTTTACATTTATGATGCTAACAATAAGCCAATCAAATGCAGAGCTTTACTTGACTCAGGTTCGCAATCTAATTTCATAACACATGACTTACTTAAAACACTTAAATTACAAACTTCCCCTATTGATATGCCTATCACAGGTATAAACCAAGCAGCATTAAATATACGTGAAATAATTAACGCATATATTAAATCAACAGTTCAACTTCCTTTCTTAGTTATTAATCAAATAACAGGTAATATACCGCAGATATACTTCAATTCTTCAGACTTAAACATTCCCGGTCACATTCAACTTTCTGATCCTCAATATCATAAACCTGGAAAGATTGATATGTTACTCGGGTGCGGTATTTTCTTTTCATTACTCACATCACAAAGAATTGTGTTAGGCAAGAATAGCCCCATTCTTCAGCAAACAAAACTTGGCTGGATATTGGCAGGTCCATTAGAAATATACAAAAATAAGAATTGCATTACCGCAAATTGTTCTTCTAAGGCTTCTTCTAATTGCCTTATCACGCAAAGTACAACGTCAGTTAACCAACAACTTGAAAGATTTTGGCAAACAGAACATTTGTGGTTACCACATTCTAAGCTCTCTAACGAAGAACTTGAATGTGAAATACATTTCCGTAAACATTTTTATCAAGACAGTACCGGCCGTTGCTCGGTTAAACTTCCTTTAAAGGACAATTACATTAATTTAGGCGAATCTCTTTCTTCAGCTCTTAAGCGCTTAAAATCCATAGAAGTAAGGTTATCTCGTGACGAAAATTTAAGACAGCAATATAATGATTTTCTTCAGGAATACGAAGACCTTGGTCACATGACTAAAGTTAATACTGACTTCGATTGTACTAATACAATTCATAATTACTTACCGCACCATGCGGTCGTTAAAGATTCTAGTACTACTACTCGAGTAAGAGTGGTGTTCGATGCATCGGCAAAAACGTCCACTGGAATTTCATTGAATGATGTGTTAAAGATAGGTCCCACTATACAGAGTGATTTATTTGAAATAATATTACGTATGCGTACCTATAACATAGTCATTACCGCCGACATCACTAAGATGTATAGACAGATTACCATAGATAGTCATCAACGCAATTTACAGAGAATAGTCTGGCAAAAAAGTCCTAACGATTCCATAAATCATTACACCTTAAATACAATTACTTACGGAACCGCTAGTGCTTCTTTCTTAGCTACGCGAACGTTACATCAAATAGGTCTTAATGCTAAAGAAACAGATCCAATAGCTAGTGAAGCCATTTTGAATTGTTTTTACATGGACGACTTAATTTTCGGCGCATTCGATCTAGAACAAGCTAGAGACGCCAAAGTTGGCATTGAAAAAATATTATTAGACGCAGGCTTGCCTCTTAGAAAATGGCTATCGAATGAACCAGAAGTCTTTGACAATACAGACGATTCAGTTAATGCAAATGCTCATTACATAATCTCTTCCAATAAGGATGTAAAAACATTAGGAATCATATGGAATCCCAAAGCTGATATATTTCTATATTCGGTGAAATTTTCTTCTTTAGGCCACCTAATTACTAAACGTTCCATTCTGTCAAATATAGCAACTATCTTTGATCCACTTGGTCTGATCAGCCCTTGCGTAGTCAAGGCTAAATTGTTGTTGCAGCAGTTATGGCAATTGCAAATCCAATGGGACGATCTAGTACCAGCAGGCTTCCAGAAAACCTGGTTACGTTTTCTTGAGAACATTAATCACATAAATCATATTCAGATCCCTAGACATATCCTTCAATTAAATCCTACCGTCATTACTTTGCATGGTTTCAGCGATGCTTCTGAGGTTGCTTTCGGTGCATGTATTTATTTAGTTTCCAGAAACAGTAATGATAACATCACTTCCAATTTAGTCTGTGCTAAATCTCGATTAGCTCCACTTAAGTTAGTTACCTTACCTAGACTAGAGTTATGCGCAGCCCTTTTACTTGCGCAATTGATGCAAAAGGTTAAACATTCCTTAAAATTGGATATTGAACATACATACTTCTGGACTGATTCTACAATTGTATTATCCTGGTTAGATTCTCAACCTAACAGATGGAAAACATTCGTGTCAAATAGGGTCGCCGAGATACAGAATTTAAGTGAACATAATACTTGGCGTCACGTACGTTCTAGCGATAACCCAGCTGATGTTATTTCACGTGGTTTAGAACCAGAAAACTTAGAACAATGCCATATTTGGTGGCATGGGCCATCATGGCTCACAGGTCCTTATGAAGACTGGCCACAAGAGCAAATCATTAACATTGATATTATTCCGGAAGCACGCAAAGAAAAAATAATTTTAACTTATCACTCTATTTCTGATACATCCCTTCTCTTTCGTTTTTCTAACTTTCGTAAACTTCAACGTGTTACTTCTTATATGTTACGTTTTTTGCATAACGTAAGGAATGAAGATAAATTTACAGGGCAACTTTCCTATCATGAGTTAAATGCAGCTACATTAGTGTTATGTAGGATGGTTCAGTCTAGTGAATTTACTTCTGAATTGACGCTTCTTTCACAAGGTAAAACTATACCTAGAATTAGTAAACTAATTGCCTTAAATCCATTTCTAGACCCTAACGGAATTATAAGAGTAGGGGGACGTCTTAAGAATGCTGACATTTCCTTTAACCAAAAACATCCTATAGTATTACCTGGAAAACACATACTAACACGTCTTTTAATACTGCACGAACATCATAAATATCTACACGCTGGTGCTCAATTAATTTTATCACGTTTACGTACACAGTTTTGGCCATTAAATGGCAGAAATTCAGTACGTAGTGCCTTGAAGAATTGTCTTACTTGCTTCAAGGCAAAACCCACACACATCAACCAATTAATGGGTGATTTACCAGAAGCGCGTGTAACACCTTCGCGAGCATTTACAAATTGTGGCATTGATTATACGGGATTTTATAACATTAAAGATGGAAAATCGCGCAGTAGAACTTTCATAAAATGCTATTTATGTATTTTTGTTTGTTTAGCCACAAAGGCTGTGCATGTAGAATTGGTAACTGATCTTACCACTGATGGTTTTATGAATGCCTTTAAAAGATTTGTGTCTCGGAGAGGTTTTTGTAAACACATCTATACCGACAATGCTACCTACTTTGTGGGTGCCTGTAAAGAATTGCAAAAAATTCCTGAAATTCTAACCACAGTACTACACCATTCTAGATTTGCCGCATATTTTAATGAGAATCGTGTAAAATGGCACTTCATTCCTGCTAGATCTCCACATTTTGGAGGTATTTGGGAAGCTGCCGTAAAGTCCTTCAAGTACCATATAAAACGAATAGTAGCTGACGTTAATATGACTTTTGAAGATTTTTATACTATCGTCACTCAAATAGAGGCAGTATTGAAATCGCGTCCGATCTGTCCATTGTCATCTGATCCTCAAGACTTACAGTGTTTGACTCCTGGGCATTTTTTAATAGGTGATGCCATGGTGTCAGTACCACAAGAGAGTGTCTCTGACACTCCTTTTAACAGACTTTCTACCTATAAAAAATTGCAGCGAATGATCCAACGATTTTGGACTATTTGGTCAAATGATTATTTAAACACCCTGCAGCAACGTTCGAAATGGAGGCAAGATTCATCAAATATTGTCATAGGATCCCTGGTGCTCCTCAAAGATGATAATCTTCCACCTATGAACTGGCAGCTAGCTAGAGTGATACAGGTACATCCTGGACAAGACAATAAGGAGCGTGTTGTGTCTGTTCGTACCAACAATGGCATCTTAAGAAGAGCTATACACAAGGTGTGTCCTCTTCCACAGACTTAATTTTGTTGAAAAGATTTACCATTTCAAGGCGGGCGCCATGTTGAGTCCACCCTGTATTCGATTTATTATTATAAAATGTTGCAAATTGCATAGCAATAGCTTAATAATATATATAAGATTTGTCATTCTCTTTCTGACATAAATAAAAATTGTATTTCTGTTCCCGTATTAAAGTCTTATTCTAATTGTGCATTTCATTAAAAAACTGGTAAAAAATACATCAAGAAACAAACAGATATCATGATCCACTCGATCAAAAGCCTTCGAAAAGTCCGTATATATAGTATCAACTTGACATCCATTAGCAAATGAATCAATTAAGTCGAGAGTAAATTGAACTAAATTTGTAGATGTTGAACGTGCAGGCATAAAACCATGTTGATTAGATACTATTGAGTTTTTAATATGATTTAAATAATACTTATGTAAGATCATTTCGAAGACCTTTGAAGGAGTGGACAGTAACGCCACAGGTCTGTAATTTGCAATATCAGAAGAATATCGACAAAATTCTGCCCGAAGAACTTCACGGCTAGAAAATAATAGGTATTAAATTGAGTTTTAATTTCTTCCGATCCTATTATTAGCAGCTATTAGAGAAAATACTCAAATGTTTTCTACATTCATAGCAATGTGATGAATTTACTTTATTAAACTGCCCGGAAGTGCAAACATTCTCTGATGCAGATAGTGAAACTAATGTTAGTGATAGTGGCTAAGGAATCTTATAATAAACACAATATGCATCTGTAACCTTTCTGTATCGTGTAACCTTATGCATGCTTTTTAAGTTTTGATCGCGCAGGTAGTGTTGATTGAGAAAAGACTCCAAGAGCTGACACCGTTATAACAGAAGAAAATGATCTCGCACTCGTCAGCGACAAACGGGTATTAAGTATATCTATGTAAGTTCTAGAAAAATAAGGAAAAATCTCGCTTTTAGAAATCGTCGGTGGCAAATTCTTTAGGAAAAACTGTTTCCATCATTACCATGATAAGATCTACCGATTCTGAATACTGAATATGATTAAATCTAAATAGTTTAAACTGAATCTCTTTCGAACATATTCAACATGAAACGATATAAGATGATTAGACCTTATTATTTCAAATACTCTGAACTCGCACAGAATCGATAGAAATTTCTATATAATTCTAGATAGTTTATAGTATAATATTTACAGTTTAATACACTATTTCGACAAATAAGGAACTAGGTGAGTATTAAGTACAGAAAATAAAGCTTTATTGGTAAGTCTATTCTAGCCTGAAACTATAAATACGATCTACACAATCTAAATCTAAACTTATCGCTTAGATGATTTCGTAATTACAGTTCACATGGCCATAGTTTTAGAAAACTTTGAATTATCATAATACGTACTGTTCTAGAGTTTTATGAAAAACATGGATAAAATTAATTTAGCTAATTCCGTTTATCACTAAAAATTAGTCATAAAACAGGTAAAGAGGTGTGATAAAAAGGTATTAAAGGATAAAAGCAAAGCTTATTTAAAAAAAAAAATTCATTGTACCATATTTAATTCCCACACTCTAACAATGACAAATCCTCTTTTCCAGACCCTCCTTCGTAATATTTTCTAACAAGGTCTTTCCATTAAACCTAATATTTTCTACAAAGTCGTATTTTTGCGCAACGAATTTCTTTCCTTTTTAGTAACAAGCCTTATTCCCTTAGTCAGCGCTTTTTCCTGTTTAAATCTGTTAAATATATGTCTTATTATTATTGCTTATTTTTCTTTTTACGAACAGTTTGGCGCAACCTACGTTTTCGATAAGGACTGTAGTTAGAATTTCTGAACATAAACTAAAGTTTTGTATAGGTATTTTATACCAAATTGGTGTATAATTATGATGAGATTGATTTAGTAAATATGCCCTATGATAAGTTACACACGAAACATAATTATTGGTATGGAAATGAGTTTTGGTTTATGCACATTTACTCATTTTACTCTTACCTGTGGTTTCCATTTATGACATTACTTTGGTTTAGTGGTTTAAATTATTGAAATTTCTATTTAAAATTAATTTTATTTGAGTATTAATATAACTACAATGTTTTAATTTGTTGTTTGTTTCATTTTCATCTCTAGCTTCATTTTCAAAAAATTCGGTTAATACACGGTGTAACTCTCTCTACTGCTTTTGTAATAATAACCATCTGTTACTTAGTCTGCAAAACTGTGAGTTCTGTGTCAGTTTTGATATTTAACGTGTGATTATAACCACTTCAACTAGTAGTAAATTTTTAAAGTAAATATGTAATACCAGCCGATAGACCGGATTAGTTGAGAGATAGTTAAATGACCAGAGTTAAATAATTATGCAATCTAACGGGATGCTTAGGAAAAGCAGAGTGTTCCACTTTATTTGGTCCTTACCAACTATCCTCACCGAATAGAAACCAAGGTTGATAATATTTTCCTATGCTTGTTTCCTATGATTGTTTTCCTTGGAGTAGACGAAGGACAAATAGCATTAGTTGCAGAAATATTGTTAAAAGTCAATGGTATAGTATGTCAATGGTAGCTATGGCGTCTTCTTGTTTGACAGAGAGTAATGGAAAGCATATATTGAACATTCAAGATTTAGACGAAATTGTGAACAGACTGACTGTAATATAGTAATAATTTGCTTGCTGCACAATGCACTCGATGCTATTATGTTATTAGTCAGGGATACATTTCTGAGAAAATTGTGTAATGCACGCGGTTGAAATGGTACTGAAACCTATGAGTGCTGTTAAAGTTCTTCATGGCCCATGAACTAGAAATGGTAGATCAAAAAGTATGGTACTACATATGATTCCAAGCATCTACTGATCACTTTTTGCAATTGTGTCGCTAGACAAAGTGCTTAGAGTCGTCTGCCTCTGTTGAATTTCTCCCTTGAACGACTACCGTCAAGGTCAATTAAATGCAATAAACGCAATTCACCTATGTAATCTTGAATCCGTTCTATATATTACTAATAGTGAACATACTTTATGCTGCATACGGCCGTTCCATTTAGCACAAAAGTGTGATGTTAGATGTATATTCCTTGTTAGATAGAGTCACGCCAGACCACACTAGTGAATCAGAGTACCGCAAACGACTCCATATTGGGGCGAACTAAGCGTGGAAGTTGCATTTTAAGTATATGGTAACTTTCAATTTGGGGCTTTCGGCATTAGAATTAAATACGTAGAAAATCCTTTTAAACTAAAAGTTGATTTAATTAAATTCAATATAAATTAAAATAACGAACAATTTCGCGCTTTCCTCGTCCCAATATGGAGTCATGTGCGGTACTTTAGTCTTCCCTCATTGTTGACTAGCTGTAGTGACTGTATTCGTGGTTGTTATTGGTCGCCATCTATTAAATGTGATTAAAACTATTCGTATAATTACCATATTCAAATTATGTAAATTAACATACTAGAGTAATTAATTAACAAAACTTTATTAACAACTCTCAAAAGTAAAATCTTTAACGTCTTTAAAATGTATTGCAGCCATATCTCTCATTTCAGAATACTTTCTTACGTCTTGTATCCTGTTTGTCGGCAAGTTCTAAGTCATTTATAGCTTTTACAAAACATTTTTCCTTAATGAAGTTTCAAAATAAACAAAGTTTTTAATACATTCATCCTTGTAAACCATTTGCTATTTCCTACAAACGAATACCTGGTATTGCACCAACAACTTGTTATTGTTTCTAATTTGTTTAGTAGTCATGGATCTCTCTCTTTCTCTCTCTCTCTCTCTCTCTCTCGAAGTCAAATTAAGCAAATTTAGAAATGTAATAAAAACACTATAAACAATTATAAAAGCACACTACTGTCTTTACAAAAACTATCAAAACCTTCTACGAACCTTTTACCTATTAAATATGACTCCTTGTTAACGTGATCAAGACCATACTTCAATATGAATATTAAAGTAAAAATATTCTGTTTAGGTCTTTAGGAAAACTACTATTTAAAAATAGTAGTACTTGTTTATAAATAAGATAGCAAATTTCGAATGGAACCCCTTTTTGAGTATATTTGAATAGAAAGTACAAATTCACTTAATGAATGGTCTGGCCAGGATCGTACCTCACTGTAGTTTCTTACTGAAAGTAATATAATTTCCTTCGTTGATTGTCTGTACAGGCTGTAAATATTTTGTGGTATTTAAAATGACTGTTTAGTGGTTTCTTAAACCAGCTATGTAAGGCGATACTCTTGCTCAAAGCTGCCTTTTTAAAATTAATAATCTGCTTAAGAAATGGAGACAAACAAATCCTTAACATTATAAAGTAAAACATTTAATTGAATATTTTGTATCAAAAGTTCTGTACCCTGGATTATCTTTCCCGAGACTAGAGACAACAAAAGATTGATCAATTCATGTGCCCTGGGAATTTCTCGGGTTAGAGACTAATTCCAATTCGTTTATTTACTATTTCTAAACTTTGTTCTCCCAAATTAGACGAACATTATATTATGGACTGTATTGCGGACTATTCAGATATTTTCCCCTGTTAACGATTTCAATGTCCTCATAACACTTTCAAAGATGCTGGAGATCAATTTGATAATATGTCAATGGTATAGGTATTATTCAAAATATGGAAAATCTGAGCCATCTTTTCAAATTCATAGTGCGTCTAATAGAATGCATTGTTTTCAATCTACGCACAGTAGTATTTCCATATCTGATGAAAGGATACAATGGTTAGAGACCGTATTTCCAAATTACGTTGACCACGTACAGAATGTTCTACAACTGCTGATAAGCAAAGTTTTTTAAAGGAAACTACCAATGCATTAACATTTACTGCAATTAGTAACCTCCTATTGTTTTGGAAATGGTTTTTGGTATGTTCCAAAACAATTGTTTAGCTCGAACGCAGTTGAGTCCATGTTTTCACACGTTCGATTAAAAGGTGGTTTCAAATTATGGCTTAAAAATCTTTTGCCATGTCCAGCTTTCACTCACAACGGTCGAGATGCTTTGCACAGCAAGTTTATCTTATGTTTTATATTAAAAATGATGGTGATGGGTATTTCTACCGCTAGACCACCCAGACTAGTCTTTCTATCATTATTATTAAATTATGTAGGGGAAGAGAGGGAGCAGTGTTACACCTACTACAGTGTTACACTTAATGTTTTTAGGATTGCTTTACATTAAATATTGTTCATATTTTCATGTTAGAAGTACTTTGGTGTTAACCAAGTGTAATATGTATAGTAATTATTTCAAGTAAAATACAATTTACTTCAGGATTAAATTAATTAAATCTAGATTATTAAAAATTTATTTATAAGTAGTTTGTAAGCTTATTTTCGCCGGAGAAGCACGAACTTAACGTCAAAACTGTTCGCGCCCTTATTAACTATTCGAGTATAGATTTTTGATGATTGGGGTACAGTGTTACGGTAGATAGTGGGGTTCGGTGTAACATTATTCATGTAACACTTGTGCAGACAGTGATCAGTCCAAGTCGCATCTAAGTGACAAAGATACATTATTCCATTCAAATGATATCGATGTTGGAAACTTTGTGGTAATACAAGAAGAGGCTACAATAAAACATAGAATTTTGTCAATTAGGGAAATCACACGTAAAACGAATACAGAAGTTAATCCAACTTATAAATTCGTACGTACAACGTAAGAATATAAGAATTTTAAATTGTTTTATTAACATTAACATTGTTATCCTTTCATTATAACTCTGTATCCCACTATTAGGATACAGTGTTACACAGAGCACCAAGTTGAATAAATCTTATTAATTTCTCTAAACGTTGAAATAATCAAAGCAAGTTAAATGTAAAAGTTAAAACAAGATTCGTAACTCTTAAACTAGGAAGAGAATTAGTTTTAAAATTTTTATTTGGTTCTGAATGATATCAAAAAATATTTTTTGTGTAACAGTGTTCCCCCTCTTCCCCTACATATATGCAATAAGCAATGCTTACACTTTATTTGCTAATGGAAATCCCGATATAAATAACTCTTTTACGATATGTGCCCCTGAAACTATTTTCCTTTTGAGGTCAAGCATTTTAAGAGCATTATAATTTGCAAAACCTTTTTAGTAATTAGCTTATATGTAGTTTCATGCATATTAGTTGCAAATATCAAAGACCTAAAAATGGGATATTAAAGATTATTTCAATGTTATATATTTAGAACTCCTGGTTTATTATTTTGCAGGATTACTCTATTCCTAATAGTAGATATATCATTAAGGTGGGTGTGTAATCATTTTATCAATGTCTAAGGTTTCATAATTCACAAACCTATCCAGGATAAATAATGTTAGTGTATATTCCGCTTTCTAACAAAATGGACAACGAACGGAAATTATGCGTGTACGTTCTTGGAAATGTTAATACAAACGCTCGATTAGCATGACTTCCGATTTGTGTTGTGTTAAGGTCCATTTGCAACTTCCCCAGGCATTACGCTAATTGACATTTCTAAGTAGTGAAATTTACGCGAAGCTCCTAATCCTCGAATAATTTAGGAACTAACTGTCTGACACACAAATGCAATTAAATTGTACAGACAGCACTGAGTATACGGTAATCTAACAAACCAAAAAGCACTAAATCGAAGCTCTGTTTGAAGTTCTACTGCTTGAAGATTCCCTTTATAGAAACTTTTAATTGCTAGAAGTGGATATGCAGAATGAAGAGATAGCAGAAGCACTGAAATATTAATAATTGGATGCTCTAAAACTAGAAATTATATTACTAAATGATCGTAAATTAATTTTTTGCTTTAAGATTAGACTTTAGCTGTAGTTTGGAGATGGAAAAATTTATAATGTTAAAATAAAATTTTAAATAAAACGTAAAATATCTGTCTGGCGTGTAGTCAATGAATTTTACTTATTTTTAGTTAGCTTTAAATGTATACAAATTATTTGATGCAATTAATTACTATTAGTAATTATTCATTACTGATAAAGGCAAGGACTGTGATTAATTATTCGATATACGGACCCTTCTGAACCCAGGTAAACCAATTATATTGAGTTGTAGAGGATAACTTATAGAACAATAATCCAAAAAAACATAGCGCCGGTCGCCGGTAATTAATAAGAAAAACAATGTTAAAATGGCTATTTTGAGGTTAGAATGTTATGATGTTAGGTTACAGTTAGTAAAAAAGTTGGCTGTATTTACGTGAAAATGGATTAAAAATGGTGTTTGTGTCATCTGATAAGAATATTTTATAATTTTTACCTGTTTTTATAACGTTTTTCGAACGAAAACCCGTAGCGCTTGGTATTTCCGTACGTATGCATGTACGATAGGGGTCCGTATATCGGATAATTACCGGCCTGTGTACAATTGTGTACATATTACCTAGTACATATACAGTGCTATTTATTTGCAATGCAATATATGTAATCCTTATAAAAGACCGTGCCGCAAAATTGATTGTCTATGTGTCCCATAATGCTTTTACTTGATTAATTTCAAATGCAACCTAGAGTAAATTGCACATACTGTATTTTAATTTAATAGCAGTGTATACATTAACTTCATAATATAATAAGTTCAAATCAGTCGGTTGAGGAGTTCAAGTCTTTAAACATATTTACACTGGCTTGCAAAGACTACACTTTCAAAATCAAGTAAACGAGTTTTTTAGTTTTTGCTATGTAAACCTGACTTTTCTAACTTTTGTCGGATAATTTTTGTAGTCTGTTATTAGGATCATAAAACAAATTAATTCTAAATAATTGACAATGACAAATTAAAAGTCAAGATCGACATAATACAATCAAAAAATAGGTGTTCGCGATTTTTTGCAAGCCTGTGTACATATAATTACGATGACTTTACAAAACTACAGTTACAAGAATGTTCTAATTAAAGCATCAAGCAGGTTAAAAAACGGGTATATCCCAGTTGCGCAGATATTAACTGTACTAATCTGGATGGCCGAAAAGGATCAATAATCCGATAGTCCACTGCGCTAGTGGCTGGTGAATCGATTTAGGTATAGATTGTATTCCAGAAAATGTTTTCATAATCCCTTTTACTTTTTAACAGCACTAATGGTGGTAAAAGGCACCTCTAATGGCAGTGAAAACTACCCCTAATGGCGGTGGTGAAAATCACCCCTCTATTTTCGTAAAAAGATACGCGAGATGTAAATTTGTAAAAACTAATAATCAGTCACGACACAACCGTTAACATCAAATGATTCATTCATTGATTCAGTCACTGGAAATATTTTAAGATGGACAATTGGACTGACATTTCTAGAACCAGAAGCAGTTGGAGACAGTTTTGTGTTCGATTTCACCACCAGCATTTTAATCGACGATTCAAAGTTGGCACAATATTTAGATTATTTTGTAGATAATTAAGTATATTGGAATTCTAAAGATTCTCCCAAAAATGTAGGCTGTGCGGAAGCTGTAGTACAGGAACAACAAATTGTTGTGAATCTTTTCATTCGGATTTTAATAAAAAAATTATATTCCCCATCCCGATATTTTTAAGTTTATTATCAAAATAAACAGGGTGAGTATCCCAGCAGAAATATCCAAACCAAAAATATAAATAACGGTTAGAATTTCTGCGTGAAAAACTGAAATATTGTGAAACAGGACCCATTGAAAGGTTTGAATCTGTAAAATGTACTCGTATCACTGTAACAAAATAATGAAAGAAGTATGTGTTTTTTGCATATGTGTTAAATAATGTATAAACAAGAAGCAAGCTATACATTACAAAAAAATGTTAATTGGCCACTAGTTAACATTCGAACTAAATGCAGTCATATAAGACGATTTTAATCTGCATAATTATTCTTCTCATTTAAATAATGTATGCAAGATACTCAGAATCTTTATTTTAATGACTGAATACGAATGTGGTTCTCTAAGAACTTCAACTTAATATATGCTAAGTAGGCGCATTTTATGGCCATAGAATGGTATATAAACACCGGACCTCGATGAGATCTTTCAGTCTGAGTTACCACGGGCTTGGGGATAGAAACTGATAGCCAGGGTCATTGTTTACCTTTCTTCAAGCCATACTCACCCAGCAAGCCGTAGAAACTGGCAGCCAGGGTTACTGTTTACCTCGGTCTTTCTGAACATCATTATTACCAGTTTCAAGTTGAAATTGTATAATAGTATTTAAGTGATTATGCAAGTGCATATTGTGTAATTCCACGACGAATAAATATGTTATTGTACTTAACAGTAAACTGTGTTCATTTTTGTGATTTGGACTCCGTCTTTTGCGTTTTTGAATAATAAAGTATTATTTTAAAAACGCTTTTCCACGTCAAGAAAAGTTAATTCACTGTTCGTCATAAAGGCATGCAAATACTTCTCGGTACCATCTGCTGAGCTCTCATGGGACAGCAACCAGCGCAAGTCGGTCCTAATATTTTATATACCTGCAATGGCTCATGCGCAAGTGGGCTATGGGATTATCAAAATAATTAGCAATCTAATCCAAACAAAAGTTACGTGTGCTTATGTACAGGGTATTCAGGAGTGGATTTCCTTTCTCAAACTAAAATAACTTGGCAACCATGTAAGATAATGGAGACGGCTTAGCTGCGTTCGGTAGTGGACCGATGCGAATTATTAGTAACAATGGAGCAGTCTCTATCGAGGCTTACTTTAAGTCAAACGATACTTACACGCTTGTACGAAGACAAAGTTTTTGTAATCACTTCAATATTAGGCGGATGCACAGTGGTTTTTGGGATCACGTTGTGACACTTGTGTAAAAATGTGACACTTGGGCCTGTTGCCCTCTGGGGGTGAGGGGGTAACACCCAAGAACATGATCTAGCACTTTGACCATGCAGGTTGATCGTAGTTGATGAGTTGTTGCTACTGATATAATTTAACGTTATTTGAGTAACCCATTTATGAGTTATACAGCTTCAAAGTGCCAAAAAGTGTCCTATTTGGCACATTTTGCAATCTTGTAACTCCCGAAGATGGGTAAATCGGGGCTTACGGCTAAATATGGCTTACTCGATTATATTGCTTAAGGGTAGGGTTACTGAACGTCGAGAATTCTAGCCTGATCCGTCTAACCACTTTCGTGAAATCTGTCCACAAAGTTGATCTGTTTTTACTCAATGAAGTTAAAAATTTCTAAATAAATATAGACTGCAAAAAGTAACAAGTATACATTGTACATCTAGAATAGTTACAAAAGTCTGCTTAAGTGCTTACAAATGTCATTATGCGACCTTAAGTTCATTGTTTAGTTTGTAATAAGACCAATGTCAAATGATTCAATTTTGTTCAATTTTTTTCTTTGCATATATACTGCGGTGACCCTGAATATAAAAATATAAAAATAGTTAAATAAATTATATCCACCGTTCTATATAAATAATATACGATGGATTATGATTGAAATACACCACACATATTCTTTATTTCTCTCAGCCAGCTCAGGTTTGTTCGGTAAAACATAAATTATTTGAATTTCGAGACTCTTATATTCTTTTAAGCCTTGAAACAAGAAAAAACTTAAACTGTAAGCACTTATGCTTCTGCAAGCTGGACACCTGTAACTGTAATCTGAATTTGAAAGAGAATAATGCCGTATGCTTGTATTAGCATCATTTAAACACATACGTTAATTAAAAATACAAATACTTTATTCAAAAAACAAAATTAAATTCAGGAAAGCAAAAACAAAGAGAACGAAAATATAATTCACAATTGAAAATTGAGAATAAATCCTCAAGCTTGCTCAAACGTTAAGAAAAGTCGTATTTATCTGACATAGGATTAAATACAGTTATTCGTTTGAACAAACCAACACAAATAATTATTTAAATGTAAATAAAAATGTTATCCAAAATAAATAAATCTTTATTAGAACAACTTTGAATTGTTTTCTATAAATTGAAAATTAAACAAATCCTTAAAAAGAATTTAATGAATTAAATCAAATAGATTTTTATGCCCTAAGATGAACTTTACAAATCAAATTATTATTCCTTTTTATTTATGAGAATCAATTATGTTTTTTAAACCAACCTGGTATGTTCATATAGTTTCCTTTTCAAAATATTAATCCAATTGGTAATACTGCTATAACCAAACAGCTGATTGTTGTTCATAAAAATAACGATGCGTAGATCGATAAACACAAATTCAATTCACTTGAATTTATTTATAAAAACGAAGAAACACTTTCACTTTTATTTATATTCGTAGCACAATAATAATATTTTCATTAAAATTCAGGGAAGCACCTTTGATTCTATTTTCAATACTTTGTTTACAAAAATTGACACTTGTCAAACATATGATAGGTACATATAACCTCAAATTTTACAGATTTTTAAACTGGAGCCGAACGTGCTTTCTGCCTTGAATATTTTACGACTAAATTTGTTTTAAAATGCAGCAGCTTATATAGGAAATGCCATAACCAAAGAACTCTATGACAGATTCTTGAAAACAAAAGACGATCGGGCGACGCTCGTGACGTCATAATCCAAAACATGTGATTCGGATTAACACAGATCCCAGATCTGATATAATAAACTTGTAGGGCTTTAAACGCTGATCAAAAACATATAATACATGTATAGTCCCAAAATGAATAATAAAGAAGGTACGGATGAAAAACACTTGACAATGAAGATTCTCGTTACAACATAATTACATACACAAAATTAACAAACCAAGAGTTCATCTTCACAAATTAGCTATAGGGATACATAATGTGTGTGATACAATTGTTTTATACATGAAAATATCTTTACAATTTCATACAATCATGATTTTGTTACAGTACGATATACCATATCTGCCAATAGATGCTTTCACAAACCCCAGCTTGAAAATAACATCTACGTTAATCAATTTGTGCATAAAATGTCCAGTGTGCAGTGCTTAAGGCACACATATAAAAACAATGACAATAAAAACCAGGATAAAAGCTATAAAAGTCATTTTCGCGAACCAAGAGGATTTCAAATACCTCCTGTAAATGAAGTGACCAGGTTTCTATTAAATGAGTTCAGAAGTTAATTGTGTTGTATCAATCATAACAAGATTAATCTACTTAATCTATTTACAGGAAAATAACCATGTAAACTTGAGCTGGCCTCTAAGAATATCAAAGAATATGCTTAACGCTGAATCATCGTAACTGAAAATTTTAAATATTAAAATGATTTTCCCTGGCAAGTGGGAAACTGACCTAAAGTGTAACTTAGGTTGCCTATACATGATTGTGATAACACAGTCTAGCTAAATCATATCCTTTTTATTTATAAATGTGATTTATTTATTTATGCATGAGATATTAAGAAAGTAAGGTTATATTTGCACGAAATCTTTACTTTTAAGTTTTTATTTTAAACATTGATTAATCTAACTAAGCTCCTAACTATAGTCTTTATTAATTATATGCCCATGACATAACATACCCCTCATTTAATTTAAAAACTGAAAGAAATATTCCTTTTAACGTTTGAGAACATCGTTCGATGAAATTTTCAAAAACGGTGATACGACATCACCTCAATACATATATAATGACATTAAATTAATTTTTTGATTAATTTAAAGTTTTGAAAATTATCCGACACTCTACATCATCTAACAAAAATTATCATAACTCCCTTATTTTTGAACCACATTTGCACTACATAAGTTATAATATCCAAAAGATCCAATGAATAACTATTTATGTTAGCAAAAATTATTCTTTGCTGAAAATACTATTGCATTTATACCTCATTAATTTCTTTAACAAATAAGGTACGTATTCTATGAAATGAAATATAATTATTTGTATTTCATCCAAGTTTTTAATTCATTAAGTTTGAAAATTATCCGACACTCTACATCATCTAACAAAAATTATCATAACTCCCTTATTTTTGAACAACATTTGCAATACATATCTACAGCTTTATTTCTTGGACACTACAAAAATACAATCATCAGCAAATTTAAGTGAAAAACTACAAATGTTTCCGCTTGAAGTGGTTTTTCAAGGCACAATTCAACAAACGTTTTTGGAGTATCTTAGAATACATACATAGGAGTACTGTCTCACATGAAATGGACCACGCAATAAAGTTTATTTTGATTTGTGCTACTGTTATATTTTATCTCGAATTAAACGGATTTATTAAAACATAATCGTTTATGTCACTGATAATTATTTGTTGAATGATTATTAATTACAAAGACTTGCAGTGGTTCAATTGATTTGAGACAGGGCTCGTTAATATTAATTAATAGGCTCGATATTAATTAACATGGAGCAACATTTTGAAAAAGACATGTTGCATTTCGACACATTTAGCTGTTTATCAACGTTCTTACTTTAATGCTTATCTCAAAAGTGGTTAGTCGGAACTTTCGACATTCAATAACCCAATCCTTGAGCAGTATAATCGTGTAAGCCATGTGTCCCGATCGATCCATTTGCAGGAGTTACGAGATTGCAAAATGTGCCAAATAGGACATCTTAGAGTTGTATAGCTAATAAATGGATTACTCAAATGAGGTGAAATTATATCAGTAACAACAACTCATCAAGTAACTATCCACCTGCATGGTCAAGGTAATAGATAGTTTTAAAGAAACATTATTTGATCGCATCGCAGTTCTCTGCTCGCAGTGTTGCCAGACATGCGTGAACTTTCAAAATATTTTAAGTTTAACTGGAATTTTTAATTTTTAAATGCCAAGGAATAATTGAAGAAAGTTAAAATTAAAAAGGGGAATATAAAACTGCTAAATATTTTTAAAAATATCAGTTGTTCTTGCTGGTTTTAAGAAAAAGAAAAGTATTGCTATATTAAAATATTGAAAATATATATTCGTTTTAAAAAAATGATCAGGACTAATTAAGAGTGAAATAGTTTATTCAAAAATTAACCGTGACATGTTCTTAAGTAAAGAAATGCAACATGTACTTCGGTAATTTATTAAATAATAGTCAAAAGATTAGGAAAGTTAAAGTATGGGAAGGGGTATAAACAATAATCTGTTACTTTACATCGACAATCACAGAAATATATGTAACAATGACAATAAATGCGTTAAATGTATCAACAGTCAAATCAAACTCGTTGAAACTTCCCGCTTTTTCAACTCGATCCGCCTACAGCGCGTTACGTGAGCAAAAGCCTGAATTAAGAATGATATTTGTCATTTACCTAAATGTATGAATAAACTCGGTATATGACTTTTTTTGGTTCATAAAGTTTTTTATTTCATACTGTCCGGTAAAAGGGTATTTGCCGGACTCATTTGAGTCCGGTAAATAAATTATTACGTTACAAGGCCGGTAAAAAATTTTACCGGACTGAAAATCCAATTTGAGTCCGGTAAAAAATTTTACCGGACTGAAAATCTAATTTGAGTCCGGTAAAAAATTTTACCGGACTGAAAATTTTAAATGCATTTTTTTAAAAAATGAACAATGTGAGGCAGTATGAAATAAAACGCCTTACGTCATACTTCCGGTAAACCATTACAGTAGCTCGTTTCAACATTCGAGACTCGGCTCCTTCGTCGCCTCGTCCCGAAACGTTTTCAACTCGCTACTGTAAACTTGGGTTTACCGGACTTATAACGTAATATACTATTACACTGTTGTATATTCGGGCATTTTTATCTCAAATAACACTTGAACGATAATTTAGGAGTACACCTTGCCATTTTTAAAAGCTCTCTAGCTATAGTTTTGTTTTTATAAATCTACACTTTTTTATTCGTTAAGGAAATAGCTTTTATAATTTTGTATTTGCTATAAAGCATAATATAAACTCTTAAGAAAAGATCTCATGCACAATAAATGTAAACAAAGTGCAATTTTTAAAAATTGTAATTAAATTCTTCAGAGCTGTTTAAGCGGTACATTACCTACGCGATAACGTAGCCTTAAATCTTTTGCTTAATATCTTAAGTTAATGTAGACATGTTTACTTTTAAATGTCTCGTGAATATTAGTCACTGCATCTAGTTACCTAGGCCAGATGGTCGATTAGAGTAACACAAAACGCCGCCATATTGGGGCAAAAGAAACACGAAATTGTTCATTATTTTTATCTGTATTGAATTTAATCAAATCCACGTCTAGTTTAAAAGGTTCTTCTTATTCTGAAAGTTCGAACCTCTAATATGCCAAACACGTAAAATGTGGTTTTAATTTGTCCATTATTAAAGAGCACCCTTCTCTGCCCCAATATGGCTGCGTTTTGCATTTTGAATATTACCACCCAATGCTTGCTGGTGCAGAAATCGTTCAACTAAAAATGATTGATCTTGTGCTGCCATATTTAAATTTCCGCGCCGTGTACATCTATTTTATTTCAATCAATACTAAATAAGTAAGCAAAAACATTTATCCATTGTTATAGATTTTGCTATTAAACAGTGTTATGACTCTATTTGGTGTAATATTGGATAAAAAGTTACTTTGGGGTCCACATATTCAGAACCTCGCTTCTTATTGTAAAAAGAGGCTGAATATTATCAGATGCCTGTCAAGTATCAAGTGGGGTGCGGATAAAGACATACTTCTAAATGTTTACAAAAGTATGGTTCTGACAAAATTAGATTATGGAGCAGCTGTGTACGGTGCAGCCCGTCGTTCACGCTTGAAGGCATTAGACCAAATTCATACTGCGGGTTTAAGATTAGCTCTCGAGGCCTTTAGAACTAGTCCAACCGAGTCGCTGTACTGCCTATCAGGTATTCCACCATTAAAACACAGAAGATATCGATTGCTTCTCAACTACGGGATAAATATCTGGGCCCAACCGCGCCACCCCAACCATGCTCTGTTACTCAACGAAGAACAAATTGCACAATTTGTCGCTAGACCTACTAGAACACGTCCAGCTATGGTACGTTTACATGGTATTTTGCAGGAACTCAGTGAAACACTACAACCCGTCTACCAGTTGGGTGTTTACGAAGTACCGCCTTGGCAAGTACATTTACCTGAATTCGATCTTACCTGTTTGCAAGGTGGTAAAAAGGGCGTCAACCCTAAATTATTTTTTAATAGTTTTAAAAATATTCTTGAACATCATCCTAACGCTGAAATAATATATACGGATGGTTCGAAAACAAATATAGGAGTTGGTAGTGCTTTCGTTATGCGCGACAACGAATGTTATCACTGGAGAATACATCAAGCAGCCAGTTCATTTACATCTGAACTATATGCGCTATGGCAAGCACTACGAAGTATAGAATTCTCCAGCAAGTCAATTTTTCTAATTTGTACCGATTCACTGAGTTCCCTGCAGGCGATACTAGATAGATTTTCGCTCGATCCTCTAGTGCAAGAAACTCAAGCATTGCTACATTGGCTTTACCGTCTGCATAAAAGAATAACTTTAGTTTGGACACCCGGTCATGTAGGGATTCAAGGAAACGAGGCAGCGGATAAAGCCGCAAAGTTAGCCATAGAAAACGACCAACTAGAGAATATTCGTATTAGACCAAACGATTTAAAGGACTACATGCGGGAGAAAGTTCAAAACTTATGGCAAATACGATGGAATAGTGTAAATACTCACCTTAAGTCAATTAAACCCTTAGTAACACCTTGGAAAAACAAAACCTGCTTATCAAGACCTGAACAAGTTGTTATTACGCGTTTGAGATTAGGTCATACTCGTTTGACGTCTTCTTACCGTCTACAAGGCATCGATCCTCCCATTTGCCATGAGTGTCAAGCTCAACTCACAGTAGGACATATCTTAGTGGAATGTCCCATTTACAACGTGTTATATATATACTTATATACACTTAAATATACACTGTATATTTATTATAAGCTCTTTATTTTAACTTTGTACAATAACACATAACATAACATTCCTTTATTCAGATCGTCAACAACTCTCTTCTTTTTCGTTGCCATAGCAACCTCGGCCTACATATCACTTCTTTCCACTTAAAGTTTGAGCATACAATACGTCTCTTATGGAACATATCGATCTGGCTTTTTAATAATTCTAACACCTTTGCTAAGAGCAAGTGGTAGTGGTTGTGGATTAGTTATAAGAGAATTTGACATACGTTCTTTAACTTGATTCTGATCAAGTACAATTCTTGGTAACGGATGCCAATCATCCGAAACACAACTTTGTTTAATATTATTAACATGAACCTTACGAAATACATCATTCTGCAATTTTACGATGTATATTACTCTACCGACTCTTTGCATAACTCTTCCAAATAACCACTTCCTCTCCCCTTTTACTGTAGACCTAACTAATACTTTATCATTGATACTAAAACTTCTTAAATTATAGACATTATTTTGTTCTGCTTTAGTATTACTTGAAGGCTTCAACATTGATAACTCTGTGCGAACATTGTATTTAAACATTATTTCAGCTGGACTTTTACCAGTAACAGTACTTGGTGTAAACCTGTAAGACTTTAAACACTGATTCAAACGTTGTTGTAATGGGACATTGCGATTTTCAATTTTATTGGCAATAACTGAACGAAGTAATAATTTCTTAATTGATTGCACACTCCTTTCTACTAAACCATTTGCAGATGGCGTATATGGAGGTGAATGCAACAATTTTATATTGTGATTACTTAAATACTGTTTAAATTCTCGCGAACAGAATGGCGGACCATTATCAGAAACTACCACTTCAGGAAAGGAAAATCTTGAAAACACTTCTTCAAGCCTATAAATCACATCACATGCTCTTGTATTTCTCATCATAAAACATTCTAACCATTTACTGTAACTATCTGTGATTATTAAAAATACTACATTCTCAGTTTTCAAAAAAATCAATATGAATACGTTTCCAAGCTTCTTGCTCATTCCTCCAACTAACTTGTACCTTTGGAACATTATCGTTCAGTGATACTTGACATACTGGACAAGAACGAATATACGCTTCAATATCTGTATCAATATTTCGCCACCAAACATGACTTCGTGCTAAGAGTTTAGTACGAACTATACCGATATGGTCTTTATGTAAAGTTCTCAAAACTTCTTTTTGCAAACATTTTGGAATAACTAATCTATTTCCAAACCATAAACAATTACGATCTACTGTTAAAACCAATCTATTTTTAAAATAATAATGTAATTCATCATTTTTTTTATAATTTTGCCAACCAACACGAGACAACTCAATTACTCTAAGTAACAATTCATCAGACTGTGTTGCTTCAACAATTCTTTCATGTGACATAAGTTTGTCATTTAAATGAACAAAATAACAACTGTCATCTTTAAATTGATCATTCATTGGTAACCTAGATAAGCAATCAGCATTGCTAATTAACGATCCTCGTTTATACTTGATTTCATAATTGTATGCAGACAAAAATAAACACCATCTTTGTAAACGTGCCGCTGATAACTGAGGGATACTCTTTTGCGGGTTAAAAATAGATTTCAAAGGTTCGTGATCTGTTAAGATTAAAAACGAATTTCCATATAAATATTTATGGAACTTTTTAACTGCAAAAACTATAGCTAATGCTTCTCTTTCTAACTGACTATAATTACGTTGTGAAACAGTTAAAGTAGTCGATGCAAATGCTACTGGATGTTCCACTCCTTCTTTAACATTACTAAGAACAGTCCCTACACCGTAGCTTGAACTATCGCAAGTTAAAACTATTGGTAAACTAGGATCAAATATTACTAAACTAGATTTTTCTGACAACATCTCTTTACATTTATTAAATGCATTCTCACATTTAGTCGACCAATTCCAACCAACATCTTTTCTAGTTAACCTATGTAAAGGTTCCATGATTTCTGTTGGCATTGGTAAAAACTTATGATAAAAGTTTAACATTCCTAAGAATGCCTTTAACTGAGTAACATTCTCAGGACAAGGGCAATTTTTAATTGCTACAATCTTTGAAACACTAGGCTTTAACTTATTTCTGTGTAACACATACCCTAGATATTCCCCCGAGAAAAACTCACATTTCTCAACATTTAATTTCATGTTATGGTTATTAAGTTTTTCTAAAACTAAATACAAAGTTTTCTGACACTCCTCTAGATTCTCTCCGCCTAAAATAATATCATCTAAATAAGCGCAGGTTCTAGGAATACCCCGAAGAACTTCATCAATCACCGATTGAAAAATCATTGGGGCAGATACTAAACCAAAACATAACCTATTAAAACGATACAACCCAAACATGGTATTAACAGTAAGTAATTCTTTACTTTGTTCGCTTACAGATAACTGTAAGTAAGCATTCGACAAATCTAGTCTCACAAACACATTACAACCTTTCAGCTGTTGAAAAATATCTTCAGCTTTTGGTAAAGGATAATGATTAACTAAAACATGCTTATTCAACGTTACTTTAAAATCTACACATAATCTTATTGACCCATTCTTACGTGGTACACACACTAAAGGACTAGCCCATTCACTGAACTGTGTTTTACTGATAATCTGACTATTCTCCAATTTATCTAACTCCCTTTTGACTTCATCTCGTAAAGCAAAAGGTATATCATAAGCTCTATGAAAAATTGGTGTTGCATTCTCCTTTAAAGTTATATTAACAACAAAATCTGTAATAGGATTATTGCTTTTTGAAAAAACATTAGGATATCTGCACAACAACGAATGAATAAATGTTTCAGAAATATTACCTTTAAAATCATTTTTTATTGACAAAACTTCATTGTCAACCAATTTACACTCAGCTTTTTGACAGTTCTTACAGAGTATCGATGTTTTCCACTTTGGATTAAACACCTGCAGCCAGTTTCTACCTAAAAGTGCTTTTTGTAGATCATTACCTGTAATTATAATTGGTAATTTGACAAAACTACTGTCATGAAAACAAACGTCAACATGAATTATGCCAACTGTTTTCAAGTTTTGTTGGTTTGCGACTGTTAGTGTACCATCATATTTTAACAATTCTACTGACTTTTTCAAGAATTTTACGAACATAAAATGAGGCATCAAGGTAACACTAGCACCGCAATCCACATCAAACCTTATACTTTCATTATTTATCTTAACTACTACTACCAATGGTAAATTGCTTTCACGATCGAACACTTCATTACACTGCACAAGATTACAATTATTATTCTTTCTTCTAACATCTTTAAATCTGCAACAATTAGCTACATGGCCACGCCTACCGCATATGAAGCAAGCCCACTTTGATACTGGACATTCCTTCTTTCTGTGAACTTGATTACAGCTTTTACATTTCTCTTGACTTAACATAGTATTATTCTTATAACTCTCTTCATTTTGTACGTTTTTAGGAAAATATAACCCATGACGTTGTGGCTTGAACTTATCCCGACTAACCTTGTTAACATCTTCAATAACTCCACTATTGATTATCATTGATGATTGCTTTTTCACCGCTTCCATGTCCATTACCAATGTACATGCATTTTCAAAAGTTAATTCTTTCTCTAGCAACAACCTTTTTATCATTGCTTCATCTTTTAAACCAACTATTAGTCTATCCCGTAATGCTTCATTTAAAAAATTGTCAAACTTACAGTTAATTGACAGCTGCTTTAAATTCACAATAAAATCTTTCACTAACTCATTTTCAGCCTGTTTTCTTGAATTAAATTTATACCTCTCACTTATAATGTTACTTCTACAACCATAATGGTTTAGTAAAGCTTCTTTAAGTTCCTCAAAACTTTTATCTGTTGGCTTTTCAGGCACAATCAGATTTTTTAATGTTTTATACATTTCTGCTCCAATTGCTACAATTAAACATTTTACTTTATCTTCGTCCGCTGTTTCATTTACTTCAAAAAATGCTTCTAATCTTTCTATATAGTTAATAAACGGTTCACTATATTCTTCAAACTGTGGTACTGTACCAAACATTGCTACACGTGGTTTTACCATACCATTACTAATGTTATTTTCAAAAGTCATTTTGTTTACCACACAAACTCCTCCACTCGTCGCCAAATTGTTATATATATATATACTTATATACACTTAAATATACACTGTATATTTATTGTACAATAACACATAACATAACATTCCTTTATTCAGATCGTCAACAACTCTCTTCTTTTTCGTTGCCATAGCAACCTCGGCCTACATATCACAACGAAGCTCGTCGAATAGCTTCTTTCCCGAATAGTGTTGTTGAAGTCTTATTACCAAGTATTGAAGATAAGGTTATCGTCTTCATAAGAGAGATAAAACTATTAAATAAACTGTGATATAATAGCATACTTTAATATTTTTATTAACTTTTATATTAATCTACTATTTTACACAATATCCTTTTTTTTATATATACAAACAATTTTATCTATTTATTTATATAGCTATACTTATTTATACCTCATATTTTATTTATACAAACTAATTTTAAATATACTACTATTTTAGATTTTGTTAATAAGTTCATGTTTTGTTATTATCGTCTTTTACTCATTGATGTTTGTTTTGCTTCTATGATCCAGTATCAATATATTTATGAAACGCGGCTAATAACCTTAGTTGTTGATGCCGCTATATCAAATAAAAAAAATGACTATTATGTTTAGTTTGGTTATTTTTTAGAAAACTTTAATTCTACAAGATAGGCGATTTTCGACTACGATTATAAAATTTATTTTTTATATTTGCGTGTCCTAATGGCTTCATTTTAGGACATGCATTTTGTGTATCCTAATGAAATTTTTTAGAATACTGTAAACAGTAACATTTTATTTTTTAAAGTTGAAATCACTGTTAGACAGCTGTTCTTAAAATGTCAAACTTATCATATTTACGCAGTGAACTCTTATAACTGGAATGTAACTCTTGCAAGTTTAATTATATTCTGTGGCCGAAGCTTTTTTTTAAAACTTTATTTATTGAATATAATAAAACACATTTATATATTTCGTTTGCAGTCGTAGAATATATTTTATTAATTTTTAATTAGTAGAAAACTATAATGATACAAATGTATTAATATTACTTTGTCTGTAATTATTTTAACGAAGTTTTAAGACGAGCTTAAAATAATTAAATTTGAATTAACACACTTAACAGAACAATTTTAAAATTCACATTTAAATGACATTAAGCAAAATAATTAATTAAAACTCGAATGAGCCTTCATGTTTTTACTAGCAGAACAATTTTAAAATTCACACCTAGTTTCAATACTCACATTTATAAAGACTTGTGAGTTGGATGATGATTTATAAAGACTAAAGACTTAATATTAAAACAGAGGTATTTATACCTTATCGCCTACACAGTTTTCATGGTCATGAGAGAATAATTGCTACAGAAGTTTCTCATAGAGATAACGTCCATTTATCAGAATGCTGGTAATTTGAAACCCGTGAGTTTTATTATCTTAAGCAATTCTCATGTAACATGATCTTATCTATAGTGCGATTCTACGTACGTTACTCCTCCACCCTTTGTATTTTCAATGTTATTAAAATAATTTGAAAATAAAATTTGAAATAATATTTATATATTATAAAATTTTTCAAAGAAATCTAAATTGGTATTCCTTCGTTATTTTTGTTATTTATAAAATCTTTATTTAGAAAATCTATAAATTTGATTTTGAAGGAGTTACGTTTACAATAAATATACAATAATAAACTTATAACTATTACAATGATAAATATAATTATAATGATACTTAATAAGCTCAGATGATCGAGGGTTGTAGTACTATTCATCTTTAGAAGATGATTTTGGTTTGTGATCTTCAATTGATATTTGTTCAATTTCTGTGTATCGATTGTAGTTAAATCGATTTTAGTTATATTTATATGTTCGAATTGAGGGGTTGTTAATTTTGCAATATCTATGATATTAAATTCTATTACTTTATTAGAAATACTTTTGGCTGTAAATAACATGTTTTTGTGATTGATCATGACAATACAGTCAGGACTAAGATGTATAAGTTTTGAACCAACAAGTTCTTTTCGATACGTTTGATCTCTACATTTAATGTCTAAAATGGATCTGGAAGGGGAACTGATTAACCAGGTTACAGAATTAATTTGGGAAATCTTTATATCAATAAGTTCAAGTAGGTAAGGTATACAAGTTTGGTTATGATGAAAAGAAAGTAGTTGTGTTTCACAAAGTTTATTATTAGGGATTTCAAAGTAGTTTTTATGTTGACAAAAGTATAAATTGGGGGCTGTCGATTTACAATGATCGATCTCAATAGGAATGCTAGTTTGAGCATTATATAGTAAGGTGTTATAAGTCGGTATAATCATACGAGCTTGGTTGGTGCTGGTAATGATTGGAAACGGTATTAATTGAATTAGTTGATTATTTTCGAATTTAGAGATTAATGGAATCTCAAATATGAATGTGATTTTGTTGTCAATTTGGTAAGCTTTAGTAACTATGATTGTTTCATATAAATGTAGGTATTTTGGGTCAGCAGGATAAGGGATGGTTAAAACGTCTTGATCTGTGAGATATGAAGAAATTTCATTTAAGTTTTGAATTATTTCGTCATTGTCTAATAGTGACATATGCATTTGCTGGTTTTGAGCAAAGGTTAAAGTATTTTCCAATTCTGATAATTCATTAATAAATAGTTGAAGGGATTGAGCTAATTCGATCAAAGTAAGTTTAGTTGCAAATGTAGCTACGTTTTTACTAAATTGTTCATTATTCAAAATTATTTTGTTTATATTGTCCTGTAATAAATTTTGATTCTTTGCTAAGTCACTAATGGTTGAAATAGTATTATTTAAGATATTAGCTTGTTCGATCAGGATTGTTTTATGAAGATCATTGTTTTTCTGTAATTTCGAGATTGTTTCTTCGTAACGTCTTCCATCTTCGGCGTCTAAATTGCCTGTCAAAAATTTAAAAATTGACCCAAGGCCGTCAATAAGTCCGCGTTTTTGGATTTTATGATTAGTAGGAAAAAGTTGTCTAAATAGCTTGTCTATTTTAATAGCATATAGATTTTTAATTAAAAGTAAACTATGATGGTCATATTCTGGAGCATAAAGTTCATTTTGCAAAAAGTTGCTTAAATTGGTTAAAGTAATTTTGAGCGTATCATAATTTGATATAATAGGAGTATAATCTATAATTTTAATCAAAGTCCATTCACTTTGTTTAATAATTGCTTTGCCTAAATTTAAAGGATATAGTCCAGGATTATCGTCTATGTTTGTTATTGTAACATCGCTGATTGTTGATGCAATAACACAGAAGAGGATGAGGAACATTGTTGTCCTGAAAAAGGTAACATTTCGTTAGCATGTCTTTGAAGTGGTGGTCTACCATCAGGGGGTGTTAGTTCGTAAATTTCATGTTCTAAAATTTTTGAGATAATATAAGGTCCGTCAAATCTTGGATCCTTTTTATTTCTTAGATTGGTTTTTATAAATACTTTGCTATTTAAATTAAATTGTTTATTTGTTTTGGATTTGTTTAATTTGGAATTTCGATTTTCGTTAGTTTCCATCTGAGTTTTTTGTAGGGATTCATATAAATATTTCATTTTAGTTTTATGTGTAGATAAGTAATCATGATAATATGATCTGTTATAGTCAAGGTCAAAGGGGTTTTTACTTACAGTGTGTCCAAAAATGACTTCAACAGGGGTTAAATGAAGATTTGAATGTATCGTGTCAATATAAGAATTTTGATCATTATTTTCTTCGTTGTTCGGGTTTTCAATGTTTTCAGTAGCATCAGTTTGAGGGGGATTATAAGTTGGAATGTCAAATAAGTCTGTAATATCGGGAGTACTTGCTCTGCTAGCTAGTCTGCTGTCATAATTATGTTGAGTAGTTCCATGGGAAGTTGTAATTTCGAAATTATATTTATAAATAGATTCTGGGAAGTTTTCTTGCACGAATTTGGGAGAAATGATAGTTTTTGAACTCCCTGTATCGATCAATAATTTTTCATTCGATCCTGGGATGATTAAATAGGGTAAGTTTGCTTTGGGGTTTATGTTAAAATGTAATAGGGGTTCCGAGGCTCTTAATGAAAATTTACATTAGAGTCCATGTTTTCGTATTCTTCTTCTGGTTGATTGTAATATTGATTCTCTTGGACATATTCGTCTTGGGGATGTTCATTTTGAGGATAATTAGGATTTTCATTAGAAGTATTATCAAAATATACGAGATCTGGTTCGTCATATTCAATATTATTGAAAGATGTTGATGGTAAATTATCGTCGTGATAATTTGTTTCTTCTGGAATTGCATTTGGAAAGCGTCTAAAGCGTTGTGAGTTCGTTCTGAATTTATTTTGATTTCCTAATTGTCTGGTAGCGGGTCTTTTAATTATGCTAACCTCCATAGGTTCTGGAGTATATGTGGGTTGATGGTTCGGTTTGAAAGAACTAAAATTTCTAGATTGATTTGATCTAATGTTGCTACTTGAAGCATTATTCGACGTGAAATTTGGGAAATTATTTTGTCTATTAGAAAAATTACTTGGTCTTGAATTAGTATTTGAGAAATTAGGGAAATTATTTGAAAAATTATTTGGTCTTGAGAAATTGGGGAAATTATTCGGATTTCCAAATTTTTCAGTTGTAGGTTGAGTAGTACATAGGTTTTGGGATGGTTTAGGATAGTTATTTTTAGATGTTAAATGTATTTGATTATTTTTGTAAAATTTTGGTTCATTTTAAAATTTTGGTTTTGTGAATAACGAATATCTAGTTCTTCTTTAATAATTTTTAGGGCTGATTCTAAAGAATCTGGATTTCTAGATCTGACGAATGTTCCTAAATTTTCGTTTAGTCCACTGACAAATGTTCGTAAAGCTAATTTTGAATTTTCTTCTAATTTGTGGGTTTTAATTATTACTGGATCCGGTCCTAATGAAACTTTTGCATTTAGGGTTGCTAAATGTGTCCTAATTTTATTATAAAATTCAATAGGGTTATCTTTGCCTTGTCGAATTCTAGTTAAGTCAATTAATAAATTTGTTTCTGATCTTTGATCGCCAAAATTTTCTATTAAAACAGTTTTTATTTCATTCCAGGTATTATAGTTATATCCTGTTATAATTTCAAGGGCTTGTCCTTTTAATCTATTTCTAATTGAAGAAGTAATTAATTTATTTATAAATTCTTCGGGATTTGCTGTACAAAATTGTGTGGTGATAGTTTCTGTAGCTCTAACAAATTCTGATAAAGTGGCTGTGTTGCCATCATAAATGGGAATTTCATTTAAAAGCGTTGGATTGAAAACTGCCATATTATTGTTGTTATTATTTAAGAATAATAAAGGGGATGTATTTGAATTTGAGCTTGGGTTTACTGTGCGTTCAGCACTTCTACAACGTCTCGGAGATCGAGATCGATTTCTAAGCATTTAAAATTAAACAAAAATTGTATAATCTTTACCTTAAAAACTAATTTGTTAAAAAAAGAATAATTAGAATAACACAATTATTTTTAAAATTATTTTTATTGTTAGTAAACAGTTTCGGGGTTCCTACCCATACATGGCAAGCATGAAAGGCTTTACAATGTCACTAGCTGACAATACCTATTCGGTCTGGCGTCTACCATGTACGTAATCAATAATTAATTAAAAATGTTAAAACTAAGTTAGTATGGTTTTAAAAATGATTTAATAAATTCGCTGGTTTCTTCTTGAAACACTTTTCACTTTGAAAAAGAAAAAAAAAACACTTACTTTGTTGCGTAGAATTAAAATTGATTGCAATAATCAGCTGGAAACAACGTCCCAAGGTTGCAATAACCATACGATGTGCTGTCTGTTGTGTACCTCGAACTGGAGACTTCCGCGGGGCCAATGTTAGAAGCGTGCGTTGGAAGCCTGGACGGTCGATGGTGCTGTTGGGATGTCGCGCCTTGATTCTCGAAGCCTCTATGCCAATGTTAGAAGCTGTGAAACTTCAATTATTTTGACGTCGACACGTTGTTGGGAACGGTTTTCCTTTGGATCAAGTGTTAAAACACAAAATCGATATTTATTGTCGATTTTCCAAAATCCGTTACGAAATCTGCGCCAGTTTAATTATATTCTGTGGCCGAAGCTTTTTTTTAAAACTTTATTTATTGAATATAATAAAACACATTTATATATTTCGTTTGCAGTCGTAGAATATATTTTATTAATTTTTAATTAGTAGAAAACTATAATGATACAAATGTATTAATATTACTTTGTCTGTAATTATTTTAACGAAGTTTTAAGACGAGCTTAAAATAATTAAATTTGAATTAACACACTTAACAGAACAATTTTAAAATTCACATTTAAATGACATTAAGCAAAATAATTAATTAAAACTCGAATGAGCCTTCATGTTTTTACTAGCAGAACAATTTTAAAATTCACACCTAGTTTCAATACTCACATTTATAAAGACTTGTGAGTTGGATGATGATTTATAAAGACTAAAGACTTAATATTAAAACAGAGGTATTTATACCTTATCGCCTACACAGTTTTCATGGTCATGAGAGAATAATTGCTACAGAAGTTTCTCATAGAGATAACGTCCATTTATCAGAATGCTGGTAATTTGAAACCCGTGAGTTTTATTATCTTAAGCAATTCTCATGTAACATGATCTTATCTATAGTGCGATTCTACGTACGTTACTTGCAAAGCTAGTCTTGCAGGCAACATAAATGCGCCGAATAATAAATAGCCCTGTTAAGGGCGTAACGGTTTTTACTTTATTATTAACGAACTTAACGTAATAAAATTCAGTTTTATAATATTGTATATCTTTACCTTATAAGTTATAATATCCAAAAGATCCAATGAATAATTATTTTTCTTAACAAAAATCATTCTTTGCTGAAATTACTATTGAATTTATACTTCATTAATTTCTTTGACAAATAAGGAATTTCTTCTATGAGATGAAATATAATTATTCTTATTTCATCCAAGTTTTAATTCATTAAGTAGCAATTATTTATGTCACAAATATATTGGCATACATTCTACTTTGAATTTATAATAATTTTCCACTGTACGTACGTATAATACACCTGGCAAATTTGAACGCGGTCCTGCTGCCTAGTAGCGGCCCGCTACTAGCGGGCTTTGCGTATATGAGATAAGAATGAGAATTTCTACGTCGCACGGATTAAGCGAGGTTATGTAAAAAACAATTTAATAATTTCTAGTGTTGCCAACTGATATGCTACTTACCAAAATATCCCTAACAAATTTTATTTAAAACTAAGTAATTTTTTAATTATTTAATAACAAATTAACGCACTTTTTTAGCGCACTTGTTCTCTTTAGAAAACTCCCCGCTACGCGGGTGGTTTTCTAAACTCGGACGCGTGCGCTAAAAACGTGTCTTATGAAACTAATACTTTAATATACTATTAGGTATCTTCTCCTTACATACTATGATCCAAACTACCTTAACAGTTTAGCAATCGACATCAAACGTTATCTTCCTAAAAAAACGATTATTAAAAGAAAACAGAATGAAAAACGTGAGCTATATTTTGACGCTAATATTTTGCGCCAATAACGCGCCCTTAATAGCTTACAGCAATGCAATTTTCTGAACTTCATAATTAAGGATTACTAACAGACTTTTTTCTATTTTGCGTCTATAATAAACCTGTTAAAGCACCCAAAACAGTGCGGTAATAGCTCATTTTAGTGCTTTAATAGCCCAACTTTTTCAAAGTTGGTAGCATTGAAAAAATAATTGAAAAAAACAGAAAATTGACAAAAACTTCACTCATCTTTCTGTGTCAATCAATGAATTTTCAAATGTCACATCAGTGTTGTCAACTACTACAAAAATATCTAAATTTCGAACTGGCGATTTTTTTATTTAAAAAGGGAAGAAAAGACGCAAAATAGAAAAAATAACATAAAAAGCTCGTTTCATAAGTCATTATTGCACTCGTCGTTTAGAAAACTCACCGCAAGCGGCTTTTTTTCTAAATTTGGACTAGTGCAATAAATTTTGCCTTATGAAACTCGGTCTTTAATATACTATTATTTGGGGAATAGACATAATAAGCAAACTAAATATAAGCTAACTAAATCCTAAGTAATTAGCTAAACAATATTTTAGTTGTACCTTGTATAATAATCTTCAAATTCTTATACTTTGAAAGTAGCTTTTGCAGAACCTTAATTTACAAACTTTTCTGTTTAGGATCACCAACTTTATTTGTTACACACAAACTGTGGATTGAACATTGGAGAAGAAAATTTCCTCGATTTATGTTTTAAACTTTTACTAAAACAAAAACTTTTCTAAGTAAATAAATTTAGAAAGTTATATCCTTCTTTCTACAACATTTAGACGCAAATTCAATTTACTTCAAATATTTAAATTCAATTTAAATTCAATAAACTAGGGCCATTAAGAAAAGGTTGTTTCATTTTATGTGAACAAACCAAAGAAAAGCAAGAGCAAACATAACAAACATATTACAATAATAGTAACCGTGACAAAAGGATGGGTTTTGGAGAGCCAAGAATCAGATTTTATACTCTAAAATCAAACATCTGCTTCTAAGTTGTTAATGTAAAGTTTTTCATAAAAAATCTAAACTTTAGCGGATTCGTACACCCTGGTATAGTATATTGTTATGTTCAGTTTATGTGAAGTGGAAAAATTAATATGAGCATGTACATAAGATAAAGAAAAATTTAAAGAATCATTATTGCACAGATGTGGTTCTTAGGGATCAATAAATAAAAACATAAAACATATAAACTTACATACAAAGTCATGATGATATCCCAAGAATACAAAATGTTAATATAGAATTATAAAATAATAAAACAGAATGGAATAGCATATATTTACTATAGTACTATGATACAATATTAACATTAACAAGGATAATAAAAGGAAAGGATATCCTAGCCATAAGTCAACCTAAACATTAAAAATCATGTATATTAGGTAAAGATATCGTGGCATCAATCAAAAGAATAATTTAAAGGTATATTGATTTTCTATAGCATATTTAAAATTCTCTCTGTACTTCAATAATAATGTATAAAAAAATAACTTCTGTGGTTATAGACATTGTTAGTGAGGAAACAGAAAGAATTACCAAAGATAGGGGGTATTTTGATAAAAGAAAAACATAACAGACAAAATAGTTGAAAAAATATATATATATACAGGGTGGTCCAGACCACCCGTACACCCCTTTTAAAATGTGGGGGATTAAAAGTTTTTAAGAAGACGATGACGGTGATCTTACTAATGTCGATGTGCTCTTTCGAATGATCCCAGAATGGAACCCCTCTGATTCCTCCTTGTAGGGGGTAAGGGGGGGGGTAACTTTGAAAATTCAAATAGGAACCCCGAGATTTTATTGCATATTTAGATTCTACTCATCAAAATATGAATAATTTATTTAAAACATTTTTTATCTTGGCAACAGGTGGCGCTGTAATCACAAAAAACCGACTTTTTATATTTTAGCCGTCTCTGGCATATTTAAAGGTGCAAATAACAGTTTTTCATATTTTTTACTAAATAGTGATGAAAAAGCTTTGCTAATGTGTACTTTCATGAGAAAAAATTTTACGTTACAATGAAAAACGCAAATTCTCTACCTAAGGTGTTTTCAACAAACAGATTTTTTTTCTAACGTTGTACGTGATAACAATATTTTTTGCCTTAAATGTTGTTAGAATTTGTGTTCCATTCTAACAACATTTTTCAAGATTCTACTGGGGAAGATGGTTTTACTTCAAAACATTACAAGTCACGGTGCATTACAAAAATCTGCCGACAAGAATTTCACTTTATAATTCACTATTAAATTTCGGTGGTTATCTTTCTTTTAGTGTGTAGCAATGAATGATGAAATATGGATATCTCATCCACTCAGCCCATAAAGTAAGAATAATTTAAACGAATAAAATTTTAAATTGTGAAATAAAAATTATTTATTTGAACAGTTGATTTTCAATAATTACATACTATTTAAATAGAATTGCGAAGTAAAGAATTGTAGCAAGTTATTTTCTGTTAAAATTAAATATTAAATTAGTACGATTTAAATATTATTTTGCCATATGCAGAGCAGATTACAATTTACAATGTTTTGTCGATCATTTGTATTAATTACATATGCTTAAAATAAATATTCAGATACAGATTAAAAAGATTAAGCAATATCTAAATCAGTAGACGTTAAGGTTAAAAACGATCTAAAAATTTCAGAAAAAGAATTGTTGTCACGTACAACGCAAGAAAAAAAATCTGATTGTCGAAAACACCTTAGGGAGAGAATTTCCGTTTTTCATCGTAAAGTAAAATTTTTTCTCATGAAAGTACACATTAGCAAAGATTTTTCATCACTATTTAGTAAAAAATATGAAAAACTGCTATTTGCACATGTAAATATGCCAGAGACGGCGGAAAATGCAAAAAAAGTAGGTTTTCTGTGATTACAGCGCTCCCTGTTGCCAAGATAAAAAAACGTTTCAAATAAATTATTTATATTTTGATAAGTAGAATCTAAATATGCAATAAAACTTTGGGGTTCCCGTTTGAATTTTCAAAGTTGCCCCCCTTACCCCCTACAAGGGGGGGGTCAGGGGGATTTCTTTTTGGAGTCATTCGATAAAGCACATCGACTTGAGTAAGATCACCCATTGTCTTGTTAAAAATTTTTAATCCACCGAATTTTAAAAGGGGTGTACGGGTGGTCTGGACCACCCTGTATATATATTCATCTCTCGTGGAGATGAAAAAATAATAATTTTGTTTTTTGTTGAGAGAATTTATAAAATTCTTACTGAAGAGAAAATTTGTATAAATAATAGTAAATAAAATAAATGTGTTAATATAATTTGTAAAATAATAAAGTTCAAGAAGTAAAATTGTTAAATTAATAAACATAAAAAGAAAGTCCAGCGTTTTATTGATTAAAGGAAGAGTTTCAGTGCATTAGTTACAGGAAGCAATATTAAAAGGCATAACGATACAGTAAGAGCAATTGAGAAGAGAAAATAAATTGAAAAACCGTCTTCGAGCTGGGTTTGTTACTTACCAATGTGTTGAAGAGTCGAATTCTGCATTATATTCCTGTAAAAGAAAAGAATCATTAAGGTGACTTCATCAGAAGAAAAAGATTTTGACGATACTTACTGAGGTGTTGGGGAGCTTGCAGTCTTCATTCGAGCCCTAGACAAGAAGAAAACCATAAAGGGTAAAAGGAATTTAAAAGAAATATCGAATTTACTAACCTGACCTGGGAAGAATGGCATTCTTGTAGCAGTCTTGATGCAGTCCAGTGGTCCGGTGACGAGGTCTTTGGTGGTGCGAGGTCTGCAGATTCAGCAGCAGCGGCCACGGTTCCTGGTGGAAAGTGCATGTTGTGGAAGTTGTAGGTTTAGTGAAAGTGAAGGTAATTGTTGGAAAAGGATTAGAAGATACATATGTCAAAATAACAAGAAACTATTGGAGAGACATACAGGAAGACTTACCTGAAGGAAAAGTTAATGTGTAAGTTGACAGGGTAAGGTTTCTTTCCATTTTAACATCCTAAAAATAAAGATTTATAAAACAAAGAATTAAATAAAAATATGCTATACTTACTTGTTCATTCTTGGGAAAATTTAATTGATAACTGTCAGATTTGACATTCCGGATATATGTGTCAATCACTATTAGTAATAACCAAACTTTATTTATTGAGAGCTACTAACAACCGTGTGAGAGTGGCAAATTTTAAATGATTTATTTGTAAAGTTTAATCTTTCAATAATTGAACCCAATATTGAAAGATAATCATTAGAGTCTCATATTAAGGTAAATAAAAAAAAATTATAGGTAACCTTTACTATTGAGTATTAATTCGACCCTGAGGTATATAAGGTTTATTGACGATTTGCAATATACAAAATTATGTATATACATCTAAGTTTATACCAAGTGAGCCTGAAATATGCCTATTAAGTTGACGCGCGATACAACTGATGGCTTATATCAGTTTTAGTTGGCATCCTCAATACTGCCGTATTAATATTAACGAGATCTTGCATAAATACTTACAAAGCCAACAGTTAATGAAACAATTCCGACGTTGTTAGGTTAGCTCCCTATTTAAAAAAAAGTTTTATTTAGTGATAACTACGCTGACAGTTTGCCCTTGCAACGCTAACAACTGTTAATTCCTGTTAAACACAAGTCAATGCTGTTTGTCTGCGGTGTTATTTGGTTGCTAATTGCGTCATTGGTTGCTAAACAGTCATGCAAGCGGCTCCCATATTCTTTTCTGATGTTACTTGGGGAGTGATTTGTCGGCACTTCTGATGTGACATTGAAAATGTTAACGTATTAGTCGTGTCGATTCATTACTAGTAGTATGTTAATGTATTGGTCGTTAGTGTTCCCATCGTTACCGAAACAACAGACAATTAGCAGATAACCAGAACCATTTCAAAGAAACCAGAATAGAACCGCTGGTATTACTGGTTAGTCACCATTTGGTGGTCATTTCGAACACATCTAATTATTGTTATTGATATATTGTCAGAGAATGTCCCATTGACTCCTCTTGATTTAAAAAGTGATGATTGTTAGCAAATCATATAAAGTATTAAGATTTATTATACATACAAGACCCATTATTCCCTGTGGGACATAGGATTCCCTTGCCCTTCCCTGGGGATTCATAGGAGTGCTTCTCGGCTAATGGCATTTCTTGGCTTTCTGAGTGTATGCCCAAGCCATCGGTATCGTGCATTGTGGCCACCAAATATTAAGAATAGCACGTAAGCTCCGATTAACAAAGACCTGTGTCGTATTTACGCTTTCTTTAGTAATTACCCGAGTTGCGGAATCATATAGTAACAAAGATTTCACAATACTATTAAACACTTTTATTTTAGTGCAAATGGCAATTTTGTTTGCTTTCCAGACATTTTTTAATGTAAGATAAGCTGCTCTCGCTTTATTTATTCTGTTTTGAATGTCAATGTTTCCATCTTCCAACAACGCACCTTTTTTAATTCCATTTTAAGTTTGTCTAACTTCAGCTGCATTTGTGTACTACTATGTGCAAGTGAACAGATATCGTCGGCGTAAACAAGATCTTCTAACACTTTCTCTAAGCCCCATCTAATTCCATTCACACCCGCTTCCACTGTGTTCCTCAAGCCCTGATCGAAAACAAGGTTAAATAAAAGTTAGTAAAATAAAAGTAAAATAAAAGTAAGTTGAATGTAAGCGTGAACGAACTGGGTTTGTATCTTAATTTTATTTGGTTTGTTTCAGTGATACCGTGTACAGATACAGTCTTCGCTTTTTTACTTTAGCTCATTCTTATATTCCTTTACCTTACTTAGTATTGTTTTAAAGAAGTGGTTGAGAAATTCTACTTTAGTTTTAAGCGGTTGTTGAGGATGTCTTCTACAACACCTAAAGGCGTTAATTGCGGGGTTACCGAACGCCAGCGCAGGCTCGCGTAAAAGAGAAACGGGCATCTGTTAAAACCGAATTTACTCAGTAAGTAAATAAGATTAAAAAGATATTAAAGGGAGATTAAATAAGTTGGCAAGGGCCCAAATTATGAACTCAATTTTAAAGCTTTTAGCAAGTGCAAAATAGACTAGCGAATAGGGCCGGTTCTTCTAACCTTGACCAAGCAAATTCACCAATTCAGGAACAAGGCCTGAATAATTTATAACGCCAGAAACAAGATCCAACAGCACAAGGAAATTCACCAAGTGAGGAACAAGAACACTCAGTCCAGCCCATGCACTGATTTCACAACTCTAAGCACCAGTTAAACACCCATATAGAATTTTCCAAACGGGCCAATATTGGCTCGCTATTGGCAACCAATATTGGGACAGTGCAGAAATGATAACACCGGTAAGTACTTGGGCCATTTTACATAGCCGATATTGGCAGCCAATATTGGGCCAGTGTCGAAATGATAACACTGGCAAGTACTTGGACCATTTTACATAACCAAGATTGGCCCAATGTTGTTGATATGTTGGTATAACTCTGGTTTCATACTGTATATCGGTTGCATACCGGTGTATAATAATGATCATTATTATATCTTTTAATTATATTATATTGTACACTGAGAAACATAGTTCGAAAAATCTATTAGTTTAAAAATTGTAGATCAAGAGCGCTAATATGACGACGAGGACATAACTTTTACGAGCCATTTTTCTCAGTGTATAATATAATATAATTAAAAAATATAATAACGATGATTATTATGCACCGGTGTGCAACCATATTCAACGATATCCATCCATACTCCATACTGTGAAAATATGTATACAACGATAGCCAGTATTGGCTCAATATTGGCGGCCGTTGTACGGCAATCTGCATTAGTTCCATATTGGATGAACATATTTTCCGTGTTTCGCATTATAAATGATACATTACATTAAAATTTATTTCTATAAAAATGACTTTTACTGTTGTTTTTTATGAAAGTTCTAAGTATATATATATTTATGAATTTAATAAATTGTTTAATAATATTGTAAATTGAATTTTACCGTTTGGTTGAACCTGGTCGGTACAGTAGGCAGTCAGGCTTCCGGTAAGGTATTCTACTAGCCGCTAGCGTCACTTGTTCACTGCAACATGCCATGTTATTAGTAATGCGTAATAATGGTGTTCATAGTTATTTTGTCTGTATAAGTGTGTGTAATAATTAGTTACATTATAAGCGTAATGATAACAGTATATTACATTAGTTTTTTTATAAGAGAGAATTTCTATCGAACTAAAAAGGTAAGTAACCTATCTTGCTTATATACGTATAAACACATGACGGCATAACCTTCACGTGTCTTTTACAAATATTTATTTGTGCATACTCTTTGATATTACTGTAATTTACATTTAGAAATTGACTTTTAAGCTAAGTATCTCAGAATTACCAAAAATGCACATAAACCCTTTTACTTCTAAATCCCTCATTTTATATTAATGTTTATATGTAAGTATTTATTCTTATGGTTTTCTGGTTAAATAGAGTAGCCCTTTGCCAGAAAACTATACTAATATAAATTTTAATTATTTGCAAAATAAAGCAGTGTTTCTTTGTATATAAAAATCAATAAAAGCGTTTATTATTATTACATAATACAGTGGCGTCGTAAGGGGGGGGGGGGGTTAACGGGCTGGACCTCCCGATTCTTTTTTATTATCAAAATCTGGGATATGTGAAAATCTAAGTAGTATTTTGATTCGGAATTTTTATAGAGTAGCTCCCCCCCCCCAAAAAAATCCTAAATACGCTACTGACATAATACATACTATATATTTACATTTTTTAGATGCCTCGCCGATGTGTTGCGCCTAGATGTAAGTCTAATTATGACAGTCAGTTAAAAAATGAAAAAGTCAGGCAGTAACAACAAAAACCAAAACAACAGAGCCTTGTGGAAGCGAAGCGGACATCTGCATCTTCAGCTGTATGTACCTATCAGTACAAGTAGTGGATTGTTAAAATTAGAAATTGGTAAGATTCAAATTACAATTTTTTTCATACATCATGCACTGTGGTCGTGGTGTATTAACCACAAGCATTATTTATTATAAAGGATTTTATAGATTAATAAAGTTAATATTTTTTTATATAAGAATGAATTTTAAAATAAAAAAAAACACTTCTCTGGTTATACAGCGTGTCCCAAAATGCTGTTTACACGCAATATCTCCCTTATTTGAAAAGATAAAGAAATCAACCAAATACTATTGTGAATGCCTCAAAATGGACCTTCAAAAAACATCCTTAAACGCTGGTTACATAGTGCAACGTTTAAGAGATCATGCCAACTTGATTAATTTTTCAAATTGCACCTTCTGTTTATTTTTCACAGAAATGTATTCTTCACTTTATTCTGCATATGGTAGTATGCCTTACTTAATTGTCTAATGTGCATTTAGGGGTTTTAAAAAATATTTGTTATAAATTGAATTTATCTTAAACTTAAAGCAAATGCTCAAAATACCCTCCTGTGGACTCTACATGGGCTTTAAAGTGTTTCAGGAGTTCCCTTGTAGACACGGCTCTAATCATAATATTTTTTGAATAAATAATTTAGTTAGTGAATATGAAGTGTACAATTTATAAAAAAATATTTTTTCAACCCTTAAATGCACATTAGATAATTAAGTAAGGCATACTACCATATGCAGAATGAAGTGAAGAATATATTTCCGTGAAAAAAAACATAGGGTGCAATTTGAAAAATTAATCAAGTTGGCATGATCTCTTAAACGTTGCTATGCAACCAGCGTTTAAGGATGTTTTTTGGAGGTCCATTTTGAGTCATTCACAATAGTTTTTGGTTGATTTCTTTATCTTTTCAAATAAGGGAGATCATTCGTGTAAACAGCATTTTGGGACACCCTGTATATATTTATAGATAATCCAAACTCTTGTTGCTTGAATCATGATAGTATGTTTAAATTCTTATAAGAATTATTCTTTTGCAAGCGAATTAAATTTTTTCGTTCTTCCTACCCTGGCTTTCACCTCAATCTGACTGTACCCCGTTTTCCATTTGCTTTGTGCTCGATCCTTTAAATTAAGATGTGAAATTTCTTTAAGAAATCTGGATTTCTGGAAGGAAATTTTTTGTTTCGAAATTTATTATGTCTCCTTCGTTATACATCACAAATCTTATTTAATAATCTTTATTTTGTTTTTTTCGTGTAGGAGATGATTCTTATGTAATTATTTCCTGAGTGTATTATGTTGTCTTGGGAGTTAATTACATTTTTTTGTCAACAAAATGTTCAATAACTAACAATATTCGTAATCTTATTTTGTTATCTTTTACATTTTGTCATTCATTTTTATAAATCGTAAATATTTATTTTACTTGTTTGTAAATTTTATTTGTTTTAGATTCCTACAAGCCTTTAGAGAAGAATGTGATACAAGAATATTCATAAAGGAACCTTTTCTTACGAACACATGTCATTTATTAAAAATTGACCAATTAAAATGCAGCATTTGATATTTTTAATCCAATGAAATCCAATGAAAATGAATTGTATCGACAATTCTCACTAGTGAAAATTGTCGACAATTTTCACTAGTGATAACAATCGACAATTTTAATAAAACACAAATATTTAACAACATTTATTTTTGAGTATTGAACGTACAATTATTAAATGTAACATTGCTACATTTATGAAAAACAATTTGATTTTTTAAAGCGTGTTCGTTGAATAGTCTCTCGAATACCATAAGTAGTCAAAGTTAAGTAGACTATTTTTGTGGTGCTTAACACTCATGTCCATCATGCTTGCGAATACCACTCGTGCTGCGCACTCGTGGTATTTAAATGCAAGCATGATAGACATTCGTGAAACCACCACAAAAATAGTCGACATAACTTTGACTACTAATGGTATTATAAGTGAATATTTACATAATTTGATAATACTTTAATTAGATGGTATGACATTAATGGCTGTTTTTAAATCAAATTGGTATATCCTTTTTACATTTTAATTAATGACTTATATTTATTCATACAATCTCAATTCTGAATAAATTATCACTACAGTACCTATTATAATGTATTTGTTAATTTGTATCTATATGACTAATAATGTATTATATTATTAATTGTTACAAGAACTTTGTTTATTAAACACAAAAAATTTTTGAATCAAGGTATTCTTTTCTGTGTGTAATTAGCCAATATTAACTCAATAATGTTAATATGTTGGTATAACGGGTCTCATACTGGCACAGTATGGATGGATATCGTTGGATATGGTTGCACACCGGTGCATAATAATCATCGTTATTATATTTTTTAATTATATTATATTATACACTGAGAAAAATGGTTTGTAAAAGTTATGTCCCCGTCGTCATATTAGCGCTCTTGATCTACAATTTTTAAACTAATAGATTTTTCGAACTATGTTTCTCAGTGTACAATATAATATAATTAAAAGATATAATAATGATCATTATTATACACCGGTATGCTACCGATATACAGCCAGTGTTGTCCCAGTATGAAACCAGAGTTATACCAACATATCAACAACATTGGGCCAATCTTGGTTAGGTAAAATGGTCCAAGTACTTGCCAGTGTTATCATTTCGACACTGGCCCAATATTGGCTGCCAATATCGGCTATGTAAAATGGCCCAAGTACTTACCGGTGTTATCATTTCTGCACTGTCCCAATATTGGTTGCCAGGATTGGTAATAACGGTGCCAATATTGACCCAATATTGGTCCGTTTGTTCAACATCGGCAAATTCTATATGGGCAGAAGACTGATCCCACAACTGCACTGCTGATTAAACGGAAATGCAGCTGGAAATTTTTTTATTGTGGAGGACAGGGCTGCAGCTGTATCTGGCTTTTATTGTACTGTTAGTTCTTGCTTCTGGATTTGTGAATTTGTATGGTCAAGTTCCTGAATTGGTGAATGTACTCGGTCAAGGTTTAAAGAACCGGGCTTGTTCGCTATTTGTAATTAAACAACGTTGTCCCGGGTCAAAAGTTGGATGAGCGACCCCTATATAATGGTAGGAAGATCGCAGTCGGTCGTGCTTCCGAGAACACATTAAGCCGTCGGTCCCGGTTACCATTGTTATTACTGGTAGTCGTTAGGACATGTCAGTGGTGCTAGCGCGACCTGAGAACTCCGACAATCATACATTCATAATAAACAATTACAAAATAGATTGCATGTCTCCTTGAGAAATCGAATATAAGGATTAACCTATGCTTTTATCCATGCTAAAATACGGTTTGTAAAACCCCTCTGTCATTGTAGAATTTTTAAGAAAATTATTAAAACTTGCCAGAAATTGAACATTTTTGAAGAGAAAATTATTATTTTAAATTTTGTTTTATAAAAAAAATTAAAAAAGAATTATTTTCCAAGCTGAAGTTGAACCTGCGTCGGTCAGCTTCAGTTTATTTATACCTAGTTCCTACCCGACTGAGCTACCAAACTCCATCACAGACTGTGTCTACTATACTTATTATAGAAGTAGGTTGTACTTATTTAAATGATTTAATATTTATGTATTTTTAATTATAAAACTATGATTGTTAACATACAATTTCACAAATCACGTTATATTCAAATGCTTTAAGTGTATTGAAAGAGGAAACATTGATTTAACTTACTTTTACTTCTGCATTTATGACAGTAGTTGTCAATAAATTAATTATGACTAAAGTAGTGTCAAATTGGACTACGCTGATTGGTTGTTTTCATAATTATATTAGTACACCTTACTGGAATTGCATACATTTCCATTGCGCGAAACGTGAAGAAAACGGGTGATTTACAGGTAGGAGTAGAAAAAAATGTTACCGGACGCAAATACAATCAATCAACTGGACAATGTTTTAGTACGTAATCAGTTACTATGGAAACTCGTTCTTCATAGATGTCCATATTTTGCATTCGGAAATTTATTTTATATAATTTTTTTTTAATTAGACCAATATTCCTATAATTGCAGTATGAAATAAAACGCATTACGTCATACGTCCTGGATATGGTCTTATAGTTTCGTTTCGATGTTCCATAAACATCTTAACATCTTACTCGACTGTAAAATTCCATTTCCAGGACTTATAACGTAAATTACACTATTAAAAACAACGATGCAATTTATAATAATGCTGAAAATCTACTAATATTCAATAGCTACGTGTGCAAGATGTTTTTAGGTATATTTTATTTATTCAAGTGGACAAAATGTGAACGGCCATATTGCTTACAGTGACAGGTCCGGAATTCGTTAATTCTGTTATTGTATGTTATAATTTGATGTTAAATTATACCTTATCCTAAAATAAAGGTTAATTAAATATTTATAATTGTATAGAAAATATATTTAGAACCCTTAAAGTAAACTACATGAAAATATCATGCATGTTTATCAATAGTATTCTTATTACAATTTATTAGTCAACAAAGTTTCTCTGAATACACCAACTATTTTTATACAACGCCATTTTTTGTTTACAATGAATATTCCAGCTGTGTTGCAAACACGCGTGCGTATGACCATAATTTAGTTTATATTTTCTTGGTCGTGTAAAACGAGATAAAAGAGCGCACCAAAATATTATTTGCAAATTTATTGTAAGAATTTTGCTGAAAATTATCGGCAAAATTTTGGTTAGAATTTCCGTTATAATTCTCTGATGTGTAAAACGGGTCTTATTGTCTTTACAATGTCTTATGTTTATGTTAGTATTACAACTTATGTGCCATTCTTTCTTCATTTTAAATTCCCTTCATCCATTTTCTGTTCAATCTATGCTCACTGTTGGAGAAAAGATTTATAATTTACACGACTTGTCAAATTCGCTGCTTGAAGTAATCGTTAGAGGCAGTAATTAATGTTTAACACCTTTTATAATAGCTATATTTTCATAGCTATCCCTATAGCGTCCTAGATTCTTAAACTCGGGTGAAAACGCAGTTTGTGTAGTGATGGACTGGAGTGCAAGCCAAGCTCGACTCGATTTCGAGCCGAGTTTCGAGTCGAGTTTAACAATTCTTTATTCGAGTCCATCTATAGTGATGAACTCGAGCCCGAGCCAAGCTCGACTCGACTCGATTGCGAGACGAGTTTCGAGAATTTTTTATTCGAGTCGGGTCGAGCTCTCTAAGGAAGCTCGGTTCAACTCGGTTCGAATCAATCACTAAGTTTGTGGCTTTTAGCGAAAATATAGAAGAAATCATTTTTCTCAAACTCAAGTATCTTCTATACTACTTTACCTAATTGTACAGTTGGGCTACTCATTCGATGCAGAATTGAATGTACTTTAATTTATAAAGATATTCCTCGGAATGGGTCGTTTCTAAGTTATTTACTAAAAACGAAAAAAAGTCCAAAATATCGAGGTTTTCGTTACACCCCGCCTAAAGCTCACGTAGAAAATTGGTGTAAACTTCAAATTCTTTTATTTACAAGTAAATAGGGGGATTAAAACAGTTTCCAGCTTTCCACTAATTATTTCAAAGCAAAATCCTATTTTTACAGGCCTATAAGTCATAAAACAAGGAAATTCTTTAAAATTATTGAATTCGAAAACCTGAAACTGTACCAAAATGTACCAAATGAATGAACATATTTAATTTTTCTTTTTCCTAATTAAAGGCGAAATTAAACAATCATTGCAGGTGTTGAACGCATATTTTTAAATACAAATGACTGAAGACCCCAAAAACGCAATTTACTACTGCTTCCTTTAACGATTAATATTTGAATAATGCATAAAGACAGTTCATCTTCTACAATACAGTTATACAAAGTTTAAATCCGGTTCCTTTTGTGCGGTTCTGAAATCTTTGCAATAAACGTTCCCCTTTACAAAACTTTAACGGATTTGTTAGCAGGCCGAAGTAGGTATGCATTTAGTTTGAAACTATTCGTCAATGATTTATTTACATTATCAAAGCATAAAAGCCACCGATAAATGTTATTGTAAAAAATCGTTATGCAATTTGTGTAGTACATCATGCCTTTTGTAAATTTACAAAAAATATTAGTTAGTAACGCTGTCACTAAGTCAGTTAATAATTTATCAAATTGAATGACCAAAAACTATATAAAAGTTACTACAATTTGACTTGAGTTCGCCAAGTAGTTTTCTTAGCTTTACTTTAGTTAGGAAACAACTTGGTAAAATAAAAAACAAAGGAAAATACATTTCTTTAATGAAAAATATCTAAGGACACCGACCTGTGATCATATTGTTAGTTTCTCTTGCGTTTTTGGTCTCAAAGGAGAAGGTTCTTAGAAAGTCGGGGACTTTACTATACTTACTTAGTGAAGTTATCCCTTTCCTGATTATTACTCTCTAGCCAACAAATAAAATCGATTTGAAGTTGCGATGAAGTTTGTAAATTACTTTTTTCAGACTTTGTCATCTTACGTACTATACGATGTATAACAGACTGTGAAATTGCATTTGGTGGTGTCGTACATATTTACCTTGCCAGCACAAGCTTCTTATCTTTCTTGATAAAATCTTAGTAACCTTATTTTACCATGCTACTTTCTGTATTATCCTTTAATGAAAATTGTGAATTGAGAATTGAAAGTAAGTGTAAACAGGTAGGCAAGAGTATTAGAAATTAATTGAGGCAAATTGGGTTAATTGTGGCGCAGTTTCTGAATGGTTGTACCTTATTATAATACACATTTATGTATAAAGCTAAGTTTAAGCCCGTCCTACGAACCGAAGTTCACTTAGGCAAGTTATTTTACATACATATAAGGGAAACACGATAAAAAAGAATTATAGAAATTCTTGAATTGATGAGCGAAAATTCTTAAATAAGTTAAGCTTGCTTTCGTAACATAACATAATTACTGTCCCAACGCCCAATTTTTAGTCATAAACTGAGTAGTTAATACACTTTATTTAATAAAATGCTGAATGTACTTACCCAGCGTAGCTAATATGAAGCCAGGTGCACCATACGCACTCATTGAAACCCTCTGGAACATGCTATGTGCTAGTCCAACCTGCTAGTCCAACCATATATGTGAAATAAAGTGGAACCACGAGGATCAAGTTTAGATTAGCACAAGCATACAGACAAACAAATTGACCATGCTTACAACCCATTGCAACCTCTCTGGTGCAGAATCCGACCATGTAGTAGGTCTGGGTGTGGGCCTTACAGGGATGACCTTTTTAAAAGGACAAGCATACTGATAAAATATCTATCAAGCCCACTAAGATAAAGTAATGCATTGCTCCCTTTGATTCATGCGTTTATTTACACGGTCCGAGTCTTTAAAAGGACAAACGTACCGGCAAAAATATCTACCATGCCGCTAACATGAAGCCACGTCCCCCACCTTTCTGCTCCATGCTGAGTCTAACTATCTAGATGATTTGGGAGTGAGACTTATATAAGAGAGAGAACATACTGACAAACAAATTGTGGATTTTAATATTTATACAGATTGTTTCGGGATGGTCCCTTCATTGGATGCCTAGTTATTAGCAGATTTCAATGAATCTTGGTTATGTCATAGATCACATCTTATATTAAACGACTCTTCATTAAAAAATTCTGTTGTAGGTTATTTAGATTAGGGCAAGTATCGTTTTCTAAAGCAATCCGTTTAGAAAGTTGCAGAAAATACCAAAGCTGAATTGATTCAATTGATTCTCTGCTCAGCAATTAATCCTTTATAAACATTGCATTAATTCTATTCTGTATTTTAAAGTGGCCATTTTTAAAACCAACAGATTTGTCTTGAACATCAGAACAATCGACAAATACAAAAAGAAATTAATAAACCCTAATTTTTGTTGTTCGTCACTACTAACAACAAGCATCTACAAACTTAATTGTACGACAATTTTGAGTAAAGCAGATAAAGCACATGTACTGAAAATTACTGATATTGTGAAAAGTTTTACCACGCTTGAATAAAAGTTCAGTTCAAAATACGAAATGTTCTTCGTATAGTTATTGGAAAGGGATAAATCTCTTTGAGAACTTTTTAAACGATACCATGCACAATCTCGTTGTGCTCACAGTTACCAAGTTTGACTAAGTCAAACGCGGCAGCACACCCAGATATATTGCATCATTTTCTCAGTGTCGGGAATCAAAGGAAGTGTCGTGCGCATAATCAATTGACCAGTACGCGAGTTGAACTCTATAGTGTTTACGAATATGTTAACACGATTACTGTTCGGTACATAGTGCTTTTAACGATATAACAATTTCAAATAGGATCTATTTTTGTCACATGCGGTCGACCGTAAGTCGCCCTTACTACCCACGAGGTTAGACGTAGTCCCACGTCAAAAGAAAAAAATATATTGAAATTTCAAGAATTCTTTGTTTACAACTATTGACATAATTAATATTCATTACAATGAATGTTAAATGAACCATCAATAATTATACATAATTAAGATTAAGAAGCATTAAGATTTAAGATATATTATTTAAGGCAGAACACAAAACCCTTCAACAGTTAATTATATCACTGCACTCAACTGCATTTTTATGAGTGCCATGGTTTGTGGGCCGCCAATTGCGGAAATAGGAATAGACAAACTCTGTACTCTACACTACCCTGTACAAGTACTCTAGACGTGTGATACTTATATTTGTTGTATGAGAGAGGCGAGTGACACTGCCCCAGTTGAAATGTGCATTTCTGTTAATTTTGGTGCACTCAACTTATTTTTTGACAATCTTGAATTGTGGAAATCCTACACATCACTACAATCAGGTCTTGGAGAGAACGGTCGATAACACATCACTACAATTAGGTCTTGGAGAGAACGGTCGATCAGCGCTGCCGGCTTCCTATGTTTAACCCGAACTTCAAACTCTGAAGTATACTAGGTATTTATTTGCGCTGTATGTATATGTATAATTTGTATATGTATAAATATACAAATGCACATGTATGTATATGTTACGTACCAACCCGGAAATTGTACAATTCGCGCGTTGTACTGTGATTTTTGTACCGAGTGCGAAGTATACAGAATACTTTATACGAATTGCGAATTACCGGTCTTGGTACCACGAGTGGTACCAGTTGTGCTGTTCGGGTTCTGAACAACAAATTTGTACCGAGCTGTTAGTTTTAAAATTTTAGCCAACTTGAACCCCGTAACTACCATGAGCAAACCTAGAAGCCATGAGACTAGCCATGAGAAGAAGAGCAAAAATAGTGTAGTATATTTGAAATACAGACTACTTTATTTTATTTTATTTAAAATTAGAAAGTACAAAAATACGTGTTGACTAATCGCTAATTGTAAATTATAGAAAGCTTTTGCCACTTTAACTTGTGTACCCGTCAACTCGTTCGCTACCTTTCCATGAAACCGTCATTTGTACTTTGTACAAAAACTGCTGCACCAAGTTGGTTGATAGGTTAAAATTAACAGATCCGTACAAATAGGTTGTACAAAACCCGAACAGTACAAAGCTCGTAATATCAAGTCCAGTAAACCGCACTTCGTATAAAGTAGTTTGTACACTTCGCGCTTGGTACAAAATTCACTGTGATAAGTCGGAATGTGCAAGTTGAAAAGTGAGGAAATATATTTTTCGCAATGGGGAAGGGAGTACTATCAAATTCGAAGAATGAGTTACGAAAAAACTTCACCATCACTTCTCAATTTATACTGTCACAAACGAAATTATTTCGAATTGAATAGTTTCGTAATTCCTCAACTTGCATTCCGTTTAGTGCAAATGTTACCAAGATTACTTTCGTCTATGCAGCGGCTGCCCACACGACAAGACCACCTGCAGAAAGCATCGCATGCGAATCGCCATTCATATGATCATCTATGCATCTCATTAGAAATAATATATTCATTTATACAGTATGCGTTTATATATACATCCATTATACCTAATATATTCATTTATGCATTAACGGCTTCCGCAATATTCATGAGGATACAGTATATAAACAGCTTGCTTCAAGACTAACATTCAGTCGTAAATCGACTCCCATCCGACCATGATCCTGAAGCAAGCTGAAAAAAAATTATAGGGGATCTTGAACCTGGTGTCCAGGAGCACTGATTATCTGATCCCCTTCGCTTAGTATTAGGGGTCTAGAATCTGGTGTCCTAATGTGCTTTGTTGTGGTATTTTAGGAGCCTAGAAGCTAGTTCCCAGGGGTACCGCTTACTTGGTTTCCTAAGGCTTAGTTGTAGAATATAGTGCTAGTACAGGGTGGTTCCTATCACCCTCATGTTTATGTTAGTTTTAGGAGGACCTAACCGTCCTCATACTTATGTTTGTAACCTATTGTATTATGACATGTTGTTGAGTCCATAATTAATTGTGACCTGTGTTTACTTCCTATCTCTACGTCTGTCACTTTGTCTGTGACAGTTACTGTTACTCAGTCACGAAAACCCCACGTAACAATACAATTCCAGTTTTCCGTGAAGAATTGGACGACCTGTATAAGCTATTGCATACGGACCATCGCCTCGGTGATTATGCGATCGAATTAGAAATAATTCTAACTGGGAACCAATAACTAAATTAACAAAACTGGTGAAATAATAATTTAGATTTTATCTAAGTATTATTCCGGTTCTGTATACGAGGGCTGCGCTGAGAATTGTTAGTTATAAAAAGACCGTTGCATTTTTTAACAAAAAATCTTTTTTTGTTTTTCAAATAATCTCCATTCAGACTAATACACTTGTGCATTCTTTGAAACCACCTTTTAAAACATTCGGAAAATTCATTTTCTGAAAGGTTCTCAAAAATTCTTTGAAATTCTGTAACTGCTGCATCTGCGCTGGAAAATCTATTACCTCGCATCATTTTTTTAACAGTTGGAAACAAAAAAAGTCGCACGGCGCCAGATCTGGGCTATACGGAGGATGAGTTACCAATTGAACTCCCGTATCTTTCAAAAAATCCAAAGTTCTGGCAGCAGTGTGGGAGGATGCGTTGTCATGAAGGACTAAGATGTTACGCAAACCGGTCCTTTGGCGACCTGTCTGTAATTTTGCAAACATCTGTGGTAAAGGCACTTCGCAGTACCATTCAGAATTAACAGTTCTGCGATCTTAAAGTGAAATAACAGCAACAGGACAGTTTCGGCGGAAGAAACAGCAATAATTTTCTTATTGACGCTTCTGCCACGAATTACTTTTGTGGGCAAGTCTTCATCTTCGAATACCCAAACACTAGACTGCTGTTTAGTTTCAGGGTCGTAACTGTATACCCAAGATTCGTCACCAGTTACAATGTATGCCACTTGCTTGGAAGCTCTTCCGTCAAATTTTTGCAACATTTTACACCAGTCTACTCGAGTCTGTTTTTGGCTTTCTGAGAGCAAATGCGGTATCCAACGGCTTGCTAGCTTTCTTACCCCAAGATGTTTATGCAAAATGGTATTCACCGCCGAGGATTCAATCTTCACTTCCTCCTGAATCTCCCTATAAGTAATATTTCGATTGGACTGAATCAAGCTTGTCACACAACATTTTCTGAACAGGCAGCTTCCGCAGGTCTTAGGAGTCTTGCTTCGTCTTCCAGTGGCGTGCGGTGAGAATTTAGGCTAGGGAAGCAACCACGATTTTGATTTACAATATAAAAAACAGTGTTATAATTATTAAAGCTTAAAAGTTTTTCAAAGAATAACTTTTACATTTTATACTTATGGAATTTGTTGACTATTATTCTTTATTTTAAAACAGTACTAGGTACTATTTATTTATAATGCAACTCGATTTTTCGGTCATTTTTTAGCAAACTATCTGGTGCAGGTTTCAATCTTTGTTGTTAAATTTTAAAGTTCTAGTTTTGATCTGCATTTTTCAACAATTTCTTATAATTGATCGTTTTTTCCTGAACTATATATGTTGAATTGTTGATTCTCTGTCAATTTCTGTAATACTTATAAAATAACCACAGTCCATCAATACTTATTTCCTCCTACCTCGAATTTTTACAAATGATAACATTTTCACAAAATAAACCTGAACTATTCCTGCCTTGCTCGTGAAAATGACAAAACTAACCATCTTATTGTTCAACCAATAAAAAGATATGAAAATATTAAAATAATTAATAATATTACAATATAGTACAATAATTAGCCGTCTATGTTACGTACCTTTGTTAATTTTTAATGTTTATTGTTTTTGTGATTTACATATAAGATTTGTAATATATTTTTAAATTTGTTTTTAGACGAAATAGATTTGGTAAAGAGGGAAGTTCACCCTCAAAACGTCATTTTAATATAAGAATTCTACTCCTTTCATTTGTGAACTTAAGAACCAAAGAAAAAAATCTAAAAGTTTATCTACAATTTCTAATTTCTTTTCAAAACTGTATGCAGAAAATTCTTTATATTACAAACTGACTCGAACCTTCCACCGAAGCAGCTGAATTTGCAGTCATGACGATAATGCAATTTTAAATTTGCATACAGAGCAAACTATACAGAATTACTTGTCTTTAAAAAGTTCCAGTTATATAAATTGAAATAATAAAATGTTTCAAAATACAGTCTCATTTGCAGATTTACATTACTTAAGTAACATTTAACAAACACTAAATTCGAACAAATAGCCAAATTATAATAAATAATAAACATTTGGGCACGGAGCACAATAAAAATAACGATCTTATACGATGTCAACCGTATGACCTCACCCGCTAACGATGGCATGGACTCGGCGAAGAGAAGAGCAATAAGCAACGAAATCAGTGCTTATATGCAGCGTATGCAACACATTTGAATCGGTATTACCTTTCCCTGCAAGTTTATTGAGCCTAATTGAAAATAGTACTCTAAATAATTATACTTTTTGCTGTACGGAATTGATATTGAACTTTAAGTTGATTAAATATTACAAATTTAAATAAACGATAACCATAATTTTATAAAAATATTTTTATTAGCATTGGTTTTTATTTTTAATAAATTCTTAAGGGAAGCAATGCTTCCATTGCTTCCATGGACCGCACGCCACTGTCGTCTTCTAACAGCTCTCGCCCTCGTCGAAATTCGCGGAACCAATGACTAACAGCGGATAATGAAGGGGCAGCATCGCCAAAAGCTGCTATCAAATTTTCATGGCTTTGCTGGTATCCTAACTGCCTTTTATAGTCGTAGAAAATCATAGCTCTAAAGGCAGTTCGCGGAATGCTCATCTTAACTGAATTAAAAATGCACAACTACTTACAAAATTAACTACGTTTCACAAGGAAATGGGAACGTTTGACAATTGTGGGTAACGAAGTCAACTAATGCGACATTCAATTGTTGCAATTGTTTCTAGCCAATTGAGCTTCCATGGCCTGCTACTAACTATTAACAGAGCATCCCTCGTATTATTAAAAGATTCTACCGTGATATCAAAAATTATCTTGGTCAAGGGTGGTTATGGAATATAAAACGGTTGTCTTAGTTTGACTTAATAATAATGATAATTGACTAATAAAGATGCAAAAACTCAAACTAAGACAACCGTTTTATATTCCATAACCACCCTTGACCAAGATAATTTTTGATATCACGGTACATTCTAAATATGTATAATAAATAAAATAAAGTCGATTACGAAAGAGAAGTTTCGAATTACAACGGAAATGCAGTAGCTATAAAAATGTAAAAATAAATAACACGGTAAAAGGGAAAATAACAAAATATCTATAAAAGATAATAAATAAAGAAATGAACACTAGAATATTTAGAAGCTTTTATTGAGAAAGCGAAGTATCTAGTTAATATTTATGTTACGCGCAACATCGAAAGAGAATTTACAAAATATATTTAAAAAGGAATTATTTAGCTAGTTGTGGAAAGCGAACATACAAATATTATGAAATAAATAAAGATTATTAAAAGTTTCACAGTTTTATTAAAATATACCTGACAATATATATACATACAAATATTAGCTGATGAATACAATGAGTGCCAAATGAATACCATGGTTTTCATTGTTACATCTAAATAAATAGTAGATTGTTTAATAAGTAAAGAAAAGTGATAGTTTTCCAGCGAGTGTAATTGTTTAATTCACGAGCGAGCGCTAGCGAAGCGAGTGGATTAATAATTTCACGAGAATGGTAAAGCACTTTTCTTACGCATTGAACATGCAATTTTTTATTTTATTTTTATTTTATTTTACAGTAATAGGGCGTCCAGTAGGACTACTATTAGAGTTCCAATTACAGGACGCCACAAAATTATCTTAAGTAAACTAAACATTCAGACAGAAACAGAAAATTAACCATAATATCAGTAATGCTATAGATAAATAGTGTTCCTAAATTACTATAATAATAACAAAATACAAATGTAAATACAAATAAACAAATAAACACTGAAACGCCCAATCAGATCCAAAAAAAAATTCAAATTACCGAATTATTTAATAAAGATAAAACTTTGATTTTAAAGTATATAGGTGAGGAAGAAAAAAGATCTATTTCGGCAGCCAGGACATTGTATGATCTTAATGCCCTATTTACAGGTGAATTCATATGAGACAGGGTATTTGTAGTATCGATTCTAAACAGTGCTTCAGAGCGCGTAGTATAATATTTTACATTTAAGTTTATAAAGGATATACAATTACACGATATTAAGTTATTTAATAATTTATACAAAAAATATTCGTCAAACAAAATTCGCCTATTTACAAGATTACATAAACCATATTTCTTCAAGTTATCAGAATAAGGTTTGAAATAGAACGACTTGTTGAATTTAAAGTTAAGTCTGTTGATAAATTTAATCTGTATTTTCTCAATACGATCGATGTACTTTTTATAAAAAGGATTCCACACTACAGAGGCATATTCCAAATGACTTCTAACTAAAGAGAAATATAAAGCCTTGAAGGAAGCGATATTCTTGAAGTTAACCATAACGCGAAACATGAAACCTAGATTTCTAAGAGCTTTACAGGTAATATAATCAACATTGGTTTCAAAAGATAATTCCGAATCAATTATTACACCCAGATCACGAATTTCATTAACAACTGAGAGTTTGTGATTACCAATGGAGTACTCAAAAGGTTCAGTGTTACGACTTCTGCTAAACGTAATTTGAATACATTTATTTAAATTTAGAGATAGCTTGTTAATCTTACAGTAGTTATTTAGAGCATTCAAATCACGTTGCAAAAGCAAACGATTTTGATGAGAAGTTACCGATTTGAAAATTTTTAAATCGTCGGCATATAGTTGAAATTCAGAATGTAGAAAACAAGAAGATATATCATTAATGAAAATTAAGAAAAGTAGTGGCCCTAGATGAGATCCTTGCGGAACTCCGGACGTTACTTCTATGAGGTCGGATTGTGAATTTTTAATTGAGACAAACTGAGATCTGTTAGATATGTATGAAATCATCCAACGTAAAAGATTACCATGAATACCAAATTTCTCGAGTTTCACGATTAATGTAGGGTGATGAACTTTATCAAAAATGCTTTCGAGAAATCGGTATACACGGCATCAACTTGTATTCTGTCATCTAAGAATTCAGAAATATATTGTACAAAGGGTAAGAGATTTGTAATCACCGATCTACCATTATAAAAACCATGCCGCTGTTCGATTATTTGATCTTTAACATGGAAGAATAATTCTTTATAAATAATAGCTTCAAATACTTTACTTATTGTAGATAATATAGAAATTGGTCGATAGTTTTCTGCTTTAGATTTATCTTCTGATTTGAAAACTGGAGTAATGCGCGCTTTTTTCCAACATAGTGGGAACACGCCCTCACGGAGCGATTTATTAAATATTAGAAAGAAAGGTTCGATTAAAGATTCACAGCATTTTTGATAAATACAGGAGGAACTCCGTCAGGTCCTGCACCTTTATTTATATCTATAATTTATTTATTGCATGAATTATTTGAGTTCGTGTAATATGATTAATTAGAATGGATGAAGTAATATCATCATTAAAGAGTAGTGATGGATGAACTGGAGTATCATTCGGTTCGTAAACGGATTTGAAATATTTTGAGAATAAATTACTTATTGGTTTTACATCATTTGCACTTTCATTATTGTAAGTTAGTATGTGAGGAATGGAATCAGATTTTCGATTATTTGCTACAAATGTCCAAAAAGGCTTAACATTGATTGATACTTTATTTTCAATTTTGATTAAATAGTTTTTATAATCGTTTTTAATGCATTGTTTTAAGGGCTTTCTTAGTAATGAAAAAGTTAAGTAATCGATATTTCTACGATACACCTTCCATTTATTATGAAATTTATCCTTTTCCTTCATAACCTTTATGGTGGGAGCTGAAAACCAACATGGGAATCTATTTTTTTATTCGTTTTAATGGAACAATTGAAGAAATTATGTCGTTTATAGATTCATAAAATGTTAAAACAGCTTTTTCTGTATTCATATTACACAATAGTTTATCCCAATTCATAGAACTTATTTTTTCATTAATTTTGGCGTAATCGGCAGCATAGAAATTACGTTTACGTTTACAACAAAAAGATAAAAAGATATGCGTAATGATGAAAAGATTTATTATTTTGATTTGAGGTCGTTTTCATTCCTGATAATCATGAGACGTTCATTATCACTCTTGCGGATTAGGATCTTCCCTTCGCGAACCCAGCAATACTTAAAATTGTGATCTTTACACCATTGACGCACATTTTTATGAAGCAGTTTATTTTTCGGTGAAAGATGCTCATTGACATAGATGGGGGATGCTGGACCAGGAAACTGTAGATCAGAGGTAGTTATATTGCGACGAACACGGAAAGCACCCAGAAATTCACTTCTTTTTATACGAGATACGAATGTAACAATAATAGATTTCGGGGTTTTCTTCTTATCAAATGAAGGCACTCGGTGAGTAGCGTCTAGGTGACTTATATCAATGTTGCATCCTACAACACGGCCCAAGTTCTGGATAATTGTGATAAGATTTTCGTTTGGTAATTCAGGTATTCCATTTATTTCTAGATTATTTAAGCGAGTATACTGTTGAATGTTTTCCAACTCGTTACGAAGTTGCTTATTTTCAGTAGTTAATTGGGTGGTATTAGCTTGCATTCCATTTACTGTATGTAACAAATTTTTAATCGTGGCAAGTTCAGCTTTAAACTCGTCAACTTTATCACTGCAGAATTCTAGCAATTTAAAATCCTCCGTTTGTTGCGATTTAATTTGTTTTATATCCGATTGAATTGTGGCAAGTTTTTCCATAAGTGCATTATTGGTGTCCGCCGATAAGTTGATAGAAGGACATTCTTTGCAACGCCAAGAGAAACCTGGTACGTTAAGAAAGTTTAATATTTCACTCGGCACTGTAGTACATTTGGTATGATACATTTTATTACAATTATTGCACGAAATTGATGGAGTATGCCTTGTTATAGTAGCAGTGCAATCAATATTACCACACTTATCAGGTATAATGAGGCAGTATTAGAAATATTATGCTGAACTTATTTTATTTGAAGTTGACGTTTTGAACACTGCCAATCTCATATCAGAGAGTAGGCTTGATAAGAGCCGTGGTGTAAATTTTATAACGGCTGGTGTTCCAATCGATTGATGGAAAATTATGACAAAAAAATAATGTACTTACAGTACTGATAATGGTTAATTAGCACACTGTTAATAGAAAAAATAAATTAATTTGTTTCACTACTTGCAGTGTAGTTCAGAAATCAGAGTAACACAAATTTACACTTCAACACAGTGGCGTTTTTTCGTGTACTTCATGGAAATCACGTTCACTTTAAAAAATAAATATCATCAAAAATAATTTTTCAAAGTACGTCAAGCGTGTGCTGAGATGGCTGACATGGTAACAAAACATCTAACAGTAAACAAGTAAAATAATAATTTGTGAAATGTTCATTTAAAATGAATCAATTAAAAGCAGATAATGAAGATATTTTGCAATCAATATCAGAAGCGACGACGAGTTTGTTACCGTTGAAGTCCAGAGAAAAATACGAGACAACTTACCAACAATTTTGTAATTGGAGAAACGCAAAAAGTGTGCAAGGAGCTAATGAAAATATTCTAATTGCATACTTCTTTGAAAAGGTTAGTCTTATTTATGAGATTTATTACATTCAAACACCAATATTTAAATATTCTTATGCCTAGGTGAAAACTCTTAAAGCTTCAACACTCTGGTCAGTGTACTCAATGCTGAGAAGCACTCTACAAGTAAATGAAAACGTGGACATTTCTGCGTATAAAAAGTTACTGGCCTATCTGAAACGTCAAAATGACGGCTATGTACCCAAAAAATCGAAAGTTTTCTCAATGGATAATGTGAAGGATTTTTTAAAACAAGCCCCTGATGACAGCTTTCTACTTATGAAGGTAGTGACGATTATTGCGTTACACGGAGCCTGTCGTGCGGAAGAATTACGGCTATTGAAGGTGGAAGAAGATTCCGGGCGTATTTTGGTGATAACATTACATGACACGAAAACAAAAAAAAGCGTGTCTTCACAGTTACATCGGAAGATGGAATGAATGGAATTGAGCTCTACAGAAAGTATTTGGATTTGAGAACCAAACATGTGGACCATCGCAGATTATTTATATTTTATAAACAAGGCAAGTGCACGGTACAACCAATTGGTATAAACACTTTGTACAGTGTACCAAAGAAAATTGCTGTGTACTTAGGGCTACCGGATCCAAACAGCTACACCGGACATTGTTTTCGGCGAACGTCAGCAACTTTCTTGGCCGACAGTGGAGCAGATCTACAATTTTGAAGAGACACGGGGGCTGGCGATCAAGTGGAGTCGAGGAATCCTATGTCGAAGATAGCATCGGCAACAAAGTAAAAATTTCGAAAAGAATATTTAGCGGTTCAAGTGAAGAGCAACCGTCCACATCAACAGTACCAGCAAGGTTGTCAGTTGCTGAGTTCCAGTCACTATCTTCATCTTCCTCTAATATAACTTTTAATAATTTGAACAATTGTATATTTAACATTTCTACAAATAAATTGAATGAATGAAAAAAAGTGTTGCTAACAAGAAAAGTGTTGCTAACAAGAAAACTACCACTTTTCTTTATGATTTTTGATTGAACAATGTGCTTCAGTTCCATCAAGTACACGAAAAAAGCGTTTTCTAGCATATTTATGCATATATACCCTCAACAAATGAACCGAATCATTTGCATAAATTCTTGTAATTTTTTAAATATTTATATACATATTTTCCATAACACCATCGAGTTTTTGTTTTATAGTATATATTGCTATAATAAAAATGTGGAGGGGCAATTTTTATTTATAATTGTTGTTAGTTGTTTGTGGAAATGAATTGAAACTTGATAAATTATTAAAATTGATTTAATTATCAGTATGAACAACACATAAAACAGACTTCAGTAAAAACACAGTTAAAATATATACAAAATATAAAACACCTACCTTTACCATAATAGAAAATGCTCCGGCTAAAACAATTGTTGTGAAGCTTGAATCTTATCACAACAGAAACTCAACAGGCGGGTTGCTTTATAGAGCAATAACTAAATATGGATCTATGAAACATAATTAAACTACACACAAAACAAACAAAAAATAAACCATAAGTTTCTTTAGAATTGAAATGACAAAATTTATTTAACAAAACTAATGAACACATGAAAGGTCAATTCTAAGATAGTTTAATTTTTTTATCTTCAGAAGTAAGATCTCTGTGATTCGTATTATCTTAAACGCTAAAATTAAGCTAATTAAATACCTTAAAATATTTAAAAAAATATCAATGTATTGGCGCCTTTTCTATTACCAACTGATGTAGTAACAAAACAGAAATCCTCTTTCTTCCCTATGGTTCAAAACTAAAATAGTTGAAATACAAAAATGCACCTCTCTTCATATAAATGTCCAAATTAAATACCAATAATCAAAATTATTAAAAACCAGTTGTTTTCTTGATATAAGGTTAGTCCATTCAATAATTAAATTGATAAATTCCTTTCAATTTTTCTCCTAGAAGTTATGCAACCCAAATAGCATGTTTATCAATAGGGGTGCATCCTTTCCAATAGCATTTCATATATTATGACAATATGTTAAGCATATTTAATTGCATTGTGCTCCAATATCAACTTACGCATTAACAAAATCATGCCAGTCTCGGTGGATTAGTGGTTTGCATGTTTGCTTCATAATCCAAAGATCGCAGGTTCGATCCCCAGCCGAGCTGGTAATTTTTCATAGCGGAGAAAAATTTAAAACAAGCCTTTTTTTCGGATAGGAAGTAAAACTGAAGGTCCCGTGCGCAATGCGATGTTTGGCACGATAAAGATCCCTACTGGGGGTGGAATTCCCCCAAATTCGGCTAAATTCTAGTAGGGTCGGCCAAATGATCATAGCAATCGGTGCCATGAGGTACGAAGGATGCTCCGCCATCTTGATTCCTCGCCCAAAAACAAACAAATAAACAAACAAAATCATATTTTTATTAATGAAATAAAAAAATATGAAATTACAAAAAAATATCCAACAAAAATAAGAGAAAAAAACAAACAAAAAAATTAATAGCGGGTTGGACCTCCTCGCGCGTTTAAAAGTTTTTGGCAAGGATTTGGTATACCGTGTTTGCTAATTTGCTAATAACGTTTGGCGAATCAGGTCCCACTTTTCTCTCAGCGCTTCGTCGAGCATGTATAAAGTATGTGGGAGGGTTTTGGCGTTTTCTAAGTTGCTGTCCCAGATAATCCCATATATGCTCTATAGGGTTCATATCCGGCGAGACTGCTGGCCATTCTATCAGAGTAATCAGTTGCCTTTGTAAGAAGTTATTTACTACTCCAGCCCTGTGTAGTCGAGCATTATCGTCCACAAGAATAAATTCATTTCCAGTTACCTGCGCATATGATACAACATTAGGTTCTAAAACACTATTTAAGTACCGTTCTGCATCCACAGACTCATTTCTAAATGTTACAATGTCTATTTTCCCTTCCAAACTTATTTCTCCCCATATGATTATCGAGTCTTTTCCAAAAGCACCGGTAGGGGCCATTAATTCTTCTCTGTAACGGTTCAGGTTCACGCCAAACTCGTATACGTCCATCCGTAGAAAATACATACTGTAAATATAGATTCGTCTGTAAATAAACATGTAGCCCACTCATCATTTCAATTTCTATGTTCTTGCGCCCATATGATACGTATTCTTTTTTGCGGAATCGTTAAAATTGGGAATCTGCCTAGCTTTAAATTACTTCGTTCATATTCTTCGAACTGTTTACGTTAAGATATCAACACCAGTAGTATTTTGAAAGCCATTGCTTAGCTGAGTTGCATTATGAAACCCATACCGACAAGCAAGTAACCTTAAAAACCTGCCTTAATTTGCAGTAGTTTTTCTTCTTGCGCCTCCTCCGTGGCCATAATTTCGTCTACCACTTCTTAAATACTTCTACCAGGCTCTTGTTATCACAGTGTGTGACACATTTAGTCTTAAGCCGACAGAACGGTGAGACATTCATATCTCCAACCAACCAATTGCTGCATCTAATTTAGCTACACTGAGTCTTCTTAAAGGCATGATTTACACTCTAACGTAACGTATCACTACTTAAAGATTACTTAACACGGACATATAAAATTGAGAATATAATATCTTCAAATGATATGTTTTGTTATTGAGTTAGATCAAACTTAGATTTATTGAAAGAGAAGAATCAAAACAAATATTTTCTATGGTTACACAATCTTCAGAGATTACCAAAGATGTGCTTTTGGAAAATATTTAAAAAATTACACCAATATAAGCAAATGGTTCAGTTCATTTGTTGAGCAGTATATTTAAACCAGGTTGAAGGAGTGCGTCAGTATTTAAGAAACAAAGTGTCTATACTGTATTCAAAATAACGAACAACTCAAAATAAACAGAACTAACATAATCTCATAGGCCATGAATGAGTCAGTTTTATACTCAACAATTTTTCCCCTAATGTCAAAATTGCTTATTGACAGATTTATCTGGGTTAATTATTGCAAAACTAAATAATGGAACATAAAAGTTCTTTAACAAAAAATAAGAAAAATATGATTCTCAACATTTAAACGACATTATTAAGAAACAATTCAAAAATACAATTAAAAGCTATAGCAAAACAAACCGTAGATGTGGCAGGTAAGACGTTCTTTAGCATTATTTCCTAAAACATACATATACATAGCTTTTTGCAGGTATTTCATGGGGAACAGTGTATAAAGTCGTCAAAGAATACATATATAAAAAACAGGCAAACTTTCGCCGCCGAAAAAGAATAGAATGAGTTTAAGATTTAGAATGAGTTTAGAAAAAGTTTATTGATTTGGTTGACTCAAGTTATAATTCATAAAATTCGTTCGATTCATCGATTTATAAAATTGTTCATCAGTACTTTTTAAAAACAAAATGCCTACAAAAATAGACAAAATATTACGCGATGTTAATGCCGACAAAGATTTATCCAATTTTAGACAAACATTTTAAATACTATTGAAGATTATTAGATTTGGTTTGCGAAAAGGTCTCGAAATAAATACAATACGTATGCTATTGAGATGGCGAAGGGTAAAGAGATAACCGTTTTGCGACTACTGCCTTATCATTGTGAACTTAATCCAATCGAGTTAATATGGACACAAATCAAACACGAGGGTGTTCAAGAAAATGTATGTTTTAAATGTAAAAATTTTATTTGAGCAAGCAGTTCAAAATATACGAATTACAACGGGAAATAAAAAAATTAAAGTAGACTGTTGTTCCTTATTCGCCCTATAGTACAGACCTTGCTCCCTCAGATTTCCACGTGTTCGCAACCTTAAGAATTTTTTAGAGGAAAAAAGTTTTACTCTAATGTTAAGTAGCTGAAGCTGTTCGAGAATCATAAAATTTTCTTCTTGAGGAATACGGAAGCTTCCTGAAGGAGGGATACGTATTCAAAAGGTGGGAGACTATTATGTGCCAAATAAAAAATTACTATATTTAAAAATGATATGTCATTTTAGTTTCGTTTGTTAATTTCCATATAATTGTTGAATTATTCGTATAAATGTTTCTAATTATAAGTGACTTTTCAGAATCTGATTAATTCTAGAAAGATAATAAATTTTTGTTGTGGGCTTTTTTTTAATAATTCAAGATATAACCTGGTTTATCCGCGTGAATTAACATGCCGATAAAGCAGGTTGCAAATCATGGAATAAAATATTTATATTTCTTAGTGTAATAACGTCTTTATATAACCATAGAAACATCAGAAATGTTCATTTGTTTAGTTGTTCGTTATCTTGAATACACTATAGAAATACGTCCGACGTGTACCAATTTATACTCTTATTCGCCGATTGTGTCGCGTGATCGCGTTGCACGCCGCCATGACCACATGGCGCTGAGAATCAATTTATTTTGTATATTTCTGTATTGGTGATCAAATTATGCCGCTTAGTGCGGTTTGATACCTGCAGGAGGCACCACTGTTATTTGATGGGCTTAATGTTATTTCTGAGCTAGTATATAAGTTCGGGTGATGTGTGTAGAATTCACAACCGAGCTACCCCTACCTGGGGAGAGCCAATAGTTCGAAACAGCTGTCTTAGGGTGTCGTCTGTGATTTATACACATATCACTATAAAATTGTGAGTATAATAGTCGGCCATTAACAATTTTTAACTTTTAAATATATTCATTTGTTTGTATACTTTATCGTGTATTTATTTTTCATATTCACGCAAGCAAATCTTTCACAAATCAATGAACGCCCCGACATTTTTACCCCTAGATTCTTCTTCTGGTCTAAGAAGTAGCTGTTTCTTGTTGCTAGTCTGAAGTATTACTCCTGCACCTACTCTATGTCAGGTTTCACGAAATTCTGTAGAGAAGTTTCCTTAGACTGTCTCAAGATTGACAAAAGTGCCCAAAAACCTTGAAAGAAGCGGTGTAAGAAAACCCCTTGATATAAGTTTATGAAACGTCGCATGGTATAGACGCAGATGCAATACTTTACTTGTGGCAACAAGAAAGTCACTTTCTACACTAGAGAAAAACTTCGGAGTAAAGATTGTGGGGTGACGTTTAACAAAAATGAAAATAGGCGAATTAATGTGCGTCGGGGCTCATATAAATTAGTTCGGAAATTACAGTGTATTTTTCAATTATATGGTAATAAGGAAATACTTTTTGCAATTCCTATTTTATTATAAATCTAGGGAAGGTGTAAGTTATCCAAGTAAAGATGTAACACATACAAGTATTAATTGTGAAAACTTCGAAGGATACAAATTCAAAACAAATATAAAATTGATAAAATATTGTATCCTTAAAAGTTTTGGAATATTTTCTAGAAAAAAGATATTTTGCAAATATGGCAATGCATGATGTTACAGTAATTGAAATCCATAAAGTGTTACTACTGTAGTGTATTTGCGATTTGTACTTAAATATACTTATTAACTTTATTTGCAAATAACTTTCCTGAAGGTTTTAGTGTGAATAAATATTACATAAATCTTAATTTAATTGTTAAGATGTTATAATAACGTAGAAAAATTATCCCTGGGTTCGATTCCCAGTCGGGCTAATAATTTTTCTACATTAACTATTATAATATCTTAACATTTATTTGTAAAGAAATTAATCATGCAGATAAAATAAGAAACATGTATATAAAAGTCTGTTTATAGACGATAAACATTTTTAAATGTGTTAATTATTTACATAACATCCAATAATCTTTTTATTAACAAATAATTGTAATTAGAAGACTCGAATTCGAAGGAAATAGTAAGAAGGAAAGTAAAAAAAGTTCGAGTTATCAAACATGTCAATAATTGAGCATTTCTAATAATAAAAATAATAGTTGTAAAGTTCTTGTAAATGTATATTTTACTTTACAAATTCAAACCATTTGTATGTCCATTTGATTTTTATGTTAATTTTCGATGTCAGAATTTACCCAAGAATCCACCAGGTTATATTATATCCACTTTTTTAAAAATGCATGTCAACTGGAGAACAATTTGACAATGAGAATAGTAATCAAATGAACTTAAACTGAACTATTTAAGTTTTTAAACCTAAACAACAATGGTAATAAAAAATTAAAGGATTGGAAAAATTTTCGAAATATTTTTTATGTAAGATGCGGATGTCCACTAGATTGGACCGACCATAATCGGCCCGACTAGCAGTCGCTTACGAAATTGATCGTTCCGACCGCAATTGTCTGTACATGTCCACCAGTTTTAATAATTGTACAATTGTAGCAGGGTACTCCTATTATGTTATATACGGTTTGAGTCATGGCGAACTAACGACAATGATCTTGCATGCAGCGTCTTGTCCGACTGGTCGGTTGAGAGGTTGAGACTTTGGTCGGGCACAACTGAAATGGTGTCAATGGTCATGCTCTAATAAAAATACATGTACACGATCTTTATCGCGCGACTCAAATCGTGCCGATTTTAGTCGGTCCTATCTGGTGGACACCCGTCCAAATTATCCTTCCATTAAATAGACATTCGCCTACCGGTGTGGACCCATAACGTATGTAGTTATTAATCTCTTTTGTCCTTCCATGTTTCAACTGATCTATTCAATCAAACAACTTACGTAGTTGTAATTATTTTGGAGTGTAGTCGTTATATTATTGCTCCACTCATTGTTCCACTTTCATCGTATTTTCTTATTACTCTGTGGAGCAGATTGTAAATCTCGCAGATAAATAACAAAAAAAAGGAAGTATCCTCCTGAAACGGTACGTCACTGTTTAACCGGAAACAACTATCCGCCATATGCAAAGGCCATCCCGGTTACACATTAATTTAATAACATGCTCTTTCCTAACGTTTTATATTCAAAGATGGAAACTGAGAGTAAATAAATATGAAATACCAAACGCGGGTTTTGTAGGCATGGGTTATTGAGTAAAAAAATCGTATAACTTACTATCAACAAAACTTTTCTGCAAGTGTGTAATATGTAAATAATTTTATTTTGTTACAAAATAATAGATGTTAGGAGTATAATTTTGACACAAACAATAGTTAAATAAGAATACCGATAATCATCTTCAATTCATGCATTCTTCATTATTTATTATGCAATTACAATCTTTATTGTTATTACAAACACTCAATAATCTCAAACTCAAAAGCATGTCAGTTCGTCCAGTCGGCAGGTACCAAAAGCTTCTGTTTTTGTTTTTTTTTTTTATTAATAGCTATTTTTTCTATTTTTCTAAAGCTGTTAAAGCACCCAAAACAGTGTGTTAATAACTCATTTGAGTGCTTTAATAGCCCAACCTTTTCAAAGTTGGTAGCATTGAAAAAAAAATTGAAAAATACAGAAAATTGACGAAAACTTCACTCTAAAAATTTGAATTTTTAAATGTCACATCAGTGTTGTCAACTAGCACAAAATTCACTAAATTTTGAAATGCGATTTTTTTATTTAAAAAGGGAATAAAAGACGCAAAATAGAAAACAGTATAAAAAATTCGTTTCATAAGTCATTATTGCACTCGTCCTTTAGAAAACTCGTCGCAAGCGGCTCGTTTTCTAAATCAGGACTCGTGCAATAAATCTTGCCTTATGAGACTCGTTCTTTAATAAGGTATACTATTATTACACAAACATGTTCAGAATAGTGTAGAATAATATATGTACTTGCATACTAAATCTTAGTGACTGCAGAAAAGTTATTAACAATTTCAGACGCGGGCAAACGTTTTCGTGGAGTTTTTCTTCCGTATTCTTTAAAATAAAAATAGCTACACAATGGCACCGGTCCGATTGTTATAACTACAAGAATTAAGTTGTAAAGTCGAAGAAACTACCAAAAAAGCGTGATTTCTTTAATTTGCCAGAAAAATCTAAATAGTCAACCTATATTGATGAAACTTAAGTTAAGTATAGTTTAAATGATGTACAATACGCACCTAAAACCCGTATGCCAGGTATGCAAAACTTTTTGTTTAACAAGGTTTTATACGTCTACTGCGCCTAAAACTTTAGAAGTTTGCAAGAGCTGTTTGAAGCATTGCATACTACTGACCTGGAAATTGATAGGTTCACCTAGAATATTGATATAATTTTTGAAATATTTATGTTAAAAACGTATCTTACCGTAAAACCACTTCAAAGGCTTATTTACTAAACATTTTTATGTGTTCTCCTACCTTTTCAAAACATCTGCATATTTGGTACAAAAGGTAATAACATTTAAAGATAAAAGTGAAAAGTTTGTAAATTGGAAATAAGTTCACTAATTAAAACTCACCATTTATTAAACATTAAATTATCAAAACCATAAAAGATCATTAAATTAATAATCAGTAGCACCACCATTATGGTTAATGATTTGAAAAATTCGATTGTTCATTCTTAAGCTCATTGATAGTGACATTACCAAGACCTGTAAAATTGCTCTCCTAAGATCATTTACAGTGTGGAAAGGATCATTTTCACTGTAAATCTTTTGTACGATAATATCCCACACGTTTTCTATTGGGTTAATGTCCGGCGAGCATGATGGACAGTCTAGGGTTGGAATTTGTGACACTACTAACCCTGCTCGTGTGTTCCGACAGCGGTAAGCAGGTGCCTATCCTGTTGAAAAACTAAGTTTTCATGCTCATGATCCTCATAATAAGGAATTCACTTGCCATCCATGTCAAACGAAATGCCATCCGAAGCTTGTTTATTCCGTTAAAAGAAATGTTTTGTGATAAACCCCTTGTTTATCGGTTTTATTGGTTTTATTGATTATGGATGTTAGTTTAAATAATACACAAATTTGTATCCCATAATAAATTGTTTTTATTCCTTATTCTTATAAAATAGCAATTTGGTACGTTATTACATGTTTACTCTTCGAAACTCTGTCGTCGTCTCTTTTATTAATTTAAGTCATTAAACTGTTACAACTATTATAAAAGCATTGCATTTTTACTTAACCTAGTTATTGATAAAAGGAATTTGATTAAGCAGCTTTACGCAATTGAATTTATTGAACTTTATTACCTAAATATTTTAATCTTTCAAAAACACATAATATAAATTTTGATAATTTTTATATTACTTTACAGTTTGCAATTTGCAGCTGAAAACCTGATTGGACAAAAGTAATAACACATTTAATATTCCCTGTTCTTTAAATTAATTTAAAAAAAGGAATTTTTAGATAATCTAGAGCGAAGAGAAAAAATTTAATTTTGACTGACCTGACGGGGTTCTTGATTAATGGCATGACTTATGAAAGAAACCATTGATCTTTTCTCTTAGAAACTTTGATGGTTGTTGCTTTATGATATAGGCTGAGTTTAACGGAATAAACAAGCTTTGGATGGCATTTCCTTTAACATGGATCGCAAGTGAATTCCTTATTATGAGGATCATGAGCATGAAAAACTAATTTTTCAACAGGTTAGGCACCTGCCTACCTCTATTGGAACACAAGAGCAGGGTTAGTAGCGTCACAAATCCCATCCTTAGACTATCCATCATGTTCTACGGACATTAACCCAATGGAAAACGTATGGGACATTATCGTGCAAAAGATTCACAGTGAAAATGATCCTTTTCGCACTGTAAATGATCTTAGGAGAGCAAATTTTGCAGGCCTTGGTAATGTCACTATCAATGAGCTTGATGATCTCGTCTTAAGCATGAACAATTTTGAATTTTCAAGTCATTGACCATAATGGTGGTGCTACTGATTATTAATTTAATGATCTTTTTTTGTTTTGATAATTTAATGTTTAATAAATGGTGAGTTTTAATTAGTGAACTTATTTCAATTTCCAATTTACAAACATTTAAAACTTTTCATTTTTATCTTTAAATGTTATTACCTTTTGTACCAAACATGCAGATGTTTTGAAAAGGTAGGAGAACACATAAAAATGTTTATTAAATAAGCCTTTGAAGTGGTTTTACGGTAAGATACGTTTTTAACATAAATATTTCAAAAATTATATCAATATTCTAGGTGAACCTATATCAATTTCCAGGTCTGTATTGCTAATGTGCATATATATAGTTTAAGTCATTAGCAATCGAACGCAATTTGTAAAATTCGATTGCGTTTTCAATTTTGGTGACGTTTTACATCTCTTCATAGTTTTGATACGTTTATAAATAATTTGTTTTTTGATACGTATACGTGGTCACTTATGAAATATTTTATCGGGTTTCTATGGACGACAAAAAACACGCAATTTTAATAGAAGAAGTTTAAGTTTCGATGCTTGAATTCTTACCCAAGTAGCACAAAATATTGGTGCAATATTGGCTAGAAATTGCGGCAATAAGGGTACAATGTTCTTAACAAATATTGACCCAATATAGAAATGTGAACATTCTGCTTTATTGGTACGATATTGATTTTAAATATTCCTCAATAATATTCTACTCTATTGGTCCAATATGGGTTTTAAACATTGCTCAATATTAGTCTCCTATATTGGCGCAATGTTGATTTTAAATAATTCTCCATTATTGGTGCAATGTCGATTTTAAATATTGCTCAATAATATTCTACTTTATTGTTCCAATATGGCCTTTAGACATTGCTCAATAATAGAATGCTATGTTGGAGAAATGTTGAATGTAAATATTGCTTTATAATGTTGTCACTGTATTGGAAAACAAGAGAACTAAAGTAATATAAATAAAAAACGGAGTTAATTGCATCATATTTATTATTAATACATAAAAAATAAAATTGAAAACTACATACATAAATACAAAAGTTTATTCGAAAGAATCAAATGTTAATTTTTAAAAATAGACAATAAAAGAAACGACGGAAACTTATTTAAATGAAATTATAAACAAAATAAAATATCTAACCTGAAAGAACATTAATAACATTGCAATAATCTAGTACTAATAATAAGAAGAAACATCTAATAAAAGAAAGGATGGCTATTCACACCAAAACTGATTGACTGGTCCGTTCCTGTAATAAAAGATAAACAGCATGAGAAACGTCTCAATAAGTAGGGTACTGACCAATGCACTATCTACCCTTTTATGACTGTGCTTAAACTTACCTACATTACATGCATACAATAATGGTGTTACACAAAATAACGGCATTGGTCCTGGCCTCCTGGCTCAACACTGACAAATATTCGCAGCAATCAATGTTCAATCATCACAGAAAATGAATAAATTGAATTAAATAATCACATGATTCATCATTACACACATGTTAACACTTTCACGAATTTATTTATTAAACAAAATAATAAAGTCGTACTCTCAGACACTCATTTATTTTGAACTTGTAGCGTTTCATCCTAAAGCATACTGTGAATTCTCGAGACTTGACCTGTAAACATCCACCCTAAATAATGGACTTCTTAGAAATGCAGCTTTCTCGGATTAGGGGTAGGTAGCGGAACAAATTGTCATTTTTAGTTAACTACAAATATGTATCTTCTATCTTTGGTTTAAAATGCAACGTAACACTCATACAAAATTTTCTAACAATAAAAAGAAAAAATAACTAAAACTAACTCTAAAATCATTAATAAGACTAATAATAACATCTTTTAGCCGATTAGGCATCGTTTGCACTAATATTCTGGTGTTATTTTTGACCTCTCTTCCCTAAGCGCTTGTCTTAGTTGTTCTTTGTTTAAAATTTTATGATTCTTTATAATCATTATTGCAATTTTCAATTGACATAAATATTCAATAACATTCAAGTCCGGACGTTGAAGTTTAAGGTAGTTATTGAAGTGAGTTTCAATAACTTTAGACATTTACGAACTAACCAGGCTTTGTGTTTGGGGTTATTGTCTTTGATATAGTTTAAATCGCTTACTGAGAAAACTAGACTTAAATAAATATCAAAAAATGTTATAAATATAAATAAATATTATAAAACAATACTGTTAAGAGTATTTACTATAAATATGTATATGATGCGATGCGATGTTGTATTTAAATCATCGTTTAATATTGTTATTCGATATTTAAAAGAAAAATGCTACAGTTATTCTGCCAGTAATGCGCCAATATTGGTTCAATAATTTAAAAATAAATGCTATAAAACAATATTGTTAGAATATTTATTGTCAACATTTATGGGATATTGCATTTAAATGATCCTGCAATATTGGTTTTTTATAGTAACGCGCCACATTGCATTTAAATATTCCGCCAATATTATAGCAATATTGTTAAAACATATTCTCAAAAACTAATATTGGTTAAATCTTGCTAATATTGCCCCAATTATGCAATATAGGTTCAATATTGCCCTAATGATTTGCCAATATTTTGTGCTACTTGTGGAGATATTAAACTTTTTGCGTAAGTATGCACCACTCATATATTCTTTAACATACTGAAATAAATCAAATCGTGTGGACAGTGCGAACCTTGTAGAATAAGTATGCAATTGCCCAACATTATTAGTTGCACATTTCTAATAGAAATTATTGCAACAGAGCAACGCGCGCTCAAAAATCGGACAATCGCCTACTTAGTCTAATGCATACTTACGCTAAAAATCGCAGGATCCAAGCATCGAAACTTGAAACTTTTTTAAATTACGTGTTTTTTTTGTTTTGCGTGTTTTCATAAATGGCCACGTATAGGTACCAAAAAACTAATTATTTATAAACGTAAAAAAGTATGCGCAGGTGTATAACGTCACCAAAACTACAAAAACGAACACAATCAAATTGCGCTCGATTTCTAATGACTGACACTGTATGTAATGTATATGCACAGTTAATAGTATTCAAAGCTTCAAACAGCTTTTGCAAACTTCCAAAGTTTTATGCGCAGTAGACGTATAAAACCTTCACTCTAAAAAATTCCCCTTCAATTTACCCTAAAAAATGGAGGCAACTATGTTACCTCCATTTTTTGGGGTAAATTTACTTCAAAGTGTAATTTTCATAGGAAGTGGGAAATTTCAATATTAGGTTAAATTTGCATTGTCATGTTTCCTTTTTAAATAAATTTACAGATTAAAATTACGATCTCAATGCAATTTTACATTTTAACATTAAAACACCTGCGTAAAGTTATAACTTTACCTAATATTGACCTAATATTGAAATTTCCCACTTCCTATGAAAATTACACTTGGAAGTAAATTTACCCTAAAAAATGGAGGCAACTATGTTGCCTCCATTTTTATATAATTCACCGGTAATTTTTTACAGTGTTGATAAACAAAAAGTTTTGCATACCTGGCATGGGGGTTTTGGGTGCTTATGGCAAATAATTTAAACTATACTCAACGTAAGTTTCATCAATGTTGGTTGATTATTTAAATTTTTATAGCAACTTAAAAAACATGCGATTTTTAACAATTTTGAAACTTAATTATTGCAGTTATAACAATCGAACCGGTACCATTTTGTAGCTATTTTGATTATAAACAAATCATATGAGGAACATGTTTTCGTAAGAAGTCATGCTGATGAGCTACGGCAGAAAAACTCCTTGAAAACGTTTGTACTCGTCTTAAATTGTTAATAACTTTTCTGCTGTCACTACGATTTAGTACGCAACTACATATATTATTCTACACACTATTCTGAATAGGTTTGTGCAATAAAATAGTTGTTAACACGAAAATACACTCTTCACATCTCTATTGACTGGACTAAGTGCACTAGTCACTCGTTTTTAATATGTGCGGGCATTGCGGTTATAACTGTTGCTGTCAACCGGTTGCGTGTATGACATCATCGTTGCATCGCTAGAATGACACATTTTAAACACAACAGTAAACGGTTTAACCCGTTTGATCGCTGGAAAACTAACGGCACGTGACATTAACATGCAATGTGAAAGATGGCGTGGAATAAGGTGGTTTCACAATGTTGCCTTTGCCAGTAATTTAATAAATATGTGTAATAAGGGAAACCAGAACAGTCATCCAGTACCTATGTAGTTAAAGATGAACATACAGTATTTCTACAAAAAAGACTTTAGCCTCTCTTTAAAAGTGTTGTAGCCCATTATATATAAAAGGCTTCGGCGTCTTTCTTGTTTAACTCACTGTTTTAAAGATCAGATGTAGGGGCGTAAAATGTCTTAAGCCGTTGAATTAGGATTAGAAGTTTTAACTTGTTTTATAGAAATCATTAACGTCGAATAATCAAACAACCTTCCAAAAGCAAAATAAATAAATATAAACCATGACATGGCATGTGTATTGTCCACTGGAAGTACTTTTTGTGTTGAGAATTTTTGAAGACAGACACACAAGAGACTCATAACTAAAAGCACACACAGACTCTGTAAGATCCAAAACAGTTACTATCAATGATAGAAATCATAATCTCACATTTATTTAGTTAAATATATTTATTAAAAAAAACATTTACTTTTCTTTATTTCAAAAGTAAAACTTAATGGGAGAATGTTAGTTTATCTTTAAATGTGGCTATATTCCCAGGGGTATTTAAGGTATTTGAGTTTTCAAAAATTATAACCGTGAAAGTAATTCATCTTCCTTTTGTATGAACGTCAAATAAAACAAGTTCCTAACTAATCAACTAATACTTTTTTATTCATGCGTAAACATTTTTTGCGGAAAAAGTTGTGCTTTTGCAACATATCAGTGACCTTTAAAAAATGATATTCTCTTTATAAAAATACTGATGTTGATTGACGTAATCAATCAAAACAAAAATGTGCGAATTTTAAACTTCATATAATTTAGCAGAAACCTTTCTACGTTGAAAGCTTTTAGTCTTGCGCATTGACATCAAAAATGGCGGCTGTGATGTGTCCCTTCTATCATCGACATCACGTAACGTACTGTGATATTTCAGTGGAATAAACGGATCCATTTTAATAGTCGGAATATGTGGTCAGCGATATTTAAAACTAATAACGTATTACTGTATGTAGTATGAATATAAAGAACGATTTTAGTATAATTATTATTGTTGTGTTTAGTGGTTTAAATTTAGTTACTGGTAAGTTAAGCTTTCGTTTGCTGTGTCGCACGTGATCATGCTGTTGATAGAAAACGTAATATTAATTGATCTCTTCACAAAAATTTCGTATGAAATATTTAGTAGTAGAATGTTTGACCTATTCTCACAGATGACGCGGTTGCTACAGTAACCAAAGTATTGATTGCAGCTTACGCTGGTGAAATAACAGACAGAGAACATCGTACGATAGCGGCCACTGAAAAATTACCTGCTCTCGTGTGCTACCGATGCGATACCATGGGTGATGGCGACAAATGTGCTGAACTTAAAGAAAATTCCACGTCATTTCTTGCAAATTGCAGTGACGAAAATAGAATATGTCAGGTTTGTGTTTTATTCAGCTACATCTATTAAAAGCTATATTTCACAAACAAAAGGGGTCAAGTACTTTCCAATCTTTAAATTAGAGAAATATACAACAAACACACTGAAAATCTGCTTAATTTATTTAGTAAATACTTGAGACTTTAAATGCGTTTGTGGGAAGTAATTTTCATAAATTAGTCTCAATTTTCAGTTGCAGAAAATAATATTTAATAATGTTTACTTCGAGCTTTATCAATCAACTATTATCATTTTTCAAACTTTATCCTTATCAAGACACATTCTTTAAGCCAAAAGTATGGTTAAGGTTCGCGTAGTATAGAAAAGAAAAGACCACTAAACGAAACAAGAAAGATAAAGAAAAAAACAGCAGCTAATCTATATTTCCAGTGATTACTAAAGTTGTCTAATGCAAAGGTAAACAAAAAATACTATACTACGAAATAAAAATATTTCTTATCGGAATAATGAAAGATATAAAATGAAATATCATTTATTTACTGAATTATTAATTGTGAATTTACCTTTTTCCAGAAATGGTCTGTATAAACATTTATATTGATGCAATCCGGTTAACAACATTGTATTGAACTATTTCGTTGCAAAAAAAGTTATCCAAGGATAATTTCGCGCCGAATATATATTATATGCGTACATTTCCTTATCTTACCTGTTGCTATTAGTCGTGCTTCTTTTTCTACAATACCCAACCTTAAGCTCCGGTATTACTAAAATTGCCTTTCAGCTATCAATTGTAGGTATGTCACAATCGTGACTTACAATACATCGGATGTATGAGAATTATCCATACATCCCACCTACTATGTATCCAAGTTTCATAAAACAAAAGCGAGCTTAGAAGTATAGGTCATCGCAATGCCGCCATTTTCGCGCTCAGTAACAGTTGCAATATGGTTGTTATCGAAGCCGACACGATCGTCGTATGAGGCACGTGACGTTCTAAAACGTTGAATCAACGCTTAATACCAAGAAGTACATAACTGCAAACAAGTGGAGTTGTCGATTATTCCTGTTTTCTGTTAATCAATATGTTCTGCCATTTTTGCGCTAGAAGCATAGTGAAAGTGTGTGCGATGCCCTTATTTTTCTAAGCTTGCTTAGACATTTACGGGCCTTGCTATGTTAGTAGAGTCAATTTTTGCAAAAAACATGCCTAAGTTCAATATTTCAACAATGCATTTAAGGTCACGCAGGTAACTAAATAAGGTATATTCAAGGTCATCAAACACCATTCAAGGTCAAGCTGTAGATATATATAGCAGGTTGCATGTATGGGAAGAGTAAAGCGTTTGCAGTTGCAGTGTACAGTGCAGTGTTACAATGGAAAGCCTCGCTAAATCAACTGAGAATGCGAAAGCGCAAGTTCTAGAAAAGCAGTTGATGGCTCCAAACGAGCTTCCTAAGGATGCTAAATGGGCACCGCTAGTGAATCAATCAGTGTTTTATTTAAACAAATCAAAAAGTAAAGTTGTATTTGTTGGATTATGAGCTCATTTGGGATTCGCTCCTGTAATAAAAGTAGCTGGAGTAAAGAATCAGTGTATGCTGTTTGATGAAACGGAGTGGAACGCGTTAATAACCAATGAAGGAGTCATTAATAAGTACTTTAAAGCAGGAGAAGAGATCGGGGTTCCTTTGAAAATTGGTACAAAAACTATCTCGTTTGAGCGTGTTAACAGAAATTACGATAAAACAAAAATCATAAAGATAACTGATGCAGGAGATGATGAATTGTATTTAGCGTGGGCGTCCTTATATGAGCTGTGGCAGTTAATACCGTTACTAACATATCCATTAAACCTTCTGAAGGGTTTGGAATTTTTCAATTTCTACCATAGCATAATAGATGGTGTTGTAGACATGCCGGGTGACTGCATAGTGAACATCACAAACATATTGGAACCATTAATGAAGATGCAAATCCCGAACATGTTTGGAATGCTAGAAGTTGTGCATTATCTACCAGAAAAGGTAATAGTGGATGTGGAAGTCAAACGGTGTATTGCGTAATGGAAGAATGAAGAGGGGGAAAGGGTGGGAGCGGGTGAATATAAGGACACATGATCTATGCGTAACGTAGTGAAACAGAATGGGGACGCGTAACAGTGAAGACGTATCAAGCAAAGCTATTGATAAACTGAATGCTGTGGAGAAACTACGGTGTGAATTAGAAGCGCTAGAGGAGGATGCGGCACACGAAGCTGTTCATGGTGCGGGGATATTCAGTCCGGAATATTGTCAAGAGTTAGCACAACGATATAGAAAAGGCGTGCAGTTGTGTCAAGACTTCATTAGAGGCGTGATTTGTGATGAATGTTTGGTAAAAAAGCTCATTGAGCAACAGCTAAGGGACTTTGCATATGACTTAATAGAGGAGGGATTAAATAGGTGGTTTAGTGACATTTGATGAAAGTAATAACAAAATGAGTAGTACAGTAAAGCGGTTCCTCCGACATGAAGTGACGTCATAAGCACACATGTTATAGGTAATAGGTAAACAAACATGGCCGCCGGATGTAAACAATATGGCCGCCGGATGTAAACAATATGGCTGCCGGAAGTGACGTCATACATAAACAAAGCAGCTGATTGGTTGATTTAAATGGCGGTAGGGTAAATGCTCTTAGTAGATAAGCCCGCCAAGCATATGTAAACATACCGGGTAACCAAATGATATTTAGTTAAATAAAAAATTACTAAATAATTCCCCCAAATGTAAACAAATGCTCTTATTGGTTATGCCCGCCAAGCATATGTTATATGTAAACATACAGGGTAAAATAATATTTAGTTAAATAAAAAATTACTAAATAATTCCCCCAAATGTAAACAAATGCTCTTATTGGTTATGCCTGCCAAGCATATGTAAAACATACAGGGTAACCAAATGATATTTAGTTAAATAAAAAATTACTAAATAATTTCCCCAAATGTAAACAAAACAGCTGATTGGTTGATTTAAATGGCTGTGTGGTAAATGCTCTTAGTAGATAAGCCCACCAACCATATTTAAACATACAGGGTGACCAAATGATATTTAGTTAAAAGTCACTAGATTTGAAATGTAAACAAAGCAGCTGATTGGTTGATTTAAATGGCGGTATGGTAAATGCTCTTATTGGTTATGCCCGACAAGCATATGTAAACATACAAGGTGACCAAACGATATTTAGTTAAATTAAAAAATTACTAAATAATTCCCTAGATTTAAATAGCGGTATGGTAAAATGCTCTTATTAGATAAGTCAACCAAATAATATCACAGGTGGGGTTGTCGTTACATATTTACACGTTAAAACATCCTAATGCTGCCATCATGTGTTTCTTATTTATAATACATTTATATTTATTCATAATCAAAGGAAGTTGAAACCACAATTGAAAAGTTTATAAAGGTATTAGAAATATTCAAACAGTTGTACTAGCGTCTTTAAAAATGTCTGATGATTTATATTGTCACGAAAAAATGCCAAACACGCCATAACCAACATCATCAAAATCAACAACACAACCCCCAATCTGGGTGAGTTAGATTAATAAAAATGAACATACAATCTATTGTTATATTAATGTTTCTGCAGACACCTAAAGAAACCGCTTTTTGCCTCGAATGCAAGAAATTTTTTTGTTTTTATGAAAAATCAATAAATTATCACTTAGGTAAAACCTCCACTAATAAAATTATTAAAAAAAAATTAATTCAAACAGGTAAAATCTTATTTTTAAATTGGAAAATTGTTATACAATATGTTAAGTAAGTTAGCTAATAACTAAACGATTGTAATTAAAGGAAGTTTAAATCCCATCAAGGGTATATGTTCAAATTATTATTTTTAGAATAAAATTGTTAATTTCACAGATTATTTAAATAAAAAATTTATTTATTTTTAATCCAAACAAGGCAGATGCTCAAATAATAATTTTTAATACAAAATTGTTAATTTTTAACAGCTTATTTAAATAAAAAAAACATCAAACTAGAAAAATCTATTAATTTTTATTATGTGAATATACCTTAAAGCTTTAATTAATTTCCATTTAGACTAAAACCAAAGCTAATAAAAAATTATTTTAATATATATGAATATACTGTAAAGCTTTTAATTAATTTTCCATTTAGACCAAACCAAAGCTAATAAGAATTATAAAAAGAAAACTTACTTCAAAGCAAAAATTATTATTTTTACTATTATAATTATATGAAATTTCAAATATAGGTAAAACTTTAATTAAAGAAAACAACTCAAAATCCTTTGAATTTTTATTCTTTTAATCATATATATAAACATATAAAATAGTTTTATTTTGGTTCACCTATATTGAATAAACAGTTGCGCTAGGCGTAGCTAACATAAGTATGTGTTCGTATGCTTGCCCCAAACATTCTCCGATAAAATTAATAGGTAGGGTCTAGAAAAAGAAAAAACTATAAGAAATTGTTTTATTAAAAAGAAAAATACATACTTCATATTCAGAGCCTTCACGAGCCCGCCGAGCCCAATGTAATACTTCTAGAACAAAAATAACAGTTATTAAAATCACAATTACACAGAACGAAAAAAAACTCATGTTACCTTGTTCAAAATTCATTTTGTTTTAAAAAGAATAAAAAGCTAAAATTTGCAATAACCATCGTTGCTATCTAAAGAGGATGAGGTTTTCTTAATCTTTTAAATTTAAACCAAAACTACATTAGGTATATAATCGAATTAAAAAAACATCTTTTAGAATATTATTGTTGTAAAAAAATGCTTTTAATTGTTAGGGTTAAACATTTAACATATTTCAAAATGAGAAGCTCTAAGATATATACCAATAAAGGGTTATAGGGTTAAAACCACAACCAGCATAAATTAAATAAAGCAGTTTACCTGTTTCACGCTGCGATTTAAAAACAGAAAAATTTAAATATTATATTTAACAAAGACGCTGGAACAAGGATGCTTTAAAATGAAAAACATATTTTGTTAATCACCGGATACGAACGATGTACACCAAATCAAGGTAAAAAATATATTTTTTCTAATATTAAACACTCTTTTTCAATAACAAAAACATGTTTTTCACCCAGTTCTAGAAAAAACAATTTTCAAATGAACAAGACATATAAATATCGAAAAATTATTCAATTATTTAGTCTTAATAAAAAAATTGCTAGATAACTTCTAGAAAAAACAAAATACCTATAATTGAATTTATAGATACTTAAATATGCAACAAAAAACATTATTATATTTATCAACAAAAATATTGTGCAAGAATTTTCCTATCTCGCAGATACAACCCTGCAATCTTCCACAAACTCTCAAGAATAATGTTTTTCAGGAATGGATCTCACATGTGTTTGAGCTATGTTGGGAAGCAGAACATAAACCTGAATATGAAAATCCTCTTTGGATTGAAGCTGCTTTGAAAGAAAAAGTATATCAACAAACAGTTTATGGACCAAGTGATATGGAATACTTTTCAGCATTGAAGCTTTATAAAGTTCCTAAAGAACTCTCAAGTGGGCTCAAGTGGCTTGGTTACCTCGAAAAACAATTTTACATTATCAAGCATATCGTGTTTTCAATTCATCCAATAGTGAAGATATATGTTTTTCATGTTATATGAACAACACATGTTTAAAAGACTATCCTTACGCTCATATTATAAACAATGTAAAAATATATTGCGATAATAGAAGAGTTGCTAAGATTTTGAAAGATTCAAGTAATTGGTGTTCCGAATGTTGTTTTAAATCTCTAACTAGAGTGAGAGATGTCGATTGTGAATTTGATGACGATAATCTCGATGGTGAGTTTTCATCAATACCTATTAAACGCATACGAATGTCCACAGTTAAATATGAAAACATGTCTGCATTGAACCGCTTTTCAACACCCTTAAATACAAACACTCCAGTCTATTTAAGGGAGATTTTAGCTGAGCAGCAAATTACCACGAATCACATTGAGAGATCCACTGATCTTCTTGAAGGGGTTGTTAGGGAGATGGTGCCGGAAGAAGAAGAATCTGAGGAAGAATTGTGGTAGTGGCGAAAAACTTTTTTATTTGTATCATTAATAAATAAATAAATAAACATATTTTTCTAGATGTTTTTTACTTTTAGTAACAATAAAAAGGTATTGGAGGTTTTTAGTGAAAATCTTGTTGTTGGCTAAGTAAATTAGAAATTTTATTTAATAAACCTATATATGTTGATATAACAATGCTCGATATTTCAAAACATTGATGTATGACTTTCACCAACCAGTTATGTTAAAAACAATTTATTCCCAAGAACTGTAAGCTTCTTTATATGGATACAGATAGTTTGTTGTATGAAATAACGGGTGATACTGTGTATGAAGTTATTAAAAAACAACATTAATATGTTGGGTTAAAAGCAAAAAGGTGTGCAATTCAAATTTATGGTTTAGATGTTATAAAAAGGCTAAAGGAATTGTAAATCAAATTATAAAACATAATTTAAGTTTGACTACTATTTAAGCTGTTTTAGAGATAATTATGTAAAATTGTTAAACAGAGTAGTATACAAAGTAAGCAACATAATGTATATAGTGTTGAACAAAAATAGAGAGCTCTTTCCAATAAAGATGAGGAAAGATATATATTAGATAATGGTATTGATACTTTACCGGGGAGCATTATAGGATTAAGGGTTAGTAAAAAAAGATTTAAGTTATTACAAAATTTAATTAGTGTTCTGACTGGCGTTTTAAATCTCTAACTAGAGTGAGAGATGTTAGTTACAAATTTGATGTTAATAATCTCAATGTTGAGTTTTTCATCCAGACCTACTAAACACATGCGAATTTCCCCAGTTAAAGACTAAAAAACATGTCTACACTGAACTGCTTTTCAACACCAGTAAATATGAAGTAAACAACATAATGTCTATAGCATAGAGCTGAAAAAAGAAAGCTCTCTCAAATGATAAATTAATGGATGTAGACGAAGTCTTATTGTATCTAAGTTGGGGATACGAAATAAAAAATAATACACATATTAAACATACTTTTATTGATTAATTGTTTTACATATTTACTATATAATATTTATAACAACAATAGAATTCACAGCTTGTTTGGCCAATGGTTTGATATCACTGTTTTTAAGAAACACAACACTTCTAACATACTACGTACATTATTTACTTTTAAGCAGCTATTTAATATAAACTTTATGTTTTCAAGATCATCTCCTCTAGCTTGCATCTATGCTGCGCTATGGATAATGTTTTTATAATAATTCTGTTCTTTTTAATATTAGGGGTCATCTTCATAATCAACATATGCAACATCTTCATTCGTGAAAGTAAGTAACATTTGATATCGTGAAAGTAAGGATACATCGTAGCTAATTAGTTTCGATAAAACATCTCTAAGTTGCTCCATAATGCCTTTATTTGCACAATTAACGTTAAATAAGGATAAATCTTTTTTTCCAGTTCTGCTGAGTATTCCAGAAAATTCATTTAGTTCAAAGAAATTTTCATTATTCATAAAATACAGCATTATAATAAATCACTTTTTGATATCAATAGTGTGTTTTATCTCGTCTTCTTCTACCTTTAGTTAGACATTTACAGAAACACAGAGTATGATGTATATAATTTATTCACATTAGTCAATACAATACCATAATGATTATAATAAATACATGAAATATATACGGAATGTAGGACAATTTACAATAATGAGTAGAATATATACGGGTTATAAACAACAAAGCACAAATACTATTTACAATAATGATTATAATACATAACAAGGAAAAGGCTGTTGTCAACGTAGTCGGGGCCTCTGTGATAATACTAATCAGCACCGTCGGTTCTACCAACAAACGAGTTCCAAGATTACACTTCGGCTTGCAGTAATTCTAACAGACGATCCAAATTCTGATAACTATCACGCCCCGGATGAATATCGCGGTGTCCTCATGCTAAAATGTTGAGCGACCCGGGAATAATGTAACGTTTGTTATCGGCTGGTGATAACGCTACTTCATTCCGAAGTTCTGTGTACATAGCATGTAAACGTGATTTGAATATAAACATTTTGCGAAAGAGCTCAACACCATCCTCCACAACCTCACGGTAGTCCTCAACGGTGAGATCGCGCTTAATTACCGCCTTTTTTACCCCTTTCGCCTTTTTAATCGCCATTGCACCGTCGCGGTCAAGCACGTTTACACAATACGTTTTAGCACCTGCACCGTAGAAACTGCAGAGGGGCACTTGACAATATTCATCTTTCATTTTACCAACAAACGAGACCGTGCGCGGTATACCATGAATGTTGTCAGGTGGGAATTTTGAGGTGTCAAATTTATCTAAGTGTTGCTTCATATCAGCATAAAAATTTTCAGTACGAATTTCTATAATGAAGGAGTCAGTATCTGTGTACAGCAAGCGCACGTTATCACCATATAAAGGTTTGAGAAAATCATAACAAAATTCATACATTATCGTTTTAAAAAGATCCAAAATAGTAAAACCCACGTACACCGCTTTATTGTATGTAAGCGACACTTTTTGTAATTCTATAGCGACCAAATTTTCCGAAAAGACAGCAACGCTTTTGAATTGAGGCTTTGCTACTAACGTCTCAGCCCCATGCTTTCTACCATGACGTTCCCAATGACTGACCAAACGAACGTCCACCCTTTTATCGACATTTTCCATTGTCTTGCCAAATAAACTGTTATCCATTAATTTGAAGAAGTCCCTGTCCGCTACGTTAGTCGCCTGATTACGTAACGTGGTGTTCAAATCAATATAGGAACGCAACCAGGGTGCCTGATGAAATTTTAACACGCGATGAATTTTGGTTAATTCTAAACAATGCTTAAGACACTGTTGTAAATTTCTATAGTGGATAACATAACGCGTTTTATCGAACAAGTTTGGAATTAATTTTGGTTGACGCGCGTTGCCCGTAGGCGGCACCAGAGGTTCGGGGCAGAAAGGAAAGTCATTATGTAAATCGTGCAACCGCGTTGGGTAGTGTAGATCTACTTCCAGCACGTAGCCCATATCGGCGTCTTCCGCCACGGAATTTAGATCGAACTGTTCAATTTCGTACGGACTAAGCCATTCAAAATCGCGCTGCGGCAGATACTATCGCATACTGTAACCGTAGAGATTGGTAGCATCGAGATGCATAATAAAAGAATGGGGCTTGGACGCGTCATAATTTGGAAGAAACGTATTATTCGCGAAACACTTCCTGCAAACACAGGAACTGACACCTCCCCGAATGCCTTTCTTAAAGAAATGGAGAATGTCCAGATCCGTGAGCAGCTTCAGTTCTACAGACGTACGTTTCAACATAGCATCCCAACTTAAACCCGGTGCAGTAAAATACTGCGCCGGATCTAACTTGTAATTTTCAAGACATACACGTCTAAAGTTTTCAAAGACATCAACCAAAAGTAAGACATCGGTTTTCAAATAGAGATCCGAATAGTCGCCCAAAGTCGTGCATCCAAACGTATTCCACACCTCCACAGCGCGAGCATACTGCGATCGAGAGACGTGTTCCCTTGTCAAACGATCGAAAAAGTCCTCATACGTCGGCAACGTGTCCTGTTCGAGTTTGGAGAAGCTGTCGACGTACGAATAGGGAAACACACCTTTCTGTCGCAGTAAGTCGAAGCTAACCCCATCTCCAAAATACTTTTTTATAGTCAAACACTGGTCGGAAATTAGATTTTGAGACAACTTATCCAAACTAGAATTTAGAAATCGTAAACTGTCCAGAAAGCGCATTTTAAGACATACCTGTTGTCGTTGGGACCCGTTCCTAATTTCATCTACCAAAAGCTGTTTCGAAAACGAAACGTATTTCTCTTTATTGAGCGCAATCACGTCGATTGCTTCTTTTTCTAATGCCAATTGCTTTATGAATAGATGTGAATCATATCCGGTCAAATTATGGAAAAATATCGGTACGAAGTCGGGAATTTGATACATTAGATTGCACACGGAGTGAGCCGCACCGCGGTACTCGGTGCTGAGGTAACAGTGATCTTTCACCTTAACGTCGTTTTCACCAAAGGGTCTGTTACAAATATGACACACGGTTGCATTGTCATAGTTTAAAGTTTGTCGGTACGATAAAAGTCGCATGTCTTTAACATGTTTTAAATGATCCTTATACAACCTTCTAACATCCCCTTCTAAGCGCATCATAAACTCACTTGCTGCATTCGGACCACGGTACAATTCAAATTTAGATAACGCGTCATCGTAGGAACACTTAATGTAATACGCAAACGAATGTGGTTCGTGTTCGTACGATGTCATTGTAAATTTTCCCCTAGGATCCGGCTCAACCGTGTCCAAAGGTTTCAACACACTTTCAAAATCCGCGTAAACGACAAAAGGTATTGTAAGTTGCTTTTGAAAATTTTCAAACTTCAATAGATTATCCTGCCGGTCGTGCCCCAATTTATCGCGTACGGGTTGGATAGTTGGTAACTTGGTGTAAACATGATTGCAATCAAAACGGGTATGTTGTTTTAATCTACTTTCACTTGGAAAATACTGCAAGCAGCCGTCACAAAAGTATTTTGTTGCATGGTGAGTCGACAGTTGTGACGACACCAAACGCGAAAAGTTTTTTATCCAACAGTAATGACTATTACCCTCCATATCGGAAATTAATAATAAATTTACATGCACTTCTTTCTTTTGCTTAGAGTAATACAGAGGCCCTACAACTTCTTGTTTCATCTTTCCGTCTTGAAATACCGCTTCCAAACCATACACGTTAATGGATAAGCGTGGATTACGCGCTTCAAATTTCGAAATAGCATCCAGTTTGACAGGAAAGGTGATACCTTCAAAATCAAACAGTTGCGCAAAATTTGGATACGACGCGTCCTGTCGGAATGTCTCCTCGGCGGATACAAAGCGGACACCAAGGCCCAACCAAAACAGCACTTATCATTATTTTGCACGTTGATTACAGCCTTTTTATGTTGTATCGACGGCGGAAGTGGAACATAGGAGGAAGCACGGAGCGGGTTGTATTTAATGACGTTGACTTCTATAAATAACAGCTGCTCCAGTACCCAACCTGTAAGGACCCTACAATTAGCAATCGAATCGTAACCCGTAACTATTCATTACCTGAGTTCCGATCATTAAAGTCGGACATCTTCGTATCCAGCACCTCAACGAAATCATCATACAAATCGGTCAGATTCGAAGTCTCGGTCACAATCTCATTTTGCGTATTAAACGATTTAATTTCGTGCAAATTTTGACTTTCCAAAAAGTACATTCCGAATACTTCTAGATTGACTTTCACACTACGAGACAGAAACCTTGCATTTCCTCAAGGTCATTGGTGTATAGGTCGGTGTATAGTATACCTCAAGGTCTTCCACTCCCCAGGGACCCCCACTCCCTCCGTGGGTGTTGCTACTTCGATATAATAGGGAGTGTTTTCCACACCAGGTAACACATCACAATGTCCGTCGCCGCTCCTCGTGCACCACATTCCGCTGAAGCAGGTACCGCGCCAGATGCGCTGCACTGGGATCGCTGGCACAGCCTACGGGCTCAATCGTTACGCCGCATCGCTGCCTCGTTGGGTCCACATGTAGCCATCGCCCGCCACCATCGAGAGCTAATGAATCCGAAATCACCCATAGGTATAGAACGCCTAGTGTTCGAACTATTGGTGATGTGGTTTTTGGTTTTGGTATGCAACCGCTAAGTCCGCCCGACATTATGATGAAGACCGTTTCGGTGACATGGAGGACATTGATTGTGCAAACCGAACCCTACGGTTTCAACAGGTGGCTACGGTATTGCAGGGGTGGTTTACCGTGGCAGATGTCCCGTATTGTCTGTGGTGGTCGTACTACACGTGGAAGGAGAAGCGTCTATGCAAGGGTTGCATACGCAGTGTGTGTAGTACGGCAACCCTACCGCAGGAATACCACACCAGGGTGTTGAGATCGATTTACCACATACCATCCCATTGGTGTGATGGCTGCATGAAACGGATGCTTTACAACACCTTCGACCCAATGGTGTGTTCCGAACGGTTGCATTTCAGCGGTCCGGTATCCCAATTTGGAGGCAACAATGCGGATGTAGACTGTAACTGCAATGATAATTGTCACGGAAGTCCACAGCTACAACTATTGAATGCACGGTTGGAAATGGAGATGGATCAGCAGTGATGTGTAATTGTAGATATTATAGACATTATAGATATAGATAGTAATTTTGTTAATATTATTTAGTTAGGACCAGCACATTTTAAATAAAAATAGCATGAAAAATTATTTTTCCTTTACAATTGATGATTTGATTGTATACAATCAGAGAAATTGTAGATATTATAACCGCAAACAAAAAGTCATTAAAACCGTCTGGCCCTGAAGTCTCTGAAAACAATTCAAAAGTTTGTAGCAACCAGGAAATACTCTATGACCATTCAATTAAACAATTACACTCAAGATATTAAAAAAAATAATAATAAAATAAAATAAAAACCAAAAGTTTGTAGCAACCCGGAAATACTCTATGACCATTCAATTGTGGTCAACAGCATACCCGTGACGACCTTAATTTATCTCTACCTATCAAATCGAGCAATCGAAATCTTGCCCTTCGTTAACCTTGAGAGCTAGAGCGCTGATTTTTTAAAATTCTTCCCCCCCCCGGCCCCCATACCTATGTGTTTTATTTAAAAGTAATTTTGTTAAGAGTAATTTTGTTAAATTATTTAGTTAGTTACCAGCACTTCCATCGTTTCCTCCTCCTCCAACACCTGATGGTGCTCCATCTCCTCCTCGTTGCCAACGTCGTTCCCGAGAATCTCCGTATCCTCACTCCACACGGATGATCCTCTTGATGCCAGTCGGTCAACCTCCTCTGTTGACGAACTTTCTGCGGAACTTTGGTTATTCATTTTCAATGTTGTAACTGTAACTGAGTGGTGCAGCTTGGAAGTTATAGATATATCTGTGCCCCCACTCCTTTCTGTGTAAATACAGTAACCTTGACCGTGCCTTGTTTCCTCTGTTCTCAACAATGTCTGCGGAATTTCTTTGTTCTCGTCTACGGCATTTCTTTTGTTCTAACTACATGTAACATTCCTACCTGTCTGGTGTAGTTCTTACCCTTGAGGTGGTGTTGACCTTTCATGTGCATTCTTTTGTAAACATAACAACGTCTGCGGAATTTCTTTTGTTCTAACTACATGTAACATTCCTGCCTGTCTGGTGTACTTCTTACCTTTGAGGTTGTGTTGACCTTTCGTGTGCATTCTTTTGTAAACATAACGTCTGCATACCTTCATAGTTAGGTAAGAGTCTAATTGAAATTCTAATGGTATGAAATTTTTCTTTTAAAACTTAAGTTTCACTTTTGATTTAATCGTTAAATTAGAATGTATGTCTAGGTGAGACGGAGATCGGTCTTAAATGAAACGATATAATGTGACATATATACGTGGTTTATTTAACTAAATACATTTCACAATCCATATGCAATTGTTTACACTTTATGATTGACTTTGATATATCAGAGGATTACATATTTCAAAATTTACCACCTTGTATTTGTTTACAGTGTACATTTATCTTTTAAAATTTACAACCTTGTATTTGTTTACAGAGTACATTTATCTTTTATTTCAGTAATACATTAGTTAAGCCCCGGCGTACTTTTCACGTTTCTAAATAATGTTGCGTTGATGCGCTGGCTGTTTCTGCGCCTTTACATAAACATAAACAGCACAACACTTTAACTCTCCGCTATTAAGATGGTGAAACGACACAAATGTTCCGTTCGAACCTTATCCGAATTATACTCCTCTATACATCTCATAATAGGAATTTTTATATTTGCATCGTACCATTCGTGTAACGGCTCTTCTAACTGTTTCGGCGCTGTCCCACTTTTTCCGTCAAACCATATCCTGTTCCCATTTAAGTCCATTGAATATGCAAACGTCACTAGCGCAAATACCAGATAACCAGCTTCAAGAACACGCTTTTCTTTGGGGCGTTTAACGAATGCCTCTTTGTGGTGGTCTAAAGTTTTCTCGACGTTTCCACCGTATAGTTCTTCGTTTCGCATTTCATCGTCGTCGTCCTCGAAATCGAATGTTACTAAAACGGTTGCCTCTACCACGTTCATGATGCTGTACTACTGAAGTGTTCTTGCATAGATGCTGTACTACTGAAGTGTTTTTCCGTATGCGTTTATATATACTGAGTTGAAGGGTGGGATCCAAGGTCATGGTATATACTGAGTTGAGGGGTGGGATCGAAGGTCATGGTATATACTGAGTTGGCGGGTGGGATCCAGGTCATGGTCTTTAATGGTAACGATAACGAGCGATACAATATGTTCCCATGCTTACACCAACTACTGCAATTAACAGGGTGCCCAAGGTCACCACGGAAGCGTAACACGTATCACACACTTTACATTGTTTTACCGGACTGTTCCCGAGGGTTTGCCACTCGCTATCCATGGTATATGTTGAGTACACGAATTTGACCCTGAATCGTACTTCTTGCGTTCTATTGCCGATTTCGTGTTTAAACATTCCCATTTGTTGCAACGTCACCGGTTGCATGCCAAACCAGACGCTCATATTGAAGTCGTATGAAATAAAGGCTGCTGTTGTGTCTGGAAGTTTTGCAACGTACACTACGCCCTCGTACAAGGTTGCCAATAATATTACTGCCTTGATTGGTAACATCTTCCCTGTTTCCTCGCGTTATATTCTATATTGTATCTGGTTACTTTTAACCGCAAACGTCTCTACCACTTTCAACGTTTATGGGTCCTAACACATTTGCAAACACGCAATGTGGTGACCATTTCAGATGTTCTACAATTGGACTATTTGACGGTTCCCATTTGAAAATGTTCACTCGGCAATAAAAACATTCTACTCTATCTTCACGCCCCGTGTAGACAAATCCGGCAGCTGCTAAAGATTTTGGAGTTTGTATACCCTTCCAATTACGAAATGATAACACCCGTTCTGTCAAGCACGTATTCTGTAAGCTCGCTTCTGCACACATTTTGAATTTTAAATACATGCAACCTGCTATATATATCTACAGCTTGACCTTGAATGGTGTTTGATGACCTTGAATATACCTTATTTAGTTACCTGCGTGGCCTTGAATGCATTGTTGCCATATTGATGACCTTGAAGAGTGGCTTTGAGTTCAAGATCAACACATTGTTGTCATATTGATGACCTTGAGAATGCGTTGTTGCCATATTGTTGACCTTGAGAATGAGGTGTCCGTTTAGAATGTTGTGTGTGTCACGTTTAGGTGACAGAGATAGATTTAAGGTCACCATGTGTTAGAGAGAGTTAGGTTCAAGGTCAATGTCAGGAGTGGGGGGTCGGTTCAGAACACCCAATTTTTATCTACTGGCATTTGAGGTTGCGAATGCGATTTACGCCGTTTCTATTGATTTTAGAGAAAAACTCAAAAAGTCAAAAAGTGTTTACAATGTGATTTTGCAAAGGAATACACTATTTTGGTTACCTTATTATGTAACCCCCTCGCTCTGCCTTAGTAGTAGGGTCAATTTTTGCATTAAGGTCTTATTTTCTACTATCTAAATATAGAGACGAAATCTTTTGTAATGCCTTCAGTACTGGACCAGTATAAAATGTAATATGTTTAAAATGGGGGCACGCCTCTTCGGGGTGTTGAAACCCCCATTTTACACTCCCAATTTAATAACTCGGGAAGTTTTCCATCAACTTGAGCGATCAAATTTATATTCGGGGAGTTTTCGGGGTTTGTGATTATGAATTCAATGAGAAAATTAAGAAATACAAAATGGCGGATCCAAAATGGCGGTTTTTGAGATTGGAAATGCGATTTACGCCGTTTCTATTGATTTCAGAGAAAAATTCAAAGAGCCAGAAAGTGTTTAGAATGTTATTCTGCATAGGAATACGTAATTTCGGTTACCTTATTATGCAACCTCTTCACTGAGAAGCCAACTAGGGGAGAGTGAAGGGGGTTACATAATAAGGTAACCAAAATAGTGTATTCCTATGCAAGATCACATCCTAAACACTTTTTGACTCTTTGAATTTTTCTCTAAAATCAATAAAAACGGCGTAAATCGCATTTCCAATTTCAAAGACCGCCATTCTGGGTCCGCCCTTTTGTATTTCTTAATTCTCTCATTGAGTTCATAATCAGGAACCCCAAAAATCTCCCAACATGAATTTGCCTCAAGTTGATGGAAAATTTCCCGAGTTATTAAATTGGGAGTGTAAAATGGGGGTTTCAACTCCCCATTTTACACATATTAACATTTTAAACATATGACATTTTATATTGGTCCAGTACTGAAGGCATTACAAAAGATTTCAAGTCTCTATCTTTAGATAGTAGAAAATAAGAACTTAATGCAAAAATTGACTCTACTATGTATAGCAAGCGCCACGGAACTTGGCGAGAAACTCCGCACATCGGTGTACTTGTACTTACAAGTCAGAGGCGCGCGCTCGAGAGTTCGAATAATAATGTTTATGTCCGATTACATTATAAACTACTGTTTATTGTACTTTTTCGCAGCAGTAAACTGGCTTATTATTGTACTCATAAAATAAAGTGGTAGTAGTAAAATAACGTATCTAGTAGTAAAATAAGGATGGCAACTGTATATTACATGTCAAGAATAGATTTACAAACTGATTTTTTTTATAATTAGTCAATTTTAGGAATCGAACATAAAGCTTTGTATGCAACTCTTACATAATAGAGCTTTATAGACTCGGCCCTTTTTATAGGCCTTGCTCGCTTCGCTCGCTCGGCCATAAACTAAGTTCATTATGAAGTCATGAAGTTATGTACTTGTTACATAAATAGCTATTAATTTTCTAAATGATGAGATGACAGAAAATAAATGTCATAATATAGTTTTTGTCAGTCAAGCTCGGAAAACACTATTTAACGTTTTTAAGTACTTTAAACCAAATAATGCAGCGGCAGAAACATTACCAACAAAAGTACCTGCAGGTGTATTAGTGAGAACAATAGAAAGAATAGTGAAAGAAGGTTACTACCTTCTTGCACTACTGTGCAACATCTAGTGAAGTAACGGCTTCTTCAAAAAGATTTGAGATTTTTAAAAGCCCAGGAAAAAACATGCAATACATTCATTGGTAACTGACATCCCAGAATACAAGATAAATGATCTTCGTTATATGATACATATTTTCACAAAAATGGAGGACCTCATGTAACAGTAGAAAATCTGAAAATGGAAGATAAACTGGACTGGCATGGGTCGAACTCTTCCTTCAGAATAATTTTACGTAACATGGGATTTTTTGGAGAAAAACGCAATTGAATAGAAATGTTCTGATAGAAGAAAATGAAATAAAGTGTTTAAGAACTGTTTGCAAAAAATCAGATATTATTGGAGTCAAGGGCGACCCAATGTACATATATTCAGGTGAAACATAATTGCTACCCATACTTCGTTAAGACGTTGGAATGATGAATACGTCAAAGGTTTATTTTCGAATATTTCTAAAGGAAACAGACTGATTATAATTCACGCAGACGGCTGATTTACGTTAAATGGGCATCGTACTTAATTGCCTTTAAATGCTTCAATCTTGAACTAAGACGGGTGATTACCACAATTAAATGAACTTCGAGAATTATGGTAAATGGTTAAAAGTTAAACTCATTCTAAACCTGCCACTACGGTCTGCCATAGTTATTGATAATGTGCCCTATCACAGGGTACAATATAAACCGCCACCTAAATCAAATTCTAGGAAAGCTGGCATAATAGACTGGTTAACGGCGAAACAAAATATACCTTTTCATCCTAATATGATAAAACTCAGCTTTATAAGATCATGAACAACCATAAAGATCAGTTTCAATCTTACAAATGTGACACTTGAACTACTTGAAGAACATGGTCTCACTGTATTATGACTACCACCTTACCTTCCGGATTTCAATCCAATTGAACTTATTTGGGCCACAGTTAAAAATAATGTAGCTCAAAAGAATACTACATTTAAGTTGGATGACGTAAAAGAAATGGTCGAACTTAAATTCAGTAAAATAGCAGAAGCTGAATGGAAGAAAAAGACGCCAACATTTCATTGCAAAAATAGAAGATAAATAGGTACCTCAGCCGAGAAATACGGTTTATAAATTTGTTCAAGACTTTATAATTAATTTAAGTGACGACAGTGATACTACTTCCTCATTTTAAATACAGTCCATATTTATAATTGGTATCTAAAATACTATACTTGAAATATGATAAAAAATGTATTTCCAATTAATTCAAGACTGGGCTTCATTTTATTTATGTATGAGTTTATTTTCTTAAAATGTAACCCGTCTAAAAAATGGTATCTTACGCCAATGGAGATTATCCGTACCAATCAGAGTAAAGTTGGGCGTGCCCAAAGTATCCCTACCTCTCGCCAAAATTCGTTGCTCTTGCTATATCTATATAAGATTACTCATACGTATATCGGATGCTTTATTATTTATGACTTATTTATGACGAGCACTAGCTCGCTGTTAAGTATTAAATTTTAAATATACATTTTTAAATGAAAATTATGTGCATACCATCTGTGTATTTAAACTATATACACTATGGGATCAGTGGCAGGGCAAGGCGTGGGCAACGGCCTCGTGCCTCAAGGGTGCTTCACACCACGACATAGCAAATACTGTTTATTCTGAAACCCAGGCCCTTCCCACCCGTCTTTGAGTACCATATCAACGGGGAGTCCACTTTGCCCAATTTTTGAAATGTACCACATTGCTCCACACGAACACTTCGCCCAGCTTTCCACGAGGCACAATGCCCAATACGACCGCTTCGCCCACTATTTTGCTTATATAACTACAAACCTCGTAATGGGGGGCGTAGCTGTAATGATTTAGAACATATTTTCCTTTTCAACATCTGGTAGATTCCTGCTAGTTTTTGCGAAAATAGCATTTTTTATTTTAAGTACGTCCCTTGTACTCCACTCCAATAAAATGTAAAATAAGATGCACTTTCTACTACTTTATGTACAAAAAAAATGTAAGGTGGCACAAAAAAAGTAACAAAAAGAATACTACAAAAACGGAAATAAAATAATTTACTATTGTCTATGGATCGTATAGAACAGGTCATACCTTGACTGGACGCTATACGCTTGAACTTACATTTGAAGTTTTCGTTTTCCATTTAAGTGTAATGAGACAATAGAGTACCACATAAACAACAGAATAAATTTAGAAAATTCTGCATGCCATACTATATTAATTATAAAATATTAAAAAGCATTAATGTAGATGGGTGGTACACCTATTTAGCATTTATCCACCAATTCAAACACTATTCACCGAACTACTACATTGAATGAGTTTGCTTCAGATTTTTCTGCTAAGAAGAATCATTTTTATTTTCTTTCTATTTCATCATGCGTTGAATTTTCTTGTATTTCCTCCACTTGTAAGAAACTCTTGGCCCTTTATGTTTTGTATTATGTTTAGAATCATTAAAAGTTGTGGGTTTTGTTTAGAAATTAAACATACAAACTATATAAGTGTGCATTGATTATCTCCGTTTTTAAGAAAGCCGTAAAAATTATTCCACAATCGAATGCTCCCCTTCAATGTACTCCCCTCCACTCGTCACACACCGTTCCATTAGTTTTTTCCATTGGTCAAAGCAATGCTGGATGTCTTCTTTTGTAAGAGCATTTAGGAGCTCCGCCGATTTTCGCTTCACCACTTCGATCGACTCGAACCGGTTTCTGTCTTTTAAGGCAGACTTGATTTTCGGAAACAGGAAAAAATTACAGGGTGCTAAATCAGGCGAGTACGGCGCGTGTTCGAGCACTGGAGTGCCTCTAGCGGGTAAATAACGCTTCACAGACAGCGCGTTATGGGCAGGTGCGTTGTCCTGGTGCAAGATCCACGACTTGTTTTTCCACAACTCCGTCCGTTTCTTACGAACTCGCTCTCGCAGTGTTGCCAAAACTTTCAAATAGTAGGTTTGGTTTACAGTTTGACCCTGTGGTACCCATTCAGTCATCGCGATGCCGTTGATGTCGAAAAAAACGATTCGCATGGCTTTAAATTTTGATTTCCACATCCTTGCTTTTTTCATTCTTGGTGATGCAGGAGTTTTCCAGTGCATGAATTGCCGCTTAGTTTCAACATCGTATTGGAATATCCATGTTTCATCGCAAGTGATGATGTTTTCCATCAATTCAGGCTCTTCATCTAACCTCTCAAGAAAATCTGAGCAGATGTGTTGACGGACGGGTTTTTGTTCAGGGGTCAAATTTTTTGGGACCACCTTCGCACAAACTTTCTTCATGTTCAACTCGCCATGTAAAATTTTTTTGACAGTTTCTTTATCGGCGTTTACAGTCTCAGCAATCATCCGAACGCTCATACGACGATCTCCGAGCACAATTTCATTGATTTTGGTCACTGTTTGCGGAGTTGAAACAAAGACAGGTCGACCTGGACGTTTGTCATCTTCGGTGCTCTCTCGGCCTTCAGAAAACCGTTTATACCATTCGAAAAAACACGCACGAGATAGAGAATTCTCACCATAGGCCTCTTTCAACAACTTATAGCACTAAGTCTGAGTATTTTTTAATTTAACGATAAATTTCGCATTGATCCGTTGCTCGTGTTTTTCGTAACACATTTTTATCGGCACGAGAAAAAAACACGTTCGCTTCTAACTAATAGAAAAAAATACTACTACAGCGACAAAAACGTGTTTTCGTACTGGCATAGTAGACACTTCCAGCTATCCAACGCTGCATTCGTTTTCCCCCCTGCCCCTCTAGGACGTCTTCTGTGCGCACAGTCTCGTTATTTAATAGCCAGACCTCGTACATACGTGTAAATAAGATAAAAGGCTTGCCAGTTAGACAAGTACTTAAGCGAAGAATCGTCAGAATTTATGCAGCTCAAAATATTTGGTTTTGACAATTTACCAATCAGAAATCGAATCAAATCAAACGGCGAATAATATTTTGCGTTGTCTAGCTTTGAACCCAAACCTAACGATAAAATGGATAATGTTTCAACACGCCTCAGATGAAGTTAGGCTTGGGCCTAACTTCATCTGGGGCGTCTTGAAACATTATCCACTTGACTTGACCTTATTCTTGGGATTTTTTTTATTAAACATAGTATCAGCAATCAGAATACAGTAGCATTCTGTGATGTATATGTTCATAACATCAATGATTCGAAGAATCAGGTTACCATGTTCTGTAAACAAATGACAGGTTTTTCTAGTTCTAATAAAAAAGTACATGTCATGTATCTTTACTATTTAATAAAACTATTCTAGTATTTTACATATTTACAATAACCAAGTGAAACATACATATTATAAAAGCTAACAACAAAAAGACAAACATTACTTGGTGGCAGCGGTTGAAAGCGCACTTGAGTTATGTTATTAGGAATTGTGTAAAAATACTGGTGACAGGTATCAAAAACATTCATAATAAGCTTTGTGTGCTTGCTAAAAAATCAGAAGATTAATCATTTTTAAAGCTTTTAGTGCTTAATAATAATGGCAGAAAACAGTAGGACTCCTGAAAATTTCTGCTTTCAAGGAAATAGTATCTCAAACAACTGGAAGTTGTGGAGACAAAAATTTGAGCTTTACTTACTTGCCAGTGGTAAATCTATACAGCCTGATAATATAAAAGTTGCAATTCTTTTAAATCTTCTGGGAGATGAAGGTATACAAATATATAATACTTTTGAATATGAGAAAAAGGAAGACTCACAAGATTTAAACAAAATTATTGAAAAATTTGAGAAATATTGCAATCCAATGAGAAATTTAGTTTATGAACATTTCAAATTTTTCAAACGAGATCAACAACCAGATGAAAATGTGGATCAGCTTGTAACAGCTTTGCGGCAATTAGCTTCATCCTGTGATTTTAAAGAAAAAGATGTACTTATACGGGACAGAATTGTTTTGGGAATACGTGATCCAAGAATTCAAGAAAGATTACTTCAAAGTGCAGATTTAAAACTGAGTGAAGCCATTGACATTTGTCGATCGATGGAAAGTAGTGTGGTTACTCAAAAAGAAATCGCTGGATCATCAAATGTGAGTACCATTAGAACATTTAAACCTAAGAATAAAGAAGGTGCTGCTTATACAAACAATTCTAAATGGAATATGATGAAGTATTCATGTGGTAAATGTGGCCTACAGCATGAACGAGGTAAGTGTCCTGCATTCAATAGACTCTGCTCAGGATGCCGCCAAAAGGGACATTATCGCAAATTTTGCCCCAATAAACCAGTACATGAGGTGATTACCGAGGATTTTGACAGAAATTGTGAAGTAAATTCCGAAAGTGACAACCATGTTGTTTGGTCTATAATTAATAGTAAAACTATTGTGGACTCTATTGAGTGGTTTGAAAAAATAAATGTTAATGGGTGTAATCTTAATTTAAAAATTGATACTGGTAGTCAGGTTAACATTTTAAATTATGATGATTTTGTGAAGCTAAATGTAGATGCCAGTGAACTTTCAACTGCCAATACTATTTTATCTTCTTATTCTGGTCATAAAATAGATGTAATGGGCCAACTATCTCTTAAATGTAATTTTACAAATACAAGCAAGAATTTTTTGTTTTATGTAATAAGTTCTTCGGCACCAAAATCTATTTTAGGACTTTTCATATACCTTACGATTTCATATACCTACCCATGACCATTTATTCTCATATTTAGCAGGTGCCAAATTTTTTACACTGCTAGATGCTTCATCTGCATTTCTTCAGATTCCTTTAACTTATGAAAGCTCACTACTTTGTACAATTGCTACTATTTTTGGTAGGTATCGTTATTTACGTTTACCATATGGTCTAACTTGTTCTCCAGAAATATTTCAACGTTTCATGTATGAAATGTTGAATGAAATGAATGGTGTGATAGCCTACTTTGATGATATTCTTGTGTATGGTCGTACTGTAGAAGAACATAATCATAATTTAAACCTAGTCTTGGCTAAAATAAAAGAAAGTGGTTTGACATTAAATAAAGAGAAGTCGCGATTCTGTGTTGACAGAATTAAATTTCTAGGTCATGAAATAAGTGATAAGGGTATTTCACCTGACAAAAATAAAACAGATGATATCACAAATATGAAAGCTCCCCAAAACAAAAAAGAATTACAGAGATTCTTGGGAATGGTTGTGTATCTTGCAAAATTTATACCTAACCTTTCCCAAGAAAGCAGCATGCTCAGAAGACTATTAAGTGATAAAATTCAATGGACATGGGCTCAAAATGAAGAAAACTGTTTTAATAAAATTAAGAAACTTGTGTCTTCATCTACTACGCTTTCTTATTTGGATCCCCGAAAACTGATTACTTTGTCGGTAGATGCTAGTCCATATGGACTTGGAGCAATGATAAGTCAGGATCAGAAACCCATTGAGTTTGCATCCGTGTCGTTAACACAAACCCAACAAAGATATAATCACATAGAAAAAGAATTGTTAGCATTAGTGTTTGGATGTGAAAGATTTAATTTTTATTTATATGGACAAAAGTTTTATATTGAAACTGATCACCGTCCTTTAATTGGTTTATTAAAGAAACCGTTAGATGAAATGTCACCTAGAATACAAAGATTAGCTATTAGATTGCTGAGATATCAATTTACTCTTCATTATGTACCTGGAAAAAACCTAAAGGTTGCTGATGCTTTAAGCAGAGATCCTTCATCAGAAACTATTAATACAGATTATGTCGAGTCTAATCTAAGAGTTTTTTCTATAATAACTACTACGAAATCAAATGAACAACGCTTACAAAGGGCTATTGATGAAGATCCTACTTTGCAGAAAATTAAACATTATGTACTTCATGGTTGGCCTAACCATAAAAGTAATGTAACTTGTGAGGTTAAAAAATATTGGCCTTTAAGAAATGATATATTTTTGCACCAGAATGTTTTGTTTTATCAAAAAAGGTTAATTATACCAGAAGTGCTAAGAAAAGAATTTCTAAACGTTATCCATCAGTCTCATCAAGGAGTAGTATCGTGTAAAAAGAGAGCACAAGAAGCAATTTATTATCCTGGTTTGTCATCTGACTTCCTTAGCTGCCTTGGCAGAAAATTGGTATTGACTTTATGATGATTGGTTCTCTAAACTTTATAGTAATAGTAGATTATTTTAGCAAGTTTGTAGTGGTCAATAAGTTATTAAGCAAAAATGCTGCAAGTGTGATTTCTAGTTTGAAAAATGTGTTTTGTTTATATGGCCTACCTCAGGAAATTTTTTCAGACAATGGACCTCCTTATCACTCTCTAGAATTTAGCAATTTTGCAAAACAATACGACATTAAGTTGACCACTTCCAGTCCTTACTACCCGAGAAGTAATGGACAGATAGAAAGGACTATACAAACGATAAAAGCACTTATAATTAAAGCTGCGCTGGACAGAGAAGATATATTTCTGTCCGTCTTAAACTATAATTCGACTCCAAAAGAAAACCTTCCAGCTCCAAGCTTATTGTTAATGGGAAGGAGATTGAGAACAATGCTTCCAGTGCATGTGGAAATCTTAAAACCAATGTACAATACTGATAAAGAAAGGATGATATTACAACAAAACAAAATAAAGCAAATATCATACTATGATAGATCTGCTAAGAAGTTGTCACAGTTACATCCTGGAAAAAAAGTTCTAATTCAAGAGAAAACAAGAAATTGGAAACCAGGTGTAGTTATTCATAAAAACAATTTTAATGACTACACCGTACAAACAAATGGTGGGGAATATAGGAGAAATAGGCAATATTTGAGGCCTATGAGATTGGCTTCACCAGATAACTCACCTTTGAAGGAAGAATCTACAGAGTGCTCTTTGACACATCCTGTTGTAAGTGTCTCCCCATCACAATCAGAAGTTATACAGCCTAGTCTACCTAATGTAATTGATAGACAAGAAACTGACGTTAAAAAAATAAACACTACAAGAACTGGGCGAATAGTGAAACCACCTGATCGATTAAATTTATAGGTTACATGTATATTATATTTATTATGTTATTTTGATTATTGTTATGTTTGAGATTGTATTGTGATTATCTTTGTTTTGAGCTGTGTATCTAGTTATATTTTAAATTTTATATTTCTGTCTAAAGAAGGGGCGTGTGATGTATATGTTCATAACATCAATGATTCGAAGAATCAGGTTACCATGTTCTGTAAATAAATGACAGGTTTTTCTAGTTCTAATAAAAAAGTACATGTCATGTATCTTTACTATTTAATAAAACTATTCTAGTATTTTACATATTTACAATAACCAAGTGAAACATACATATTATAAAAGCTAACAACAAAAAGACAAACATTACTCATTCTACAAGCTAATTTGTTGTCTTTTGCACTGGCGTGGTGAGGGCCCCTCCAGCGATGGGTCCTCTTTAGTGCAGGTCAGTGGGCCAACGTCTCTTGGGTCTTCTGATAACTTCGTGATGTGGGAGGTCAGACAGCAGAGGATTGATATGGACTGCGATCTTGTTAAGGTGTTCTCTCTTGTATGACCTGTGTTATAAGTGGGATACCTAGGTCGTCGTGTAGCATTTGGTTGGTTATGTACCACCGCGCATTGGTTATTAGTCGTAGGATTTTGGACTGACATCTTTGCATAATGGCGATGTTTGATTTGCTGGCATTCTTGGGAATAAGATCAAGTCTGTGGATAAAATTTTGGCGTATTATACCATCTCAAGAGCTAGCGTTTCGCAGCTATACATGCAAGCATCTACATTAGATGTTTCACAATATTGCATCTATTCATAAATACCCAAAATCTCAATGATCAAGTAATCTTCTGGCTCATCTAGCATTATGTCAGAAAGACGACAGACTGGTTAACCGCTCACATCAATTTCGTTCCTAAACCTGAAATATATCCAGGCGAGACACATAGAAAAGTTTTGTGCTCTTTTGAGTTGGAAAGTTTATGATAACGGATGCCTAAAATGAGATCAGCTAAGACGTCGAATATACCAAATATTTCGTGAAAAGGACTGTTGGATCATGTACAAACAAAATCACGTGCCATTGAAAAACATTGTCCCTTCTCTGCCATTTAAATGTTTAGTCTGATAATGCATTGATATAGGTATATTATGCTTTTGTTATTAAACTGATAATAAAATTAATTTAGAATAAAATATTATATTAATTTTTTTTCCCGAAAACTTTTGAGACATACGTACGTTAAACATACTAAGCCTAAACACTATTCTGAATACACGCGCTGATAACACTCTGCAGTTAATAATGATAACGACTTAGATAATGAATAAACAGATAAACACGTTTATGCAAAAGATCATTCACTATGCGAAATCGCGTACACAGCTAGTTAAAATTAAAATAAATCGAATAAAGCGCAGTCAGTAGACTACGGAAGGTTTATTAAATTTAATAAAAATAAAATATATAAGGATATGCAATGTAATACTAATAATTCTACTCTCAAAATTAATTTTCAGGAATATAACAAGTTTTTGATAAATAAAACTAAAACTGAGTTCTAACAGAATAAAATAAAGGTGAAATAGAGTTCAAAACTAACGAAGTAAAAACTATAACAATAATAGTGGTGATAAAAACACGAACTCTAAATATTTACTAGCAGAAACGTTTGCTGATTTGTTTAGTAAAATAGGCAAAGTCTCCTTTACTGTCTTAATTGTCTTAAACCCTACTATAGTCGAAGAAGAAGTAACAAAAATAATAAATATCTTTAAAAACGGAAGAGCTCCCGGTACCTACAGCGTAACGACTAAATTAATAAAAAATATTGCGGCATATGTACAGCTGATTTCAAATAAATCTAGGGCAGGTCTTGAGAGTAATTTTTTGTGTTTTTAACAACGTGTGAACCAGGCTTTAAATTGTATTTTCATAGGTACTACATAAAATTCATTAAAGCCAAAGAAAAGAAAAAGTATATTTACACTATGGAAAACTGCCTATCCTAGATTTATTTGAAATCAGCTGTACATAGCTAAACCATTTGCATTTCTGATATACAGGGTGCGGAGAAAGTCCCGGAACGTCCGGAAACGGAATATCTCGAGACATGCATGTAAGATTAAAAAACAACAGGGGGTGGGAGCAGGAGCAACTTTGAAATCTTAAATAGGAACCCCCATTTTTTATTGCAGATTCGGATTCTCCATTATAAAGTTAGTTTTATCTGACAAATTTTTATCGATTTTCAATAGATGGGTGCTGTAATCGTAAAAATACGATTTTTCGTACTTTACGGGCGAGGGGACGGCGAGGGGGCGAGGGAGAGGCGAGGGATTCACCCGAAACAAGCTAAATAATGAAAAAAAAAGTTTTAGACATTATGTATTTTTTTTTATTAAAGTGCTATCTGTCGAAAATCAAAAACAAATTTTTAATTGAAAACTAACTTATACTTTTTAATGGAGAATCCGAATCTGTAATAAAAATTGTGGGTTCCTATTTAAGATTTCAAAGTGGCCCCCCTCCCCCCTGGGGTGGGGGGTAGAGTGTGGCATCATTGGATAGTTTTTTGAAAAATACTTAAGACGTGTTTTTTGTTTTTTTAATATTACGTGCATATTAGACCGTGCCTGGACTTTCTCCGCACCCTGTATACGTAGATGCCACGGCGTGCATGCGGAAGGAAGGAAGAATTAAGTATACTTAATATCTGTTATCTCTAAAATATTTGAAAAGTTTTAATGTAATTGCTGCTTTAACTGGAAAAATTTATAAAGCTTTAGATGAAAAATCATCAGCAATGTGAATCTTTGTCGATCTAAGTAAAGCCTTTAATACTGTGTAACAAATTCTGATAAACCTTAAAAAAACAAAAGGCCCCTTCTGTTGTGCTCCAATTTGTAACAAACAAATTCTGATAAAAAATAAAACAGAAGGCCGCGTTTATTGTGCTCCAATTTGTAACGAATAATTTCTATTAATAAAGTAATAGTTACGGTATACTTAATTAGTGTTGTATTGTAGGTGAATTGGAATGCCAGCTGATTCATAGAGCTATGCCAGCACAATTGATTTCAACAAATAAAATATTAGCAGTAAAGCTCAACAATAACAGAATTCTAGATCTTAACGTGAATCAGTCTTAATCGTGCAAGGATCGAATTCCTAAACTTCGTTATAACGCTAGAATATCTAACAACAAAAAGATAAACGGGAAATAAATAACTCCCATAATATCACTTATTTATTTACACATAAAAATTTTTATTCAATCATTGGATTAATAGTGAACTAGAAGGCTTTTAATTGTTATTTAAATAATGTCTTATTATGAGAAATCTGTTATCTTATCTGTTAATAATAATAATAATGTTACAACTAAATTAAAAATTCTTAGAAATTTATACTTTGGTCGTTATTAGGTTCATTAGTTACTTGAAAGATTAAATTAAAATCTTATAAAAATTGATTTCTTATCGTATCATGGATCTTTCCTAATTTGTAAGTTCATGAACATTCTAGTAATTCATTCTTAACTTTTGATACAATGAAGTATCATTTCCACATAAAAATAAGATATAAAGAAGCCACCTGGTTATTTCTATAAACTAATTGTTGTCTACAATCGTTGTTTCCGTTGACTCATGTAGATGATCTTCAGGTTGTTAGGACCCCTTGGGGGAAGACTTCCAGTTGCTACGAGTAGGTACTCAAAATATTGCGGACGACAAGGCCATTAATAATGCCGTATAATTGATTTCAGCGTATATTCCCTATTAACATCAAATGAACAAAAGTATAGCTCGCAGTTTTAACTATAAAGGCCAAACACCAATTTAAATTATTATCCTAAATTGGCACTAGACTTAAACGTCAACTTGAATTACAGTCTGGATCGGTTTCCTTATAAATAAAAATTATTTTGTAAAAAAATTTTATTGATAATGCCAATAAAACGAAGAAACTTTAATATAATAACTAGGATAATGGGCCCTACGGGCCTAAGCACTTAAATATGATAGAAATAGCATTTATCGATTTTTTTTAAAGTAGGTCAGTATTTACATGACCTACATAAATCTCCAATCGATTCTCTATCGATAGAGCACATATTAGTACCAAATAACACTCAATAGCACTAAATAGTACGATAGAATCAGCATTTATCGATTTTTTAAAACATAACCTAATTTAAAAATTTTTAAAACATAACCTAATTTAAAAAATTTTGCTCGGTCGTGCATTATCCTCGGCAAATTACGCGTCGAATGAGCCCAAGCCCATCTCTCCAGCCCTTATAGAACGCGAGAATGGGGCTCGGACACACATACAAATCAACTTTATTAATATTGGAGTCGAATGAGCCCAACCCATCTCTAACATGACCTACTTTAAAAAATTTACAATAATTGCCCCATCAAAAGGGAATTTCACTATTAAACCACAAAAATTTAAACGGCATCAAATCTAACGTCTTGCATTGTCAAGAAATTTTCCAGAAGAGAGAATGTTTTAGAACAGAATCGGGTGGCGTAATTACCACGGTAATTACAATTAAGTAAAAAAAATATCAAGTATTTAGCGTCTATCTGTCTATACAGGGTGATTCATAATTAGTACATCAAACAGAAATGGTAGATTCCTTAATGAAAAAAGAAGACAAAAAGTCTAATGTACCTCTTAACAAGTTGCACCACTAAGGAGGTACAGCCCTTCAAAGTTTAGGTTTTAGATGATCGTCTAAATGAAAATTTGTATGCAGACTTTCTTGACCTTTTGGACTGCCTTTACGACCTTTTTGAGTATGAACCAGTTCAATTACAACCTGGAATGTGGTTTCAACAAGACGGCGCTCCATCTCAGAACGGCAGAGAATTGCATGGCTTAACAAAAAATACCCGGCAGATGGATAGGTAGTTGTAGCCCTGTACCAAGGCTACTTAGCTTCCCAGAATTAAATCCATTAGATTTTTATCTATGGGGAAAACCAGGATTTTTGTCTATAACGGATTTAAATTTTTGTTTTATAGTCAAACCCTTTGGTCCTTTTATTTTATTCAAAGAAACACCTAACAATTTTACATGCTCAAGAGATTCATCTAATGAATTTCGCTGACTTTCTAATTTCTCAATTACTTTAGCTAATCGCACAAAATTTGTCAAAACAAACAATAATTCTACCCTCACCTCCTTAGTATTAAAAGCATCCTGTGCGCTTTGTATGCATAGTGCATCGTGTTTATTAAGTTTATTTACAAATGCTTTAATAATATCAAAATAAGTTGCATAATATTCTGCTGCAGAAATCCAAGTACCCCACCTTGTTATTACAGGCTCAGGTGGGAGAGGCACTTCTTGAGCAGTTTCCCTAAATATTTGTATGCGATATAGAGCTTTACAAACAATTTTTTTTACATCTGAAATTATAGAGTTTACGTTAGGATATATTTCCCGCACTTTTTCCGCAACTCTATGCATTGCATGGGCAAGACAAGTTAGGTGAATCATTTCTTCGTACAGAACTTGTAAGCCTGCTCCAGCCTTGATCATGTACGGTGCCGCGTCGGTGACGAACAGGAGTACTTTGTTGTACTGTATGCCGTCCGGCCACAAAATAGCCATCGAATCATTAAACAATTTTGCCACAGAACAATGATTAGTGCTCTTGAAAACGTCCATTGCTTATATATAGGATTTGGGATTGTTCTCCCAATTTAAAACGCCAATTATAACGTTAGCCACGTATCTGAAAGCAAAAATTTGATTTTTACTTTATCGAACTACATAATTAGTCGGTTACAAACAATTAGCGCAAAACAGTTATTTAAAACAAAATATATTTTTATCAAGCAAAAATATTGTTGTGATTAAATATGTAACTAACAAGATAGAAAATAAAACATCCGTAAATTGCTCTGCTCTTTTAACTCTTTTAAACATTTTAAAAATAGGTCAAAAATACATAAGTAGTCTATCCAGATATTACAAACGCGATTCACTTAAATATCTGATATTAGTTATTCTTAATTTGCAACTGGGCATTGTTTCATATAGTGATGTTTTCTTTATAAACTTGATTCCTGATATGTGTTGTTACTGTTATGCCAATTGCTTACTATTTGCTTTTTGAGTTTTATTTGTTGAAGCATCTGTTTGCACGTTTATACTGCTTTGTATTTTATTTGTTAAAATATCTGTTTACAAATGTTTTCCGTGCGGTTACTTCTGTTTATTCGCCCTTTATTATATTTGTCTTCGAAATTGGTATGCATTATATATTTGAATAAACATTATTATTACATCTACATGAACTGTAGAATATCGTAGTGTGCTTTTTGCCGACCAATTAAAGACACCCGTATATGCTGAGCGATTTTCTTTCGGAATATTCTACAATTGGAAATCCAATTTTATTATATTTAGAAAAGTTATTGTGTGATTCTTTATTCAACAATGAGCGGGTACTCATAAATAATAAATCGTTCGATGTATCAGTAGTTAGTTCCAGAAACATTCGATACCAATAATTCTCGTACATCGAATTTATGTATAACTCTGATGCATCCGATTAATCACGGCATTCATAAAATACTGACAGAATGTAAAATAAATTCATTCAAAATAAGTTATCTTGCAAAGTTAGCAAAGTTTTCCCCTCAAATGCTATAACAAAATTTATTTTGTTTAATGAGGATCGCCAATTAATCTCTATAACTAACTTTTAAGTTTGCAAAGTAATTATGATTTAATAAAGCCATAATAAAGCATTAAAAAGGACATCATTAATATTTTATTAGGTTTCAGCTAATAATCAATCTTCGGCTTTAAGCTGGTAATCAACCAAACACTTACAGACAATCATCAAACTCTGATTTAAAACAAAGCAAAGCATTAAAGGTTTTACCAATACCTCAAGGAATAAATGCGGTGGTAATTTTTCTTCTTTGTTAATGCTAAGACATTTCAAGAATATTTACCAAAGAAACTTTGTGTTAGCCTGAAGCATACAGGAAACGACAGAATCATAAATTGCGTAGCAGTGGAAACGCTCTAAGCAGTAAAAGCGTCTAAAAGTCTTATTCTTTTTATGTCCCTATTCTTTTATTTCTGAAAATTTGATTATGTAAATTTATTATAAAATTTATATTCAGATTTGTTAAAAGTAACGAGTAACGAGAAAATGATTATTATCGTTGCCAATCACCAATAAATAATAGTCACTACCAATCAATAATCGAATATCTGACTTGAAACTAAGCAAATAGCTACTTATGCAACAAGTTGCAAAAAGTAATTTCTTCGTTCACTACTATCGAATGCAAAAGTTCTGATCCCTGAGTTTGAATGCGCATAGCAAAAAAACTAAACACTCAAATTAATTCAAACAAAACAGTTAGATAGACAATTTAAGTTTGTAAAATTATCTGATTTTTGGTTTTTGAATTTCATTTTTCAAATTATGACACAAAAGTCCACAACAAGTCCGTTTTTTTGGAAATTGTATACATAGTGTTGTATGTCTGTGGAAATGTTTGTAATTTGATATCTGTATTATTTCTCAAGTTATTCTTTAAAATTGAGGATAATGCATTCTGGTGTTCTGATGTCTTAATCAAAATCTTGTTTTTACAACAGATAGTATTTTGTTAATAATACGACAAGTACGACAAGAAATCTTTAAATTATTCGGGAATTAATTAATAAATAATTCTTTAAAAAATTATTTAATAATTAGTTCATGAATATTTTAAAATTTTAAAAATCTTTTGTAAAAAAAGATTTTGATTAAGGCACCATAAGACCAGAATGCATTACCCTCTATTTCATAAAATAACTTGAGAAATAATACAAATATGAAAGTAAAAATTTCCACATACATACAACACCATTAGCTACTTGCATATAAAATTACATCAATTCTGTTAAGTAGTAATTGAAATATTAATTATTAAAGACACGCTACGCTTTCCGCCAAAACTTCTAAAAAAAGTAAGTTTTTGTAACGTAATTCGCAAAAATTCAAAAACCTAAAACAGACAATTTTACAAATTTACTACTTTATACAAGAATAAATTGCCTATCTAACTGTTTTTGTTTGAATTAATTTGAGCGGTTAACTGACTTGAACTACTGTCCAAAACGCCAGTCCGCTTCTAACTTCGATTAATGGGCATGACTTTAATGAAATGTTAATTTACAGTAATTGCAGTGCAAAATATCGCTAACGCACGTATTCAATTATTTATTATTGTGATATAAAATTCCGAATCAAAATACTAAGATTGTCACTTAGATTTTGACACTATTAAAAACATTTCGAGGGGGGGCTTCAACCCGCTAGCCCCCTAAATACGCCACTGAGTGAGAGAACCCCAGTAGCACACACATGGTGGAAAAATATTGTTTCCACATATTGGCCAAACATTGTAAATGACAGACAATGACGAGGTTGGCACAATATGGGGGAAGCAATATATCTCCAGTACTGCAGTTTCATATTGGCCATACATTATAATATTGGCACAATATGTGTATAGAATATGTCTCCAACATGGTAATATTGGTCCAACTTTGAAACATTTAGTGGTTCAATATTCTTTTACAATATTGGCGAAATGCATTCACAAGATTATTCATTCACCGTTCAAACGTAATATTGGTGTAGTATACTTGTACTAGTATCGGTACAATATGCTGATGTGATATTGTGATAATGCTTGATATCTACGTTTTATTACGATTAATGTCTCCCTCAACAGGCACTATTTGTCCCAAATCACTTTGTATACCTTCTGTTCGTTTAACCAAATCATATTAATAACCGACGACGATAATAATAATAATAATAATAAACCGACAGTCCATATCGTTAAATTAATATTCAACTGTAGATGTCTGAAGGAGAGAGGGTCATCGTAATATGAAGCACTATTATCCGCTAAATGTAATTCAACTTTTTTATTTTGTCCATTTACACTTAAAACTATCGATATATCTTCTATACAGAACTCGTTTTAGTTGTCTGTACTTAGCACAATCATTCATTTGCGTCATTGCAAAAACTGTAAATAAAAACAAACGCATTAAATTTTGTTAATTGGACTTTTATCTATTGGATTTCTAGTTAAAACGTTAAACAAATTGTATCAATGTAAAACAGATAACTAATAAAATAAAATATATCAAACATATATTGGCGACATATTGGGCCAATAATATATATATATATATATATATATATATATATATATATATATATATATATATATATATATATATATATTTACCGCTAGTGTATAAAGTGAGGTCCGTATGAACAAAGTTCACGTTTCAAGTGAGGTCCGCAAACAAAGTGAGGACAAGTATACGGACCTCACTTTGAAATTCGATAATATATCGTCTAGAGCTTTTCGAAGCTATAAGTTGGCGATACTGAAAAAATGGGCTGGACCTCAGATGTTGCCAAAATGGCTAGAATTATACAGATTAGTTCAAGGAGTTGCGCCTGGAGTCGCTGCGCCAGATGTATATTTTTCAGACGTATAATTTCTTGTGTGAAGCTTGTATGAATGATGCGCAAAGTGAGATCCGAACAAGTGGCAACGGTGAAAATGAAAGTTATACACTATTGATTTTAATTCTATTACAGAAGAGAACGGAAATACCCTAAATAGCCGATTTTATTTCTTACGAGCGGAAATCGGTTTAGAAAAGTTGTATTATTGTGTTGTTACAAAATTTAAAACGATAGGGAAATATTTAGATTTAATTTCATAACGTCTGATTATTTGTAATTAGGCAATTAAACTAAAATACATTGTAAAAGAGATTAATAAATCTTCGAGGACTTGCAGCCTTTTTATTTTTTTGTATTAATTAAGAATAAAATATTTTTTTCGAATGACATTTCGCCTAATCAAGATTAGGCTTTTTCTAGTCTTTAATAGTATATTAAGGGCTTAATTGAGTGTCTTAGAGCCCGTGCAGTCACCTGAAGCGAAAACCGAAGACGCTAAAACGATAAAGGGCTCTAAAACACTAATTAAGCCCGAAATGCGTACGTTAAATGTGCGGTCTAAGTTTAAATTAAGTTTAATTTAAAATAAAAATAATTTTAAAAGTCCTAAACTTCAAGTAGGTAGGTGCTATGGTCTATAATTATTCTTGTTACTATGGAGACGTCGTAAACAAAAGTAGTAAAAGGGGGTGCTCCAATTTAGCGATTTACGCTCTAGAAACAGTCCGCAAAATAGGTCATAATCATGTCATAATCGCCCGAGCGGACATAATGTGTATTATATATCCAGGGACTAAAATGCATTTTTTTAAATTATTAATTAACACTTAGAAAACACTTTAGTCCAGTAGTATATACGCTATTTTTTGCACGTCCTAAAGGACTTAATCGCAAAAATTCAAAATTTCGAAAATTTAGTTACATGTCATTCGGACAATTGCCAAAATCACATAGTTTCCGGATAATAAATCCTAACATGTACCGCGATTACTTTTTTTTTGTTGTTTACTTGTTGTTGTTGTCAAGGAAACACTTTACTCCCTCAGGGAGTAAAAGTGCTACTTTACTCCCTCTTTTGGGAGACTAAAGTAGAGCCTTATATATCGTACGTGCAAAAAATAATAAAAGAGCATTCTTAAAACTATGATTCATCAAATAAAGACGAATAAACGCAACACAAAGATGAAAATTCAATTTAAGGAAGAAAAAAAGTTATATGAAATGACACAAATCTTTTTGACGTTTTTCGAGAAGTAAATTTTTCAATTTTGTTTTATAAAGAAGAAAACAAACATTAAAGAAATGTCCAAAATTCTAGATTCTATGCAAATCTTTAAATGGAAATAGCAATTGTCATGAACAAATAAACAAATGAAATTTTGTTTTTGTTTGTTTTTGGGCGAGGAATCAGGATGGCGGAGCATCCTTCGTACCTTATGGCACCGATTGCTATGATAATTTGGCCGACCCTACTAGAATTTAGCCGAATATGGGGGAATTCCACCCCAAGTAGGGATTTTTAACGTGCCAAACATCGCATTGACACGGGACCTACAGTTTTACTTCCTATCCTAGAAGAACGCATGTTTTTAATTTTTCTCCGCTATTAAAAATTACCAGCTCAGCCGGGGATCGAACCTGCGCTCCTTGGATTATGAAGCAAAAATGCAAACCACTAATCCACCGAGGCTGGCAAGTTTGTTTGTATTATTGCTTTTAGAAAGAAAAGTTAGACGCAACATACTCTGCAGACTATTTTTCTGCATTTAATACACCCAATAATTAAATAAGTCATTTATTAAATTCATTGAAAAAAAATTTCATTACAGATTTAATCTTTAAATTGAAATAGTAATCATTATAATAATAATAATAATTAGTACAACCCATAACCTAAATCAAGGCCCCAGAAGCTATAAGCTTGTGCGGGAGGGAGGTGGCGATTATTATTATGTAGGCCCAATGTGCGGCTGCAGCCGACTTATAGATGGAACAGCGCAAATCCCACATTTGTTACAGCTAAGGAAAACTGCGGAAAACCTTAACCAGATCTGCCAGCGCCGGGAGTCGAACCCGGGCCGCTTGGGTGAAAGTCCGGCACGCTAGGCATTACACTACCAAGGCTGTATTATGAACAAAAAATAACGGTAGGTAACCCAAAATAGTATATTATGCAACAAATGAATGATGATGTTCGAGTTGCATACACTATTTTTTTCTTGGACCGTTGCTGATTTGTTACTTCCAAGTGGAATTCTGTTATAAGTTGTAACCTCAAACTGGTCACCGGGTGACGATCAGATGAGGGCTTTCCTACACAACTACTAAATGTTTTCAACTTTCATTGTATTATAAAAGCTCGCAATGAATTTAATTCTTACTTCTCAAGGCAGGCTTATAAAAATTGATAACTATAAGTACCAAATATTACAATCAAAATGTCTCTTTTTAAATTAATATAAAACTAACAATAAGAATAATTTATTAGAACAGATTTAGAATATCAATTATATTTATTATTCACTATGTGATGATGGATGATGAGGTCGTTCCCAACTTTATAGTAGAGTAAATTTTTGCATTAAGTTCTTATTTTTTACTATCTAAAGATAGCGACTTGAAATCTTTTATAATGCCTTCAGTACTGGACCAATATAAAATGTAATCTGTTTAAAATGGGGACACGCCCCCTCGGGGGGTTGAAACCCCCATTTTACACTCCCAATATTTATACATATATATTTTTAAATATAGTTTATTTAGTAGGTACTTTTTTATTATTTTATTATTATGTGGTGAACAATTTATAAATATGACTGATGACATAATGCAACACTATCATTCAAAAAATTAAAAAGTATTTTATATTGGTACAATACGAGGGTTGCGCTGTAAATTGTTATTTATAAAAAGAACGTTGCATTTTTTAACAAAAAATCTTTATTGTTTTTCAAAATAATCTCCATTCAGACTAATACACTTGTGCATTCTTTGAAACCACTTTTTAAACATTCGGAAAATTCATTTTCTGAAAGGTCCTCAAAAATTCTTTAAAATTCTGTAACTGCTGCATCTGCGTTGGGAAATCTTTTACTTCGCATCATTTTTTTAACAGTTGGAAACAAAAAAAAGTCGCACGGCGCCAGATCTGGGCTATACGGAGGATGAGTTACCAATTGAACTTCCGTATCTTTCAAAAAATCCAATGTTCTGGCAGCAGTGTGGGAGGATGCGTTGTCATGATGGACTAAGATGTTACGCAAACCGGTCCTTTGGCGACCTGCCTGTAATTTTGCAAACATCTGTGGTAAGCCACTTCGCAGTACCATTCAGAATTAACAGTTCTGCGATCTTCAAGTGGAATAACAGCAACAGGACCACATCGGCGGAAAAACAGCAATCATTTTCTTATTGAAGCTTCTGCCACGAATTACTTTTGTGGGCAAGTCTTCATCTTCGAATACCCAAACACTAGACTGCTGTTTAGTTTCAGGGTCGTAACTGTATACCCAAGATTCGTCACTAGTTACAATGTATACCACTTGCCTGGAAGCTCCTCAAATTTTTGCAACATAAATTTACACCAGTCTATTCGAGCCTGTTTTTGACTTTCTGAAAGCAAATGCGGTATCCAACGGCTTGCTAGCTTTCTTACACCAAGATGTTTATGCCAAATGGTATTCACCGCCGAGGATCCAATCTTCACTTCCTCCTGAATCTCCCTATAAGTAATATTTCGATTGGAATGAATCAAGCTTGCCACACGATCAACATTTTCTGAACAGGCAGCTCCTGCAGGTCTTGCTTCGTCTTCTAGCAGTTCTCGCCCTCGTCGAAATTCTCGGAACCAATGACTAACAGCGGATAATGGAGGGGCAGCATCGCCAAAAGCTGCTATCAAATTTTCATGGCTTTGCTGGTATCCTAACTGTCTTTTATAGTCGTAGAAAATCATAGCTCTAAGGGCAGTTCGCGGAATGCTCATCTTAACTGAATTAAAAATGCACAACTACTTATCTTACAAAATTAACTACGTTTCACAAGGAAATCGGAACGTTTGACAATTGTGGATAACAAATGTCAACTAATGCGACATTCAATTGTTGCAATTGTTTCTAGCCAATTGAGCTTCCATGGCCTGTTACTAACTATTAACAGAGCATCCCTTATATCAATACTTTGCTGGAACTTTTCTATCCTAAATTTATGATATTTGTGACGGTAGAAATTCCTTGATAGAAGCTCTTTCAGATCAGCAAGTGTATGTATATGTTGTATTATTAGCAACTACATGTTTCACTTGTGCCTATACCAATTCTATTGTAGTTAAATAAAATATCCTCGGTTGAAATGACCTTACCATAAAGCCAATCGATACTGCCACTTTTTCAAACTTTGTGTTGGCGATTTCTCAGATAATAGATTAAGGTACGAGTTGCATACAAAGCTTTATGTTGGACTGCTATAATTAGTCTAATCAATTTAGAAAAAATAGCGGAAAGTTGAGGTAAGTCCATGGATTTTTGCATACGGCTTCCTTGTGGGTTATTAAACCTTAAAAGTCAACACCTGTAGGTGGTGAGGTCAAAGAAATAATGAGGATAAACTACGCCCCCTACCGGTTTTGTCGTTTTTCTCGGAAACTATTAGGGTTATCTAGATAAAGGAGGTTAGGTAAGATAAAGCTTATTTAAATCCCTACCAAAAGTGTTCGATTTTTTTTTCGTACTTCGCCTTCTTTCTGTGTTATCGAAGAAAGGAGATATGTCATACACGGATCAGCAATTTGCACCAGTAAATTTGCTCAAGGAACTTTCTGGCGTAACTTTTTATGGTCCCCTATTGCCATGAAGTAGCTAAGAAAGATTCGTTCAGAACCGGACGCCATCGTGGTACAGTCATCCTTTATCTTAGCATCTCTTCGGCAAAATCCATCAGGCGATATTATCGATATTCTTGATAGCAGTCGGCTGAAAAATTCGTATTGGCAAGTTAATTTTAGAAGAGTACCTGCACTACTGAATTTTTGAATCCAACCCAATACGTACAAGGTGTTTCGCCTTTTTTGAAATCATAATTTCCTTTATTTATAAGTTCTTGGTACTAAATCATTACGCCTTAAGGAGACTTAACGGTACGTTTCAAGCAGTCTTTATGGAATGCTTCGTGTTTAGCTCTGATCAATCTTTTGCGAGAGTAACTGACGGATACGCCACACTATAACTAGTTGATGAATATGACCTTAGTCCAGCATTTCTGTCCAGGACAACTTAGTTTTAGCCCATGCTACTCGTCGTTTTGCAGATACTTGTCAGCATCAACTATGCTGTTTATGAACTAAAATCTTCTTAATCCTCTAGCTAACATACAGCCTCAAATCATTATGTCTTGAGGAAACTTAACATTAAGCAGTTCTAGTTTTACTCTCGCAAAAGAGTAATCAGAGCTAAACATGAAGCATTCCATAAATACTGCTTGAAACCTAATGTTAAGTTTCCTCAAGGCGTAATGATTTAGAGCTCTATGTCAGCTGGAGGATTAGTAAGATTTGAGTTCATAGACGGCACAGTTAATGCTGAAAAGTCATTCACAATAATTATTGGTTGGTTAAATTTAAATTGCAGATTCACATACAGTTCTAATGAACTGTATGTGAATTTAAAAAGCATTTAAAAAATAACTAGAGTTAAATATTAAAAATACCAAGAGCGATATTAATCCCCCTTCTTATATCGTTTTACACTTAAATATGGATTTTATATGCATTCTTTTTGGCCTAATAAATACCCTAAATATAGAATAACCACTTTTCTTTGCTACAAGCCAAGATCGGTTTAGGTAGGAAGATAAATACATATATTCTTTTTAACACGTACCGTAAGGAAATTACAGACAAATTTTTAAATTTAATTAAAAAACGAGATGGAACAAACTCAGCATTTTAAATTAGGCGACAATATTTACTGATTTTACTAGCATTTTCAGAATAATTAACATATTATACAGATTTACCTCTATAATTATTAGTGAAACTAATCTAACTGTTAATAATAATTAATTATTAGGAGTAATACATTTAGATTTTAAAGTAAAGTATCTGGTACTTAGCTATCAATTCACTAATCTGCCCCAGTAATAGCAGGCTGTTAATATTACTAGCACAATTACCATTAAAATGATGAGAAACACAAGAATCTTGATAGTTAAATCTAATTTTTCGTCTAAATTTAATTGATCTAAGCGGTCAAGCATTCGTTTAAACATTCTAGAAGGCAATAGAACAGCCAACAGGAAATAGTTAAGTTAGGGAGCCAGTAAATAGTCCAAATAGTCTGGAGAAATAGTCTTACGAAGAAAACAGAACAGACATTTTTTATAGAAAAATTAATTATCTATCTATTTTATTTAAACAATTTTTTTGTTAAATTAATATTTTAAGAGTTATTACACTGTAATGTTTTCCTGTTTCAGTGAGATGTTAGCCGTTTGCGAATTATTTAGCAAAACTAAAAAGTGAAAACTTTGCTGTGTAATAACTCTTAAAACATTAATTTGCAAGCAATTAAAAAATTGTTTTAATAAAAAAGATAGATAATTTATTTTTCTACAAAAAAGTCTGTTATATTTTTTTCGTAGAACCAACCGTTCTCGAGATATTTTTAAAAACGGGTTTATTAAAATGGCTACTGAAGCATACCCGTCTCCGCCACACCAAATTAGTTTTATACTGACGACCGACCAGCTAACAAATTCCAATAATAGAATAGCAAGCATTTTTGCTGATGATATTGAAAGCAAATGATGGCAACAGCGCCGGTCCTCATGTTATACTTAAAACCTGTGTATAATTTGATATTGGGGCTCACTTTGCCGATTAAATCGTATCTAATAATATGGTCCTCACGTCGTCAGTAGTATAGTGTAGCCTCACTTGGTATTATTATACACAGCAAATAAAACTTTTTTAAATTCAAAGAAATCTGTGTATATTTGCGAGATACATAACTAGAACAAGTAAACAAGTGCTGACAAAAAAAATTTGCAAAGCTGTGACCATTTATAAGGGTGGTCCTCATTAACTACGGTTCATGATATGTCCTCACTTTGATAAGTGGCCGTAAATATATATATATATATATATATATATATATATATATATATTTGTTAAAAATT